>CAVLGL010000035.1:4895877-6118377 GCA_963668995.1 Parnassius mnemosyne | reverse complement strand
TTTTAGTTTTTGTATACAAAGGTTGGGCGATGCGATGTAGCCTTAAGATAAATACATCTATATTAGAATAAGACTCAAAATAAATAATTTTCATCCCTGAGGATCAATCAATGGAATACCTCATTACTATAATAAAAAATAAACAAATAACGTTTTACTTCGTATTTTTAACATTCATAGAAATATTAGTAACATCGAAGAACTTATACCTATGTAGAAGACGTGTTTTTATTTTTTTAATAGATATAAAATAAATTGGTTTTTTTATTTTTTTTAATAGATATAAAATAAATCGATGGATGCAGGTGGCTCAGGACCGTGCTTTGTGGCATTCTTTGGGGGAGGCCTATGTTCAGCAGTGGACTTGTGAAGGGCTGTAATGATGATGATGATGATATAAAATAAATTAGAAACTTTTAATTATAACGAATAAATATAACTATAGTATAACTAATTATACTATATCTACCGTGTGCTGTTCAGCCACATCCCCAGTACTGCGATAACGTGACCACGACCTTGATATCACGTTTTGGCTATTGTATAGGGCCTCAGCAACGACGCGTTAAATAGCACTATTTTCTAACATACCCACGGCTCGTAACATTTCATCTCGATTTGAATGACGACATGACATGACTCTTAAAGCTCACACGCCACGTTAAATTAAAAAAGAAAAACAATCTAATCCCTTTACATTCATTAATATCAGTAGGACAATTTTGATTTTCCTTGACGTAACGAATTACTAACAATTTTGTCGCCGTATTTTTTTTTTAAATTTACATTTTTAAATTTCGAAAATAGAATATAAGAGGTCAATTCAATCAAATTCAATCTGTATATAAACTTTTTATGGAACCTAAAAAGATTTTAAACTATAAAGTCGTAAATACTTTAGGATTAAGGTATCTCTAGATTCTGTTGATGTGTGTATATTATATAAGGCTTATAATTGACAAAAACGATTGATTTACGCACATTTGTTAATAGTTTGCGTTTCTTATGACATCGCTTCACTACAGCGAAATCAGCATGAATCTTGTTAACAGCTCTATAGAACACCGTGTGTTTTACGCCAACCGCACGGGCCGGAGTTACGGCGCGCCCCGCGTGCGACAAGTGGCCGTATTGCGACGCACTTTATTGCGCTGATATCGCGTGACAATCGTGCGGACAGCCCGACTGAATATATCGTGCATTTACCAAACTTGATTTTCGTAACACAAAATTTACGAATAGTTCTGTTTAAACTGTTCGTATCTAGGATGTGCTTACAAGTTTAATATTTATAAAGCTTACACTGATGATGTTCTTTTTTTATATTAGAGGAAGGAAACTAGCATGCAGTTTACGTGATGGTTAATGACTACTGCCGCCCATGAACAAATGCAAAACCGAGGGTATTGCAGATGAGTTGCCGGCCTTTAAAAAAAAGTAGGCCTAAAAAAAACGTAAACACCCCCCAATGATGAGAACGGGGAATGATTTTAAAAAGCAGGTGATACGAAATGCAAAACGCCGACACATGCACAATACTATTCATACCTGCTCAACCCATAATATATGGAAGTTTTTATGCAGCCTGACTTTGGTAAAAGCAAACAGAGTATTAGCCATTCCTCAGATTTATAAACACTTTTGCACAGTGCTCAATACACACTCTAGCTCTTTGCCAGTTACTTTGGACTCAACCGTCAAAAGACATTAAAGATATTACTTCCTTCCTTTTACCATGTTGGACTCCTTTCTGTTTCCAAAGCTGTTGAGCCAGATGGTATTGAACGTGATATGGCTATGCTGATTTTGGACGAAATAGTTTCCTATATCTAATAAATTTTTCCTTTGCCTCTAGTACCTTCCTTACTAAGTGGAAAGAAGCGGTCTTAATCTTCCCTTTTCTCTAAATTGTTTGAAAAGGTTGTTCATAGCTAACTCATAAAATTTTGAAACTAAAACAATCTCTTTAAGCCTTTTCAGTCTGGTTTCCGACCACTGCACAGTACTTCCACGGCCCTAATTAAAACAAGTTATGATATCCGATTTGCGATACATAACCGTCATCTTACTCTTCTTGCCCTTCTAGACTTCAGTAACGCCTTTAATTGTGTTGACTATGACATTTTGTTAGCAATTATGAAATCTCTGAATTTAATATCATCAGTTAGATAATGATCCAGTTCCTATCTTCGGGGACACCGGCAACGCATACACCTTGATGATAGCTTCTCCGACAGATGTAATGTTGTTTCTGATGTTCCTCAAGGAGGTGTTTTATCTCCGTTGCTTTTTCCTGTGTTTATGAATGTCCTTGTGTTTGTTTGTGAAGTGTTTATGAAACTTGTGTCCGTAATAAATTACAGCTAGTTTCATCTGTAGGCAGGTGATGTCCAGCTGTATCAGCATTTTAGTTTAAATGACCTACGTAATATAAATTCATCTGTGGACAAAATTAATTCTGATCTGCTGCAATTCATCAGTGGGTGAGCTGTTATAGACTAATAATAAACCCTACCAAAACACAGGTTATAATCGTAGGGATCAGAAAAATTACATGTCGACTTGACTATCAACTTCTACCTAAACGGTGTAGATTTAGAATATTATGTTAGGCAGGTTAAGAACCTCGTCATAATTTTGGCTGACGATTTTAGTTGGGTGCTACTCGTACAAGTTAGTGAGGTTCGGAAACGTATTTATAGCACAATGCATTAGTTGAAGCTCTGGCATAAATTTATTCGCTATTCAGCGTAACCTTGGCCGCCTGAGGTATACTATACTCACTGTTGCTTCCTATTGCATGCCCTAAGCGCGAAGGTATGTTTTGTTAGGGCCTAAAAATTAAGATTCCAACGTTTTGTCGCGTGAAATCGTATCTTACATTCATATTATACATATAAATGATATAGCACATTGTCAGAAAGATAAATGATTGTTGAACTTATTAAATATTTTTAAAATCGATTAATTGCTATTTTTTACATAAAAAGGTGTTTTTAGTGGCTTATGGTGTGGATTTAGACAAGTGAGCGTGGAGGGTTAAGCACGATAACTTTTGAAAATATCAATTTTTCAACTCAATCTATTATTTAATCTCTTCATCTATCATATGGTAATTCATGTAAATGGCAGTTTGATTTTGTTTTGTTTAGTTATAATTAATTTTTATCGGTTTGAAATTTTCGGTGTTTTGAGCAGCTTTGTAATAATTTACTTTACTAAATACACTTTGCCTCACTCCGGGCTCGGCCGCCGTTGGGAGTGGATACCACAGATAACCGTATACTAGGTGGATACTACATCGCTTGTTTGCAGGGGCTCGTGAAAACATCGGTGTAGAAATACTAAATATTCGAAAAACCAAATTTGATACATACTTGACAAGGTAAGATATTAGTATTTTTATAATCACAGATTTTTATTACAATATTTTGTTTCGCTTAAAGAAAGTAGGATTTATATATAAATATACTTATACGTCTTGTACTTTATGGAGTGACCTGAAAGTGTACTTTTGTATCTGCTACTGGAAGACTGGAACTCTTCGATGAGTGGAAATAGGTGTGCCGAGTTAGAAGAGCTCAGTACAAAATAATATTAAAGTTGATTTCTGATCGTTTTAAGTTAATTCTGATAAAAGTTTTTTTCAATTAACAATAATAAAAAATAATGATGTTTAAATTCATGTTTGTCAATTTGAAAATATTATATCATGAATATCATATCATGTAAAATATCATATCTTTCAGTATTATTTTCATTTAGCTTTATTTTTAGGGTGTCAAAGTTGTATAAAAACTTACATTTTTTATACGCCTTTTTGACAGCAAATCCTATCTAAGTGTAGTAACATAATATTTTGGCATTAGGGACGTGATATAGCAAAATTTATTGAATAAGTCTTCGCTTGCTTCCACAGACTCGTATTAGCTCTACTCACAATTCGTCATTCTTTACCTTTAATAGTTGGTATTAAAATGTTATCTTCAATTATAGATAAAATTTCTATAATTGAAGATTTTTTATCAGTTTCAGTTTATTTGGAAAAAACGCAATGTTTCTTTGATACTAAATAAAAATCATTCAATTATTTAGTTTGTGGACGCAAAATTAAACAATTCTTTTTTCCACCAATGAATTATTGTGTACTAAGTACATATTACTTTAATGATTTTTACCAAATTATTATTAGTTTTTACGCGACGTTTGACATAAAATTAACGGAAAATTGGAAGTATAGTAATAAGGTTATTAATGAAAACTTGTGTGTATTCAAACTACAAAAACAAGAACGATTAAGGCATACATATTTGTATTTACCGAAATATTTTAGATTATGCTGATATTTCTTATCCAGATATAACTGAGGAGCTGCTTAGCAAACTCGATCGTTTCCTCAATCTGTGCATACGCTATATTTTTAGCATGCGCGATAATTTATCACAATTTCGCTCAAGAATTAAGAGGCTCGACATCCGTTTTCACCAGAACGCACACCTTCTAACCAATTTGTATTCACAATCCTTGTTCCTCAGCTTATTTGAAAAAGCGATTTTCATACTTAGGCTTATCCCGTTCGATGACCAACAAAACTATAACTATCCCGATGCATAAATCTACATACTGCTCAGATTGTTTTACGGTATCATCAATTACACTTTGGAATAACCTTCCACGAGATTTAAAAGATGCTTCCTCAATAAATACATTTAAACTCAGGGTTGAGGCGTGTTATTTAAAAAGTACTTGATTAATATTATTGGGTTATATATTATAATTTCCTATACTAGATTGTATGTATTACGTACGAGGCAACCATTGTTGTTTTTAGATTTTTGGAGAAAACATCATCGGGGAAGCGTAGCATATTTTTGCAACGAATTGCTAACGATCTGCTTACTATATTTTCTTGCATTTAATGTTGTAATGGACGCATATTTGTACCATTTATAATGAGTGCATCTGAGGATGATCCACTTTCACATACATCAGGAGTGGGATCATGTTCCTGTTATCGCCCGCATATAATCTTCGAATAATGTAATGAAGGTGTGGTGCTGTACCGATTGCTCTTGAATGGAATTATGTTGTCGGCATGGGACGCCACGGGCGGGTTATTAACCGCTGCTGCCGACCGAGAATTGATGCGTAAGGAAAGTAAATTAGTCTGAAGCGGCCATTAAACGCCTAGGCAAGCGTCAATCAGTTCGATCAATCATGATTGATGTTTGAATGATAGAATTATTTCAACACACGCTCATTCTGACTCATCGTCAGTCAAACCCAAAATTTCAGAGGGAAAGGATGGATATTCATAAAAAAAAGCCTATGCTGCAATTTTGTGTAAAAAAACGTACAAAAAGGAGGCGCTGGGTAAAAGACTGGCTTTTAAAAAGGGATTTTTATACCCATATTAAGTTATTGACATACGGGTTTCAAAAGAGGATAAAGGCTATGCAAATTATTTTCGCATGAAAGAAGCTTGTTTTGATAGGTTACTGGTCTTGGTAACACCATACCTCAAAAAAAACAAGACACGTGTATGCGAAAAGCTATAACTACCGAAGAAAAGCTAGGAGCAACGATGCGTAATTGTCGAAATGCCATTACACGTTTAATCAAAATTCGTGACTTTTGATTGATTCGTTGATTGACGTAAAAACAAAATATTTGTCAATCAATTTCATGCAACCGCCAATCAGCGCATTACACGGTAGGTTATTCGTCAATCACAACCGTGATTGTTGTAAAACTGACAGCAAAACCTACTGTGTAATGGGCACCCTAAATATTGTTTTGAATAAAATATTTTGTAGTAACAAGTGGTTAACTTTTTAGTTGGTTGAGAGAAATGCTTGAAAGCCAAGTTTATTCTAATTGACTAACCTGAGTCTATTTAGGTGTTTAATGACCCTGTTAAATGGTAGTGTTGGCATTTTATTTTGTTTTGACTATGTATGTGTATTTTATTTTGTTTTCATACGTGGTAGAGCCATGCTGCAGCTATATTAATAGTATAGTTGTAGTAAGAATGGGTTGGCTCGACCGGGGAAGGGCCAACGCTCTCACAGGATACCAGCGTAAAATAGCAGCTTAACACTGCTGTGTTTCGTATGGTGAGTGTAGAGAACCGGAGACCCTTTTTACTGGAAAAGAGGCATTCTATCTTAGTCCTCACGGCTGAAAACGCATCTGCATTTTAATTCGCAAACGAAGATAGATGCAGATGTCTATAGGCCGCAGCAACCACTTACCATCAGGTGGACTGTGTGCTCGTTTGTCATCCTTATTCTATAAAAAAAAATGTCAACAGCCATACCGTAGCCGTGGCTCCAAAATTTAATACTCATAAAATTAAATTGAAGTGTAGTATATATTTTTTGCGTAACGAACGATTAAAAAGATTATGGCTCTTGGACATTTTATTTAGTTATAATAAGTCAAGTTTCCTTTGAATTGATCTAGTTGAAGTAGAATTAAGTATTGAAGATAATGTCAACCGTGAGTAAAAAAATTCAACACAAGTTTTGCATTTTAATCCAGACGATAAAAGCTCGGATATAGAGGGATGTAATGTTGAAAAAAATATATTGCACAAAATAAACGCTTAGATAGAAATGATTAGATTTGTTAGCTATATCATTTCATTTACACCAGACATAAAATAATCAGACCGGCGACGGTCAACAGCGTCAAATGTGCGAAAAGTCTGTTTTTTTTTTTGCGCCCATACGCAATGGAAAGGGCTACCCTCCGGGAAGCGAGGAAGGGAGGTGGTGAATGCTCTAAGCATACCACGACAGCCAGCTGCCGTGGTTATGTGGGACTCACTAAGTGTCTGCCCACTAAACACCACCTGTGAGACTGGCATTGGCTTGCGTGGCCTTTCTGCCGAATCGGAAGCGACCCTATTTAGGGAAAAGGGGGCGCAGCGAAAAGTCTGGTACCAAGCGTCAATAAATGCAAATCCCTTTTACAACGGGAAAGGTGAAAATAATGATGACGATGATGACTAAATTTGAAAATATTATTAATCATGACGAGTTTTTATACCAAATTGGAATTTAAAAAATACTAGTTTCTCTTGAATATCATCATAAAACATCGGTAACCGTTCGCTTTCCTGACACCGTGTCCTGCCAAACAAAACGCAGTCCGGTTACAGAACAATCGCTTTACACGTTCATCCAATCACTTACTGCAATGAATAATCACCTCTATTGCTATTGCGATAAGTAATATCGAACTTACTTTGACAAATTTGTCGAGGAATATAAGACCAATTTAACGCGTAACTAGTATAGTTATTTTCGACTTTACTATACATATTTTAAAAGCTACAACAATAGCAGATGAAAATGGTGGCCATCGAATTTCCGCAAATTATTAAATATAAAAGAGAGTGTGCAAAATTAAGTCTTAAGTTCACAGCTTTATGGTCGAATGAAACTGTCGGAATAAATTTGCTATTATTCGGTTGTCCACGTCACTATCTTGACAGCTGCCTGTCACTCGGCTTCTTTTTTCAAAATCTGTCTCGCCCAAGAGGGACCGTTCGGAAGATTAGTGCAGAAATATTTTTTACGTCCTTTAGTGTTCTTTCTTGTCCGTTAAACGATAAAAATATCATGAGGTAAAGGAATTCAAATATTGCAAATTATTGAGTTATGAGTCATATTATGAGTAATGAAGTACCTAACTTAGAAATAACTTGATTACGGTTGAATAGCTTGGTTGACTGTCTCGTTGCTTTAGAGGTCTTGTACGCGACATATGATCATGTGCTCCCGGGTTCAAATCCCGGGTTGTGTTCTAATCAATTTTTTTCTCACTTTATTGTCTCATTCGCAGTAGAAGACCACACTCAGGAAATTATCCGTGTAGCACCAAAGTGCAACGGAAAGACCACACTCCGGAAATTATGCGTGTAACACCAAAGTGCAACGGAAAGCACGGTACCGTCAGTCGTAGCAGAGCCATGTTGCAGCGACTCGTATATCATGCTTGTAGCACGAATGAGTCAGCTCGACCGGGCAAGGACCAAGCTTTCACGGATTACCAGTGTAAAATAGCAGCTTAATGATCTGTGTTTAATATGGTAAGTGTAGAGAACCTGTGATCTTGGTGCTTAGGGTTGACAAAGCATTTTGATTCTAACTGAGGATAAATGTAAATGTCTATGTGCCACAGCTTCCTCTTACCATCAGGAAAACTATGTGGTGATTTGTCATCCCTATTCTATAAAAAAAAAGCATTGCATCTTTGACGCTGTTTCCGTCACCGATCGGAGAATTTAAGGTCTCGTATAAACAAGATGGTTATATCCATCTACCTGAACGGCTTTTTCTGGGTTTTCTGATAGTCTTTCTTACGACACACACGGCCAGTCTGTATTAAAAACATTCAGAATGTAATGATTTCTATATTAACACGATTACTATATTATTAATATACTATAGTGAGTTGATAAGTTCGTTTGTCGGTAATAAGGCGTACCTACAGTTTTTATTTTTTGTTTTAATGATTCTAGACTATTGAAATAAAAAAAAACATCCATATATCCACAGCGAAGATGGTTGGGTGTTGCCATCTGCTTGCGATTCTGTAATTATTAAATGAAATCCAAACCTCTGCAAGACTTTAAGGTACAGTAAGCTAATTCTGCATAGATCGAACCAAAAATTTGCATTTAAAAGCTGAATGCAGCCAAGTTTAATCATTACATCATGGTTGTCAAACACCTTAGTCCCTCCATGACCATGGGTGCTGTAAAGCACCCGAAACATTGGGAATCAAAAATAATACAAATTAAACACAAAGTTGGTTTTATTCAACGTTTAAAATATATTAAATATATTTCAAAACTATTCTTTTAAGCGTTGAATTTACTCTGTATCAAATAAAAATAAAAAACACAACACCCGTGAGGGTGGGGGCTCGCATTTATTCTAATTACCGATAATTATCGTTACATTTGCAACGGGATGCAGTTTTAATTCGGCTATTCCGTATCGCCGGTGTACGTACCTAACGAGCGTAACCGATGGCTTTTTGATAATGACATTAACGCAGCCACCGAGCGCTTCTGTTGTTTGTTTGCTAAGAAAGAAACTTAACACTTGAATAGTTAAATGAAACTAATTTTAGTGATATTGTAATTATATAAACATTACACATCTCAAACAAACACATGTACCTTTCCAGGCATAGCAATATGGAAAAGAAAGAGGCAGACATCTAAGCCGTTTTATCTTTTAAGTACTCATTGACGGTGTAGTAAGCTTTATTAAGAAGTAACTCTTTTATTAATTTATTTAATTTACTAAACGTATTTTCTTTTTTATATTTAAATGCAGTTATTGGAAGGAGATAAGTTTAATTAAGGCGACACATCGAAAACCGTTGAAGCGGGCTATCGCCGGACTAACCAGAGTAAAACATAATTTCTGTAAAAACTTCAAAAACGCCATCATAAGGTCTAAAATTGCATAGCGCCCGCGACTATTAAAACCGCTTAGAAATCGCGTAGAATCTTAAAATATTTTTAAAAAATTATTGATTTTACCAAACAAAATAATGAGCAAGTAAATTACGAATATTGATGTTATGAATGTATTCGAGTGTGTATGTAATGTATTGTAATTTCAACTATAGTGATTTTTTAGAGGTGTTTTTGCAAATTATTATGATCGAGTCAAAATTTTACAATCGTGTTTTTGAGCAAGCAAACTCAAGATAAAGACATGAATTTACCTATATCAAAATTCCAGTTTCGTTAGTCGTGTCATACTCCTATACTATTCGATGAAAGGAGGTGCATTTTTTCGCGGTGTCGCCTTAAAAACGGCGGTGTAAGGCAGAGAATCGACTATCATGCAAGACCTCATATCACTAAAGGCGGCAGAGGAAAATGAAACATGAGATGGACAGCAGCGTCTTTCGATAACAACGCAAAATGATAAAAACTGCTGTGGCAACATTGAAGTAGGTACCCTACGTACGTTACTTCAATAGGTGGCAACCGCAGTTTTCTCACCCGCCAAATGTCTTCTCATAGGCTGTATTAACAATAAAATTACAGATATAAACAACTTTTACGAAGTTAGTAAGTATTTACCATTATCAAGTTGTTTGTATGATTTTGTCCCATCTCACGCCCTCAGTGTTATTATCATGACCAATTTTACATTAAATTAATGATCATGATCATGAACTTTCTTTTTTATTTAGGTATCCTTCTTGAGATGCTCAGCGGTCATGTGCGTACCTTATGCTCTAGAAAGAAAGGTTTTCCTACGGTTACTATCTTTGAAGGTTGGTTGTGAGATTCATCACTATCCTCTTTGAAATTATACTTCTTTTGGGGCGTTTGGAAAAAATGATGAGAGTGAATATTTACGATGCGTTCGCACACCGACACCTAAAACGACACCATGAAGTTCTTACGATGCGCGCGCACACTGACACCTCAAAGCGACAACTTCAGTGGGTAACTGCCTCTCAAGTTTTCGTGGGAACTGATAACTATATTTAAAGTAGTTATTTTTGTTTTGTTAAGCTAAAGAAGTATAACTTCCTACGTGCGTACATAAATACACACACACAAACACACACACACACACACATACACACACACACACACACACAAGCGTTTTTTTTAATCTTTATTGCAGTGAGAGCTGCATCTTTATAATGGACAGTTTTTAGTTTGAAATCTAAGCCTTGTTTTATCTAGATCTAGTTTTAAAAGTGAAATTGCCACTTTAAAAAAATGTTAAACAAACATGCACGTGGCGCGGTGCTGCTGATTGACTATTATTGCTGTGTCGTTATTTCCAATATTTTTTTTAACAAAAAACCTTCAGCATTATAATGATTAAGAAAGCTGGCAAGGTTTTTTGCTGGTTTATATACTTAGCGTTTGGGCGAAAATAAGACCTAACTTTCTTGTGGGTATAATGATATGTTGTTAAACTCATATATTCAACAAAATATTCAAATATTTTTAAAAAAAGTAGTTTTTATCCGTTTATTTTTTTAAATTGCCTTAATCTTTTAAATCAATACAAATAATTCACATTGTGTACATACTTAAATAACTTATAGAAAATAAAAAATATTCACCAAACTCAAAATACAACCATATTTTAACATAAGTTGGGCATTATAAACCGACCGGCGCAACACGGCGCGCGTAATTATCGTAAAGCATCAAATGTTTATGCATTTTTAATTCCGTCGTATATCGCGCGGCGTGGCGATAAAACGACGACCCTACAATGTGGCGGCGATTCGACAATCGGTTCACAATAAACTTGCGTTAATGAGACGGCCTCACTATTTTGTATTTAATGTGATGGTAAAATGTGTCCTTTTAAAATTTTATTATTTTATGTTACAAAATTTTTTTTGTATGCCAGAGTAGGTGAAATAAATCATCTTTTAATATTATTATTATTTACATTCGCAAAAACAATCAAAGCACTATAATATCAAGCTTTGGTTGCTATGCATTCGGTAAAAAAAAATTGAAACCAGTCTACATGTTCAAAGTGACGCGTGTTGCATGTTTAAGTTAGCAGGGTGGTCTAGCTACCGCAATCTACATAATAAGTCCTACTGCTAGGCTCAGGCTTCCTCCTATGGCTAACGAAGGTTATAGAAAAAATCCACCATCCTATTTGATAAATTTCTTAAACACGCAGATTTGCTAACGATGAAGACGCGCGACAAGGTATCTAAATTTGTAACCTTTGTTGACCCTTACGAATGTGTGCGTGCTTAGTAAAATTGTAGGCGTTAGATATTTATGAATGACAATCAGTTAAAATAATGCATTACCAATAAGTGTAGTGGCGGTGTAAGAATGTCCACTACCCCATATCGTTCCTTCATCGGGTGTCATAAGAGGTGACAGAGAGAAACAAATCAGGGCAGCAGCATCTTCCTAATGACGACTAAAAATAAAAATAAAAACTAGTTTGCAAAGCGTAGCAACTATGACAAATATCTATAATCCCCCATAGATGTGCCATGTTCAGCAGTGGACTTTAATTGGCTGTATCGTTTACGGTTTATAATATAATACCCACAAGAAAGAGCTACCTACTTATTAAATTTTATTAAAAAATAGGTGACGCCGACGCCATTAACCGGCGAACTCATAATTATCATAAATAACAATGTTTATCCGATTTGTCTGTCCATTCGCCGTAATTAGCCGAGCTTAACGACTCACTTAGCTCACATAATGGCCGACAACATTAGGTTACAAGTTTCAAAATAATTATTTACGGCGGTGTTTAAATTATTAGGTGTCATCGACGCGACAAATATTTGTTTTTATAACGGTATGATATTTATTTATTCTTTTGCGACCTAACCACAATATCAAAGAACATTTTTTTTCAGTCAGAGACATGGATATCTCCCATTGATGGGAGAATGTACTTCAGTTGTCATGTTTAACAGGCGGATTGTAGATAGTAGTCTAGATAGAGGTCAGATCCTAGTCTTGTGCTTTGGTCGCTGATTCTTATTGTTGTTCATGTAAAATAATTATGTAAGTCTATTTATAGTCATCTTATAAATTAATGAAAATAAATAAATAAAATAAATTATTTATCATTGCTTGCCATGTTTAATCTTTCTGTGTCGGTTTTCCGATTTCAATAACAAATAAAAAAATTGTGACTGTATGTTGACTGCGAGTTTGAATCACGCACGGAAGAACAGTTTGGACAAAAATAATTGTTTCAAGTCTAGACATTTGTCCATGTTCAGTTTATGTATGTAAAACGCCTCTACAATATACCACAAAATCGTACTACGTGATACGTATATACAATCACGTGTATTTCAAAGAACTATGTACATTGTACATATTATTATTATACGTTTGTTCTTACTCTATCGATGTAAATGGCCTTTTTAATAGATAAATAATTCATTTACACTTTTGTAATAAAGTAGATAATGAAATAGTAAAAGTCGAAGCGTTTATAACCGACATTTCACCCTATTCCTGAAAGAGTCTACGTGGTAGAGCCATGCTGCAGCTATATTAGTAGTATAGTTGTAGCACGAATGGGTCGGCTCGACTGGGGAGGGACCACGCACTCACAGAATACCAGCGTAAAATAGCAGCTTAACACTGCTGTGTTTCGTATGGTGAGTGTAGAGAACCGGAGACCCTTTTTACTGGAAAAGAGGCATTCCATCTTAGTCTTCACGGGTGACAACGCATCTGCATTTTGATCAACAAACGAGTCACTTTCATCCTATAAAAAAACAAGTCTCGTGCTGTCTCTATCACTTTAAGTCAAAGTGACTGACACGTCGACACATAAAGACATCTTAAAATTGAGTAGTAATAGTGTATCGAAGATTAAGACCCGACTACAGAAGCTTTAAGGAAATTTTATAACATTATAAAATTTAATTTAAAAAAATATATTTCGCATTAAAACTGCTACTCAATCAGCAAGAAAAATTAAAATATATAGACTGTACGTGGTAGGGCCAGGCTGCAGCTATATCATGATTGTAGCACGAATATAACCGGGGTAGGAGAGTAAAATAGCAGCTTAATGCTGTTGTGTTTCATATGGTGAGTATAGAGAACCGGAGACCCTTTCTAATGGAAACGAGGTATTCCATCTTAATCCTCAGGGGTGACAACGCATCTGCATTTGGATACTTAATTGTGGATAAATGTAGATACCTATGGTGCCACAGCATCCGCTTACCATCAGGTGGATTGTGTGCTCGTTTGTTACCTTTATTCCATAAATAAAAAAAATGATTGCCGTCTGAGTAGCAATAATAATAGTATTTAAAGTTTTATTATAATCTGTGTCGTGATTAATATTCGAAGAGGCTCACAGTCGTCATAGTCGGAGCATTGTAGATCTCCAGCTATAAACTATAAGTACCGATTGTAACTCAGTGGAGCTGGGCTGCAGGCGGCCGATATGCCGATCCGCAGCGTCCATCAGTAGCCGTCTCATAAAATACGCGCCAATGGCTGGATTTGGAGCCCAATCAAATCAATAGTCGATGTACATTCGTGACGTTTAAATTTTATGTTAACAGTGATAAAATTTCAGTTCATACTCGACTCTACGATCGCATTAACTTTGTTTTATTGGATATTTGTTACCTTTTTACAGAAATTTTTAGTTATAATTTTTTATTTATTTGTTTTCGCAACAAACGATCATATTTCAAATATAAATTTTAAATTTTACATTTACATATGACAGAAAGAAAAAATAACGCCAATAAATCTACATTAACAAACTATTTTATTTACATTATGAGACAACATAGTCGGGCAACAATTTTACTGCAAAACCTTTGTTAAATTTGTTTTAAGCAGATTAGAACTAGGAATAATAATATCTCTTTCTGAAAAATGTTTGTTATACATGTTCATGGAACGTCATATAAAAGAATTACGTGTATAGTTTTTATGAAACCGAGGAGGAATGAATAGTGTTAACGAACATGAGGAGCGCACAGGAAAACGAACGCTTGCTGGAAATGAAATCATAGTCGGTGAATCTATTAATGAATTTAGAATTTTATGTAGAAAAATAATGTCAAACATTTTTTTGGATATAAGAAGTTTGAATATTGGTACTAATACTTCACTTCAGACTTGAACAGGAAGTATTTACTTTTGGGTATTATGGCTGATTTACACAGGGACAGTAACTGGCTCCAAATTCGAGGCAAGTCAGTACTGACCCTCTACTGGCATAATGTAAACTTGGTCAATATAATGTACTCTGTGCTTGGTCAGTCTCTGGCGTAGTATTGTTGGGTGACATTGCGTTGTATCATAAAATTATAATATATATAGATTAGTATATGAGGGTAAATGAACGCATTTTTTTATATTACTGAATGCATGCATGAGGAGACATTTATATTAATTATGTAATTTATATTCATCAAAATACATTACATAGTCATGGAAACGTAAGTAAGCGTTTACGTTTCTATTACTACGTTATTTAGTTCCTTGGGATTTTACCACTCTGAGCCTAATCACATGACTGTCTCAAGCAGCAGTTCTTTGGGACTTTATCGGACTGAGCCTGCTGAGAAGCCTGCATCAAGCAGCAGCTCCTGATTTTATCCCCCCCGAGCGAACTTAAATAATTAATATAAATATTTTAATCGTTGTAAGTTCTGCTGTTCCCGTGAATTCATTTTTGCCTACTGATTTCATTAACGTGCGTACACCCTAAACAAGTTACGACGACTACTGATTGCGTGTGAACAGTGCAAGTCAGTCCTAGGCGCCAGCACTGGCGCTGTTACTGATAGCCTTAAATTACGTTTGTGGTATTATATAAAAAGAGTTTTAAGGGCTTCTCCCAAATTGTTTAAAAATTCAGAAACAAATTCATCGGATACAAGATTTATCCGATGAATTTATTTCTGACTAGCTGTGCCCGCGGCGTAGCTCGCGTATACAGGTTTTACATAAAGAATTTGTCGTTTAGGTAAGAGAATATTAAACGATTTATTTCATTACTGTATCAATAAGTGGTAACTAAATAAATCATTATCATCAAAGTTCTAAGTCGTGTATGATAGAACTTCTGTGCAAACGACGTTAGAAGTAGGCTTAGCCGGGGTGTACACAAAAAGGTTACGGGGGCTACTAACGCGGGAAAAAGCAACATAGAGTTGGCCATGTGCAAAACAGTCAGTACTTAGGTACACTCTACAACGCGTAAAGTTTGACCTTGCGCTTTATTTACGGTCATCGCATAAGACACGTTCACTGTAACTGGGAACTGAACGCGCTTAAAACTGAAAGGAAAGTTACTTCTTAATAGAGGGTTTTTGGGCAGTGCTGCCAGATTAAAAAAAAAACTCATTCAGCTCTAGGACAACACAAAAAGCGCTAGATTTCATGAAAACAGCGCTTTAAAAAGCTCTAGATTTCGCGCTAAATTAACTACAAACAAAGTTTGTGTTTTTTTTATATAATCATAATAAAGAAAACAACATTAAGTTTTTTTTCTGGCAATATTTTTTTAATGTATCAATACTTCGCAGGACATCGACTCATAATTATGGCAATTGCTTTCAACAGTAGGTAGTACTGTACGAACAATAAAAATGTCATTAATTGTTTTAAAGTGCAATGTATTTCGCAACTTAGTTTCAGATGTCAGCATCTGATTGCGGTTGCTACACAGTTTCTTTGTGTTATAACTTCTAAGTAACTTTTAACTTAGCTGTGCTCTAAGCAACTGACTGAAACTGAATAAAGCAAAATAAATGCGTTGCCAAAATCATGAACTAAAACTTTAATAAAGGGGATTTCCCCGCTTATAGTCGTCGGTAAAAAAATCAAGTTGATCATCCTAAAGGGGAAGCCAGGAGATCCATAGCACAGGGTATCCTAGTTTGGACTCGTCTCCCATGCTCTTTGTTTTGTGGAAAAAATATGTTTGAAAAAGATAAACTGCAATGTACTATTTGTGGGAAAAAATAATAAAGGTCATTATTATTATTATCGGTAATGTGGACTAAGAGTGCTGCAGTAAAATAGTTAATAACCCGCTAGTCGCTAAAATATTGAAATGTGTGCTAAATACACCAAAAAGCGCTGGATTAAGCTAGGTGCTAAAATTTCGAAATGCGCGCTATACATTCCAAAAAAGCGCTAAATCTAGTTCCCAAAGCGCTAAAATGGCAGTACTGATTTTGCATATTATATTATAAATACAATATCACGACATTTCGTTGCAAAATTTTTATTTTTGGTCGGATTCCGTTGTATGGCTTCGATGGATACTAATTTCTTTAGAAGTCTCAATACGATTCATCGGCGAAAAATCTCAACACAGCAATTCAGAAAAGTTTGTAATTTGTACAACTCCATCTATTACGTCCTTTTTGTGAGAAAACATCCTTTTTAAATCTCTTTTTGTGTTTTAAGTATAAATATATTAATTATTATGGAACGTTTTTTTTACACACAAATCTTTTTATTACTATTTCTGAGATTTTATGGCGCCATTGAACAAATTCGAACCTACATTTCAAAATAATAATCATTACTTTCGATAGAATTAACCAATTTTAATAAAACAAAGATTAAATGTAACTCTATCTTCGAGTTCATCAAAATATATATATACTGTAAAGAAGAAGAAGAAAGCATGGTTAGACTACTTGGCCTCAAGTAATGATAAGGATATGAGAGAGAAGATGAAAGAAAGATATAAGCTGCAGAAAGTTCACACGAAAGCATTGATTGAGGAAGTGCGTGAAAGGTGTAGAATGGAAGCGGATGAAAGGTTGTCGCACAACTTTAAGGAGAACTCCAAACTCTTCTGGAAAGAGGTTGGAAGGACCCGAAGTGGTGCGACGGCCTTAAGAATGAACAAAGTGCTTTCGAGAACTAATGACGTCCTCTCAGAAAAATCGGACGTCATGCAGCGATGGAGCGAATTTTATAGAGAAATGTATGCGTGTGATGATCTTAGTGAGGGATCCGGGGATGACGCCGTGACTGGCACGCCAGACCCGGACCTCGATGACACTGAGGTCATCAGTATGAAAGAGATTGAACGTGCGATTCGAAGTTTGAAATGTGGTAAGGCTGCGGGACTAGACAGAGTTACTGCTGAAATGGTCAAGTATGGTGGGCCTCGCGTCTGGGACAGCTTTCATCTGCTGTGCAATTTGTGCTGGCGGACGGGGGATGTCCCGGATGATTGGCGATCCGCAGTCATTGTGCCTTTATATAAAGGTAAAGGTTCACATTTTGACTGCGGGTGCTATCGGGCGATCAGCTTGACCAGTTTAGCAAGTAAAGTTTACTCGAAGGTTTTGACACGTAGGATGCAAGAGAAATCGGAAAGATTTCTATGGGAGGCACAATGCGGATTTAGACCTGGAAGAGGATGCACGGATCAAATGTTTTCTCTCCGTATGATCACGGAAAAGCTTCTAGCTGTTAACCAGAAGATTTTCTGTGCTTTTGTGGATCTTGAGAAAGCATTTGATAAGGTTGTAAGGAAGAAAATGTGGGAACTGTTGCCGGGGTATGGTGTGGATGGCCGATTGCTAAGGGCTGTGCAGTCTCTTTACTGTGACTGTAAAGCCTGTGTGCGGGTAGGGCATGACCTGTCACCCATGTTTAGCGTCCAAACGGGCGTAAAACAGGGTTGTGTCATGTCTTCCTGGCTGTTCATACTGTATCTCGACAGCTGTTTACAAAAGCTGAAAGATAGCTGTTTGGGTGTGAAATTGGGTGACATAAAAGTAAATTGTCTGCTGTATGCTGATGATGCAGTGCTTATTGCACCATCAGAGGCAGAACTGCAGGCATTAGTCACGTGTATGAAAGAGGAATGTGAAATTAAAGGTCTCCGTTTGAATGCTAATAAAACTAAGGTTCTGGTATTTGAAAGGGACGAAGAGAGAACGAAGTGTGAAATATGGGTAAATCAGGAATGTCTAGAACAGGTAAATGAAATTGTATACGTTGTATGGGGAGTGCTTTTAGCCGGGATGGAAGATGTGATTTAGATGTGGACAGGCGTGTCGCTGCCGGGAACAAAGTCAATGGTGCCCTGACTGCGTTAGTCAAAAGGCAAGGCGTAGCGAAGAGTGCACGCCTTGCAATACATAACGCAGTGTTGGTACCGACTTTGTTATATGGCAGCGAAACCTGGGTATGCCAGAAGAAGCATAAAAGTAAGTTGAATGCAGTGGAGATGCGATCTCTTCGTAAAATGTGCGGCGTTACTATGGCCGACCGAAAGCGAAACGAAGAGATTCGCAATATGGCAGGTTTGAAAGAAGACCTTATCACAAAAATTGATAAGGGCGTGCTTCGGTGGTTTGGGCACGTTGAGCGAATGAGTGAAGACCGAATGGTGAAGAAAATATATAGCGCGAAAGTTAATATTAAAAGGTGTCGAGGTAGACCGAGACTAACTTTCGAAGACCATGTGAGCAAATTGCTCGAAGAGGGTAGGGTCAAGAGTACTCCGATACCTAGACGTGCATGTATGAAGAAGATAATGAATCTGAAAGAAGCGAAAGAGATATGTAAGGATCGTGACACTTGGCGATCTGTTCTCTCTGGCTACCCCGTCAGGGATTGTGCGTGAAGATAAGTAAGTAAGTAAGTAAAATATATATATACCAGGCGGTCCCATAATGAACTGGCCTGATATAGTTCAACGCGACATGTCGCTACATGTTGTGTTGCATTAAATAGTACGTTTATCGTGCACTTAATATAAAAAACATGCATCGACATGAAATGCTTAGTCTTAGTTTAACAGGCATTTGAATAACGAGAGTCGCGTATTTTTTCAAAATGTCGAAAACTGAGTATCGAAGTGTCATAAAGTTTCTGTTTAAAGAAGGTTTATCCCCTGCCCAAATAAAAGAACGATTGGATGGCGTGTATAAGGAGTCTGCCCCCTCCTATAGCACAGTGAAAAATTGGGTGAAAGAGTTTCGCCTCGGGAGAGAAACCGTCGAAGACTTTGGCCACGACGGTCGACCTGTGGAAGTGCTCACTCCTGAAACGATTGCTCTTATCGAAGAGGAGGTTCTGAGTGACCGCCGTTTGAAGATTAGAGAAATTGCAGCAAGGCTTGGGGTCTCTAAGAGTACCGTTCATCGCGCGATCCATGAACATCTTCACATGAAAAAAGTGAGTGTAAGATGGGTACCGAAACTTCTTTCAGCGGTACAGAGACAGGAAAGAGTGCGCTGCGCTTCGGAGTTTTTGGATCTTTGTGGCGAAAATCCAAAGACTGTGATCGAGCGGCTAGTGACTGGTGATGAAACTATGATCTTGTATTATGATCCACAAAGCAAGCGCGAGTCAATGGAATGGCGTTATAAGGGTGAAAAGCCCCCTAGAAAGGCAAAGGTGCAACAATCGACTAAAAAACTGATGTGCACAATATTTTGGGATTTTCAAGGCATTTTGATGGTGGATTTTAAAGAACGTAATACAGTCGTGAACGGCGAATATTATGCTTCTTTAATATATAAATTACGAGACAAGATAAAGGAAAAACGAAGAGGCAAGCTGTCTAAAGGTGTCCTGTTGCTCCATGACAACGCCCCTGTTCATACCGCTGGTGTTTCGAAGGATGCAGTTCGTCAATGCGGGTTCACAGAAGTTCAACATCCACCTTACAGTCCAGACATGGCCCCGTCTGACTATTATTTATTTCCAAATTTAAAGCGGGACTTAAGAGGAAGAAAATTTTCAAGCGATGAAGAGTTGCAGGCGGCCGTCTTCAGTCATTTTGAGGATAAAAAATGTGATTATTTTTATAAAGGTTTAGAGATGTTGATTCACAGATGTCAGAAGTGTGTTAGTATTCATGGTGATTATATTGAAAAATAAAATTGGTTTCGTTTCATTTCCTTCATTGGTTCATAGTTAGGCCAATTCATTATGGGACCGCCTACGTACAATGTACAGAAAGAGACACAACATGTTATCATCATTTTTATTATATGTATATATTTAAAGAGAGATGGCGCTGCTAACATCAATTCTAAAAATAAAAGAGATTAATTGACGCGATTGATACATTATATAAAACGCAAGAGAACTTATAAATCAGTGCCTGCACATTAAGCAAAAAATAAAGTTTGACTCTCGCCAAAACCAACGCAATTGTTAATAGCTCTTTTAAAATTTGATTTACCACATAGAGTACTCGGCGGTGAAGAATAAATTGAGTTTGTCAACACGCAGTAGGGCAGCGAGTAATATAATAAAGATTAGCAGCATATATATTAGCAGTAAAAACCACATTGCAATTGCATTACATTTTCACAACACCACCATCTATCGAAGAAATGGGTTAACTATTGTGCTTCAGGTTTAGTTAATAAGGTCAATATATTTTTGTATAATATATTTAATACGTTCTTTAATACTTTTGTTTACTGCGTTTTAAATATACGTAATTATATCATTATTTTACATAATTTAACTATGATTTATGATATGATATTAGTTTAAAATGCACTTGATGACTCAAACAAAGCCACCGTTGAGCAAATTCGTACCTATACTTCCCTACCCATACTTCAGAATATTTATCGTAACTTTTGATGGAATGAACTGATTTTAATGAAATAAAGACTAAATGTAACACGAAGATACACTTTATAATTTCCTTAACAATTCTTATGATATAAATTAGTACTTTATACGTGATACGTTAACAAACAAACAGACAGACAGACAGACAGACAGACAGACAGAAAATTCTAAAAATGGTAGAAATGTATTTAATTACTTATTTTTAGTACGCCTCAATCACTTTTATTACAAAAATATAAAATGTACAGACATCTGCTATTTACAGTTTTATTATATGTATAGATGAAGTTGCGTGAGGTCACCTTAACCTTAGCCGCCCTATAAAACCAAAACTAGGAAGAGGATAGAGACAAAAACACAAAGTCGTATACTCTTTATAACTAATACATTATATTAAGAAAAAAAAAACAACCAAGCTTTGGCAATAATTCAGAACACTTCGAAAAATCAACTTAAAAACAGAGAATATTATATCGTCAACTGTCAAAATGGCGTCGATAAAGCGGCGTCCTTTTGACCTTTTATCATTTCATTGACTGATGAGGAGCTATCATACAACAGAGCCGTCTATACAAAGAAGGCTGTAGTTTTTGAATTATAAGAAAGCGCTTTTTATATTGAGGAACCACTGAAAATCTAGGCCATATTGTATTTTTGTAAATAAATATCTGCACATCCTGAGCGGTATCCTTTTTGGAACCCAGCACCTTTAACAGTTGTATTCTTATAACAATATATTTAATGAATTGCTACAAGCATATTTTAGATGCTTGCACATACACATAGTGTGTGAGTGTGGATGTGTATATAATTTTACATATCTATGCCATGATAATTAAGGAAAATATGTGACAATAGAATCATTATTTAAGAAAAAGCGTTAATTCACACTTGCAATGATTTTTTAAAGTGTTAACGAATTTAGTTTTAGAAAAGAAATTTTTTGAAAGCTTTTTTAATGACAACAGGTATTTCGTTTCAGTATTCAATTATTTTTCAAAGAGCACAAGGATCGTTCAACATAATGAAAGGAATGAAGAGTATCCTAACATAAATGCGCTGACGGAAAGGCAGTTAAACTAAATGTGAAAAGAAGATACGTGGTCATATTTAAGAAGACCATTAATGTAGTTGTTAAGGAGATGATCGATGTTGTTGAGATAAGTCTGAGCAACATTTTTCAGACGGTAAAGAGATCGTAATGCTGCAGTAACTTTGTGGCTTACCTCCTGGATCTGTTTGTTCCATAAAAACCTATCAAGGTACAGACCGAGATTTTTAACATGTGGAGAGTAATGTATGGTATTGTTGTTGTACGAAATAAATGGCAAAGTGGAGATATCTAATTTAGATAAGTATCTAGAGCTACCTAAAATGATCGCTTTTTATTCTGCATTTGTAAATCGTCCGTTTTTATTTTGTTATTTAACACTCCGTAGTGTTTTGTTTCTATATCAGCCTTTTTGAGCTGTATGTGTCAAATAGATATCTTTTGCTTTCTTTCTTTTTTTTACGACAACGACGGGACAAAATAGGACAATTGATTTTCTTACGACGCCTCACAGTTAACGTAGTTGATACGAATACTCATGGAAAACTGAATCGGTAACCACAAGACGCAAAAGCAGTTTTCTCGTACTCAAAAACGTTAAACTGAAAAACAAAGCACGGCTTTAAGTTATCATAAAGCCTCGGTACAGCTATGCTAACTCTTATATTTCATAAGGTCGGTTAAATGTAACTTACCTTTATTTTCTTATTACCAGTTAACGGGGGCGGCGTTATCGGCCGCGGGGGCTCGCGAGCGCAGTTAAACTCGATTTATACTTTCGATTACACGGCCGGCGGATGAATAAAAAACAAATGAGCCGGGAATTTGTTGGTGTGCTACAGACATACGGCTAGATTAGTGTGGATATACCCCAAAGCAAAGAGACAAGGTAAGGTGTATAATAATAATATAAAAATATTTTCTGATACATTACTTATTTACAAATATTTCTTAACCATCTAATCGATTTTACTCCAATATTCAGCGTTTCCATTGATCCACAGCTGACTAAAAGCCTCTCCGAGGGACTGAAGTTTTACCTTTGAAAGCAATATTTGCAATAAAATTTTTACTCAATTTTTTTACTTAAGTTTTTTTTCTAACTAAAAACGCTTAATCAACGTTAACAAAACTTATTCAGGTATTTAGAATACAGGTATGCACCGAATGAAATTTGTTTGGAATCGATGTGGTCGTTCAATTTACATGCAAAAAATATTTCAAAAAAAACTTGAGATCCCTAGAGTTTAATATTTCTCTTGCAAATCACACTTTTAATAAATACATCCATCCATCCATTACAGCTTATAAGAATCCATTGCTGAACATAGGCCTCCCCATAGATTGCTTGATGGGGGATTTTGCCTTAGTTGCCACGTTTTGCAAATGAGTTGGCAACCGCAGTTTTTTTTTAATTGAGGTTTTTAGGAAGATGTTGCTGCCTGTCTCCTGTTCTAGTTTTTCTCTGTCATCTATAACAACAAACACGGAATGACATTATTTATGTCATTATAATAAGTTTTACATTTTTGCAGTATATCCATGTTATTCTTTTGTCATCATCTCGAGGCGCAAACCTTAGCTATTACACTCAATGTGTATGCTAGATTTGAAAATAGTATCAAACTCGGAGCATTATTTGTCTGTTGTTATTACTAATTTGTCGTGTTTTCTCGTTACAATAAAGTAGAGAAATTAAATTTTATTTGTTGAATCTGGTAGCGTTGGGTCGGCTTGCGTAATGAGCTACGCAGCTACGGCCCAAGCTACGTGGGCCTACGTTGCTACAGATGCGATTCTTGCTTCAACATTTTGTTTGGTAAGGAATACATTTTGGAATTGTTATTAAGTAAACACACGTGTATGACATATTATATTATGACTAATGATAATTACTTTTTATTTCTATTGCCATTTTAATGGAAAACTTAAATCAAATCACAAAGTAGTTATTATCTTCTAATTAATGCGGTGTAATTTCGACCGGAAATCAGGCGTGATGTTAAAAGAAATATATTGCCCAAGCACATGAGCAAAGTTTCTTAACTAAAAATAATCACAGTCATTCAGTACTTGCCGACTGGCTCGGTCTAAGAAAATCCTCTTAAAACCCGAAGAAAGTTAAAAAATAATTAATGCTTTCGTAAATATTCATACCTTGGCCGGAGTTTAAAGTTAACCCTCTAGTATAAAACACAGGGAGCCTTATTTTTTTATTTGAATACAATATATTTATTTAAGTGTTAGAGCCACGCTGCAGTAGAAAAAAATTTTTTTTTAAAAATACTAGTAATGCTATTAAACTTTATTTATTTATTTATTTATACACTTTATTGTACTAAAGGTACAAGCGGTGGACTTAATGCCATATGGCATTTTCTACCAGCCAACCGAAAAGTTAGTGGGAGATGTGTGTACTGCAGTGGGCTAGGATGAAAATCAAAAATTGATAAACTTCACACACACACACACACACACACACACACACACACACACACACACACACACACACACACACACACACACACACACACACACAAACACACACACACACAAACACACACACACACAAACACACACACACACACACACACATACACGGACGCGCGCACTTAAACTTAAACTTTACTAATATTCCCTTTAAACACTTCTGGTAAGCTTAAAATGCTTGTGTTAGAAGTGGTTCACGACAGTAGTCGCATGGC
The DNA here is from genome assembly GCA_963668995.1 of Parnassius mnemosyne. Lineage (NCBI taxonomy): Eukaryota > Metazoa > Arthropoda > Insecta > Lepidoptera > Papilionidae > Parnassius > Parnassius mnemosyne. Next base: position 6,093,497 of record CAVLGL010000035.1, on the reverse strand, counting down.
GGATTCGAACCCACGACCTTTCGAGTTCGCGGTCCGCGTCCTGGCATTACGCTACTGACGCTTCGATGTAGAAAAGAATAAAATAGAATAGGATGCTGCAGTGTTATATATATATATAAAGGTAGAGAACCGGAAACTTTTTTAACTGGTAACAAGGCATTCCAAATTAATTTCCAGAGGTAAAAATTCACCTGCATTTGTAATCGTTTCTTAATTGAGCCGACCCCAATCTTGCTGCAGCCTTAATAATCTGCAACTGCGTAGGGCTAGTTGCAGATTATTACGGCTGCTGATGGTGTGATCCTGAGATTTTCTTTTAAGAAATACGAAGTAGCAGCCCTCAGTCAGGAAGTTGGTGGTTTTGTTTGATCATACTCTGATCTTGCTGGATTGCCGTCCCATCAGACTATTAGATTGAGGTAATTAAGAGTATACATTTGCTTACACACACACTCATACACTAAACGGGACGCAATGATATGAATGAATGACATGAGGGTTCTTATATTAGGCCACTACATAGCAAATCATATTAAGAACTCCATTGAACTCTTCGGAGTTGAAATATTCTTCTTATTTGGAGCTAGTTGCTGGTGATGCTATGTCATAGTGTTGCCATGTAAATCTGTTATTTTAATTTTAAAAATTGTCACATTTCAGCGCGTGCCCGCTCACAAAAGAATCCCGTATGTTTTCACAACTGAAGGGTTCGTCGAAACGGCTCCGATTTAATTTAAAGTCTGTGCCGTTATCGTCGGTGCTCCATTGTTTTTCTTCTTGGAATTTTACGGTCAATTTGACGTGCGTCCGTTTTTTTGCGATTAATCTGAATTTAATTAGTTTGGAGAATTCTTGAGTTACAAGTCCTTATTTTAATCTTGAATCTAAGAAAAGAAACAGTACGACGTCAATAATATCTATTAGCCCTTAAATCTATACATATAAATAAAATTGAAGTGTCTTAATATTGATTGAAATAAGTGCCTTATATTGAGCTGAGCGGGTTATTTGCATAACATTAAGACATGAAGAACTATTTTGAAAAATTTTGTCTGTTTCGTTGAACAATAGACTTAAATAAAACTTCACGAACAGACAGAGAACAATGCCAGAAGTGATTTAGGCTATATTTTTACTAAAGAACTTGAAGATTTTTCAGATTTTTAGAGCCACATTACCCAAGCGAAGTCAGAGCGGGCAATTAGTTGAATAATAAAAGTGATCTCCAATGTGAGTATGTCGTTTTTTAATCCCAAAACATTAGTTTTAGAAAAGCGAGCATGGAAGAGGAGATACCCATATCTAATGAAGTCTCATTGTGGGCTCATAATGATGTATATTACCTAATAATTATTTGTGTATTAATATGGTACTAAAGCCATGTTTTGCTTATCTTTATTATTTTCTGTAAGTTCTTTTATTTCGTTAATAATATTGTAATCATTAGCTATGGAAGAGCGAAGTCAACTGTTACATGCATTATTTTGCTTACTAGGTGACTTCGATGACTGATCATAAAATGTTTAACGAAATAAATAATTTAAATAATAAAACATGCGGGACTGTCGTTGAACACTTGGTTGGATCGAGTTTCTTTCGTAATATATTATTATAGATAAACGTATTATATTATTGATTAACAAATACAAATAAATGAGTTACTAGCGTCTATTAAAATGAAGCGTCATTTAAAATAAAATAATATTTCTTTCATGTCAAGATAAGAAAAAGTGCGAGGGAGATGAATATTATTCCATCTCACACTACCTCAGAAGGGGTCGTGACGAAAAAATCTTACACTTTTTGTCGTCTAGCCCGCCAAATCCGTACCGTCCGATAAATAACTTCGTTCCAATAAAATAATAAATATATAATTACGTGATTCGTAATTAATATAAATCACATATAAATTTTTTGAATCGCTTACTACCGGCGGTTTATTCGGATCGATACAACTTAGAGACCTTGAAAAAACGAGTTTCCTTTTTAAAAGGCTGGCAATGCTACTGCATTTCCTTTGGTGTTGCAGTTGTTACATATTACACTAGATACTTACTATATGGTGAGCCGCATGACCGTTTGCCCCCTCTTCTATAAAAAAAGGAATACACGTGGTACATTGCAACTATTTTGGCTGAAGCACGAATGGGTCTACTCGATCGGTGAAGGGCTACGCTCTCACAGAGTATCAGCCTAAAATAGCAGATTAATGCTCCTGTGTTTCATACGGTAAGTGTAGTTATTGGGAGACCCTTTTTACTGGCCACAAGGTATTCCATTTTAGATCTCATTATTAATTTTTATTCATAGATTACAGATGTCTACGGGCCACAGCATCCACTTACGGTCAGATACCGTTTGTTACCCTTACTCTATAAAAAACTATGAATTTAAATTTGGATCGGTTCGATTACCACTCCTGTGATGTGAAGTAATTAATATGAATCAAGTATAAATCATATTATAGCGTAAAATCTATCTCTCAACGATTTCCATTACATATAATATTCATCACAAAGGCCCTTCGATTGGAAATAATTTCATTACAATACAAATTCGGAACACAATGCCCATGATAGATGTTTCCTCTGTGATCGCCGAATATAACCCTTTATTTGACAGTTCAATTTGAAATGCATTTTATGTACATAATAATTATTTGCCGTTGCAAAATGTGTGATGTAAAGTTGATTTTAATTATTCAAAATATTTTGAATTTATTAAGTGCTTTGTACGTTGGTAACTTCGATTACGTAGGTATAGCTACGCTGCAGCTATATTATGCTTGTAGCGCAGTGGGTCGACCGGAGTAGGATATTCTCACAGAATACCAGCGTAAACTAACAGCTTAATGCTACCATGTATCGTATGGCGAGAGAACGGAAGACCCCTTTTACTAGAAACCTCACATTCAATCTTAGTCCTAGGGGTGACAACGCATCTGAATTTTGATTCTTAATCGGTGATAAATATAGATGTCTACAAACCACAGGATCCACTTATCATCGGGTGGACTGTGTGCTAGTATATAGAATCCTTATTCTATAAAAATAAAACTTGAGTTCGTTTCCCATTAGCACCTTATAACTTGTGTTATGTTATATTAATACAGGCAAAATTATCCATGGATCTTTGTCATCATGTTTGGCGCTTGTAAATCTTGGCAATTTTAAATTTATTACCTATTAAGTCGGTACTTGTCTACAATCCTATCTGGTGATAAGCGGTGGTGAAGCCCTAGGTGGTAAGTCGCACTGTCATAGCTTCACAAAAGCCTATTCACTTTTGCTTTAAAGACAACCAGGTTGTAAACGCATCAAATGGAATATTTAGGAATTTCCGCTGGAGTGTATTTGAACACCACAGTAAACACTTATCGTGAAAATGCAATTTTTAGATATATGAGTCCACTGTATCAAAACTCAGCAGACGCTGTCCTGCCTGTGTATACTGATTTTCATGAAGATCGGTTGAACGGTATAGATGTAGATGTGCTGTGCCATCTAGAGTAAGTTAAACCAAAGTGGATAGAGTAAAAACCTTTTTCTTGTAATTCATGGTGATCAGTCAAAAATATCGAAGTCTATTAATCTCAAACAGATTATATATATATTTTATACGTGGTAGAGCCATGCTGCAGCTATATTGTAGTATAGTTGTAGCACGAATGGGTTGGCTCGACCGGGGAAGGACCACGCTCTCACAGATTACCAGCGTAAAATGCCAGCTTGACACTGCTGTGTTCCTTATGGTGAGTGTAGAGTACCGGAGACCCATTTTACTGGAAAAGAGACATTCCATCTTACTCCTCACGGGTGACAACGCATCTGCATTTTATTCTTTATTGAGGGTAGATGTAGATGTCTATGGGTCACAGCAACCACTTACCATCAGGGGGACTGTGTGCTCGTTTGACAAATTATCCTTTAAAAAATACCAAGATCCATTTTTACCTATATAGATATGTGCTAGAACTACGCTGCTGTTATGGCTGCAGCTACACCCAAGGAAGAACTACGCCTTCATAGATTACCAGCGTCAGATAGGTGTTTCGTGTGGTTGGTATAGACAACCGGCTATTTTCTATGTTAATGAGGAATTCTACTTTAAACCTCAGGGATAACAGCACATCAACATTCTTCTTGTGTCTATAAACACAGCGTTTGATTACCTTCAGGAAGACTGCTCGTTCGTCACCATATCAATAATAATTTAAAATTTAAAATTTTGTACTACCGATTTCAATATAAATTATTAAGGATAACTCAAAACCTATTACTTAGACCTTGATCAAATTTATATGAGACCACATGTGAGTATTTCGCAAAACACTACTTTCAAATAAAAAAAGAATCATTGAAATCGGTTCACCAAGTAAAGAGTTACGAGGTAACACACATAAAAAAAAACATACAGTCGAATTGAGTACCGTCTCCTTTTTGAAGTCGGTAGAAAAATGCTTGTTATTTATAGAAATATTTCTCTATTCCTATGTTATGACGACGACCTAGTATTATATCCAGAAAGTCGATGGATATAGGTGGCTCTGGACCGCGCTTTGAGTCGTTCCTTGAGGGAGGCCTATACATCTCACTGCTTTGCACAGTTTCAGCAGTGGACTTGTTACGGGCTGTATTAATAACGATGATGTTGTTTCGACGTAGTTTAAGATTCAAGGATAGAAATATAGTATGATCAAACCAAAGACTTGAGTAACTGGCCATATACATCTCACTGCTTTGCACAGGCTTGCTCTCATTTCTGACACACGGCTCCGTTGTCCACCGCCCTGAGCCCGTGTTGCTATGTGTTTCTCCAACTTGCTCGAGGTACACCAGGGCTCATTAATTAACGTTTGCCTATTAAAAACCTAGGCGTCCCCATAGATTGTCTCAAAGGGGGGATTTTGCCATATTTGCCACGCTTGGCAAGCGGATTGGCAACCGCAATTTTATATTATTTTGTGTTATTATCAGGAAGATGATATTGCCCATCATCTGTTTTAGTTTTCTCACAACACCCACGGGACTATAATTGGGGTATTCTATTTTTGAAATGAAAACTTCTTTGGGCACGTTGGGAACTTTGGGATGGGGAAAAACAAAAAAAAATCTTTACGTTATGTCCCTAAGAAGTTTGCGAAGCTAAGAAGTTTTCACTTCTGACGTGCAGTCCTTTGACTCACAGTTTGTTTTTATAGAATAAGATTGGGAAACGAGCATACAGCCTACCTGATGGTAAGTGAATACTGTAACCCATAGACATCTATATCTATCTTTGATTAAGAATCAAGATGCAGACCTGTTGGCACCCCTGAGGAGTAAGAGGGAATGCCTCGTATCCAGTGAAAAGGGTGACCGGTTTTATACACTTACCATACGACACACAGTGCTATTTTACGCTGGTATTCCGTGAAAGCGTGGGGCTTCTAAGCCGTGCTACAGCCACAAATTAGTTGCAGCATAACACTACCACAAAAACATACATCGCCATTACACCATTACATGTATTAAAATGATACACATTACACAATAATACGGCTAACTGAAAGTTCTGCGCGCCTGACCGCACATAATTGTTTAAACTTTCGAATGTTATATTCTTTTAACATAAGAAACAGCATTAAGCTGATATTTCACGCTGGTATTCTGTGAGAGCGTGATTCTTCCCCGTTCGAGCCGATCCATTCATGCTGCAATCATAATACAGCTGCAGCGTGCCTCTAGCACGTCAGTCGCTTCCTACTTTTATGATAAAAGAAATTTTTGGCGGGAAGTCGCGAGTTAATTGTTAATTATCACAAGGAAGTTCGTCATCTGTAGCATCGCTCTCTCCATAAGATTGCACTGCTCATCTTCAAAATGCTTTTGGAAGATGTTTCCCATTCCCTTTGCTCATTTGAGCAACCTAAGGCCTTGGTACGCGGAATTTGATCATGGAGGTCATTCGTGAAGGTCGACTCTCTACTGCGAACTCTGAGAAAAATGTGGCTAGCGTCAGGAGGAGATGGAGAGCATTTTGTATTAGTATGAGCAACATTCAAACAAAATTACATCAGCATTTAAAAGTTACAAAACATTGTTCTAAACTCATAAACTCGTCCTAGAACAAAAGTGGGTTCTAGTTGATTTCTGTAAAATAAAAATGTTCTTTAAGTATAACCACGGACGTTCAAATGCTGTGTATATCAATGACATTTTGACAGAAGATGAGATATGGATATTTTGTTGCATTGCAGAAAGAAAGCAACAGTCTTCTCTATGAGTTTTTGAAGACAATAGCAACTACACTAAATTGAGGCAAGAAGTGTGGACAAAAAAATGATTGTGTTTTTTCTCCCAGATGGGTCTTAACTGGCTCCATTTTGTTTGCCCAGTGTCTTAGAAAAAATTGGGGCACAATGACAAAGAATGCACCATAAAAATACTTCGCCGCACACCACGAACAAATAATTTTTTTCAATTACTTGTTCTGAATAGGCCCTTGACTCACCCCGCTCACAGTCCAGACCTCCGACAATGGGATTTCCTTATTTTCCCAGAAATTAAAGATATGATGGGAGGTTTGATATTTACGGAGCCACAAAAGGCCGTGATGACTTACAACCAGCACGTGAAAAACAAACCCTAAGACCAATGATCCTTATGTTTTCAAAAATTGTTTGAACGAATGATGTTTAAAATGCAATCGAAAATACTTTGTAAAACAGTAAAAATATTAGCTTATATATTATAGCCCATGTGATCCATGTTCAGTATGTAATTTGACTTACTGCTATAATAAAAGTTAGACTAAAATATTCGACAAAATACTTCAGACATTGTACACTCATACATTCAAAAGGGAAACTTCGAGATCCGAGTCACAATGGAGCACATAATAGAGCTAGGAGCCGACTGGATATATTGCCACCGATAAAAACGTATCCATCCCGATATGCCTGCACTAAATCACCACTTAATAGGCGAGGAGGCCGTAAATATGTCAACATACGCCAATATCTAAGGATATACACAGGATGAGATTTTTTCTCCGAACTGCACTCTGTCAGGATTTGTCTTTGCGTTCTTTTTCTACGACAATTATCTTAACATCGAAGTGTTTCAAGCTCGTAGCGTTGACTTGAAATAAATTTATTCTGCAAATTCCATTTTTTATACCTCAATTAATTCGTTAATTTAACACGTATATTATTTCTTAACACAAATCTTTTAAGCTTTCGGTCTAGTAGTTGGACTTAAGTGTGCATAAGTTTCTTTAGTTTACAGTAACCATTACAGCCTATTTAGTGTTAACCTATTAGTTTCTTTGTTTGTTTGTACGTGGTAGAGCCAAGCTGCAGCTACATTAGTTATAGCACGAATGGGTCGGCTCGACCGGGGTAGGACCACGCTCTTTTTTTTATAGGATAGGGTGTCAACCGAGCACACAGTCCACCTCATGGTAAGTGGTTCCTGTAGCCCATAGATATCTACATTTATCCTCGTTTGCGAATCAAAATACAGATGCGTTGTCACCCATGAGGACAAAGATGGAATGCCTCTTTTCCAGTAAAAAGGGTCTCCGGTTCTCTACACTCTCCATACGAAACACAGCAACGTTAAGCTGCTATTTGACGCTAGTATTCTGTGAGAGCGTGATCCTTCCCCGGTCGAGCCGACCCATTCGTACTACAACTATGCTACTAATATAGCTGCAGCATTGCTCTACCACGTATAAAAGCTCTAACAGAATACCTGCGTAAAATAGCAGTTTAAGGCTGCTGTGTTTCATATGGTGAGTGTAGAGAACCGGAGACCCCTTTTTACTGGAAAAGAGGCATTCCATCTTAGTTCTCACGGGTGACAAGGCATCTGTATTTTGATTCGTAAACGAGGATAAATGTAGATGTCTATGGCAACCGCATGTTTTTATTTGTTATTAGGAATACGGTGCTGCCCACCTCTTGGTTATTTTCCCGCTGTGGCCTTTTACAACACCCACATGATGAAATGGGTTAGTGGATATTCTTACACTGCCACTACACGGCTAATGGTCTTTAGTTATTTAATGACGTATATATATATTACACTTTTACTGCACAGTTTTTTAAATTAAGTAATTGGCAGACGATGTTTGCATACTTTTTTTTTTATAGAATAAGGGTGACAAACGAGCCTGATGGAAAGTAGTTGCTGTGGCCCATAGACATCTACATCTATCTTCGTTTGCGAATTAAAATGCAGATGCGTTGTTAGCCGTGGTGACTAAGATAGAATGCCTCTTTTCCAGTAAAATGTGACTCCAGTTCCCTACACTCACCACACGAAACATATTAGCCTTAAGCTGCTATTTTACGCTGGTATTCTGTGAGAGCGTGGTCCTTCCCCGGTCGAGCCGATCCATTCGTGCTAAAACTATACTATTAATATAGCTGCAGCATGGCTCTGCCACGTAAATTACTTAATATATAATAACTTATCTTTATTTATACCGGTATAATTCTTATGTACGTGTGTTTGTCACTGAACTCCTAAATGGCTGGGCCGATTTTGATGATATTTTTTGTGTGTATTTGTGTGGGTCCTTGAATGGTTTTGATTCACAATTGGACCCGGTAGATGCCGCTGTTTTCAAGATCCAGAAATCATCCAAATAAAGCCGGGGTGAATCGCTAGTATAGTATATGAACTAAATACTAGTCGTAATTTTTAATGTCAACCACAATTAAAGTTGAATTTTTATAAGGCACTTAAGTTCCTCTCTATGTCGAAATTAAAACCATCAAAGATCCAGCGGGCACAACTGTAATAAATAGGGCAACATTGTCACTTTTAGTCTCGTAACGATTCTACCCTTCATTTTCGACGGCAGCGGAATCAGGGTCGGGCCGTCGGAACACGTTAATTCTTCTAGCTTAATCTTAAGGCATTTGTTGTGTATTTGATGACGTAATCAAGGCTATCGTTTTAATGCTTGAAGAGCGCGGAAACTTGAATTCTATTGAATTATACAATGCTAGAAGTGGCACATTAATTTTAATAAATTTATTGTTTTCATTCTTTAATAAATATCGGACATCAAGAATTTATTTAATAAAGAGACTTCTATAAGTTTTAGCGAGCATCACACTTCCGTTGTTATCATGAAGGACATTGTTAAAACTCGCCTAAGAACCAGCATATTTGACAATTACCAAAATTCTTATCCTTAATTATGCATTAGATATAAATAACCTCAAAATCTCTATGATAACTGCTAATATCTATGTTTTCAGAAGTGTCCGTCAGGAGTAATTCTTATATACAATTATGTGTAATTTCAGACTTATAATACAGTTTTTTTTTTCACTGTTGGTTCTTAGGCGAACATTGTATGGACACAGAACAATGTCCTTTAATCTCTTACACTCCAAGGGTGTAGGGTTCTAATAATAGCTTGCTCTTCGAATTTCATTACGCAATACGGTTCGGGAGATCACAGAGTAACAGTAACACCGGGGGACCCAGAAAAAGCTATCAAAGCTGCAAAACATGATCCAGGAGAGACCTCGAAGGACCCAATACCGTGGGAGAAGAAAGGTTCTCAAGTGACACCCTTATCTGGTACAAGTGTAAGAAAGCAAAGTGTAGGGCGGTCCCTCCACTACATGCAACGGCGTCTATGTAAGACATGCTAGAAGTCGATGGATGCAAGTGGCTCAAGATTTGTGGCATTTCTTGGAGGAGGCCTATGTTCAGCTCTGGACTTATGATGACGATAATGATCATTCTTGCTTTTATTAAACTTCAAGTTTCAACAACAGACAGCTGCATCCCGAACGGGTCGTAAGATCGGAACGAAGTCAATACGAAAGGTGTAAGCAATGTCCGTATGTTACAGGGATCGGAGCGAATCCGCTCGGATCGCATTTGGTGAGCAGAGGCTCTATGATAAACATACGTTGCCTTTCATAGTTTTTTTTAAGGACAGAAAAAGTTTTTGAAACTTAAGTGGGTGAAAAACATATTAACTTTTAACAAATGAAAACGTAATTTCCTGTGTCGAAATATAGAAAATTTCAAAACTTGTATATATATATAAGAATATTCATTAACTAAATGTTCTAAAATTCAATTTTAACTTTTATGTTGCTCATCTCCTTATCCGTCTCAAATATGAAGACATTTTTTCACTTAATTTTTTCCTTACTTAATTATATCTACTTCAATCTTATTTTGGTGACATTTAGTTTTCACCAATTAGTAACTATTTAATATACACATAAACTTTTGTGGTTATTATCGGGGTAACCATTACAGCTACACACCGTGGTAGTGGCAGTCTAAGAATAGATATCCACTACTACATTCAATCCCATGGGTATCGTAAGAGGTAAAAGGGGGAAACAAATCAGGATATATAATTAATAGAATCAGTTAATAACGTTACTTTGCGGAAATCCATTATATAAAAACTTTTAGGAAAATTTTGCGGATTTTTGCGAAGTATATTTTCCTAAAAGTTTTTATAAATCAGGATATGGTCATGGTTGGTAACTTAAAAAATAAACAACTACGGCAAGTTTTTTTTTTATAAAATAACTATATTAATCTTTATTCGCATAAAACTTGGTTAATATACAGATGTTTTAATTGTATTATGCACATGACCACACCTACGCCATTGTGCCTGCGATGGCGCCCGTGTCTAACTACTTGTTTTGCTTGTATAAATCTGAAGGAGCGGCAGCCGTTAAGGGTTAAGTTAAAGTTAAAGTTCCCCAACAAGTTTTCGACCGATCTAGACTGCCTCCTGGTGGCTCAGGCCGAATATTTTCCCTGTTCATAGTTTGCCTTAGTTAGGTGCGCCTCTTAGCGGCTACTAGCCGCCTGCGCCCCCTTTCCCTAAAAGGGATCGCTTCCGATACGGCAAAAAGGCCATACAGGCCAAAGCCAGTCCCACAGGTGGTGTTTAGTTTTTTTTTATAAGATAGGGGACAAAGGAGCCTCCCACATAACCACGCAACCGGCTGCGTGGTATGCTACGAGCATTTACCACCTCCTTCCCCCGCTTCCCGGACGGTAGCCCCTTGATTTGGGCGCAAAAAAAGCCGTTAAGGGAGTCTTGGAGCTGGCGTGGAACGGTGAACTTGTCATCTTCCGTTACTAGCTCATCCTTGACAGATAGGATAGTTTATTCGTGAAAACGAATTAATTATTATTCTCAACTACAAAATTAGTCTAGGTACAATTTATAGTTTGTATTATGTAATATATTGTAAATTAACCTTATTTAAAAAAAAAGCCCTCTTGATTTTCTTGCTCTGGTTCTTCCCAGGACAGAGATTTTATCCGAACCGGTGGTAGTAGTACTATATTGAATAAAAGCGATGCTATTCTATTCTAAAAGCCTTTTCATGTGACTCTATATATCATAATAATATCCTTCATCAGAAGTGGGAATAAAGCTTTCCATTTTCGTTATCTATATTCTAATGACCTTTCTACACCCATATGTTTTGCTATTTTAATAAGGATGACAAACGTCCACACATCCCTTCTGATGGCAAGTGGTTACTGAGGCCCATATACATCTACATTTATCCTCGATTAAGAATCAAAATGCAGATGCGTTGTCACACATGAGGATTAAGACACAATGCCTCGTTTCCAGTGAAAAGGGGCTCCGATTCTCTACACTTACTTTACGAAACACAGCAGCATTAAACTGCCATTCTGTGAGAGCATAGTCCTACCCCGGTCGAGCCGACCCATTCGTGATACAACTATATTATAGGTGCAGCGTGGTCCCACCACATATAAAACGTATGGCAAATGTCCCCCCTATGTGGCAATCTTTGAGGGAGGCTTTTATTCTCATCAGTGGACTTTTGAGAGGTTGTAGCGGTAACGTTAACGGCAACCATTTCAGTTAAAGTTTAATATTTTTGGTTGTAACCTGGGACTATGTAAGGAATTGTAACAATATGTGGAGGTATCTTACCTTTGTAAATCTAGCTCTGGAGGAAAGACACTGAAGGTCACTTGGAACCTACTGTAGGTAACTTTTTTACATGGAAAAGCCCCGCTACAGCTGTATCACGGACGCAACGCGAATGGTTCTACTTGCACGAAGCAATACAAGCTGTTATAGATTACCATCGTAAAATGATGCTGAATGCATTTTAATTCTTAATCGATCATATATAACTGTCTATCGAACACTGTATCCATTTGCTGTCAGATGGACATATAGTCCACCTGACAGCAAGTGGATACTAGTTTAATATTAGTTTGTGTCATTTGTATAAAAAAAATCGCAAACGACATGTCAGGTCCACTTTGCCAATGTATCAAAGGTTTTTAGAAAATAACAATAAGTTTTTGAAAACTTTTGTAAAAAAAAGTTTTTAGAAAAGTTATTTGAAAACTTTTGTAATGAATATTTTCCAATTTAGAAGTTGTGATGGGTCCGATATTTGAACGTCTAAATTCCAAAATATTTCCAAGTTTAAACACAAAGTCATTAGTTATAGCATTGTCGTTTTTAAAAGTATGTCAATGTGTGCGTTCATATGCACTTACGTTTGTTTTTATGTAATTAAATTTTTTCGCCTTTTATTTTTTAACTACTCGACGATATAGGTATGCATAATTTCCAAATAATGTTTTCATAAACATCGATTTTGCACTTTTTATAACAAATAAAAATAATAAAATAATTTAACGTCCAGTAAATTGATCCAATCACACACACACACAAAAAAATTTACGAAAATCGGTCCAGCCGTTTAGAATGAGTTCATAACAAACACACGTACAGAAGAATTATATTTATAAAGAATAGATATAACATTATGATTAGGCGAGTTTTAAGATCTGAAGAAGAAGAATATTGTAGTAATATTAGTGAATGACTTATTATTTATTCTGTAAGGAACCTAGTATAAAAACGGTTCAAAAATTCAGAAGCAACCATTATAAGAAAAGCTAAATAAGTTTTCAAACAAATATAAGTATTTGATGGTAACTGATCCAGAAAAATAAGTATCGGCGCGAGTAATCTTAGGTATAACAATATTGAGGCCGACTACATCGCTCTGGAAGGACGCACCACTTGTACTAGCTAATGCTTTAATCTTGAAGAGGTGGACGGCTGTAGAAAGATTAGTATGGATAAGATGCTGAAAGTATTTTTAATAGGTTGTGTTATGGTTGTGCAGTTTTAATTTTATTCCAGCACCTGTCTCCGGTCTAGTAATTTTAAGCCTGGCTAAAGCGAGATGGTTGGTTATACAGCTATATATTGGAATAAAACGGAATCGGATAAAAACTTTAGACATTTTATAGTCATCTCTTAGAGTACCAACATCACAAAAACATCTGAAAACGTTAGTCAAGTTAAAAATATGAACCAGTTTAACAATGAGATAATGAAAAAAGTTAAAACAAAGCTTTTAAAGCTTACTGAAAGTCATAAGCTTAGTGAAGTAACGATCTTATTACTAAACTGATAATTACGTTCATTAAAATTATTATTTTTGTATTCTTTGATACACTGTACTATGCTAAAATGAGTCATTCTTTCAATTATAATATAGTGTAAGTTATATGATTTTTAATGTTAGCAAAAGACATAATTGTTGGCCAGTTATAAATTCAATAAAAACAGTTAAATTACAACGAGTCTTTGTAATATATATTTACCTTTCACTAATTCAAAATCTGAACATGAAACAAGCGACTTACAAGCCCTTATTCTCTTCCAAGTGTAAATATTTTCGCGGCGTATCCATACTTTTATAACTGCAACGACATCACCTTGAAGGTATCTCCCCAAGCCATAACTCTTAACGGCAGTGCCCCCGTCGACGCGTTGAGGAATTATTATTATGCGAATAAATACTCAGAATGTCACGACTAAATGTCTCCCCCCATCGTCGTAATCCTGGGGGGTAAGGGGAGACGAGACAAATGCCGTTCGATTCGGTGGAATGCTCTCGTAATAGTTTTAAAGTGGAGACGCTTCGGAGTCTGTTTCATAGCTTTTTTAGTTTAATATTATAGTGTTTTCTCTTTCGTATCTAATTGCAGCATATATTTATACAACGAATATGTTTTGTTTTAAGTTATGTAAGCTCTCAATTGTCAAAATTGTAATAAAATATAATTGTAGATGTGCCTTTGTGATCATGTGACATCTGTTCACTTGACCGATTTAGGTCTTATACAATTTTTTATAGAGACGAAGGTACATAGTTGTGCAGGGTCCATTTAATGCATTTTATAGTTACACTGTGAAAATTTACGTAATTAACGCTGATTAAAACCAAAGTGAATGCGAAGATTTTATATGAAACATAAATCTTAAAATAGGATGCAATGCTGCACAAAGAGCAAGTAATTACCAACAGGTTTATGATGCATTCCTTATTAGTACTGGGAGGTAAAATTAAACGTTTTATTACAAAAATATGTAATAATTATTTTATTGAATAAAGGTGGCAAATGAAGACACTGTTCACTTGATGGTAAGTGGATATTGTGCCCCGTAGACATTTACATTTATCCTCGGTTAGGAATCAAAATGTAGATTCGTTGTCACTCGTGAGGTCTAAGATGACATGTCTCGTTTTGAGTAAAATTATTTCCGGATCTCTACACTCACCATACGAAACAGCAGATTGAAGCTGTGATTTTACGCTAGTGTTTTGTGAGAGCGTGGTCATTTCACCGTCGAGCCTACTCATCATGCTACAACCAAAATATAGCTGTAGCGTGGCTACCACAAAGTGCAGACTGCACGCACGCCTCTCGTAGACGCTCGAATGAATCAAGGCCACCACCTACCAACAAGCGTCAAAGCTGATAGACTTAAGCGGTCGGTCCATCAGCCCTGACGGTGCCCTCGAGGTGTAGGCTAGCGTCGGCCTCGAGGCGCGCCATGGCACGGTACGCGATTAGTAAAGAAGTTCGTAAATTTCTTTTAAATTATTAAATTGCAATAATAGCAACCGCAATAAGCTTCGTCTTCAATATCGTCATTCAGTATCGTCTTTCATATTCAAACAATAAATAACGTTCTCAACATTTATCTTATTTGATAAGTCCGTTTTTAACCTAAGGCCACATGAACACAGGACCCACGTCGTATATCAACTTAATTTTTATACGTTTGAAACTAATTAGGCACGCACGCACGTACGCAAGCACGCACGTACGCACGTACGCAAGCACGCAAGCACGCACGCACGCACGCACGCACGCACACACACACACACACACACACACACACACACACACGTGCCAGAAAAGAAAAAATGTAAATCCTTATTGGAATTATCATTGGTTCTTTATTAAGTCCGCAAAATTTCAGATTACTCAGATGTCTGGAAGTGGGTGAATTACAAATTATACATACAATTTATACATACACATACATACATATTACGTAGATACAACGTGTAAAAATACATTTGTTTCTAGTATATTGTATACCTATTGTATGTAATTTATAGTACGTGAGGGTAATATGGTAATCCGGTTAATATGGTCACTTTCTTATAACTCAAAACTACAGCCTTGTTTGCACTCAGGGATAAATAGCTCTTCGTCAGTTATTCAAATAATAAAGGGTCAAAAGGGCGCCGCTTCATCGACGCCAATTTGACAGTTGATATTATAGAGAAAAAAGTTAGTCGATTTTAGTATTGGGTAGTGTAGTTAATTTTTCGAAGTGTTCCTAATTATTGCCAAGGCTTGTGTGCTCTTTTTTATTAATATATAGTATATGAATTTATGTTTTGTCTCTGTCCTCCTTCTAGTTTTGGTTTTATAGGGCGGCAAAGCTTAAGGTGACCATATTATCCTCACGTACCTTACTATTTAATTATGTTTCAAAGAACCCCGAAGCTTGAACATCGAATTGACCCTGGACGAAACCCTGCCTTCAGCTCATGCACATTTGCAACCTCTTGGAACCATATATTATGAGATGAACTGTGAGGTCGCTTATGTTGGTTTAAATAGTCACAAAAATTGGTTTTAAATTTAATCTTAATATCTCACAAATATTCAAAGAAGTACCTCGAGTGAATGAATTTGTAGCTTTTATTGCAATCTTATTACGATGAAGATAACGAGGGACAGGCAAAGGTGTTTCCATGGTCATTTCGGTATAACTTACTTATCTCCCGAGATATTGCAAATCTTCGTGACACTGCTGCGGGTCCCAGAGCCGTGAGCGAATGGATGCGGTGACAAAATTATCGTGAAGCGTATAAAGCACATCTCCCCGTTTACAATTTATTCCGTGGGTGTTGTTTTATTGAGGTAAGGTTGACAAAATAGTAAATAGCTGATGTGACCCAAAGGCACCTACATCTACACCTGTTTAAGAATGAAATAGCGGTTGCGATGACACAACTGAGGACTCAGATGAAATGCCTCGCCATGAAAATACGCTATTTCACGCTGATATTCTTTGCGAAAAAATCTTTCTCGGATTTTCAATAGTTTACCCCTTACGACGCCCACGGGATCAAACGGGAAGATGGTTTCTCTATCACCATCACGATACAATTATAAAAAAAATACCGTAGCCAAGTACCAAGAACTGACTAAAGAACAATTGGACGAAAAGAAGTTGTTCTTTAGTCAGATCTGCCAGCAACTGTGCTAGTTTTATGAGCTAGTGCAATTTCTAATTGTGAAGCATTTCATGACCTTCAAGTAAAGAGTCTACCCTTTTTTAAGGCTGGCAACGCACCTGCGATTCCCCTAGTGTTGCAATTGTTCATGGGCTGCGGTAGTCACTTACCATCAGGTGAGCCACATGTTTGTATGCGTTTTTCTTTTTTTTATAGGATAGGATGACAAACGAGCACACAGTCCACCTGATGGTAAGTGGTTGCTGTGGCCTATAGATATCTACATCTATCCTCGTTTGCGAATCAAAATGCAAATGCGTTGTCAGCCGTGAGGACTAAGATGGAATGACACTTTTCCAGTAAAAAAGGTCTCCGGTTCTCTACACTCACCAAAAGCCTTCTCTTATATAAAAGGAATCGTCTTACTCCTCAAGGGTGATAATATATCCGTAGACTATTTGTGTTTAAAGTTAGTGGCTGATAACCATTGGCTGTAGAAGCCACTCACCATTGTTTTATTTATGAATTCACTCATTACAGCCTATTAAAAGTCTAGTGCTGAACGTAGCCCCTTCCCCCATAGATTATCTCATAGGAGGATATTTAATATAGTTGACAACGCTTGGCAGGCGAGCTAGCAACCACAGTTTTTAATTATTTTAATTTGTTATCAGGAAGATGCTGCTGCCCATCTCTTACCACAACTTAAAAATGAAGCAGAAATTTTTCTTCATGGCTATGAAACGCCGCTTTCGTCAGCACAGACTATATCAGAATAGAACAGATTTTTATTTTTCAATATAGATTATAAATAATACTTATTGAAAGTAATTTCTTGCTTTTACCATTTCGTTATCCGACTTCGTAGATCGTGGGCACCTCTGACGAGCCAGAGACTGTAGCGTAACGTCTTGTTTAAATCAAGCGGGAATGATGGCAATAACAGTTAGCTGTGAAGTTACGAGTGGAGTCGAGATAATGGCGCGGTCGGGAAGATTTCGCCTAAGTAATTGCTAATTTCGCCGCCGAGCTGCGGGCGGACTCGATAATTGTTTGTTTTTATACTTAAATATATACATAATAGAAGGGCCGTGCTTTGTTTCATCTCATCGTCCCTTGATAACGACAGTTAACGTTTGGAGCGTTGAAAGAATGTGTGTTAGGTTTATTAAATGCGGCTTAAGTTTATAACATTGAAAATTGACCAGAAACCATTGATATAGTTCTCAATAAGTACTAAAAGATACGCCGAGTATTGCTTGGTTGTAACACGCATTAGAGCCCGCGTGCTCAAACTTACTTAGTGTGTGCCATAAAGAGATACTCTGAGCCTGTTCACGCGACTCGTTGTGCACCAAGTATTTTGTTCACGGTGTCTGTCCTAGTACGCAATTATTTAGTATCGTACATTTTTAGCATAACAACCAGGAGTAGTCTGGATATATTAAAGTATTAAATAGTATATATATTATATTAATTTTAATATTAATGCCCCGCAGTTTGAATCTTCTGTCACTTTCGCAGTCCGATGGGACGGCAAGCAGACATGAATAGAGTCGAAAATAGATCAGGCGCAGAACGAACACCGGCTTTACGTGCTTTTTGAGGCACAGGGGTGGAATACCGCCAACTTTCTGACACCGGGTTAATACTAGACAGAAAAAACTCAATAATTGATTTTTGGCCTAACCCGGAATTCTAACCCGAGGAGAAATGATCGGCAACCGCGTTTACGACCACTAAACAAACGGGGCAGTAACATAATACATTTATTTTATTCAGTATATTAAGCACACCATCAAAACGGATTTAATCATATAGCAACCATCACCATCATTGTAGCCTATCAGAAGTCTACTGCTAAACACATGTATCTCCTGACCTGATGCATACTTACATCCATCCACACACACATTTCAATAGGTGTTCACTCCATCTAGTTAGTCTAGCACTGTCTTTGCCAGTAAGAGGCTGTACCTTGAGACGCGGAATAGTTAAAAGCTTGATAATCCTTCTTCCCCATCGATTGTCAGTAAGTACATCAGGTTTATCATGAAATAAGAAGTTTTTTTTTTTTTATATAGAAGAGGCGGTAAACGAGCATGCGCCTTACCTGATGGTAAGAGTCGACCGCCGCCCATGAACAAATCATTGGATTTGCTGTTGCGTTGCCGGCCTTTTAAAAAGGAGTAAGCTCGTTTCTTGATGATTTCTAAGTCGTATCGATCCAGAAAAATGGCGATGGTAAACGATTCCACAAAGATGTTGTACGAGGAAGAAAACTCCTAGTAAAACCAACAGTGGTGGACCACCAAGCATCCAGTTGGTGTGGATGGTATCGTAAGTTTTGTCGCGATGTGCGCTTGTGAAGTTTTAGAAGTAAGCACGAAATAAGCATCATATAATACCATCCATTTGCAGCTAAATATAAAGAAAACTATACTGCTATTCATGTTTATTTAAGTTTATGAAATCAACATTCATCGTTATATTTGGTAACAGTGTTTTAAAGTGAAATCAGTAACATAGGTAATTGAAGTTCTACAGCCATAATATAGTGACCGAAATTAAATGAAAGTTTTGTACGTTCCAGCAATGGTTAATAGATGTCGCTAGTAGGTAGAAACATTTATAAGAATATTATGAATGTTTCAAAGTGATAATTTTGTAATTAGGAATTTGTCTGTTACTATGCTTACAAAAGCTAGTATGTGAAAATTATTATTATTTTTTAAATTCTTTGAAGTCGGCTTGTAATTTTTTTTAAAGTTTAGTAAGTATTCTTAATCTATACAAATAAATAAAATTGCAGTGTCCGTTTTACTAAATGCATATGAAACGATACTTATAACAAAAACACAATTTTTAAAAATTTTGTCTGTCTTTCTCTTTGTTCCGGCTAATCTCCGGAATGGCCGATTTTGACGGGACTTTCACTGGCATGTTATAAGGAGTAACTTAAGCTATTTTGTTTTTGAAAAAAAGAATTAGGGTTCCACGCAAAAATTAAAACACATGAAATCCAATCGTAATAAATTACACACGGCTGAAGTCGCTGAGAACAGCTAGTATTTCATAAAGATAAAAGTAATTTTCTATTTATGTCCTATTGCTGGGCATATGCCACCTCTCATTTCTGAGGGGATTATTGAACTACTAGTCAACCACGCTGCTTTAGTGCGTGTTGGCAGATTTCACTCCTGCACAGGAGAATCGAACACGATTACCTGTGTATTATAAAATCATGCTGAGTGCTATGAGTGCTTAGCTAACCTACAGTTTATTGCAACCTGATAGTCATTACCAATGACCTGTTTGATGAGGAAAAGCCAAACACGTGTATTAGCCTTTAAAAATATCCGCAAATTTGTTTACATTATTTTATTTTATTTAAATATTAAGAAATTTGTACATATATCCAAAGAATAAATATAAATTCAATAAATATATATACAATACTCATCAAATATCTAATAATATGCTATAGAGTACTGTGACTGAATAGAAGACTGAAGTCTGAACGAAATTTTGAGGGTTTTTTCTTCTACGGCAGCGGATCTCTAACGAACGAAGCAAGTCGTTGATTCACAATCACAACTGATATATTATCCCAGTCCGGAACCACACAGTAGAGCCGCCAAGAACTCCATTAGCACAACAAGCGTACCCAGTGGCGTTACTAGAAATAAACAAGCCGACCACTTGACAATATAAATGTGCCCCAACATAAATCGTCCCACATGTTAAACTAAGATAGACACATTGGGACGAGCGACAAGTCAGCAGAGCCCTTATCACTAGCGGGCGGTTATTTACGGCCTGGTCTGAGTTATGGCCAATTTACAGGCAGTCATTAAGGCCTTAATGGCCTCAAGGTGTCCGGGTGAAAAGTTTTCCCGGCTAACTTGGGCGCAGTCAGCGTTTTGCACGTTCATGATGAACGACGGTGGTTAGCATTGATAATGTAAAATTAATTTCGCTGATGGGTTATCGTAATTATTTAGTAAATAGGGTTTGGGGTTGTGTATGTAGTTATCTTTGGGCGATACGCAATTTACTTTCAGTATGAATCATATTATATTTTACTATATTATTTTGTATCTGCTTATGTGAGGTTAGTTTCGTGAGAATTATAAAAAACATTGATGAGAATTGGGTAGATGACAGTGATATTTAAAGTTATTATATTATGTACAGATGGTATTTTTTGGCGTAAAAAACAACACGTATTTTATATCGTTCTATTTCTTTTTAATTAAAATTATAGTATTTATTGAATTTATTTAAATTTTTATTGTCAATTATATACATGTGAGTGATATTACCTACCAGCAAAAGAAATCCTTGTGACGTAATATGGACTCCTTAAAGCAATCATTTTTTGCAATATTTGAGATGTTTTACACGAAAATGGAAGAATTCCAGCCAGATTTGCAAAAAAAACTCAGCAGGCAAGACCTCTGCTATCACCTCGTCGATCGCGGCTGACTTCGAGTCTTTTAAAACTTTTATTGTGGCCGCATTAAATACTTTGCAGCAGCAAATGGAGTTTTTAAGGCTGGAAATGAATTGCCAGAAAATGCGGAGAAGGTGGAAGATGCTACTCTTGCATGGCATACCAGGGGCTAAGACGGAGGACCTTATTATATACCGTCATTGGTTGCAGAGCACTTGGACCTGTCAAATTTTTCTAGTTCCAACATCAAGGCCAGTTATCGCCTGGGCCGCCCTGCCTACAACAGACCCAGGCCTGTTGTTCTGAAGTTCGCTGAACTGGCAGTCCGTAACAAAGTGTGGTTTGCGAAAACTAAATTCAAAGGCACTGGCATTACTCAGTCTGAGTTTTTGATAAAGTTTCGGCATGCTGTATTTCTGGAAGCTCGGAAGCGGTTTGGAATCACTAAGTGTTGGACACGCGATGGATAGATTTACATAATTGGCTCGGATGGGACCCATCACCAATAGTAAGACTACTGCCTTAATCAAGACTACAGAGGATATTCGTCTTAGTATGGATAATCAGCAAGTAACAGTGTTGATATTACTTGATTTTAGCAATGCGTTTAACAATGTGGATTTTGATCTACTGTTAGCTATCTTACCTTCTCTTAACATATCTCCTGAAGTCATTGACTGCTTTCGTAGTTACTTGTTTGGACGTCGCCAACGGACACGTATAGATGACTCGTTCTCCAATCGGTGTACGATTAATGCCGTGTACCGCAAGGTGGCGTGTTATCGTCTCTTCTACCACTTGTATGCAGATGATCTCCAAGTATATGTGCATGCCAAATATTTAGGCTTATTAAACAAAAATCTTGACTTAATTGTGGATTGGAGTAAGTCATACGGTATTAAAGTAAATCCATCAAAAACAAAAGCAATAATTATAGGCAGTCAAAAATTGGTTATTTTATAGGTTTTTCTTCTCTAACTGGTATTGTTTTTTATGTATACCTGTGGTACATAAAAAATAGTGACACCGTTATAAATCTAATGACAAATTTTTATCTCGGGCTCCGCAGGTAAGCGAAGTAGTTTTAGTAATTTCCTACCAAAATTGCACAAACACTTCTTTTACCGAGTTGCTTAATAAACTTTAGCGCATTCAGAACCTTTGCATACGGTTCATATTTGGAATTCGAAAATATAACCATGTCTCCGAATATCGCGAAAAATTCAAGTGGCTTCTGATCCGTCTTCGCAGGAATACTCACATCCTTTCTCTTTTATACCGTATTCTATTCAATCCCACTTCCCCTACTTACCTTAAAGAGCGGTTGAGATTCTAGGTGACACTCACTATGGACAGTCTATTGAAAAGTTTAAAAAACCGTGTCAAAGCCCACTTTTTTCGTCCTTAAATAATCATTTCTCTAAAAAAATAACTTACTTTTCCTTACGTTAAGGCTTTGACTTCACTTACTTGTTTAACCCTTTCAGTCTCTCGTATATGTACGTCTATATTTTTGTATTTAAAATGTATTTATTTATTATAGTGCGTATGTATTTATCGGTTATATAATTATATGTATGTAGTGTGTATTTTCCAACAACGTACGTACACCCTTACCCTTTCTCACAGATCACCTTATCATCTGCAATGGTTGCCTGGTAGAGATCGCTTCTAAGCAATAAGACCGCCAATTGTACCTTTAAATAATTCTATCTCATATGTATTTCTGGTGTACAATAAAGTATATTTCATCCATTCATTCATTCATACCAATACTAGTTTTCGTCTAAAAATAACTCGCTACAACGTTGACGTGTTAACTACGCCATCTTGATGTCAGCAGCGTAACCGTTTCCGAAAACAACGGTGTTAACAATGGCTGTCGCTATAAAAACGCGCCTCAATGATGAAAATTACTTATACTTATACGCCACGCTGCAGCTATATTATGGTTGTAGCACAAATGTGTCAGCTCGACCGGGGAAGGACCATGCTCTCATAGAATACCAGCGTAAAATAGCAGCTCAATGCTGCTGTAGGATGAACTAGTGAGGATCCTGGCAGCATCCTTCTTTATAGAATAAGGATGATAAACGAGCACATAGTTTAACTGATGGTAAGTGGATTCTGTGGCCCATGGACATCTACATCTATCCTCAATTAAGAATAAAAATGCAGATGCGTTGTCGTCCCTGAGGAACAAGATGGATCGCCTCGTTTCCAGTAAAAAAGAGTCTCCAGTTCTCTACACTCACGGCTCTCACACGTGTATAAACCAAGTTTATAAAAAACCCTACTTGCTTTCTTAGAAAGAGTTTGTAGTTTGTGAGACTGGCACAAGGATCTAGGCGGAGACCTCAGGACATGAATCTGTCCCATTAGAGACAGGATATGCCTTTAATGGGAGAGATTCATGTCCAGTAGTAAACATTTGCAGGCTGATGTTACAGGCTGTAAGACATCGCGTCAGTAGCCTCCCTTGTGTGAAGATGGTTGCAGGTGTTCATGGGCTGCAGTAGTTACTTACCATAAGGTGGACTGTCAGATCGTTTGTCACTTTGTTTTCATAAAAAAAGTTTCGGTTTTATATCATCATCCTATAACCTTTTTAAAAGGGTGCGTACAGATTAAATAACATGTTGTGTAACTTTTGTTTTATAACACGTCCACATTATGTAACATTGTTTTATAATATTGCAACATATAACAATACTGTACACATTAGAATAACAATGCAATATAACAATGTTATATGACACTGCCGTATGACATTGTCGTTAGTCGTTCTCCATATTACTGAATCATGTTATATAACAACGTTTTATAATTATGTTATGTTATATAATGTGTACGCACCGTAAGACATCCATCCAGCAAACACACATTTAAGAATAATGTTCGGGCTGAACTCCTAAAAATGTTACAAAACTTCTAAACTTTAATTATTTTCTTTTATAATTTCTTTTGTTTATTTTGTTCTTAAATTATTTTGTTCTTCTTGTCAATTTATTAAATAATGCAATTTATACCTATGTCTTTAATTTATTCAAGTAATACATTATTTTAATTTTATACAGTATTTAAAATGCACCTTATGCAACACTCAATCATTATTACAATTGCTTTATCCTCGTTAAATCAGTATATTATATTATATATCAGTATCAGTACATATATCATATAATAAATATATTTATGTTTGTGTGTATGTATTGAAGGTGTTTCATTTATTTATGTATTGTTTTGATATAGTTTTTTTCTTGTTCTATGTAGCTTCGTAATGCCATCACTGTCCCAAGGTTGACGTGTACCTTGGGACAGTGATGGCATTACGACGACATTACTGAACCTTACATAGTACACGAACAAAAGGCGGACTTAATGCTAAAAGCATTCCCTGCCAGTCAACCTTAGGGCAGTGATAGAACTACGAAGGCGATTACAAAGAAATATATACACACACACACACACACATATACATATATACATACATATACACACATACATACATCAATATACACAATGCGTTTAGTATTAAAATGTATCAAAGCACGGTCACGGCGCCACTTGTATCCATCGGATCTCTGAACGTTTAATGGGTCCTGCCAACAAGGCTATCTTGAGGAGCGGTCATCCATATATTTTTTTTTATAGTAACCATTCAATATTTATATGATTTAATATACTTGTATTTCAATTGCGGATAATTTTGAAATACCGAAAACAACTTGAATGAACTAAGTACTTTACTACTAATGATAACGTTCAGAAAGAAAAAGAAATATGTTTCTAATATGAACCATTACAAATATATTTAATTTTTCTCTACTTCACTGTGATTTTGTAAACACCGAATAATTAAATTAGTTAAATAAAGCGAAAATTCGCTAAAACATGAAAATCAACGATCAGCACTAATAACGACGAAAACAATGGCATCGCATTCAAAATGGCGATGCGACAAAGCGTCGTTCATTATATTATCTGCTCAATAAAATCGGTGGCGTTCTAAATTTCCCAAAATTTATTTATTTATTGCTTTTATAATACGTCGGAGTATATATCACGGTGCTGTCATACTGGCTGGCGATAATGCAAAATTTGCGGGTTACGGATGACGTGGAGTCGATCTAATATTGTTTAAACAAGAAAAATAAACTTATTCGGTATTGAGTACATAGTAATGACCGGAATACACTGTATGGAATAAGACGCATCGCCTACATACTATATGCAGCTCTTGTGAACGCATAAGGTGTGAGAACATAGGCTTTGCCCATAGATTGCCTACCAGAGGGATTTTCCCATTGTTGCTATGCTAGGCAGGCAGATTAGCAACCTCTGATGTTACCATAGTTGCTATGCTTGGCACGGAGGTTGGCAACTTTAGTTTTTTTATTATTTTTAGTGTAATCAGAAAGATGTTTCTGCCCATCTCCCATTTCGGTTTCCCTCTATCGTAAGACGTGAGGCAGTATGGGGTACTGGATATTTTTACACCGTCTCTACACAGTTTCTTAAGTATGTGAAACTGTGTAGGGCAGTATTGTAATACGTACTCGTGAAATCACCCTGTCCGATCGGATCCGAATTTTTTTTTATACAATGTCACATAAGTACAACAATAACTTACCAAAAATATTAAAACATTATATTAATTATGAATATAAAAATGTTGTTGTTATTTATCATATAATATGTTTTACTATTTTGCATAAAATTCAACAACTTTCTGATTTGAGAGAATTTCTTAAAGATACGTTATGATACATTCGGTAATTTTTTAAACTATTTTATAAATAAGCGTTTATTTTTTTATTGTTTATTTATTTTATTCCAGCATATCTTTAAATAGATATTTTAATTTAAAAAAATCGTCTCTACACGTCCCCTATTCCGCGGACACTAGTGGCATCGAAGTGCTAGTAACGCGAGACGTCACAATAATTCTCCTCGCATGACAATGCTTTAATGCGCGTTTGATTCATCCCCAGTCGTTTACAAATGAGGTTATCATTTGCAGCGATGTCGTTATAATGAATTTTGCTATTGTCAAGCGGTCGGTTTGCGGCCATTTCGCGTTTATAGCTTTAACGATGATGCAGCTATCGAGCGTTAGCTCGTTAAAAGAGTTTGTTGGCTATTGTGTATTATTTCTAATGACGCCATCTTGTTTTTGTTCGATTTTCGAACAATTCTTTCGCGGATTAGATACCGAACTTTTGAACGAAACCTGGCTTTGAGTTAGTATTTATTGTTTTCTATTTAGGCTAGCAGACCGAACAATCGTTTAGGTCTAGATGTATTTTTTCTAGGTGGTTCTTTTATGCCTAGGAATCCGTCTAGGTTGGTGCCACCCGCTTACCTATTTCGGCCTAAAAAAAAGACAAATAAATATACTAAATTCTTTATTTCATATTTTGAAAACTGTTACAAATTAATATAAATTTTAAATAAGCCAGACATAATACCTTCAAATTCAAATGTTTACTATGTTTCCAAGACAATCAATCAGCTAGTTAAACTCTTAGATTAATGATAAATCATAAATAAATTGGTTAATTAGTCAGTCTTTGGCTAAGAAACTTCCTGTGATTGCGCCCAGGGAACTGTGGACGTAGTGTAGAATGAAACGTATTCAGTATGTTACGTAGAATTGCAGCAGTACCAAGGCATAACATAAACTGCAGCTTAATTATATTTATTGACTATGTATTTAACTGCAGTTGACTGCTTCGTCGTCTAGTGGTCGTAAACGCGGCTGCTGATCATGATTTCTCGGGTTCGAATCCTGGGTCCTGTCAAAAAATTTGTTATTAAGTTTCTTTGTCAAGAAATTCTCAATAGCAACCTAGAGTCAGGAAGTTGGCGGTTTATCTCCCCCGTGATTCGGAAGGCACGCCGTTGGTCTTGCGTCTGATCTCTCTCCGGTTATATCGGGTTACCGTCCTATCGGACTATGTGTTAGGGAATAGAGAGTGCACCTGTGCTTGCATACACTCGGGCACTATAGTCGAAAATGTGATCGAAATTTGGTCTGGAGGACAGATTATTATTTTTAACTGCAATCATCCAACAGAATAACTTGAATCCCGATAATTAATTCACATCACAGAACCCGTTCAATCCTGTTATTAACGACAATTATTACGCAACAAAAACAATCGTGTATGTACGTATAATTTCAATTCCAATAAAAGTCAATTACAGTTGCGTACAACGGTTTTAAAATATCAAAAACAGCGTAAGCTTTCCGTTCTAGGCATAATTATGAAAATAATTACCGGCGGACAGACAAACGGGTATTTACGACCGCAATCAAACACAGTTGCACATTAAACGCAATTCATTATCAACAAAAATGAGTTTATATTTATTTGCGAGCACGATTGTACCGCAGACGTCAGAACAACCGGCACGGGCAGTATCTGTCATTTACCGCAGTAAACTAGATAAAATACTTGTGTTTAGTTTTGAATATTAAATCGCCTTACTGGACAAGGCTTACTCTCTTAAAGAATACCAGTATAAAATACACATATTATACACAAATAAGATGTAGGGCGACCCTCCACTAAATGGAGTGACGACCTGGTAAGACATGCAGGAATTCGATGGATGCAGGTGACTCAGGACCGTGCTTTGTGGCATTCCTTGGGGGAGGCGTACGTTCAGCAATGGACTTGTGAAGGGCTGTAATGATGATGATGATGATGATGACGCAAATAATGCTGTTATGTTTCGAATTATAAGTATCAAGAGCTATAGCTTGTTGTTACTGGCAACGAAGCATTTCATCTTAGTCATTGGGTGTGAAAACTTATCTAAATTTTGATACTAAGTCGAAGATAGATGTCTATGGGCCACAGCATCCACTTACCATCAGGCGAACTGTGTGCTAGTTTAGTAACAGCCTAAAGACGTTTCACGGCGGGCCACGTACCTATCATTACTGGATATACGTGCTAGAGCCATGCTGCAGCTATATTATAATTGTATCACGAATGGGTCGGCTCGACCGGGGCAGGACCTCGCTTTGTTTCGTATGGTGAGTATAGAGAACCGGATACACTTTTTACTGGAAACGAGGCATACCATCTTAGTTCTCAGGCGTGGCCACATATGGAGTAGGTGGAAAGTGTGTTTATAAATACTAGACAACAGATGGCATTGTAATGTAGCACCTCTCGCACAAATGGATCGGCTCGACCAGGGTAGGTAAGAAACACGCTCTTACAGAATACAGTGTAAAATAGCAGCTTAATGCTGTTGTGTTTTGTATGGTGAGCATAGAGGCCTTTTATACTAGAAACGAGGCATTATATGTTAGTCCTCAGGGATGACTACGCATTTGCGTTTTGATTCTTAATCGAGGATAGATTTTTTTTTAAAACGTTACCTCCACACTAGGATTTTCTCCTGTGTCGTGGAGGCAGTTTACAAACATAAATTGCACAAGGACAAACATCCAGACCCGGAACAATTATTTGTAGGCCATACATATACTTGTTCCGTGCGGGATTCGAACCCGCGGCCCCCAGCGCAACAACTGATTGCTAAGCCACTGCGCCACGGAGCCGTCAAAAGCAAAGCAAATCCTGTGGCCTATAGATGTCTATAGGCCACAGGATTCGTGCTCGTAAACAGGACTGTGTGCTCGTTTGTCACCCTTATTCTATAAAAAAATAACTCAATGTTATTATATTTTGGCGCAAGTAAGTGTTCACCATACTGCTTAATGCACGTTGCCGCATGTCATTATACTTTGTATCATATCTTCTGTCCGCACTTCATCATTTCGTCTTATATATGTACGTACTTGTTTAGATACATCTATTTATTTTGCTAGAGTAGTGGCTGATGTGCGAAATTCAGTCTAGTTATTTGCAATAAAAGTTATAAATTCATGATAACACACAATAGTGTACACAGTGAAGTACATAACGTTTGTATGTTGGCAGATGTATTCGCGGTGCGCAGACGTCGATCGACATTCTTCAACGAGCTTGAGTATTGTGATTCATTGAATCAATGTATTCCGTTGGAAGAGTACAAAATTTAATAGATATAAAATATCTCTATGATCCAATTCTTAAAATATGGCAAACGTCTTTATAAACTTAATTATGTTACGGGAATAAGGATCAAATCTAACAGTAAGATGTTACAAGTGTGGTCCAAGAGAAATGTGACTGTCCATGTGTTTCTGGCATTGCCGTATCTTATCACATAAGCGATACGTATAAAGCAAACTTTTTATATAATTTACAGTGTTTTCTAAAAAATGTAGTACAAATATAAAAATAACGTAGGAAACTAAAGAAAATCTTATCCATCCATCCATTACAGCCTATAAAAGTCTATACTGCAGATTATAGGCATCCCCCACTAATTGCCACATAGGGGTATCACATGGGGTATACGTCGTGGTTGTCTCGCTTGGCAAGCGGGTTGGTAACCGTAGTTTATTAGTTTCAAGTTGTTCTAACATTGAAGTAATTATAATAGGCTGTAATGATGATGATGATGGGCGGCCCCCCACTAGATGGAGTGACGATCTGGTAATACATGCAGGAAGTCTATGGATGTGAATGATGTGGTTATCTGAACGCATTCCAAAACGCTATTACAATTATTTTAAAATAAATTTACATTCCATAAATTACTTGCAAAATGAAATATTAAATTATACAATAATTTTAAATTTTGTACAACCGACTTCAATATAAATTATTAAGAATAACAAAAAACTATTGGTCAGGCCTTGATCAAATTTATATTATGGGACAACATAAGAAGCACCAGCTTTCAAATAAAAGAAGAATCATCTAAATCGGTTCACCCAGAAAAAAGTTATGAGGAAACACACATAAAAAACATACATTCGAATTGAGTATCGTCTCCTTTTTGAACTCTGTAAAAAATGAAATTAAGTCGTATGTGAAATAGAATAAAATATATAAATCATACAAAATAAGAAGTTAGCAAAATGTCAAACTAGTTTCAAATTAATAATTAACAATTAAATATAAAATTATATAATTTAAAATAAAAATATAAATAGGCACATCTAATAACATTTTCGACAATTCTTTTTTTGTCATTTTCGTGTTTGGGAAATACAAGTGTTAAATCTAAAGTTACAAATCAAAAGCCTGTTAAAACAAAAATATTACTCGCCATACGTGGATTTTAAACAATTAAACAAACAAATGAAGAATATATAGCAATGAAGGAGGCAGGTCTGTGCGTTTGGTAGCCGTCGCAGTGCGAGCGATGAGGGATTCATTCTCTCGATGACGAATTGTTCGGCCGGGATCTCACGCAGTCTACACGTAAACACTGCCGGCATATGTAGTTAACCATGAGTTTTAAATTAATTAGGACAGTTACCATTGCAGTCTATTATAGTCCACTGCTATCATAGGCCTCTCCCATAGGTTGCCTCATAGCGGGAATTTTTGCCATAGATGCCACGCTTGGTAAGTGTGTTGGTAACCGCACTTTTTAATTTTTAATCGTTATTAGGAGGACGCTACGGCTCATTTCCTGTTTTGTTTTCCTCTATTGCCTTTTAGAACACCCACGGAATGATATGGGGTAGTGGATATTCTTACACAGCCACTACACAGTAACAATATCGTTGGCAATTTACCTGCCAAATGGTTGAATGTTAATTATAGGTTATATTTTATTATTCTGTATCACACTTCTATTCTTTTTTTATAGGTATGGGTGACAAACGAGCACACAGTCCACTTTACCATTCCTCTCTTTTCTTACTGTATGTTTTTATCTTTTTAATATATATACCACCAGCGATTTTTCCGAACCGATACGACTTAGGGAACTTCAAGAAAAGAGCCTAATCCTTTTTAAAAGGCCGGCAACGCATCTGCGATTCCCCTGGTGTTGCAGTTGTTCATGGGCGGCGGTATTCATTTACCGTCAGGTGAGCCGCACGCTCGTTTGCCCCCTCTCCTATTAAAAAAATCTAATTGTAATTTTTATTTTATTTGTTTTAATATGTGTGTATTGTATATGTGTTTAGACATTTATATTTGTGTATTTTATATATCATTGTATAATTTATTTGTCAATACTTAATGAATTTTTATTTATTAGATAAATGTCACGTACTGAATATCTATATCTATATATATACACCACGAATATGCTAAGCTTGGCATCTTTTTACTAACCATTTACATATTTCATTAAAATATTTGCTATAGTTGTAAACAAATTGTAACATGTGGCCGCTTATTAGAAGTGTGCTGGTTCTTTTCTCGCTCAGCTAAGTATACCTATACAGCGAGAAGACGCAGCCATTGTTTGTGGCCCTATATCACTGATTCACCAAATCACTACTACTCATCCAAATATGGCCCTTCCTTAGACTGTTTGCTTGTTTCATCCAAATTCATGTTATATAATTGTAGTAATGTGATACTAAATAAACCACTTATAAGACACTAATATATAAGACACTATACGTGGTAGAGCAATGCTGCAGCTACATTATGGTTATAGCACGCTCGCACAGAATACCAGCGTAAAATAGCAGCTCAATGCTGCTGTGTTTCATATGGTAAGTGTAGAGAATCGGAGACCCTTTTTACTGGTAACGAGGCATTCCATCTTAATCGAGGATAAATGTAGATGTTTATGGGCCACAGCATCCACTTACCATCAGGTGGAATGTGTGCCCGTTTGTCACGCGTATACTATAAAAATAAAAAAATAACACGTCCCGTCGCTCTTTACAGCGTGGTCACCACAGCCGCGCGCGCACGTTTCTTGATTTAAGCCCCGTAACAAAATATGTACTGTTTTACGCGCAAGCAATGATGGATTTATTCGAGCTAACAGTCAGCCTCACCGCATTGTTGGCGCATAGCTCTTTACGACCCAAATATTTATATTAATTCCGCTCTACACGTATATTGTTTTATGGGCATTATTGTAGCTGACTCAGAACTCGATTAGTTATGTTACGATAATGTTCAAAATTTCTCGAATTATACGGAATCGATCGTAAATCGTAAGGTTTGTTTGCTTCGGTTGCGGGAAATGGATTTTATAATTGTCTAGAATCGTTATCGATGACGGCTCAGCCTATAACTATCGAATGAGACGAGTTATTATGGCAGTACCGATTTCTGAATTTTGACGGTTGAAAAACATTGACGCATAGCTTGAGTGCGTCAGGCTTTTAAACTGGAATGTTTTAGAAAAGTAATTCTTTCTTACATGTGATTATAAAAATCGTTGTCACTCTATCTGTCCGTTAGGGTGTTCATAACTGGAGAAACACAGTTTCAACTTTTTGTTTCATATATATGTAGTGTAGAGACCCGGAGACCCTTTTAACTGGATACTAGGCATTCCATGATAGCTCTCAGAGGTGACAACGCATCTGCATATTGATTATTAATGAGGATAGATGTAGATGTCTACTTCTAATTATTATGTTTAACTTAACTAGTAGTATATAACATGTTAAAGGTTTAGAAAGACTGTATGTTTGTTATACAACGACGCACAAACAGCTAAACGAATATGAATACTGGTAGATTATTTGGTATAGGGAGAGAGTGAAGTATTCTTGTATTATACAAGAATATTTCTGGTCATAGAGAAATAAAAGTTAACACGGGGATATAAACATGAAGAGGCTTTTATTCGCATGCGGGCAGAGCCGCTGACAGTAGTTAGTATTTATATAAATGGAAGACGATAGCCTGGTGCACAGTTAATTGTCACACTAGTATGAAGGTTATGAGTTATCTAAAAATATTAATCATGAAACCTGTGTCTTTATCCTAATATTATTGGAACGAAGTTCCTTATATGACAGTATGGGTTTGGCGGATGGGAGCTAGGCGAAAAAAAGTGTAAGATTTTTTCGTTACTACCCCTTGTGTCATAGTGTATTTTATTTTAAATGACGCTGCATTTTAATAGACGCTAGTAATTATTTGTATTTGTTAATCAATAATATAATACGGTTATCAATAACAATATACAACGAACAACCGAGTGTTCCACGACACTCACGCATGTTTTTTTATTAAGAAACACCATACTATAGTGCTATACCATCAACATTGAATAATAATAATGTTACATATTTTATCGCAATTGATTAATTTTTTTTTGATTCCTAACGTTTTGGACGCTTTACTGTGTTCATAATCGCGCCCATGACCTGACATGACATGACCCATGGGTGCTGTAAAGTGCAAGTCCAAAACGACTGAAATTAAAAAAAGTTAAAAGAGACGCGATAAAATTCGATAACTTAGTTTTACACAATGCATAGAGTTCGCGTAAATATTGGAAATCATTACATCTAATCATACCTTCAAATCATCTAGTTTGTTTTTTTGATAAAGCTAACTACAATCATGATTACAATTGTCGAAATTTCACATTGCTGAGAACTATTAAAACAAAGTTAATTAGATCGGATCAACAGGAAGTATTACTAAGCCATTTTTTATTACTTACTAACTGGAACCCGGCGCGTTGCTGCCACAGAAAAAAGTATTGTCGAAATATTGTTTTAAATTTGGAAGAGTTATATTGTTTAATTATGAATGATAATACATTCATTGAAGTTGAATTATGTATAACTTTCAAATAAATTTGTTGGTACTATACGCGCGCCATCTATTGTAAGTTAATTGTACTATGCCTATAACCGTCGCGCAAGTGACAGCAATGTTGACAAAATTTTTTTTCAACGAAGAAACATTAATTTTTATATATTAGATTATATACGCCAGAGCTTGACTACTATTCTACCTGATGGTGGATGCTGATGTCGCCAAAGATGTAAACCAAATAGTGTAAACTTATGTAAACTTAACTAAATCCTATTCTCTTAAGCTAATTTGTTTCGGAACAAATTGTAACTGGAAAGAAAAATAAACACTGAAAAATTATTCTAATTCTTTACTGTGCGCATTCTAAGAGATGAAGCAAACAGTTTGGTTCAAATGTGTAATATGCCGACAAAAAGGAGTGGTATAACATCCAGTAACCCTTAACTTCCAGTTTTTCGACGATTGAAGTGAGAGTGAGCAATTAAGATAATTACATAACTCCTTTGCTCACTCTCCAAAATGTATCTTATAGTATACCTAGAGGCTGGCTAGCTACTCTGCGGTTTGGCTGGAGCGTGGCAAGATTGGCATTAAATACAGATCACTCCTTATAAACTTCTTAGCATGCTTTTCTGCTGGGACCAAAACTGCTAGGTGCCATTTTGTAGTACCAGTCCATATGTGGCAGCGGTACTCAACGCACGGCCGGACTTAGCTATAATTTAATTACGTTATATATTTATTACCCCAACGCTGAGTTCGTACCTGAGGCTACATGTTCAACAGTCACGCTTAAACCCATTAGATAGACGAGGCAGTCAACATCTTTATAAAATATTAGTGTAAAATTTAATTGTTTTTTTATTCATTAAAAAAATATATATATTTGATTTTCACTCATTCATTAAAGCCCGTTAAAGTTTACGACTTAATCCCCCCTCCCCCCTCTTCATAGATTACCTAATGGATAATAGCCATAGCTGCCACGGTTAACAGGCGGGTTGAATCACCGTTTTTTATTGTTATTAAGTTGGGAGTGACGCTACTGGCTATCACCTGTTTCAGTTTCCTCTCTGTCGCGTCTTACGACACCCACGGGAGGGACGATATGGCGAAGTGGTCTCACTTGCACCGCCACTACGCTGCACGATATAAATAATATGTTACATTATTATATTTTATATTATATAAAGGCGCCGTGGTAGCTCAGATGGTTAGCGCTCGCTGTAAATTTCACAGTATGCGAGCAAACCGGGTTCGATCCCCACCGGCACCAATGAAATTGTTAATTGCAATTTTAACTGTGCTGATTTACCTCGTGCTCGGCGGTGAAGGAAAACATCGTGAAACCTGTATGTGTGAGAAATAATAAAAAAATATATTTCGAAGACATGGGAAGTTGTGAAGACCGCCAACACGCGGCGGATACTTTCTTGCCCTAAAACCCTCTCAAACATTGTAAGGAAGGGGAGGCCTATGCCCAGCAGTGGAACATATATAGGCTGTAACTTTAACTTTTGACGTGACAATGTCTTATAGTTCGATGAAGCTGGCTGCACGCACGAAAAAACATGACTCATGCGGCGTTACCTCGCTCTGAGGCGTTCCATTTAAGGCTTGAAGTGCAAGCGAGAGCGCGGAACGAGCGACAAAGAGACACAATCGGCGTCGTCACGTTCAACTATCGTCAGTAAACCGACTTTACAGACAACCGATTTTTAACTTTAATCAATGTCTCATCATCATCATTATTACAAGTCCACTGCTGAACATAGGCCTCCCCCAAGGAATGCCACAAAGCACGGTCCTGAGTCAATGTCTATTGAACAGAAAATCTGTTGTATTAGCAATGTGACTTCACTTCGGACACATTCCGTGCAACAAGTTTGCTTTCGTGATGAAAAAGAAACAATCTCCAAATTGCGAAACATGCAACACAATCGAAGACATACAGCATTTGCTCGCGAAATATTCCAAAAACCATCACGAGAGGAAACTACTGGTCGCCAAAACTGACATCAAAATGTATAACATAGGAGAATATCAAAGTATACTCTCTGAACCACTGTCAGATGCTGCTCAAATGATTTATCATTTATTAAGTATTGTATAAGTAATTAAATAAATTGTTTTGTTCTATTTAGTTGTAAGGTACAATGGGACTGACATGTTAATAATAACGAAAGTCCCTTAAATAAAAAAGAAAACTAAAACTTTAACATTATAATCAGTAATGAAATTTTATCAACCTTGGCAATAAACCATTCGGCTATTGTAAAATATAATTATGACTATATATAAATGCACTAATTATCATGAAAAATTTTAGACCTCGTTTTCCACAACCATTAAAATGAACAACACTAATGCAGGCGGGACTAAGTAAAATACAGTAACGCATTGTTAAACCGACAGACAAAAGTGCACCCCTAAGATAGCATTAACCGAAATTATTCTAAGCGCACGCTGTCTGACTAAAACAGCGCCCCGGCCGACTAAAAACGTACCACCTCCGCACTTTACACGCTGAATTTAATATCTGTATAGTTGTTGTGCTTAACCCTCTTATAATTCTGCCGGACACCGCACGCTGCTCGTAAAGAGGGCAGTACACTTGCAGTTTTTGTGTCGTGAGCTTGTGGTCACCGCATAGTTAAGGGGTATGCTCACATAGACCGGGATATATTTGTTTTAACCGCGCAGAAGGTGTACCGATAGTGTCATGACATCATCAGAGTGTACAGTACGAAAGTTTCATACGAGGGTCAAAGCAGACAAAAGCGATGCCCGTGTCGCCAGTACTAAAAATCGTGTTGGTTTCTCTGCCTGCTACTGTAGGTGAACGCCGCGCTTGTGTTCGTGTGTTGCGAGACACTTGTATGAAGTTTCCGTACTCTAGTTCTCTCTGGTAAGACGTAAGCGTTGCTCAAGCAGACAATTTCGGTACGCCAAAAGCGATTCTAAAATTATAACTCCTAACTTTGGGACCGCTTTCGAGTAGGCGAACACAGTACCAGAGGTTTTGCAACTCTGAAGTTGATCCATCGCAGCCAAAGTCACAACTTTAACTAAAACTAAAAAGTAAGTTCGAATGCAGGTTTAATCCTTCGACGCTGATCACAAACCTTAAACACCACCTGTGTTTAAGGTTTGTGATAGTACCACACACTCAAGAATTCCACTAAATATTTCTAAAAATTTATCTAATCCGCCCTAAGCCGCGAAACAAAAAGTAGATGTCACTGTTGTCGATATTTTTTATTATTTTAAAAGTACTATTAAGTAGCTATTAAAAGATTTCAACACTATATAATTAAATTATAATCTGTTACTACTTTGAAAACAATATTTATATTATATATATAGATAATGAATATTAAAAAAAAACTTTATTTCAAAAACAAAAATGTAACTTCACCTTAACAATCCAGCAAGTATTTAGTCCGCTATTTATAGAGGTGTGTTAAAGAGACTGAGCTGGCTTTCCCGATCTCGCCTGCAGATACCACGTGAATGTGAATACAAGGTATTGTCCTACTCCTAAAGCCCGCAGTTTTATTGCTACTTTACATAAACATGGTTTACCTTATCAACATTAATAAATAGAGCAATTTATTCATATATTCATTACACACAATCAAAATTACATTGCCATAGGCCGCCCCCACAGATTGTCTAATAGAGGGGATATTTGCCATAGTTGCCACGCTTTGCAGGCGGGCAAGCAACTGTACTGCATGATAATGATGTGTAGTAGCTGTGAAGATATGGCAACCTGGCAACTTATAACGCACGCACCCTGAGGACTGACGAAAAAATCCTGGAGCTGGGAGAAGAGATAAGCAAGCTGCACTGGAATATTATAGGATTATCCGAGGTCCGAAGAGAGGGGGAGGACACGGTAATCCTCGAATCCGGCAACTTGTTCAATCGCCGGAAGGGCGACCATCTGTCCCAAGGAGGTGTCGGATTTATCGTCCACAAGTCTCTCGTTAACAACGTTGTAAAGATTGGGAGTGTGTCGACGAGGGTTGCGTACCTTATATTCAGAATCACGGTATTCACTGAAGGTCACAAGTTTACGCACCAACCTCGGCACACCCCGATGAGAAAGTGGAGGAAATGTATGAGAATATCTCTAGAGCCATGCATTCCTCCAAAACCCACTATACGGTGTTAATGGCAGACTTCAACGCAAAACTAGGCACAAGAGAGAACGGTGAGCTGAAATAAGGGAAATTTGGAATAGGGCAACGGAGCCCAAGGGGCCAGTGAGCTGAAATAAGGGAAATTTGGAATAGGGCAACGGAGCCCAAGGGGCCAGCGGCTGGCTGACTTCATGGAGAAAGAGGGACTCTTTATGATGAACTCTTTCTTCCAGAAGCGGCCCCACAGGAAGTGGACCTGATCGAGCCCCGACGGTTCGACAAAAAATAAGATTGGCTTCATTATGACGACAACTGTTCAGTGATGTCTCAGTGATCGCGAGGGTGAAAACCGGTAGCGATCACCGAATGGTTGGGGGAACACTGCACCTAAACGTTAAGTTGGAGAGGTCTCATGTAATGAAGTCAACGCTCCGTTCCCCTCGTGCTCTAGTCCAAAGTCCCGAAACCTTTCACCTCGAGTTACAAAACCGTTTTCATTGCCTAGAAGATTGCAATGAAGTGGAAGATATGAATAATAAGCGCGTGGAAACTCTCCATGTGGTCGGACCTAAGTTCTGCAAGACCCGCTGCAGCAGAACACAAAACCTCTCCGATCACATTCTTAATCTCATGGCTGTTAGACGGGAAATGAAGCTGCAGTCTCCAAAAGATTTGGCAGATCGAACTGAATGCCCGTCGTGAATTTGGTGTAATATAGGGCTTACTTCTCTATCCTTAGCCAACGAGCAATGGCAAGTCCCAGCAGTACAGTGCATTTCCGACCGGGAGACCGTATGCAAGGAGAAGGAGCTCCACGGGAAGTTTTACAAGGCTCTACATGAGCCTTTCGTAGACACAGCTGCCTCCCTCCACTGGCTACGTTTTGGTAACCTCTTTAGGGAAACCGAGGGTTTTGTCTGTGCGATACAGGATCAGGTTATTAAGACCAACAATTATTGGAAATACATCCTTAAGGATGGAGCCGTCGACATCTGTCGAGCTTGTCGCCATCCCGGTGAGTTACTTAGGCATGTCATCTCCATCCATTAGTCAGGATTCTACACCAGGAGCTCGCTCTGAAATACGGTCTCGTGGATCGGAAACTGCCATATTATAAGTACTTGCCGGAAGCCGTGCTCGAAAATGACCGCACCAGGCTCTACTGGCACCGGGCCGTCATCACAGACAGGACTATTCTTGCTAATAAGCCTGATATTGTGCTGATGGGCCGGGCACAGTCAAGGATATTTTTGGTCCACATTACTATTGCTTATAACGAGAACCTCGTGAAAGTCATGACCCTCGTGAAACACATAAGCTCACAAAATAATTGGCCCTGGCACACGAGGTTGCCGATATGTGGGTTGGCCTGCCAACCGAAATTATTCCTGTGGTCGTTTCTGCGTACGAGTTAGTCCCAGTCAGCCTCTCGGGTCATCTGAGGCGACTGGGACTCCGTGACGGACCGCTTCAGGCTCAAATGCAGAAAGCGATGCTCCGCGATACCGCCCATATCATCCGCCGGTTTCTTTCCCTTTCCCCCTAACTCTCAGCCGTTTAGTCTCCCCTGCCGAGGGCTTCCATCTGGTTAGGTTTTTATTTAGTTATGTATTTTGTATGTATTTACTTTATTTTATTGATATTTATGTATATATCTTTCGTTTACAATTATATATTTAAACAGCCCAACCAGATGAGAAAACTTTATAGATAACCCAGATAATAATAATGTCTATATCTTCTCACTATGTGAACTTAAACTATATAATAATGCCATCACATATAACTTAAGATTAATATTATAAATACTTGAATCATTGTCGTGTCTGAGTGAACCATTTTGTTTTGCGGTCATAAATTATTATGTATATTAATACTCTAGTATAGAACTATCAAATATAACTTATAATAAAACATAAGTTAAGTTACCGCCTATATACTTCCCACTGCTGGGCACAGGCCACCTCACATTTCTGAGGAGGTTTTAGGGCTAGGAAAAGTCCGCCGCGCTGCCGAATTATTTATTTCAATTTCCAAGATATGCAGGTTTAATCACAATGTTTTCCTTCCCGTAGAACATGTGGTAAGTCAGCACTTAAAATTGTTCGAACCCGGGTTGCTCACGTACTGTGATATTTACAGCAAGCGCTTAGCCCTGAGCTACCACTACGTGTCACTCATATTTTTTATGAAATACTCCGTACACAGTGACTTACACTAAACTAACGGATTTTGCTGACGTTACATCAAAATAAATTAAAACGGATTAGTAAGCTGAAGTGGCAATGGGCCGGCCATATAGCTCGAAGAACCGACAACCGATGGGGAAGAAAGGTTCTCGAGTGGCAGCCTCGTACCGACAGGCGAAATTTATGGCGGCTTCCCACTAGATGGATTGACGACCTGGTAACATGTACTGGAAGTCGATGGACCGTGCTATGTGGCATTTCTTGAGGAGAGGGCTATTTTCGGCAGTGGAGTTGTGAAGAGCTATAATTTTCATAATGATTACATCATAATGTCTATTAAACGCTTTTAAAATAATTATAAAGATAAGAAGACACAATTTAATTTGTTTTTATCCCTACCGACGATTAGCGTTAGTTTAAAATTATATTAGTAAGTGAAGCGTCAGTAGCCTAATGGCAAGGCGCGGATCGCGAACTCGAAAGGTCGTGGGTTCGAATCCGCCATCCGACTACTGTCGTGAACCACTTCTAACACAAGCATTTTAAGCTTACCAGAAGTGGTTAAAGGGCATATTAGTAATGTTTGATAGCATTACTAGTTTTAAAAAAATATTAGACGACTGAAAATAAGGTTATGCTGACAGTAATGTTGAATTTAGATTTTCTAAAATTGTGATTTTTGAAATACATTTTAATAGTACATTTACATAATTTTTCAGCGTATTATTGCATAATTAAAAAAAACATGCGTGAGTGTCGTGGAACACTCGGTTGGAACGAAGTTCCTTTCGTAGTATATTATTATTGATAAACGTATTATATAATTGATTAACAAATACAAATAAATTAATTACTTGCGTATATTTCTTTCATAGCAAGATAAGAAAAAGTGCGAGGGAGATGAATGCTATTCCATCTCACTTCCTTATAGCCGCAAAGGCCGTCTCCACTATGTCAGAAAGGGTCGTGACGGATAAATCTTACACTTTTTCTCGCCTAGCCCCCATTATTAATAATAAACAGTTTTAAATTTTTTTATCTGTGCTTAGTTTGGATTGTTCCGTACTCATGCTATTTTGATTAGTTGTTACAAATGAACGAATAAGTGTATAAATTTCATATATTCATTATGGCCTGTTAAGAGTCCACTACTTAAAATAGGACTCCCCCATATATTACACCGTAGAGGGGATATTGTCCATAGTTGCCTTGGCAGGCAGGTGTTAACCTGTTATTACCCAACCCGATAATAATGAAAAAAACTGTAGCTGAAACACAGCAACATTAAGCTGCTATTTTACGCTGGTATTCTGTTAGAGCGTGGTCCTACTCCGGTAGAGCCGACCCATTACTGCTACAAGCATAATAATATAGCAGCAGCATGACTCTACCACGTATAAAATATTTTGTAATTATATATAAATAAACATAGTATATTTTCATAAAATATTTTGTTAAGTCAGTGCGCTTTACTATCTTCGGCTGCACCACCACTTACCATCAGTCAAGTGCTGGGTCAGAATAGTAAAAAAAAAAGTTTAATTCGACGCGCTGCCCGTCGCGTCCGCACAAAGCCGAGCGATTACACATAAAAACGCGAGAAGCGCTTAAAAGAGGGGTCCGGGGAGTGGGGTGGAAATGCAAATATGAAATATGAAAATGAAGATGGCATGTAATAAAAGTGATATACTGGGCTCCGTAGAGCCATTCCGACTCGGGGTAGTCGTCTCTCGTCAGTTTTATGCCGGGCCGTCTATCATGGTCCTGACAGTCTTCATGGTCGCCTCCTTGGGTAGGTGGGTGGGGCGCGATGGGGGCTTGCACCCCAGATTTA
Organism: Parnassius mnemosyne; assembly: GCA_963668995.1. Classification (NCBI taxonomy): domain Eukaryota; kingdom Metazoa; phylum Arthropoda; class Insecta; order Lepidoptera; family Papilionidae; genus Parnassius; species Parnassius mnemosyne. The sequence goes on along the minus strand of CAVLGL010000035.1, from coordinate 6,051,650 downwards.
TTATTGCGATGTTGACGCGCGATGTTTTATATTCAGGTTTGCCCGAGCGTAAGGCTCGTACTGGCACTTGGTCTAGCTGTTTTGACCGATGAATTCGTATATTAACGCGATTATCTATATAAAAAAAAAATTGACGTGTTTGTAATATTAAAATAACAGCTTTTTACTAAATGCATACTCGTATGTACATATACATCACTTATAACAATAAAATAAATTTTAAAAATGTTTGTCTGTCTGTCTATTTGTCTGTTTGTTTGTTCCAGCAGATAGTTGATGTTATAATGAGTAATTTAGGCTCCTTTTATTTTAGAAAAATAATTAGGGTTCCGCGCAAAAAAAGACCCTAGAAATCCAATCGTTAACTAATAATAAAATAGATATTTAACGTTTATTTTAGATTGTAAATACCGCGAAGTTTCGAATGTTTTGTTTTTTACCCAACTGCCCCAGAAGGATTGTAATGTATATTTCTTTGACACACTCTGTTGTCTAACCGGCTAGGTGAATTTTAACATATCGGGTGTCGTTAGATTCGTTTTAGTTGTGGAAGTGATATAGAGTATATTTTTTTATCTTTTAACCTAACTTTTTAATGCATTCGAGTTTTTTTTTTAAATTACGGTTTTCACCATTAGGCTTGTCAGTTTAATGTTCTGATGTCATATTTAAACAGAACCACATAACTAAGAAACAAATATATTTAAAAAATAATTTCAATTACATTCTAGCTCGTTAGGCACTAATAAATAATTAATATGTCTGAAATTATCTTTAAGAAATTTCTAGCTATAAAAAGCTAAAATTACAGCCTATTTACGTCCCACTGCTAGGTACAGGCCTATGCACTATATTTGTATAGCTATAACTTGTTTGATTGTTAAATACAAATACTAGTTACTAAATGGAGATGATTCCTTTTTTGTCATTATCACTAGTTTGACAATTCTTGGACGCAGTGGTTCAAATCTAGCACAGAACAAATATTTATTATATATTAGTCCCGGTGCAATTTTTGTATGTAAGCTGGGTCCACTATACATGAGAAATGTCTAGCGTGAGGGGTAACGTTTTTAAAGAAAAACAAAGAACGAAAGAAAGTTTTTGAAGTCGGTTTTCACTTTTTATGAAAAGTAACTATTATCGCGTTGTTAAATTGTGTCAATCTCAATGTCTTTCAAAAAAAAAAGATTAAAAGTAATTTGTGACGGAACTATCATTTAATGATTATCTGTAATCGCTAAACACCTCACCCGTGGCACAAGACATTGACGAGGGCGTAACAAATACATCATCGTATTACAAAGACATGGAATAACACAAACCGGGACACACGTCGGCGAACAATACCGAAATTAATTACCTCACGCCCAAAACGATAGCAGATGGAACATGCGAACGAAACGACAAAAACCCTTGGTAGGGGCGGAGGCCTTATTTATGACGGCGTAAGTCACAAGCTGTCGCAAGAGCGGGACAGCAATTTTAAAGCGGGAAAATGCTACTTAAAATCGATTTGAAACAATCTTATGGTAAGTGCAACCTTTTAAAACAAGTTAAATTAATGAATTAAAGTCATCGATCACAAATAATAAACTATATACACAATACCATGCAAAAGTTCTCTAAAACTGTCGCCAAATGTTTTGACTTAATTCTAGTTGAAATAAATATACATTAATGTAAATTCAACCTTAAATGCATTTCCTAAAGTTGTATTCACAAAGCCACGTACAAATTAAAAGCGCACCCAAATGTTCGAGTGGACGCTCATTCGGTAAGGACATTTTTTGTCACTGATTGTGTATCTAGTTTTTTTATTAGTGATCGATGACTAAAGTGAGGTTAAAGTAGTGGTGTTGACCTTGTAGTGGTGGTGTAGTAATACCTCTAATCCTTATCGTCCCGTGTGTGTCCCTTGATAACTAATAGCTTAGCGTGATATTTTGGACAAATAGATCCTGCTGAATTATTATCCTCATCATGACTTTTTCTTTATCCGTAAAAATCCACTGCTGGATGGCTCGCTCCCGTTTTAGATAGGACATACCTTCGTTGTCACTACCTAGGTAGTGACTTTGACAAGACATCTCGCAACTTTGTTGCTCCTCCCTATCACCGATTTGATTCGATGAATTTAATATTACACCTGGTGAAAAGGAGTTCGTACCGCCATCTGTTAGAGACCTATTATTACACCCACGGGATGAGATGAGGTGATGGATATACTTATATCACCACCTAACGGTAAAGATATATATGTTTATAAAACTGAAGTGACAAACACACTTACAAATGCATTGTCACCTCTGATGAATAAGAAAATGCCTCACAGCATGTAATTATGTTGGCTTTCTGTACTTTTCAGACGGGAACACACTACAAGCACTGTTATTGGCGACAGAAATAGGTAAGTGGGTGCTACCTAGTGAGGCGGAGTTGTAGACAGAAAAAGTTTACAATCTATATATTGTATGCTTCTTGTTAAATATTCTAAAGATAATTTTGGTGGTTAAATTCTATTGATTCATTAGAGTTATTCGTATATATAGTATTCTAATATATAATAAGTTATATTAGTATTCTATCGTTGCTCTATAGCTATTATTATTGCTCTATAACGTTGCACCACGAATGGGGCGGCTCGACCAGAGAAAGACCACGCTCTTAAAGTAAAGAAACGCATACCTTTTTTACTGGTAACGTAAAAAGGAATTATTTAAAATTAAACATTTTGTACAGGCGACTTCTATATAAATTTTTAAGAATAACTCAAAAACTATTGGTCTGACCTTGATCAAATTTATAGGGGACTACATGTGAAGCACCAGCTTTCAAATAAAAAAATAATCATTGAAATCGGTTCACCCAGCAAAGAGTTATGGGGTAACAAACATTAAAAAATATACAGTCGAATTGAGTACCGTCTCATTTTTGAAGTCTCTAGAAAAAGGTATGACATCTTAATCCTCAGGGGTGACTGTATCTGCATTCTGATACTTATTATTATTATTCGAGGATAGATGTAGGTTTTCATGGACCACAGCATCCACTTGCTATCAGAATAACTGTGTGCACGTTTGTCACCAATATTCTATTAAAAAAAACGAATACTTATTAATAGTTCTCAATACGATCTTCCGCCGAAATATTATCGCTTTGACTGATGTCCAATTCCGTCTATCCTATAAATAAGTATTCGTAAGCAACAAAATTATAAAAGGGTAAATAAAACAGAAAGCTTATACAAGTCATAAATTTGATTTATAGAGATTAAAAAAGGCGCTTTAGAAACGGCTCCAACGAAAATTTTCGGTGGGACGAATCGGGAGATGAAGAGTACGGTGTGAGAGAAAATTTTATTAAAACATACTCCGTTACTGTTATATCCCACTAAAAGTCTACTGGGCATAGGCCTCCCCTATAAATTACCCCATGGGGAGGATTGCCTGCCAAGCGTGACTACTAAGGCAAATCTTTCTTTCCATGGGGAGGCCAATGTCCAGCAGTAAACAGACTTACGACGAAGAAGTAATCTAACTTGAACGAATCTTCGAATCAAATCTTAATAATATAGAATATAAATTATATATAATTTTATATATTTGAAAAATAGCATCTTTCTATTGTTAATATCAGCCAAATTAATTTTATGATGACGTCACTGTCTACTATGTCTTATTTAATATTTTACCTTGGCAGTTATGGAAATATATTATATAACATATCTTAATACATAGGTATCATTTGTTACTTCAATGATAAGTTTATGAATAATATATTCGTACAGTCGTGGAAAATATATACAATTTGATAAAATTGTCCAATTTCTTAATGGGTGTTAATTAAAGGGTTAGCATATTATTTATGTTTTTGTCAGCAGATAAATGTTATTTAGCATCAGAAATAGATAATTGTTCAGAAAACCATGGCTATCAAACATTATTAAATCAATCGGCAAGTTTTGACATTCTAGACGATTATATAGCTGCAATGAGGGTAAGCAACTAAAAAATAATAAAAATTATTATTATTATTAATAAATGTACGCGGCTTTTGGGTAGCTCAAGGGCCACCCCAGTCTCACCTTAATCTACTGTCGCTGATATTACTTGATACGTATTTCCGTATTTTTTACAAATTTAACAGTACAGTAGTTTTTTAAATTTAGGTCTCTGCTTATAGACATATTTTCTTTGCTAACCAATCGTGAATCTTGGTGATCAATTAAGTAATTCACGGATTGAATGTTTATTAGGCAAACTCATATTATTGTAAGCTGCCTATTTAGGATTAAAGTACTGAATATTATGAAGATTATTTACGACACAAGAATTGCTGAATGTTTTTTTTTAATTGCAAATATAATCTTTGAATACTAAGCAAATGATTTAAATGCTGTTTTTTGACTAATCAAATTTTATTACGGCTTAACATTTAATTACTTGTCTTTCTTAATATTAAAGTACTTTTGTTGCCAACGCTACTCACGTCAGCACACTGTCGATGGCGCAGGCATCAGTGGGGGAGCCGTAAGAAAATTTACAGGCACCGTCGTATTTCACCGCGCTTTTTCTGCTAATCTACCCTCTTAATGGGTCGCATTGTTTACCTGCTGACCCTACCTTGCCTTATTTTAATGGCCGATAATTTTATTCGTTTTCTGTTTAGACATTTAATGGTCTACTTGGTGGTTTATGTTAAAATGCATACATACATACATAAACACTCACGCCTGTCGCACAGAGGGGTAGGCAGAGACTACAGATTTTCATTTTTCACGATCCTGAAACATCTCTCCCGCCTCCTCTACATCCAAATACTGTAATTATGTAATCACTTGGTCCATAAAATATACGTATTTTTGTTAAATTTTATTCCTGTCAAGCTGTTGTTTTTTTTATACCTTTTTTAACTGACGTGTTAACAAATAATTAAATTTAAGTGCCTAATTATGTATGTCGCATGTTCGCAATAAATATTTGTTTATTTATTTCTTTATTTCTTTAAAATGTCAAGTTATGTTTAATACATACTTTATACGTGGTAGAGCCATGCTGCAGCTATATTAGTAGTATAGTTGTATCACAAATTGGTCGGCCGGGACCGGGAAAGGACTACGCTCTCACAGAATACCAGCGTAAAATAGCAGCTTAACACTGCTGTGTTTCGTATGGTGAGTGTAGAGAACCGGAGACCCTTTTTGCTGGAAAAGATGCATTCCATCTTAGTCCTCACGGCTGACAACGCATCTGCATTTTGATTCGCAAACGACGATAGATGTAGATGTCTATGGGTCACAGTAACCATTTACCATCAGGTGGACTGTGTGCTCGTTTGTCACCCTATCCTATAAAAAAACAGCGTAAAATTTCAGCTTAATTAGCCCTTTTTACTGGAAATGAGGCATTCCACCTTAAGGGTGATAACACATATGAATTCTGATGTTTAACTGAGGATGTATCCAGTATCCACTAACCATCTGGTGGACTGTGTGTTCATTTGTCACACTTATTCTGTAAAAAAATGCAATTATTTTGGCCCTGAATATTCTCATAGTTAATGCATTATGCATTATTTTCATACAAAAGTCATTAATTTTTGCATTAAAATTTGGATCGTGATTATTATGTATATTGTGGAAGAAAATTTTCTCGATACCTTGTAATATAATTTGTGTATATATGTTATTAATAAAATATAAATAAATATATAAGTGCACTACCTTCCTTTGCCTATTGTATATATTTTAAGACAAATTTTTTTCAGGAGTAAACTACACTAGAACTAGACATAATCACAATAACATTTTTTACGATATAATTTAAATAAAGAGTGCTACGTTAAAATTTATTAGTCAATGACAATTGCAGTAATTGACTGAAAATATTAAAAAAATATTGCGTTTAATGTAATGAGATTCGAATTTAAAAATAAAGAAAATCACAACGGTCACAGTTTATAACATTAACTTAGGAAAATGGTTTAACACAGGAACCCATAAAGTACTGTAGGCAGACCTAGTTAAATGAAAACAAATAGAAAAGTACAGCTAGAATTGGGAATAGTCACACAAAAATCGGTTCCTTATGCTTGCAAATGACCTTCATATAGTAGATTCGGCCAATCTATGCGACAGCCGAGTTCAGCTCAGTTTTCGATTTGGCAAGCTCCATAGCAATACTGGAGTCTGTATTTTGAACGGAATACGCGGCAAGATACGGCCATGTTAAAGTTTATGAGCGCTGGATGCATATAATTTTGTACTTTGTTCCAATAATAAAAGAAATATAATACGTTTATAAATTGTTGTGAGATGAAAAATATTTCGAAAAATAAGATTGGATTAAGGCTATTTACTATAACTTACAGTAAAAAATATATTTAATATTATAGAGTAGTAGTCATTCCAAGTAATATGAAATAGTTTTCACAGGCTGTCAAAATTATACTGCTCTGTGGAATGATTTTCTTTTATAGAATGAGGATGATAAACGAGCACACAGATCGTCTTGATGATAAACGGATACGGTGGCCCATTAATATTTACACTACATCAACATTTACAATCAGAATGCAGATGCGTTGTCACTCCTGAGGACGAGGATGGATTGCCTCGTTTCCAGTAAAAAACCTGAAGCTGCTATTTTGCGCTGGTACTCTGTGCGAGCGTGGCCATATCCCGGTCGAGCCGACCTATTCGTGCTACAACCATAATATAGTTGCAGTGCAGCGTTGCTCTACTACGCATATATTACGCAGAAATTTATTATTGACTAGCTGTTCCCCGCGACCTCGCCCGTGTGTTATTTGGGGTTTTAATTTTTTTGCGCAGAACTCTAATTCTTTATCTAAAATAAAAGCAGCCTAAGTTACTCCTTGTGACATCAGCTATCTGCCAGTGATAGTCCCGTCAACATCGGTCCAGCCGTTTCGGAGATTAGCTGGAACAAACAGACAGACAGACGGACAGACAGACAGACAGACACACACAGAGACAAAAACTTTAAAAATTGTATTTTTTTATTAGTGCCGTATATACTTTCATATGCATTTAGTAAAAAAGCTGTAATTTTGACATTACAAACAGACACTTCAATTTTATTTATTTGTATAGATGATATCAACAATCCAACTCGTATAATAGTTTGCTTGCTATGTACTGGATCTTCGTTGTATCCAAAACTATTTTAGGTCACTCTTATTTATATTAAACTTAAGCTTATTATTTTAATAAATGGCGCTTTAACTCTAACAATTATTTTACTAATGACAAACGAACATATAGTCCGGCGGCTCTGTGGCGCAGTGGCTTAGCTAAGGGCCGAGAGTTCAAATCCCGCACGGAACAAGTATTTGTATGGCCTACAAATAATTGTTCCGGGTCTGAATGTTTGTCCTTGTGAAAGAACAATGCCCATTTTTCACCTGACAATGTATAGAAATGAAATAAATCTTAAAATTCAGCTAATTGAATTGTAAATTAATTACGCTTATCACAATGTTAAAAAGAACGCAGGAAAAAAATATTTTTAGGTATTTCTATAAGCTTATTCTACGTCAAGGTTACGCTTACACGTATTATATATTTTGAACGCATCTCAACTACCCTTTTTCTAGGACGTTCCATTTTATACACTGCTACTTTACTTTATTTAACTCTGTTTCTGAGTTTTATACATTATTTTATGTTTCATTTAATGAGTAAGTATTTATTTATTTGTATTTGTATAGTACATATTAATATAAAATACTATAATAATAAAATAAATTAATCATTCAGTATGTCATCGAGTGCGGACGAATGATTTTTTGACATTTGACAGTTCTGCAATTGGCATCGGCGCAGTTCTTCGTTGTTGCGTTTGCGTCTCGTTGTGTACTGTGCTATTTTGTTGTTGTGTTGTGTTGTGTCTTTTTACAACCCTATATGGTATCAAGAAAATATTTCTGCTCCAGCAGAATTTCTAGATGACGTAGTGGTGAGAGATTTAAGTGACAATGATGATAATTAATAAACCATGCCACTTTAACATATTGTTTTATTTGTTTATCCCATTTTGTTCATCAGGTATGTATGTAAATATGTACCATAGGCCAATGAAATGTGTTTGGTTGATAAGTGATCATTTTGGCAATACAAGATGAACTAAATGTAGTTAGTAAGTATTTATGTGTGTTGAAGAAATAGCAGATAGAGCTAGACACTTAATTTATGGTGACAATCATCGAGAGTAAGTGGTGACTTAGGGGCAGTTGGTTTCAAGAAATTCACAAAGTAAAAAAGACTTTTTAGACCATAACTAGATAAGTATTGCTATCTTAACTTCGAGCGTTAATAATAAGTTACAGCACATTTATTTCTTTATTACCTATTTGCTTACGGCAAATCCTAACCTAAAAAGTGACATTAGTATTTTTTGGGATTCGTAGCGCTTAAATCGTAAAAATAACTATATGACATTATTTTCTAAGCTTACATGTAGTTTTTCTACTATCCTTTATAATTATACATCAACTTTCACTATCAGGTTTTTAAATGTATGGAAAGTGGGCATGATTCTTGATGTATGTAAACTGCCCCCACGATATAATAGAGAATCCTAGTGTGGAGGTAACATTTTTTTAAACGAGAAAAAAAATGTCCGCCTGATGGTAAGTAGCTACTACAGTCTGCAGCACCAATGAAATTGTTAATTGCAATATTATGTGTATGTAATAGTACGACCTGTTTGGCGGTGTAGGAAAACATCGTGAGGACACTGATGAATTAATTTATTTTGTGGACATGTCTGCACATACATAAAAACGGCGCGGCGTACTCTACCTTGTCCAAATTTTTTTAATTGTCTAATTTCTCCAGAATCCAAAACGCTAGTTGGTAGACTTGTCATGTTTTCAGAATATTATTATTTTCCCAGACCTATATTGTAATAATAATAATTTTAGTTTATAAAAGACAATATATAGACCTGCCTCACGAGGTGACCAAGATCAGCGGTTGACCAACCAAACTTAATCCTGTACTTATCTCTGTGAACGGGTTAACCTAGTCAGCCTCTTGGATCATCTGAGGCGGCTGAGACTCCGAAATGCTGAGCGTTTCCGTTAGGTTGGGTTCTATTTATTTATTCTATTGTTTATTCAATTTCTATTCATTTGGTATTATATTCAACATATATTTCATATCATTTTATTTACAATTTTTATTTATATATTATAAGATAATATGATTACGTATCCCAATAAATTTTCACAGTACGCGAGCAACCCGAGTTCAAATCCCATCGGCAATAATTATATTGTTAATAGCAATTTTAAGTGCTGATTTAACATGTACTCTGTGGTAAAGGTGAAAGTGAAGTAAACTTGCATGTCTGAGAAATAAGAAAATGTATTTCGAAGACATGTGAAGTTCACCAACACGCATCTGTTTAGCGCGGCGGACATTTCCTTGCCCTAAATCCTCTCAGGAATGAGAGGAGGACTGTACCCTGTAGTGGGACGTATACAGGCTGTGACTTTAACTTTAACTTTTATTCCAACTAGACGACAATAATAAAAAATATCTTAAATAATATTTACATATCAATAGATGTTAGTAATTATAGACCTAAGAACTATTTAAATAAATTTAGTTTAATAATATACGCGATAATCCGCAAAACTAGTTTTATTTAAATGTATGTGTTTTAATGTATATCGTTTTTCAAAAAAAAAAAAAATAGTGTTCACGTAAATATAAGAAATCATTACCTAAAAACTATGTTACTAAATGCACTAATGATTTTTTTTTCGAATAATATACGATGAGGGACAGTTATTTTGACATATTTCTTCTTATTTTTATAACACTAAAGTAAACGGCGTCTATCTTTCCGTCCAAATACAATCTAGGCGTCTTCAAGGCAAGAGTGGATAGGCTTTTGTTACAATAAGACGGTACGATTTACCATCTAAGGCTGCATCACCACTTACCACCAGCTGGGATTGTGGTCAAGCACTGGTTTATAATAAGTAAATAAAAAAACGTACTAACAGTCCACATAATGGCTAGTGGCTTTTGCAGTCCTTGGACACCTGCAGCCACCTTCAAACAAAGTAGGCTACAGAGGTGTTGTCACCTCTGAGGACAGGGATGGAATTCCTCACAGCGTGTATTACACTGGCTCTCTTTAACTTTCAGAGCGGAACATAGGAAGCATGGTGTTTTGTACTGAGGCAGAATTTTAGGCAGAAAAGGATACCTACCTATTCGCAAAACATTAGTCTTGAAATGTGTTAACGCTTACAAATTACGCTTTGCATATAATATTACGAATGTATATATAATTATTTAGCACAGTTAACAATAATGATAAAATAGTCGCTGGTCTGGAGTCTGGGCGCATCACATACAATCGATGCGATAGAATTTTACGAGACCCGGTCGCAGTTCGGTAAGCAGCCCCCGTAAATAGTCGGCAAAAGATATAAAACTTTACTAGATGTGGCATCTAAATAAAAATAAAATAAATTAAATAGAAGCAAATTGTTGTTCCGTCAGCCACGATACTGTAGCGCGTCTCAGATGTTCGCAGAGGCCCGTGTCGTTGGTTTGGATGCGTTGATCCGTCACCGTATCGCGCGATTTAGAAGTTTTGTTTTTGGGTCGCAGAATAATCTCATCAAAATTATTTGTAATATGTATGCATGTAGTGAAATTTTTAGTAGATGGTCAAATTTATTGAAATGTTATTAATAAAATGTAATAATATCATTGATTAACCAATAATTATAATTAAAATTTAAGGTATAGTTTAAAAAAAATTTTAATTTTGTCATGGATCTGTGTTGTCTGTATCAAATAAATTATTATTATTATTATTATTAAATTTTGTTTTATTGTAATCTTAAAATGTGTAAGTGTTTAACGAATATTATTTTATAATACTCACACTGTTTAGATAGCTTGATATTAAATTGCATAGTATTTTTACCAAATTTACATATTTCATCCACAACTTAATTATAAAAATAATTGTTTTATTTTATTTTTTAATCTAAATTCTATAGCATTATATTCAATTTCGGACCAAAGGCTGAAAATAAAAGGTATTAAATTCACATGAATCAATCAACAGTCATGTAATCCAACATTTAATATAGCTTTATAGAATTTGGATACATTCCTTCTTGGCACGAAAGCACTCACCTTCTAACTAATTCTTAACCTTTGTAATCCTTAAACGATAAGGTTGTAGTTAGACTACGACGCAGTGTCGACGAGGTCGAAGAATAATATCTCTTAAAAATAATAATGGAAAGAATAATAGTTGTTAAAATTTAAAATAGAAATTGACACATCTATTCGCTATTGGGGTTAATACATCCGCGTTGGTCACATTAATGCAGTACATTGTATGTAACTACTACAGGGTGAGTTGTGGATTTGTTTTGCTGCCCCGATAGCTGGCAATATGAAAATTAGTTTCAAGTTTCACGCAAGGAGTGAATACACACATTTTTATTTTGCTGAAAGCTTACCGTTATTAATTAGCACGTTGCTGCTTACGCACTGGTTTTATAACCAATAAAATTCTTCTGCGTACCTTTTGAATTGTGTACAAGGTATCTAAGCTATTTGAATAAGTTACGTTAAAGCTTAGAAAAGTTTAAAAAAGTTACAAACGATACGTCCCACTTCGGGGCAAATGACTTCTCCCATTTCTGAGAGGGTTTTAGGACAAGAAAATCTCCACCGCGCTATTTACTTATTTATTTTTATTTCTTGTACATTAACGTTTCAAATGATCCCTTAAAATTGCAATTAACTATTTTGTCGTTACCACCGGGGATCGAACCCAAGTTGGTCGCATTTTTTTTTTATAAAATAAGGGTAACAAACGAGCACACAGTCCACCAGATGGTAATTGGTTGCTGTGGCCCAAATATATCCTCATTTGCGAATCAAAATGCAGATGCGTTGTCAGCCGTGGGGACTAAGATAGAATGCCTCTTTTTCAGTAAAATGGGTCTCGACCAAACGAAACACAGCAGCATTAAGCTCCTATTTTACGCTGGTATTCTGTGAGAGCGTGGTCCTTCCCCGGTCGAGCCGACCCATTCGTGCTACAACTATACTATTAATATAGCTACAGCATGGCTCTAACACGTAAATAAATACTGTATATATACTGTACTGTATTAATTTACACGACAGCTCTTAATTCAATGTCTTATGATGTTAATTTCTAAAATATATCTTCTATATTCATCTTTATTAGTTGTTGGACAGAAACTTCTCAAATTCATAAGACTTATAAGACAAGAAGACAGTGAGATTTACCTTCTAGTATCATCGCCATTTACCAACAGGTGGGATTGTAAAAAGATTGCCATAATCGACAGTTATATATAATTAGTAAGCCGAAGTGGCAATGAGCCGGTCATGTAGCTCGAGAAACCATCTATCGAAGGGGAAGAACTGTTCTCGAGTGGCAGTCCCGTACCGGTAGGCAAAGTGTATGCCCCCCCCCCCCCCGGCCCCCCATTAGATCGAGTGACGACTTGGTAAGACATGAAGGAAGTCGACCGATCCAGGTGACTCAGGACTGATTGTTCTGACTTTGACACTACGGAAGCTATAAGATATTTTCGATATTTCTTCATTGTTGCCTCTTGCAACGCTCAAGATATTATATACACTGCTACCACTTTTTTATTATCTTAATATAAAATTATATATGAACTTTTAAATTAAAAAAAAGTTGAACGACACAGGACGCCCGGCAGATGTGTTATATCATAGTTGACGATAAATTTATAATTAATGAAAACATAGAATAAAATAAATAAAAAAAGAACAGTGTCATTAATAAAATCAATATATTTTTCTTATTATTCTAATTATAATAATAATTACAGAATGTAAATGGAGAGCGGTGGCGTAGAGTGGACATGACGGCATAAGATAGCGTTGTAACGATATCATATTATGAATTTCCTTAAACAATAGTCCAATGTGAACCTTATTCCCCTAATAATTATATATTATAGGCGGAAATATTTCTTTAAAATTTAATCGGACCACTTTTGAGGTGAAACCTATTTAATAAAAAATAACCATTAAAATCAGTTCACAATCTGCGAAGATATCGCGTAATATACATACAAAAAAAAAAGAACATACACTCGAATTGAGAACTCCCTCCTTTTTGATGTCATTTGAAAAAAGTTCCACTACTGCTGGTTCTATTGTCGTGTCAATCACGAAAGTAATGAGTTTGGAAGTAGCGTAAGTTACTTTAACTCAAGTTCAGTAGTTTCTTCGGCCTGACGCGTGTTGCAACTCTCTTTTCAGGAGTCGAGTTATACGATGGCAGATTGCAGACAGCTTTATATTTTAAGGGGAAGCGCTGTTATATTTGTATTGTTTAATTATATATCTATTACGTCACACCATTTATATACGTCATTAAATAAGTTGTCGCAACGCGAACCGATTGAACATGATCGAAGTTACGAATTGGCGGTACATGGAAAAACTTTTGTAAGTTTATTTGTACTGTCGGATGTTATTAAAAGAACTTTACTTTGTAATAAGTAAATAAATAAAATAAAATAAATAAAAATCTATTTATTTAGTTTCTATTTTTGTATTCTTATAAGATAGAAATGGTGGACTTTATATAAAAAAATTCGTTGTGTGATGATATGTGAAGTTTGCCAACATGCATTGGGGCAGTGCGGCGGACACTTCCTTGCCCTAAACCATCTCAGAAATGAGATGAGGCCTGTGCCCAGGATTGGGACGTATATAGGCTGTAACTTTAAAGTTTTTAATTTATATGGAATGTCGAAGAGGTCATGAGGTCTCTTGTCCATTCTCATAGTCGCCTCTTACGATTCTCTCGTGACGATATAGACATATAGTATATATATTTTATAAGTGGTAGAGCCATGCTGTAGCTATTAGTATAGTTAGTTATAGTTGTAACACGAATGCGACCCATTCGTGTTACAACTATACTAGACCGGGCTCTACCGGGCAAGGACCACGCTCTCACAGAATACCAGCGTAAAATAGCAGCTTATTGCTGCTGTGTTTCGTATGGTGAGTGTAGAGAACCGGAGACCCTTTTTAATGGAAACGAGGCATTCCGTCTTAGTCCTCACGGGTGACAACGCATCTGCATTTTGATTCATAATTGAGGATAGATGTACATGTCTATGGGCCACAGCAACCACTTACCATCAGGTGGACTGTGTGCTCGTTTGTCACCCTATCCTATAAAAAATATGGATTCTCTTAGGCCACCAAAACACGGCATTCCTTTTACTAACCGAATTCAAAAAAGGAGGCGTTCTCACTTCGACTGTATATTAATTTATATGTGGTAGAGTCATGCTGTAGCTATATTAATTGTATAGCTGTAGTACGAATGGGTCAGCTCGACCGGGGAAGGATCACGCTCTCACAGAATACCAGCGTAAAATAGCAGCTTCATGCTGCTGTGTTTCTATGATGAGTTTAGAGAACCAGAGACCCTTTTTACTGTAAAAGAGACATTCCATCTTAGGCCTCACGGGTGACAACGCATCTGCATTTTGATTCGCAAACGATGATAGGTATGGATGTATATGGGCCACAGCAACCACTAACCATCAGGTGGAGTGTGTTCGCTTGTCACCATTTTCCTATAAAAAAATATTTTTGGTACCGATATTACGTATACGATATTTTCATTAATTAAGAATGAATTTTGACAACTATTTTTTTAATAATATGTTTATTCTTCAGAGTTAGTCTTTTATAAATTTTGTGATAAATTCCACCCATAATTAAGACAAAATAGTTATGAATGTAACTATTTTCTACCGATTTCAAAAAGGAGGAGTTACTCAATTCGACTGTATGTTTTTTTTTGTGTGTTACCTCATAACTTTGTTCTACATGAACGGATTTCGATGATTTTTTTATTTGAAAGCTGGTATTTTTTATGTGGTCCCATCTGACCAATAGTTTTAGAATTTTAATAATAATTAATCCTTAATAATATATATTGAAGTCGGTTATACGATTTTTTTTAAATTTTAAATTATTAAGAGGACAATCTAGTAGTACTACTACTAGACTAAACTAGTACTACTAGATTGTCTTCTCAATAATTTAAAATTATTGAGAAGACAATCTTGTGTTCCACTAAAAAAGGTCAAAATTTAAAATTTCATTATAAATTGAAAACCGAGAGAACTAAAAATAATTAAATGGGTCATTTAACATTGCGAAGGCGGGGTTCTAATTCATCTTTAAACTATATTTAAGCAACGATCAACCTCGTATACTATGAAATCTAATTAAGTCCATAATATAGATATAGATTATAAAAAAGGACCCTCTATATAATTTTTTTTAATATTAACTCGTTGGAAGCAACTTGCACTTAACGCCGATGCAGCTGGTAAGACGGACAGCAAGGGGCAGGTAAAGGGGTCAAACGTCATCGATCGCCTTCGGTAGTCGGGGAGGTAGGGGGCGAGTCCACTCGACTTTTATCTACGTCGCAATCATAGAGGGCTGATATAGCACGTGATGCGTTATTTCAACTACCGTGAAAGAAATCTTCATGTGTTACTTAGGAATCTCTTTATTCATTTGCTAAAGTATTAATTTTCGGACTAAGTACCATGACGTGAAAAATATCATGCGGTATTAACAAAGATATGAAACAGAAGAAATAATAGAGCCATCACAGCACAATAGTAATTATTATAATATTTCGTTGTTAAGGTTAACAAACGAACACAGTTCACCTTATGTCACAGAATAAATAATAGTACAAGCTTATGTTAAGTGAATACTGTAGCCCATATGTTACTGACATCTTGTTTCAATTAAGAATTAAAATGCAAATACGTCGTTATCCCTGAGGACTAAGACGCAATGCCTCAATTCTAGTAAAAGTGGTCTCCAGTTCTCTACACACACCATACGGAACACAGCAGCGTTAAGCTGCTATTTTACGCTGGTATTCTGTGAGAGCGTGGTCCTTTCCCGGTCGTGATGATCCATTCGTGCTACAACCCATTAATTATTCTGTGCTACAACTATAATATAAATACTACTACTAACAACAAAAAGAATAATATAAATGTAATACAGCGAGTGTAGGACTAGAGCACCGAATTTATTTACTTTCTTCCTTCTTTAAAATGTTGAGGTTAATCTTAAAACAAATGAAATTAATCAAATAGAAGTATTTATTACAGTATTATTAAAGTAATATATACTGCGTACTAGAACAGGCACTGAGCCTGGAAGGAGACATAGAGTGCTTTCTATGGCACAGTCTGAGTAATCTTGAGCCCGCGGGCTCTAACGCGTGTTGCACCCATACAAGTCACGACGTTTCCGTTAGTACTTGTTACTTACATCATATTACTTTAATGCTAATAAATGTGAATTTGCTGCGCTTTTTAATTAACGTTACTAATTAGCTGTAAATATCTGATGACATGAAAGTAAATAGTCCTCCGAATATTTCGAATGCACAAAACCAAGGACCGTTCAAAGAGATGTATGTTTCGTACAAGTTTCGAAATAGCATGTTTAGTTTTCAATCAACATTCGCCTTTATGTATAAGCGCTAGTATTCAAAGTAGAGTGAGTGATTCGGCGAGATGTTACGCGATTATATCGCCATGTGTACCATGACTTAACACCTTATACTTAAGCGGCACTGCAAGTTTAATAGCGGTCACTTTGTGCGGACGCGCGTCGCTCCCAAAAGGGGCGGTGGAAAAGTGTTTGAAAGTGTCCGCGTTTTCATTGTAGCAGATAAAACCGTAACGTGTTTTCGACATGACAATGATTTTTTTCTGCACTACCTTCCATATGTTTACCTCTGCTTAGCCTAATGGTTAACTAGGAGAGAATGCCTTAAGGCGTTCAGTCCGCCATATTTACGATTTTTCTTTTGTGCATAAAAGTTTAAATAAATAAATAAATTCTAGCAACTTTGCAAGAACATACCAATTGTAACTTATTTCACAAGTAAAAAAGGGATAAGATTATGGAATTCGGACCTATATGGATACTATTTTTTTTTAATAGAATAAAGGGTAACAAGCGAACACACAGTCCACCTGACAGTAAGTGGATTCTGATGCCTCTAGACATCTACATTTATCTTCTATTACAAATCAAAATGCAGATGAGTTGTCACCCTAGACGACTAAGATGGAATGCTCAAAATGTAAAAAGGGTCTCCGGTTCTCTACAGTCACTATATGACACATAGCAGCATTGAGCTGCTATTTTACGCTGGTATTCTGTTAGAGCGTCGTCCATACACATTATTTATAGCTGCAGCATGGCTCTATTATGTTGTAAAGCTTCTTTCATCTTGTAATATATTATATAGTATGTAGGGTAGGTGGCATTTACTTATAAGAAATATATGTCAAAAGTGTGTACATGGTTAGACAAGACTTGTGAATAGACGTGGAACAATCGCGTATGTTTAATTCTACATATCTCTTACTTGATTTTCACTCCGCCTACTGGAGGACCATCCTACTTTTCGCTCACTGGCGATGTTTAAGGTGGTGTTTGACTTATTAAAATTGTTTTAATAAATCCTGGGGGCACTACCGTACCTCCGCCAAGTCGAGCAAAAAAGCGGTACGGCTGTAGCATCCTTTTCTCGAAGCAGTTCAGGCCATTTTCGAAACCTTATAACTTTGTTGTGGATAAAACTAGAAGCTTTTTCTGTAACCAAGTAGGCATTATATAAACTCGGTATATTTCAAATTTCATTAAATTTGAACAAGTAGCTTAAGAATTATAACTAGTCATAGTTTCTTAATTTTGTCACTCACTGACCGATCATCAAAACTCTAAGGCACTTCTAGCAGACATAGAGGCTTCAAATTTGAATACAATTATTGTTTAGTATATTAATCAAGGAAAAACTAAAATATTTTGCAATTTCGGTCCAGTTTTCGAGATAAATCAACTGCATAAATAACGGCGGCTCCGTGGCGCAGTGGTTTAGCAATGAGTTGCTGCGCTGGGGGCCGCGGGTTCCGTTCCCGCACGGAACAAGTATTTGTATGGCCTAAAAATAATTGTTCCGGGTCTGGATGTTTGTCCTTGTGCAATTTGTGTTTGTAAACTGCCTCCACGATACAGGAGAAAATCCTAGTGTGGGGGTAACGTTTTTTAAAAAAATAAGAAAAGAGAAATGAAAAATAACTTTGTAATCCCATATAAATACGAGTATATAGGATTACAAAGTTATATTTGCAGTGAATGAATCAGTGTACCTATAGATGTACAATATAATGGAATAATAGGTGTAGATAGGTACCTAGATATAACTATCCACAAAAAGAAATGAGATGCCATCAAAAACATAACTTGTAAAAAAAACCAAGTCTCGCAACTCAGTTCTTCTACCGTTAAAAGTTGTGAGATCCATATAATACCAAGTCGGACAGTAAGGCAGAAGGACCCTTAAGTAGGGACTGAATAAATTAACCGACTTGGTATTACATGGATCTTACAACTTTTTACGGTAGAAGAACTGAGTTGCGAGACTTGGTTTTTTTTTACAAGTTATGTTTTTGATGGCATATTTTTTTCTTGTCTTAGACAAAATTGCTTTCTATCCATAAAATTGCACTGAACAGAGGCCTCCCGAATTGATTGCGTCATAGAGGGCATTTTATCATAGTTAGTACGCAGTTTTATAATTTTGATTAGTTATCAGGATGATGCTCCTGCCCATTTCGTGTTTTCAGTTAAACAGTCCGTCTGTTGCATCTGATCTCACGATATGATATAGAGTAGTGGATATTCTTACACCACCAATATCGGGCTTTATAATATTTTACGTATACAATATTTTATCAAAACATACTCTTATATCTCTAATCGTCTTCGTTTTGATTAGTCCTTAAATATGGTATGTTTGAAATAAATTAGTAAAAACAAATGACTACATATTTATGCCATTATTAGGTATCCGCGGAAGATCAGCGTCTTGACATGCTCCTTGCGAGCATATCATGACAAATGCTAAGCGGAAGCCTGTTTTGGAACAGTATTAATGTATATATGGTAGAGCCATGCTGCAGCTATATTAATAGTATAATTGTAGCACGAATGAGTCGGCTCGACCGGGGAAGGACCACGCTCTCACAGAATACCAGCGTAAAATAGTAGCTTAATGCTGCTGTGTTTCGTATAGTGAGTGTAGAGAACCGGAGACCCTTTTTACTGGAAAAGAGACATTCTATCTTAGTCCTCACGGCTGACAACGCATCTGCATTTTAATTCGCAAACGAAGATAGATGCAGATGTCTATTGGCCACAGCAGCCATTAAGTGGACTGTGTGCTCGTTTGTCACCCTAATTTTATAAAAAAAAATATACATAATTTACTGTTATTGTAAATGTGTATGCACTGCTGTGTCAATAAAGTTTGTTTTCTTTCTTTCTTCTTTCATTCATTTGCTGTAGAGACTATTGGTCCGTGGGTCCATATGGGGTAAAGTTTCTAAAGGAACTATATCCGCGACCGGTCGTCACTTCTGGTGATAAGGGGGCTGGTTCTTTTCTCGCTCGAAGCAAACGCAATGCAGCGTTATTGGCACCATACCGCGGGGAGTAGGACTGGGTAATAATTTAAGTTTTTAGTTATAGTTTTCTTGTTATATTTATTTAATATTGTATGTTTTTAAATCCTGTGTAAATAACAACAAAAAACACATCTTAAAGTTGTCGTAAAATCATTCACATTATCAATGTCGTGACGTCTGTAATAATGAATAAATTGATAAACAGTCACCTGCTAGCACTAGCGACGTTCATACGAACTGACTTACACTGGTTCTCCTTTGTAAAGGTCGTTCCCGATACCACCTCTGCATATTTCAACCATCTACCGACCACAGCACGCTTCGTAACGCTATCTATACATTGACCTGCCAAATCAATCATTCGCATGGGGATGAAATGTGCTAGCCAATCTAGTCCGTATTCCCCGTACATAAAAGTGATCGTACGCTCTCAGAACTGTTATAGTAAGTTGGCAAAGATGCGAAAGCAGAGAGGTGGTCGCGCTTGAAATATTAGCAGCTTCAGTCGCCCAGATGTGTGCATTCAAAGACATCTATGTGCTTGTACGTGAGATGCTTGCATTTTGATAGTCGCCTTTGAGCGTCCCGTGAGACGGATGAATGTGCCAAAGGGATCGGGGCCTTGATTTGCGTTTTATGTAGTAATTGTTTATTCAAAGTAAATTAAAACCGGTACATATTATAGAAAATTCGTAATTTATTTGTGTGAGATGTTTTTTTGTAAGATATTTTGTTAGTTTATTCTAGTGGTCGTCCAGTGGTCGAAATTCAACCGTAATATATAAATTTTTAAATTTGTATCTAAGTAAGCTGTATTAGTATTTCACTCTCAACTCTCAGTGTATATATTATGTATTAACTATGCTTTCGTGCAGTTTAATTTGGAATTGATGTTTGCTTGTTCGTATTTTATGCGCTGCAATACCTATAATGAATGTGCAAATGCTATAGGCATAGTAAAATTAACTTACAGTAGGTGGCGGGCGTATGGTATCGACAAATTGAAAGTAATATATCATTCAGCTTCAATCAATATAATTATCATTCCTAATTAAACAATATACCTTTTCCACATTTAAAATGATATTTACACAATTATTTCTTCTGCGGCAGCAACGCACCAGCTACTAACTAGTATTATCACAGATTAAATAATATGATATAATATAAATATTATATGAACTATTTTGCCTTGATATACGTACATACACTCCACAGATCATTGAAAAAGTAAATTTTGAAAACACACAAATTTCCCAATTCGTTCAGTCAATCTGTACCTACCTGTATTTTGTTAGCAACATTTCAAAATTCTTCGGCGACAATCGCTACCCTGTGCAATTGTTTGACCATAGACTATTATATGTTTGGCAATTTACATTGGCTAACATTGGTATGAACGTCAACAATGAATGTTTTATTTAATTTAATTTAATATATTTGTAATTTATATTATATATAAATATTAGCTTTCTGCACTCCTTCTCCATATAAACTTTAACTATGGCATATCTCACACTCCTCCGTGAGTGCAATGTGCTTAAAAAGGGACCCAAAATTTTCTTTTAACATATTATTATATGGAAAATTAATTGTGTAGTATTTGTGGTTAAATTTTTGACAAGTTTTGAATTGAAGAAATAAAATTACAGCCTATGTATGCGCCCCACAAAGAAGAACCGACAACTGATGGGGAAGAAAGGTTCTCGATCGGCAGTCTCATATCGTTAGGCGAAATGTAAGGCGTCCCTCCACTAGATGGAGTGAAAACCTGGTAAGCATGTATGCAGATGGCTCAAGACCGTGCTTTATTGCATTCCTTGGGGGAGGCCTATTTCAGCAGTGGACTTGTGAAGGGCTGTATGTAATTAATGAATACGTTCCACTGTTAGGAACAGGCCTCCTTTATTTTAAGAGGGTTATGGGGGAATTAGTACCTGCCTTTTAAATATTTTTCCTTAGACTTAGACATGCAGATTTTCTCACGCCGAGCACGTGTTATTTTATTGGTACCAACGAGGATCGAACTCAGGTTGCCCGCATATTGTGATATTAACGGTGAGCGTTAATCGTTACCACGCCTGTGGATTTTGAAATAAAATATTTTTTAATGATAACCCTACACTATGATTTGTTCACTGTGGTCAGACTGAACAAGATGGTTATAGCGCCATCTATCGAAAATCATAAGACTTCTCTGGTATTTCCCACAATCTCCGCCTCCGACACCCACTTTACGAAATGCAATGATGGATTAATCTTTATATATAAAAATTACGTGTTTGTCCGCGATGGACTCCTAAACTACTGAACTGATTTCAATGAAATTTTGCACACTGTGTGCAGTTTGGTCCAACTTGAGAGATAGGATAATTTTTATCCCGATAAGTAACCCTCACTTTTTTTATTGCTAATCTCAGGAGTTTTTTTTAAGAAAGTAAATGGTCGTCGGAAAGGACAGAACAATGTCTGCCTGGTCAGCTAGTTATTTAATAAAATTGAAATAAAACTAATTTTACGGATTTTATCGCGTATATTAACTTATTTTACATTCCCGACGTTTCAAGCACTTTACAGCACCCATGGTCACGGGGGGGACTCTGGTGCTGTAAAGTGCTTGAAACGTCGGGAATGTAAAATTAGTTAATATATGCGATAAAATCCGTAAAATTAGTTTTATTTAAATGTGTAGTGTTCGCGTAAATATAAGAAATCATTATTTAATAAAATTCTTTAATTTAACAGCATTAAATTACCAAACATTTATATCATATATATCACCTACATGATATTAAGTTTTAATAATTTAAGGCCTTTAATTTAAAAGAAATATTAAAATTTTAAAGAGTCGTGTGGATTTCTGTCTGTGGTGCGCTCGGATTCAACAGCTACTTACATATTCCCGAGATAGATTAATCTGCGACAGCGTGTGAGTGTATGAAATAAAAAATAAACACACGCTGTATGTAACGAAGCAGATAATTAGCGCCGAAAACGTGTAGACAAAAACCCGTACACGCGCGACAGGCGCACCAGGAACAATGCGGACGAGGCAAGGCGAACTATTGTTCTTAAATGAGCAACGTGATGAGCTACTAGTGCGTGGCAGCTCGACGTCGCGCCGGCCGCTGTGTTGTGCGAAAACGTCATAATTTTTTGTCAAGCCTGCCACTGTGCGCGTTTGAATATTCCTGCGAAAACTGCGAAAGTTTCGTGAGGATCGGAAGTATTATAGTAGACCTATCTTTTTTTATATAGAATGAGGGTGACAAATAAGCACATATTTCACATGATGGTAAGTGGATGCTATGGCCCACAGACATCTACATTTAACCTCGATTAGCAATCAAAAGGCAGATGCGTTGTCACCCCTGAGCACTAAGATAGAATGCCTCGTTTCCAGTAAAAATGATCTCTGGCTATCTACACTCACTATACAAAACACAGCAGCATTACTTTGCTTTTTTACGCTGGCATTTTGTGAATGTTCTCAGCCGATCCGACCCATTCGTGCTACAACCATAATATAGCTGCAGCATGGCTCTACCATATCCAAAATCTGTTTTGAGTGTTTTGAAATTATCGCATATACTCCATTTCTAATATATATTTATAGGTAAATAAAGTTATTAAATGAAAATAATAATATTAATAACGAAAAATCTAATTTGTCAACAATTACTATGTTTAATAAGTAAAAGCGCCAAGCGAGCTCGAGTTCATCTGCTGTTTACTTGTTTCTGTAACTGCTAAATTGTCACCCCTTATACTATGATTATCTGTATCGTGGAAGAAATTTGCAAACATAAATAACACATAGACATTATACACTTAACATATACTTACGGCGTTGTTACTACTTAAGACGTATAGTCCTGCGGTTTTGGAAGGAAAGGGGGAGATCTCTCGCCGGGCAAGGTGTTCTGCCCGTGGAGTGGCCAACGCTCCAAGTGGTAGTTCGGAGTTATTCTCTTCTTCTATTCTATAAATACTGTTTTTTACTTCAGAATTTTGATAGCGCGATTTAGGCTTCGATATATTTTGGCTTGTAGCGCGACGACAGCACCGCCACAGTCCTTTAAGATTAGTTAAAGACTCAGAGCTGATATTTATTTATTTTCTTGAAACGCATTAGTTAATAGGTTTATTTTTGGTTAAAAATTACTAATTGGTTACTGTAAACGTCCAGTAAACCGAACAATTTTGTATCAATTTTATTCTACTTTTACTGAGTATATTTTAAAAAATTACAAACATTAGAATGTTAAATAGGTTCATTTAAATTTTGAAAATCTAATTCTAATTTGATTTTAGGAATATAACCTTATCCAGTGTAAGCCAACAATAGTTTAGCCTGCAGGAGGCAGCGTGGCCATCACGCGTCGCTGATAATTCGCACCGAAGCTGAAAATGAACTGCGTATCGTCGCTCAGTTTCACGTTTCTTACAGGCTGTCCAAGAAACTTCTATTGCACCGGAAAAATTTGAAGTTATTTATTATAAATTATAAGTAAGTTATTTATTATAACTTGGAACTGGAAAATAAATTCGATTATGCAATAAATATTACTAGATATTTTAAAAATGAGTACAATGTCCTTTAGCATTTTTTTCGGCCTACTTACATGTTTAGGTCAATTTGTCTATGTATTGTAGCATGTATTTGATTTTTATAAAATTCTGGCGAGAGGTGCTGGGTTGGACTGACACAGTTTGCTGTGTATCGTCTTAATCATAAATTGCACGCTGCATAATTAGCACTGTGAGTAGATGAATTTAACCTTAAATACTCGTAATATTGATCAGAAGCAATATAACAACACCTTCAAAGTGTAATAAATTTTTTACACAGTGGTAGAGCCACGCGGCAGCTTTTGCTGTCGCACGGATGGGCCGGCTCGAACCGAGGTAGTACCACGACCTCACAGAAAACCAGCGTGAAGTAGAGGTTTACCTCTGCGTTTCGCTTGGTGAGTGCAGGTGGCCGGAGGCCCTTTTTACTGGAAATGAGGCATTCCATCTTAGTCCTCACGGGTGACAACGCATCTACATTTTGATTTGTAACAGAGGATAGATGTAGATGTCTATGGGCCGCAGCAACCACTTACGATCAGGTGGACTGTGTGCTCGTTTGTCACCCTTATCCTATAAAAAAAAAATTATATTGCGCAAGTTATCCAAGTTCAACTCCTACTGGTACAATAAAATTGACAATCAATCAATTTATCAATACAATATGTATAATAAAGAGTATGGTATAATAATATACAATACTCTTTATTGTACATCAAAACTCTTAAAAAAACCATTTCAATGCATAAAGAAGGTGCAATAGACAGCCTAGAATTTGCCATTGTTGTCGCTGTCGAAGTGATTTCTTTCAGACAACTTTTTTACGCATTCAAAGAATGAAAAGAGAACTTAATAACCAAGATTTAAATAATAACTATCCCGTCACAAGTGCGTTTTGCTGCGTAAGCAATTAAGAAGTTATTTTTTTATATAAAAGGCATTATCGTTTCGAACGCTTCGAACAGCCTGTATGTTTCTCTTTAGCACCAAGCCTCTAGACGGCTTCCGCCATGCGCAAAAAATTAAAATAAACAATGGCAACATTCGTCCCATACCCGGGGGCCGTTTGTAATAAAGCTTTTGTCCTAAGATTAGCTTTTAAGAAAGACTTTAATCTAGCCCTGTGTCGTTTGCTTGGCGCTCCGTCGCTGTTTAGCCGACGTTGTATTTTGTTTTCGCGAGTGTAGTGGCTTGAAAGAAGAATTTGTAGTTGTTGTCTACGCGAAGAATTTACACAGAGTGTGTCATATATTTCTCGAGGAATTGTTTTCGTTGCACGAGCCAAGTCTTGTGTTTTTGTAAGTGACCTCGTAATGGACTCTTTTGGCGGAGTTTTGTTATGTTTTTGAGTGTGTTGTATATAATGTTATAATTATTTTATTATTATTGGGATATTTCTGTTATTTACGCGTCTGGTCGGGATTCATAAATACATGTAAAATGTACTCATATATTTATAAACGAATATAAACATAAATAATATAGTATAAGATATACTAAATGGCATAAAGAAAATATAAGAAAATAAACAAATAAAACCTAACCAGAAGGAAGCCCCCGGCAGGGAAGACCATTTGGCCGAGGGTTAGGTGGAAAGGGCTAGAAATTAGTAGACAATGCGGGCGACATCAAGGTGAACCGCCATCTGCATTTGTGCCCAGAATAGTCTGTCACGGAATTCCAGTCCCTTCAGATTAAGAAAGGCTGACTGGGATTAGTCTACTAGCAGAAACGACTATAGGAATAATATCAGTCTCCACGTGAGTCAGGTTAAGATATTTTGGATTCTTATTTGTTACAACTTTCAGGAGGCTTTCATCATATGGAATGGTAATTTCGATCAAAAATATTAATTACTGTGTCTTGTCTATAATTGTTTTGTACACAGTCCATCGGATGGTAAGGGGATGCTGTGGCCCATAGACATCTACATTTATCCTCTATTAAGAATATAAATGCAGTTACGTAGTCGCCCCTAAGGTTTAAATTAGAATGCCTCGTTTCCAGTAAAAAGGGTTCTACCCTCACCATAAAAAACACAGCAGCATTAAGCTGCTATTTTACGCTGGTGTTCTGTAAGAGCCCGAAGAAGAGAGCCCGGTCGAGCCGACCCATTCGTGCTACAATCATAAAAGAGCTGCAGCGTGGCTCTACCACATGTAAGACCTTAAAATCGGGTTTAATCGCCAGAATAGTCCTGTCCGTGACCCAATAGTTCCTAGCTTGGTCTTTTCTGATCGTTTTCACTATTACTATTAATATATACCAGCCAGTCAGAAACATACGAGCTAGCCAGAAGACGGATAATTCTCTATCATTACATTGGCTCTCTTAGGGTGCGTACAGATTACGTAATATGTTGTGTAACTTTTGTTTTATAACACGTCCACATTATGTGACATTGTTTTTCAACATTGCAACATATAACAATACTGTACACATTAGAATAACAATGTAATATAACAATGTTATATGACATTGTCGTATGACATTGTCGTTTGTTGTTCTGCAGTTCGAGTTATATAACATTTTTATAACATTCAGCCTCCAAATTACTGAAACATGTTATATAACATATTATGTTATATAATATGTACGTACCTTTACCCTTCAAATCGCAATACAGCACTGAGTGCACAGCTACTTGAAAGCAGGCATTTTTATATTTATAATTACAAATTATGAACAATAGTAAGGTATCAAACAGGTTAAGGTTCGTAGTTGTCAGACAGTTAAGTAGGTGTCAGACATAAGGTTGACAAAGAAGATCACAAAATCGAATTTAAAAAATATGGGTACTCCGTAGCTTAGTCTAAGCGTCTGTATGCGTAGCAAATATTTGTGTGGCTGATGAAGGCCATAATAGATCTCAATAGATTGACGCACAACTGCTTCATTGGACTAGTGGTCCGTAAACGCGGTAGCTAAGCAAGAGGTCGAACAAGGTTTCGAACCCCTGGCCAAAATCAGGGTTTTTCTGACAAGAAATTCTCAGTATTAGCCCGGAGCTAGGAAGTTGGCGGTGCTTTCCGAGACATGGGAGTGCCTCGGAAAGCACGTTAAAGCTATTGGTCTTGCGCCTGATCTCTCTCCGGTCGTGTCGGATTACCGTCCCATCGGACTATGAGAGTAAGTGAATAAAGAGTGCACTTGTGACCGAAATTCGGTCGGGAGGGCATTATTATTTTTAATATCTCTATTTGTTAAAAATCAGAGGCTTCAACAAAACAGCCGTTGAAACACTGAACACATTTTCTGTATTGTTTAATTTGAAGCCATTTAAAAGTGTTGTTGCTAAACATTCGAGTTCAACTCTTCAGATATCTTCAAAAACAGTGTGTAAATCTAATTTCAAACTTTACGTAACAGCTTATCGACTGCCTGAAATCGAGTTGAGCGCTGCGAGCGAAGGCAGCGAAGGAGCGGCTAAAAGGAATTAATGCAAAACAAAAGTCCTATCTCGATGGCTGGTGGGCGGGAAAAGGCACTAAATTACGGGATGGGCGTCACACCACCGCCATGTATCAATCAGGCCGGTGTAGATTTATGGGACGTTTCGCTTCGGAATCGTTAGCCTGTGCGACGAAAATGTGCTTCTGTTATCCGGGCGTCTTTTCCCGCTTTTTTCGCCCGCCGCTCTCTTGTTTGTTGGCGTAATTCTAACGTAGATTACGAATTTGCGACGTGATTTGTGTTCGGTTTGTTTTATAGTTCATGTAGTCGTTAGGTTGAATCTTTAAAAAAATGGTGGTAGTTAAGCATAGAGAAGGTACTTACATTTTTTTAATCAGTACGTAAACTGGGACTTTTGATGGCTTTATGGTGCAGTGGCATTGAGTTGCAGTGCTAAGGGCCACATGTTCAAATCCCGCACGGAACCAGTATCTATATGGCCTATAATAGTTGTTTCGGGTCTGGCGAATATATATATATAATATTATATATATATATTCTACTATAATAATAGACTATAATAATAGTCCTGGTGAATTTTTTTAATGGAAACTGCCTCTACGATACATGCTAAAATCCTAGTGTGCGGGAAAATTCTAGGGTAATGCTTTAAAGAAAGTTTTCATTGTAATGACAACACATAATTTAATACTGTGGCTGATGGAATTTAACCATGTTGTCCCCCACTTAAAATTATAATATATCTCTGACAATCTCCCCAACTAATGTCTTTAGGCCTGGAGAGGCTCGGTTTTCATTTGAAATTATCGCAAATTGAATTTGATAGTGGACAACAACGTTTTTGCCTACTGCGATCAGTAGCTGATCCTGATGAATGTGTGCGTGCGCAGTAAAATCAGTTAAATTAATGCATTACCCCGCATTAAAAGATAAAAGGACAGAATGGTTGAAATTGTTTTTACCATTTGCCTATACTACTTATTCTGAAACTCTGAAACAAATTTGGCCGGTAATTGCAAAATAATTCCGTATGGTATATATACATATATAGTCAGCACCTGTGAAATTAAATTCATGTAGATTACAAAGACGCCTAGCAATGTGATTCCTGAGGAGGAGGGTGACTTAGAAGAGGTCCTGAAACACCATGGTAGCACTGAGGGTGCTGGGGGTAGTATTAAATATAAGAAAGCACGTTAGGGACTTTTTATTAAGATGAAAGTAGCCTAATGGTTAACGATACGGGCTGCGAAACTCATAAGTCGTGGGCACAAATGCGCCATTCGACTAGTGTCGTGAATCACTCCTAGCACAGGCATTTCTAAATGTAAATCTGAATAAGACAAATTTCATAAATTTTGACATAAAAGAACGAGCAGTAAATAATCTTAATGTGTTGTACAAAAACACACCTATTGAAAGGACTACCATGGTCTCATTTTTGAGTGTAGTACTTAACGAGAACTTAAATTTCACTGGCCACATTGATAAAGTTTGTAATAAAATTAATAGGTTTGCTTTCGTCTTAAGGCGTTTAACTAAGATAACGACTCTTAGCGTAACTATGTCTGCTTATTATGGTTACGTCGCGTCTTATATTAATTATGATCTGGTTCTGTGGGGCAACAGCATTGAAGTAAATAGAGTTCTCATCGCACAAAAAAAATGTATACGTGCTATATGCGGTAAAGGTCCATTTGATACATGCAAGCCCTTATTTATTAAGCTGGGTATATTAACAGTCCCTGGCATGTACATATTAGAAATATATAAATTTGTCAAACAACATGCAGAGTTATTTAAGTCAGCTTGTGATATATATATATCCACGAAGCACTAGAGATAGTAAACGGCTTGTCTTAGACCATAAACCAAAAACTTCTGTCTATCAGAAAGGTTGTTACTGTATGTGTGTAAAAATATTTAATAAAATTCCAAAGCAGTTCAAACACGGCTCTATGATTCTCATGACCAAAAAGTAACGTGAATGGCTAATAAATTTTTTTTATTATAGTGTTAAGGAATTTCAAAATGATATTTATATGCATGTTGACATATTATGATAGACGTAATTGCTGTGTATCACTGCGTATCACTATTTTATCAGACCTTTATTTTTGATTGAATGTATTTCAATTTTAATTATGATATTGACATAGTAAATTACGACATTTTGAATTATATAACTTACATTTAATAACTTGACATTTTAGAATTGACTACCGCCTATATTATTTGGTAATTTAAAAAAAAAGTTTGCATATACGGCATGCAAACTCTTTTCATGGATAAATAGGTCTTTAAGCAACTTATTTTTATTGTAAAAACCTATCACTTACCCTATTTATGGCAATTAAAGAAATTTGAATTTGAATTTTGAATTTTTAGTTGGAGTGGTTAAAGGGGTATTAGGGTAGTAATAAAAAGTACTGCTAGTATTGACTGGATCCGAACGGAGATTCCGGGACCCCTGTGACCCCTGACCCCCCGGGAATGCCGTGGGGTTTTAACAGGTAGGAGTCCAGCATAACTTTTTTCTTAGCCTCGCAGCAAAATTTAATAAGAACAAAAATAAAAATAAAAAAATATTAAAAATAAAACTTTAACATTAGTTTTAATAGAATTTTCTGCATTGAGAAATGATTTCACAGTGACATCACTGGTACATTGACGGGCGAGTCCTTTGTCGCATTGTGACGGTCCTCGCGCAATGTTACCACGTGGCCGGTATTGCGAATGGAAAAGTGTGAATGTGCACACGTGAGGGCAATTTCCTTTTCATTTCAGCTTTACACGTTCGCGCTGACTGTTTTGCGTTACAGTGACGTTTACGGTTAGGTTTTGTTAAATTAAATTTCAATCGAATTCATGATCCTTTGTGGGATTTGAAGGGTCGTGAAATAAATTTACGATCATCATCAATACAGCCTATCACAATCCTATGCTGAATATAGGTTCCTAGTTTTAATTAATTGACACGCTTGGCAGGTGGTTCCCAAACTGCAGTTTTTATCATTCTAAATATGATGGCTTAATATGGCGGATTGCAAACGTTTGCCATGGTCAACATCGTACAATTAACCTCATAATATAGCAATTTGTTTTCCCATAAATAGGTCCCATTACAATAACTTTCAAGTACGAAGTAAAAATAAAACTGTAGCATATTATGTCCATAGATATTAATAATGTTTTTGACAGTTACCCTGTACTGATTGTTTTTGTGGTTGGTTACGGTTTTGGAGTACTTAATTAAACCCTTCCTTCAGGTATTCCATAAATAACAATGATATTACAAAAACAAACTATACTTTTTTTAAGACGGATGCCATATAAAAGTATAGGTACTTATAATAAATTACCTCTGAATATTAGAAAGGAAAACAAATGGCTTCCCTTTTATAAGAAATTAAAATATTATGTGTTTTTAGAACGTGGAAGAATATCTACAAAATTAAAATATTCTTGAATAAATCCATAACTATCCTTTGTTTTATTTTTACGTAATTAAAAAAAATTATAATATTGATTAATTATTTAATTCTAATGACAAACAACTTTATTCAGTACGTAAATAATGTTAGGCACAAGCCTATTAAATATGATGAATATTGTAATACCCGAAAAGAGCGGTTAATTTGTAAGACACGTTAGGTATAGGTATTATAAATTAACACCAAATAACATTTAAGATACTAAATATTATGAATTTGAATTTTTAAGACGGATGCCAAACGTTAGCAATGGTCAACTTTATACAATTGATCAAGTAACAATGTATATGCACAAGACATGAACCTTCTCGACGCATCCACGCCACGACGTACGACCGACATGCGTAACGTTCACGATCCGATCGCGTAAACAGACCGTTCCCGCACCTGAGCGGTGTTTATGATGTCAGAGTTATGTTCGCGCCCCGGTTAGGCAGATACTCGTATTTATTTGTGATCGCTCGCCCGAATTTCAACAGCGGGGATTGCTTTGGATTCGTAAATTTTGGATGAACATAAAAATGCAATTGTGTTAAATAACGTCACTTTATCTTTTTTTTTTACAGATTAAGGGAGACAAACGAGCACACAGTGCACCTGATAGTAAGTGCTGTGGCCCATAGACATCTATATCTATTGAATAAAACAATTTTTTACGGATTTTATCGCTTTTAATTTACTATTTTAATTCTCGACGTTTCGGGTGCTTAACAGCAACCCATGGTCACGGGGGGACTGAGATGTTTGACGTCCCGATGTCACAGTTAGCCCGGCTACCTTAAAATGTTTAATATTAATTTTTGGTTCGCTTTACGCAGAATGAACTTACAGTATCTTGAAGTCTAGCAGTGGTATGCTTGGGTTTGGATTTAATTTTGTTAATTACAGGATCCCAAGCAGATGGCAGCACCCATTCATCTTCCCTATTGAAATTAGGATGTTTTTTTAATTTCAATAGCCTCGCGTATCATCCTTGGTAGTAATCGGTGTTCTTTTGCGAGGATTTGTGGTCAATCAAATCTGATGCGAGATTTAAGCGTCGGTGCTTCACGTCAGCTATATGTTCTTTCACGCGGGTTTTAATGGATCTTTTTGTTTGTCCTATGTAAGAGAGACCACATTCACAATCAAGCTTGTACACTCCTTCATCTTGCAGAGGGACATTACACTTGACTGATGGTAAAAATTTACTAATCTTCTTCGGCGCCTTGAAGTATGTTTTAATAGAAGCTCGCTTCAAAATGTAGCCAACCTTGTCTGTGACTCCTCTGACATAGGGTAGTACAGCAGGCACACGCTCGGCTGTGGTCGGCTTCACTCGGTCACTGTGACGTAGGCGCGGGACCCGAAGCTTGTTGCCTTGCAATACTTGCTCGACGTTGCTGAAGCTCGGCGGCCAGATGTTTTCTGTCACAGATCCCTCGTGCTCTCTGAAACAAAGATTTTCCCACGGTAGCTAACTGTGATGGATGATAGTGCGATTCATCATTTAAATATCGGTTGGTATGGGTCTTTTTCCTATACACAGTGTGACCAACAGTGTTATCAGGATTTCGGATGACTAAAACATCTAGGAAAGCTAAAGAATTGTTTGCCTCTAACTCCATTGTGAATTGTATTTTAGAGTTTATGGAATTAAGGTGGTCTAAAAATGCTGTTACTTTGTCAGATGGTAAAATTGTGAAAGTGTCGTCTAGGTACCGCTTGTAGAATCTTGGATTTACAGGAGCAGCAAGAAGGGCTTTCTCCTCAACTCCTCCATGAATATGTCAGCGACTATGGGAGATAAAGGTGAGCCCATCGCCCCACCATCTACTTGCTTGTAGAATTGCTCATTCCACAATAGATAGCCAGATGTAAGGCAGTGTTTGAAGTTGTTAAAATAGTAAATTAAACGCGATAAAATCCGTAAAAAATAGTTTTATTTAATATGTAGTGTTCGCGTAAATATAAGAAATCATTATCTATATCTATCCTCGATTAAGAATCAAAATGCAGTTGACAACGCAACTGCATTTTGATTCTTAACCCCTGAGGACTAAGATGGAATGCGTCGTCTCCAGTAAAAAGGGTCTCCAGGTATTTTTGTATATATAATTTTGAGAATTGAATATTCAATTTATAATGATTTCTTATATTTACGAGAACACTACACATTTAAATAAAACTAATTTTACGGATTTTATCGCGTATATTAACTTATTTTATATTCCCGACATTTCAAGCACTTTACAGCACCCATGGTCACGGGGGTGACTGAGGTGTATGACGTCCCAATGTCATAGTTAGCCACGGCTGCCTCCAGATTAAAAATTATTAATTTTTGTTCCGATCTTCACAGTATGAACTTACAGTATCATTAAGTCTTGCAGTTGTATGCTTGGGTTGGGATTTAATTTTATTAATTATGGGATCCTAAGCAGATGGTAACAACCAGCCATCTTCTCTATTGAAATTAGGATGTTTTTTGATTTCAATAGCCTCGCGAATCATCCTTGGAAGGAATCGGTGTTCTTTAGCGAGGATTTGTCGTCTATCAAATCTAATGTAGTGACGGGGGCGATCCTGTACGTGTTCACAGACTGCAGACTTCCCATAGCGTCGATTCTTCACATCAGCTATGTGTTCTACACTGATCCGATCGATCTGACCCATCCGTGCTACAACCAAAATATAGCTGCAGCATGGCTTTACCACGTAATAAATATCTGCTGTATTGTTGTAATTTTAGGCATTGGCCGTTGTTGTAGATAATTAAACCTTTAACAATACTTGAGAAAATAAGGCATACGCCCAGTGGCGTAGCTATGCAACTAAAGGCCCCGGGGCAAAAATGAAATTGGGACCCTATTTAAACTAAGCTAATTAGCTTAGTTTAAATAGGTGTGGTAGAGCCACGCTGAATTAATATTATGGTTGTAGCATGAATGGGTCGGCTCGAGCGGGGTAGGACCACGCTCTCATAGAATACCAGCGTAAAATAGCAGTTTAATGTTGCTGTGTTTCGTATGGTGAGTGTAGAGAACCGGAGAACCTTTTTATTAAAAACGATGCATTCCATCTTAGTCCTAGGGGTACAAAGCATCTGCATTTTGATTCTTAATTAAGGATAAATATAGATATTTATGGGCCACAGCAGGCACTTACCAAAAGTTGGACTATGTGTGCGTTTGTCATCCTTTTTGTATAAAAAAAGAAATATGAAATAAATGTATTCGGATTTAGCGATTTTTTGAAAATAACACATTTCGGGAACAGAAAAAAAATATAATTAACGGTTCTTTTATTTGAAAGTCAGTGCATACACTCTGGAATCAAAAATCATAAATTTCACATTTTTAGTTTCTTCGAAAATCTACCCATAGGGACTTAAAAAGGTTGTGCAAAGTTTTAAAAATATTAATTTTTTTTTATTAGAAAATAGGTGTAGGTATGTATATTATTCTCATTTATTAAAATAATAAAACAAAAATTTCTTTATTTTTTCAAAATCTAACCGGCTTTAAAACGAGGGTGCAATTCGTATATGAAAAATATTGATATGACAGATAGCTCAAACCGCAGAACTTTGAAGCATAAAATTATGACAACATAGCTTCCTTTTTTAACTAAGGTAGTATTTTGTAAAATTCAAACCCTCAGAGGGTGTAATAAGGTGTTACAGTTTGTACGACACTTTTTGTTTTACGGGGCGCTTGACTGTTGAGTACCTACTCTATTGATAAAATAAATGAATACGTACTGCTTAGGCGCCTTGAGATACCATCGCCAACCGTCAGCTGTCTGCTGGCTCAAGTTGCCGTCAAAATCTCCCAAGGGCTGCACAATGTGACGCATCAACATATTGTGTAGCAGTATACTATGAAGGATATTATAATATATTGTAAATTCAGGCTCAGAAGGGCTAGATCCCAGAGCCGTAAAGCCATTTATTAAGAAGAATAAATGAATACGTAGGGTTCGATTTTTCAAAACAACCACTTATCTACTACGCTTTTAAACTACGCAACCACGCAACAGATTTTGATACGTTTTTCACTGTCAATTAGAGATTTTGTTTTACGGAAGGTACACTACATTCTAATTAAGTTTGAACAGTAGAATAAGTTGTAATTAAGTCGTCAAAAAATTTAACGTTGTTCGTGGAGGCTGAGGGGATGGGTTCATGAGGCCCCGGGGCACTGCCCCGCCTAGCCCCAAGCTAGCTACGCCACTGCATACGCTAGGTGTGCAATTGTGGTATTCTGATAAACATAAGTGCGTAATTTTTTACTATGGATTTCTAGGTGGTGGGACTCCGTGTCTGCCTTGGAGACCATCTGGGTGGTTACCTACCTTTTAGGTATCTCTATCGCCTAATTAGCAATGCTTGTACTCATGTGTTCCGGATTGAAGAGTATAGAGGGCCATTATATTTATAGGCTATGAGGCATTCCATTCTTGAGAGTTGAAAATGCATTTGTAACCTTTTTATTACCCACTTACTTACTTACTTACTTATCTTCACGCACAATCCCTGACGGGGTAGCCAGAGAGAACAGATCGCCAAGTGTCACGATCCTTACAAACCTCTTTCGCTTCTTTCAGATTCATTATCTTCTTCATGCATGCACGTCTAGGTATCCGAGTACTCTTGACCCTCCCTCTTCGAGCAATTTGCTCACATGGTCTTCGAAAGTTAGTCTCGGTCTACCTCGACACCTTTTAATATTAACTTTCGCGCTATATATTTTCTTCACCATTCGGTCTTCACTCATTCGCTCAACGTGCCCAAACCACCGAAGCACGCCCTTATCAATTTTTGTGATAAGGTCATCTTTCAAACCTGCCATATTGCGAATCTCTTCGTTTCGCTTTCGGTCGGCCATGGTAAGGCCGCACATTTTACGAAGAGATCGCATCTCCACTGCATTCAACTTACTTTTATGCTTCTTCTGGCATACCCAGGTTTCGCTGCCATATAACAAAGTCAGTACCAACACTGCGTTATGTATTGCAAGGCGTGCACTCTTCGCTACGCCTTGCCTTTTGACTAACGCAGTCAGGGCACCATTGACTTTGTTCCCGGCAGCGACACGCCTGTCCACATCTAAATCACATCTTCCATCCCGGCTAAAAGCACTCCCCAAGTATACAATTTCATTTACCTGTTCTAGACATTCCTGATTTACCCATATTTCACACTTCGTTCTCTCTTCGTCCCTTTCAAATACCAGAACCTTAGTTTTATTAGCATTCAAACGGAGACCTTTAATTTCACATTCCTCTTTCATACACGTGACTAATGCCTGCAGTTCTGCCTCTGATGGTGCAATAAGCACTGCATCATCAGCATACAGCAGGCAATTTACTTTTATGTCACCCAATTTCACACCCAAACAACTATCTTTCAGCTTCTGTAAACAGCTGTCGAGATACAGTATGAACAGCCAGGAAGACATGACACAACCCTGCTTTACGCCCGTTTGGACGTTAAACATGGGTGACAGGTCATGCCCTACCCGCACACAGGCTTTACAGTCACAGTAAAGAGACTGCACAGCCCTTAGCAATTGACCATCCACACCATACCCCGGCAACAGTTCCCACATTTTCTTCCTTACAACCTTATCAAATGCTTTCTCAAGATCCACAAAAGCACAGAAAATCTTCTGGTTAGCAGCCAGAAGCTTTTCCGTGATCATGCGGAGAGAAAACATTTGATCCGTGCATCCTCTTCCAGGTCTAAATCCGCATTGTGCCTCCCATAGAAATCTTTCCGATTTCTCTTGCATCCTACGTGTCAAAACCTTCGAGTAAACTTTACTTGCTAAACTGGTCAAGCTGATCGCCCGATAGCACCCGCAGTCAAAATGTGAACCTTTACCTTTATATAAAGGCACAATGACTGCGGATCGCCAATCATCCGGGACATCCCCCGTCCGCCAGCACAGCAGATGAAAGCTGTCCCAGACGCGATGCCCACCATACTTGACCATTTCAGCAGTAACTCTGTCTAGTCCCGCAGCCTTACCACATTTCAAACTTCGCGTCGCACGTTCAATCTCTTTCATACTGATGAACTCAGTGTCATCGAGGTCCGGGTCTGGCGTACCAGTCACGGCGTCATCCCCGGATCCCTCACTAAGATCATCACACGCATACATTTCTCTATAAAATTCGCTCCATCGCTGCATGACGTCCTATTTTTCTGAGAGGACGTCATTAGTTCTCGAAAGCACTTTGTTCATTCTTAAGGCCGTCGCACCACTTCGGGCCCTTCCAACCTCTTTCCAGAAGAGTTTGGAGTTCTCCTTAAAGTTGTGCGACAACCTTTCGTCCGCTTCCATTCTACACCTTTCACGCACTTCCTCAATCAGTGCTTTCGTGTGAACTTTCTGCAGCCTATATCTTTCTTTCATCTTCTCTCTCATATCCTTATCATTACTAGAGGCCAAGTAGTCTAACCATGCTTTCTTCTTCTTCTTTACAGCTTCTTTCACTTCATCATTCCACCATGCATCTCTTCTTTTACTACTGCCTCTTTTTATTGTTCCACACACTTCTTCCGCTGCACTTACCATTCCATCCCTAAGGTTCTGCCAAGTTCTTTCTACACATTCGTTTCTGCCATCGATGGTGTCAAGCTTTTCGGCTACCCTCGCATGATATTTGTCCCTAGTATCCGCTTCCTGAAGCTTCCAGCTTCGGATGCGACAGACCGACTGTGGTTCTGTTACTGCCGTCCGGTAGCGCCAACCCGCGAACAGACCGCTAAATCTAGTAATCACTAGATAGTGATCCGTTCCCAGGTCAGCACCCCTGAACACTCGCGTATCCATCACCTGTTTTCGCAGTCGGTCGTCCACCAGGAACAAATCGATCATACTTCTCTCATTCTTTCGTTCTCTAGTATACATATGGATTTTCTTGTGATTAAACATAGTGTTTGTCACAAGAAGACCCTTTTCCTTGCACACCGCCAGTATAAGCTTGCCAGCATCATTAACCCTTCTATCGCCAAACTTTCCAAGTACCGACTCGTACCCTGGTCGAGCGGTACCAACCCATCCATTCAAATCACCACATACAACAATTCTTTCGTTTCCCCTAGCCAAATCTAGAACTTCTCTTACATTCTCCCAAAACTCCTCCAGCTCAGCCCTGGACGATGAAGCTACCGGCGCATAAACAGCCAAAAGGAATAACTTCGTCAGTCCCAATTTAAAGCGAACCCAGAGAAGTCTTGAGTTCACAACCTTATATTCAGTCATAACATCGACCAACCGAGAAGACAGCAGCACCCCCACTCCCTGGCAGGCGTTCTCGCTCTCCGGGACTCCGGACCATAGAGCTAACGCCCCGCCAGGGAGCTCTTCAGTACCACTGCCCTTCCGTTTGGTCTCCGACATACACACGACATCTAATTCTCTTTCTTTCATTATCTCGATCAACTCATTCGTCTTATCTCTCATGCCTCCTCTAACATTCCACGTGCCAACTCTGCACTCTGTCCTCCACCTTCCGCCGTGTCGGGCTGTGCGTGACGGGTGGCGGTCCCCATCGCCGCTTTGCGCGCTGCATTCCACACCAACGGGGACGAGCTGGTGTGCATCGCCTTGGGAGGACGCCCTAACCCTCGTTGGCATGGGTGCGCAGCTAGTAGAATTGCAGCCCTGAAAAGGGCTGGCAGGGGTCGCGACGAGCACGCTTCTACAATGACCCCCTGAACCGATTGTAATTAAACTTAACCAACAAATAAAGCTATGCTACAGTTTATGCGATAATCATGTTTTTTTATCGAAAAATCTAACATTGACAATATAAATGGTCTTTGATCATAATCTTAAATTCATTAATTAGATCTCATTAATATAAACTACCCACACAAACCCGTGGCGGGCATCTCTCATCTATACAAATAAATAAAATTGAAGTGTCTGTTTGTAATGTCAAAATAACAGCTTTTTACTAAATGCATATGAAAGTATATACGGTACTAATAACAAAAGTACAATTTTTAAAGTTTTTGTCTGTCTGTCTGTCCGTCTGTCTGTTTGTTCCGGCTTATCTCCGAAACGGTGTACCGATTTTGATGTGATTTTCAGTGGAAGATAGCTGATGTCACAAGGAGTAACTTAGGCTACTTTTATTTTAGAATAATAATTAGGGATCCGCTCCAAAAAAATTAAAACTCCAAATAACACGCGGGCGAAGTCGCTGGGAACAGCTAGTAATATATAAGATTGACAAAATATTTTGAATTCTCAGGCTTGCGAGCGACACTTAATTAAAATATTGTAGCTAATAATTTCAGATATTATTACACCTTAGTACCAACGTAGTAAGGATGGTTTACATTAATTCCTATTCAAATGTGCACATCACGATTAGCCCGCCTTGAAGTACAGTGACGTAGATAAGAGGAGGAACAGCCGCGGCGATAAGGCTTTCATTACTGCAGTGTCGCGGCGGCAATGGATGGTGACAACAACAAATCTCACAGCGACTGAGTTATTTGTTGCCAGTGAGGGACGGACTCAGCTCTTAATGTAACTCGTTATCAAGTAGCTGAAATATACGTTGTGTTATTTTGAATAACTACAATGGTAATAAATATTAAAATAGAGCTGCCTGAACTGAGTGTAGTGGCGGTCAAGAATATCCACTACCCCATATCCTCCCGTGGGTGTCGTAAAAGGCGACAAAGGGAAACAGGCAGGAGATGGGCAGCAGCATCTTCCGGATAATAGCCAAATTACAATAAAAAACTGCGGTTGCCAACCCGCTCGCCAAGCGTGGCAACTATGGCAAATACCCCCCTATGAATGACAGCAACAAAGAAACGGCCCCCAGTCCCCGGCGGCCCCGCTATTCCTGGCTACGGTGGCGACCATGGTAACGGCGGGGCAGGGGGTGCTAGGAATCTCCGGTGGAGGTTCGGTTGCCACCTTAGACGACTCGACCTGGCAACGTACAACGCACGCACCCTGAGGACTGACGAGAAGATCGTGGAGCTGGAAGAAGAGATAGACAAGTTGCGCTGGCATATTATAGGATTATCCGAAGTCCGAAGAGAGGGGGAGGACACGGTAATCCTCGAATCCGGCAACTTGCTCTATCACCGGGAGGGCGACCATCTGTCCCAAGGAGGTGTCGGATTTATCGTCCACAAGTCTCTCGTTAACAACGTTGTAAAGATCGGGAGTGTGTCGACGAGGGTTGCGTACCTTATACTCAGAATCACCAAACGGTATTCGCTGAAGGTCATACAGGTTTACGCACCAACCTCGGCACACCCCGATGAGGAGGTGGAGGAAATGTATGAGGATATCTCTAGAGCCATGCATTCCTCCAAAACCCAATATACGGTGTTAATGGGAGACTTCAATGCAAAACTAGGCACAAGAGAGAACGGTGAGCTGAAAGTAGGGAAATTTGGAATAGGGCAACGGAACCCAAGGGGCCAGCAGCTGGCCGACTTCATGGAGAAAGAGGGACTCTTTATGATGAACTCTTTCTTCCAGAAGCGGCCCCATAGGAAGTGGACCTGGTCGAGCCCCGACGGTTCCACAAAAAATGAGATTGACTTCATTATGACGACCAGACGACAACTGTTCAGTGATGTCTCCGTGATCGCGAGGGTGAAAACTGGTAGCGATCACCGAATGGTTAGAGGCACACTGAACCTAAACGTTAAGTTGGAGAGGTCTCGTCTAATGAAGTCAACGCTCCGTCCCCCTCGTGCTCTGTTCCAAAGTCCCGAAACCTTTCAGCTCGAGTTACAAAACCGTTTTCAGTGCCTGGAAGACTGCAATGAAGTGGACGATATGAATGACAAGCTTGTGGAAACTGTCCATGCGGTCGGAGCTAAGTTCTGCAAGACCCGCCGCAGAAGAACACAAAAACTCTCCGATCACACTCTTAATCTCATGGCTGTTAGACGGGAGATGAAGTTACATTCTTCAACAGACTTGACAGCATACAGGCATCTGAACAGACAGATCTCCAAATGCATGCGGCGGGACTTACGCAACTTCAATACAGCTCGTATTGAAGAAGCGATCGAGCGGAACCAAGGCTCCAAAGTCTTTGCCAGAGATCTGTCTGCCAGAAAGAGACAACTGTCAAAGCTGAAGACGGAATGTGGCAGCATCGTATCCGGGACACCTGAGATTTTGAGTGAGATTGAGAGGTTCTATGGGCAGCTGTACACAACATCGTTGGAGCCACACGCAAGTGTGAGTAACGATCCAAGAGCGAGTCTCATCCGACACTATTCCGAAGATATCCCGGATGTCAGTCTGAGCGAGATTAGGATGGCTCTCCAGCACCTTAAAAACGGTAAGGCCCCAGGCGAGGATGGAATTACAGCGGAGCTTCTGAAAGCGGGTGGAAGACCGGTACTTGAAGTCCTTCAGAAGCTCTTTAATTCTGTCCTCCATGGTGGCATTACACCGGAGGCGTGGAGCAGAAGTGCGGTGGTCTTGTTCTTCAAGAAAGGTGACAACGCTCTCTTGAAGAACTACAGACCGATTTCCCTTCTGAGCCGCGTCTACGTGCTGTTTTCGAGAGTCATTACGAATCGTCTCGCACGCAGACTTGACGACTTCCAGCCTCCCGAACAAGCCGGTTTCCGAAAGGGCTTTAGCACCATAGACCACATACATACCCTTCGGCAAGTTGTACAGAAGTCCGAAGAGTACAATTTGCCACTATGTCTGGCGTATGTGGACTATGAGAAAGCCTTTGATTCCGTCGAAATTTGGGCGGTGCTGCAGTCCCTTCAGCGGTGCCAAGTTGACTGTCGGTATATCGAAGTGTTGAAGTGCTTGTACAGTAGGGCTACGATGGCTATCCGAGTACAGAACCAGAATACGAAACCTATCCAATTGCAGAGAGGTGTAAGACAGGGTGACGTCATATCCCCGAAACTCTTCACCGCTGCATTGGAAGACGTTTTCAAGCTTCTGGACTGGAAAGGATACGGTATCAACATCAATGGCGAGTACATCACTCACCTTCGATTTGCCGACGATATAGTCCTTATGGCAGAATCGCTGGAGGACCTAAGCACTATGCTCAATGACCTCAATAGTGTTTCCCAACGGATAGGTCTTAAGATGAACATGGACAAAACAAAGATCATGTTTAATGTCCATGTCACACCTATGCCGGTAGTTGTTGGGAGCACTAAGCTCGAAGTTGTTGACGAGTATGTTTACCTGGGACAAATAGTCCGACTAGGTAAGTCCAACTTCGACCGAGAGGTCAATCGACGGATTCAACTCGGCTGGGCAGCGTTCGGGAAGCTACGACACATCTTCTCGTCAGACATACCTCAAAACCTTAAAACGAAATTGTACAACCAGTGCGTGTTGCCAGTGATGACTTACGGAACTGAGACGTGGTCCTTCACTGCTGGCCGTATGAGGAAGCTCAAGGTCGCTCAGCGAGCTATGGAGAGGGCTATGCTCGGAGTTTCTCTGCGTGATAAACTTAGGAATGAGGATATGCGCAGTAGAACCAGAGTGACCGACATAGCCCAACGGATTAGTAAGCTGAAGTGGCAGTGGGCCGGCCATATAGCTCGAAGAACCGACAACCGATGGGGAAGAAAGGTTCTCGAGTGGCAGCCTCGTACCGGTAGGCGAA
This sequence comes from Parnassius mnemosyne, assembly GCA_963668995.1. NCBI lineage: Eukaryota > Metazoa > Arthropoda > Insecta > Lepidoptera > Papilionidae > Parnassius > Parnassius mnemosyne. The sequence continues at coordinate 6,008,910 of CAVLGL010000035.1, read as the reverse complement.
GTGTAGGGCGTCCCCCCACGAGATGGAGTGACGACCTGGTAAGACATGCAGGAAGTCGATGGATGCAGGTGGCTCAGGACCGTGCTTTGTGGCATTCTTTGGGGGAGGCCTATGTTCAGCAGTGGACTTGTGAAGGGCTGTAATGATGATGATGATGATGCCTGAACTGAGAATATATCACATTATTTCGTTCTGTGGGTATCGTAAAAGGTGACTTTGGGTAAACTTGTGGCTTCGTCCCGATGTAGGAAGGATTTGTCTAAACCATCACATAATGATTCCTTATAAATTTACCCGATTACTAGACATTAAAAAGTCAATGGAAGGAGCTCATGATTATTTACTGGCCGATGATAAAGAGGACTATCTACCATCTGTTTAAAATATTTCTCTATTGAATACTACTTTTACTGATTTTATCGCATTTAATTCTACTTATTTTTAATTAACGACTTTACGGGTGTTCTGCAGTACCCAATACACATGGGGACTGAGGTGGTTGACGTTCCGATGTCAAAGTTATCCCGAAGTACCTTCAGCTTTTGAGTGTTCGGATTAACTCCAGCCGCCAAATTTCACGAATGCACATCGAGTCAAAATTCACGATACCATCCTCACCATCTGGATGATTGGCGGTCCACGACTGTGCGTTTTACTAGGAGTTTTCTTCCTCGTACAACTTCTCTGTTGAATTGTTTACCACTGGCGATTTTTCCGGACCGATTCGACTTAGGGACCTTTAAGAAAAGAGCTTACATATTTCTAAAAGGCCGGCAACGCATCTACAATTCCCCTGGTGTTGCGGTTGTTCATGGGTGGCGGTAGTCACTTACTACATTTTTTTATAGAAGAGGGGGCACTTAGTATGCCCCCTCTTCTATAAAAAAAATGTTAATTATTATTCGTCCGATCAGCAGTTGTTTACTTGAGTTTGGATTGAATTTCGTTAATAATAGGATCCTAAGTAAGAGGTAGCACCCAGGTACCACCCTCTTCTCTATTGAAATTTGGATGTTTTTTTTTAAATTTCGATATCCTCGCGAATGCAAGAACGAACACCATCGGTGTTCTTTCGCGAGGTTTTTTCGTTTACCAAATCTAATATAATGGCGGGACGATTTTGAACACGTCCACAGACTGCAGACTTTTATCTGGTAGGATGAGTGGAGGAGAGCCGTCTAGCTGGAAGTATGGAAAGAAAGACGGGTAAATGAGAGCGGGAACAGAATAAATTATTATTATTTACAGATCTGAATGACGTGAGTAGCTTTTGATATTAACAATATTTGTTGATTTTTATTTAATATATTTATTAATTGCCATATAATTTCAGAGTAAGAGAATTCAGAGAAATGAAATTACTCCTTAGTGGGCAGCAGCATCATCCTGATAATTACTTAAAATAATAAAAAACTGCAGTTATGCTGACTGATAAGCATGGCAACTATGTTAAGTGTGTTTTATATGGTAATTATAATGTGATTATCTTTGTAAAGAAGTTAACAAAGGTCTTTTGTTTGCAGTACACAGTATTTGTTATAATCTGCAACGGTGAAAATAAGATTAAGGTCTTCACGAATCAATCAGATATTTCAATTCAATCACGGTTTCATTCTGATTCGCAACCCAGATTCGGACAGACATTCTGTTAATTGATTATACTATATTTCAGTCAAGCGATGGACATGCGTGTGTAAACACATCTGCCTTTTACAATTTCTACTTTACGACAGCAACGTAAACTGTGCGGACGCAGGCGATGTAGAACGTAACCGTGACACGTTTTAAAAATAAGCCAGTTCCATTTTCCCTTATATGTCATGCGTGTGTGGGTGTATATGTAGTAAAGTTAGGTTACATCTCGTGGTATAAAAACATAAATTTCACAGGCTTAACCCTTTTTCGAGCATGCATAGTTATAAACATCTAATAATATTAAATGCTTATAATACTCATTTTAATATACGACAACATTAATTTAAAAAAAACCCCTCCCTTTATTACATTTAATAATACCAAATACAACATCTATTTCAATTATCATCAACATTTATTTATAATTATATTTAAATACAATAAAGTTAATTAAATCTTAATCAACCTTAAAAAACATCATCTTGCAAAGCACATTTTTCTCTTATTACACAATTTCTCACCTTGTCATTCGGACTCAGTTAATCATTTGATTATTTTATTTAACGTAATATTAAATAATAATATTACCTAATATTTGTTTCGTCGTACCAAGTTACGTATTAGTTCTTCAACTTGTGTGAATTTGTTTTGATGCCGTTCAATATATTTATGTAGAACAAACGTTGGGTGATGAACGTCGCTTGTGTAAAGCCGATCAATTCCCGCCTTTTACAATGGAATATAAATTCGAAAGCTTTTATTTATAAAAATATCAAACACTTTGATTTTGAAAATTTAAACTATCTGACATTACATGACATCACATTATATGACATGCTTGAAATTATCGACACTCACGAGGCAACCTTCTTCTTATTCCTTATCAGCCCGTACCTCATGCTGCCTTCCTTCACCGCTCAGGGAAATATAACACTATTGACATAATATACGATATGTTACAATGTCATCTATTAGAACGGTTTTTTTTCTGACTTTTTATAGTCGCCTCTTACGACAGTCAAGGAATAATATGATGTTACAAAAATCATCACAATGTCTATTGTTTCCTTTACTATTAGCTATTACATAACTACAATATAACTAGAACTACTAAAAAGTGTACACAGCTCTCGCATTTATAATGTCAGTTATGTTTGCAAAATTTACTTTATTACTACCAGTCTTAGAGTTGATTATGGGATTAGAATTTTGACAGTGTTTCCAACTTATGTGGTGGACTATACTTTTTCCCACAGAGTTCATTTCCCACGAATCTTAAGTTCAAGTGTAGTTTGTTTAGAGAAATAAGAATGCATAATAAAGTAAAAGTAATCACAAAAAATTTGGCGGAAGACGTGTAATTGTTTTATTTAATTTTTTATTATTATATAATTGTATAACCATTACAACATATTAAAAGTGCACTGCTGAATAGAGAGAGATATTTGACATTGTTACCACACTTGGCAAACGGGTTGGCAGTTTTTTATGCAGTTGTTGTCAGGCAGATGCTGCAGCCCATTACTTGGTTCTGCTTCCCTCTGTCACCTCTAACGAAACCCACGGGAAGATATAAGGTGGTGAATATTGACACGGTAAGAGTTTAGTGTCAGTTAATCTGTCGTGTAAGTAAGACTAAGTAAGTCTGTTTGTAATGTCAAAATAACAGCTTTTTACTAAATGAATATGAAAGTATTTGCGGTAATTATAACAAAAACACAATTTTTTAAATTTTTGTGTCTCTGTCTTTCTGTCTGTTTGTTCCGGCTAATCTCCGAAACAGCTGGACCGATTTCGACGGAACTTTCACTGGTAGATAGCTGATGTTATAATGAGTAACTTAGGCTACTTATATTTTAGAAAAATAATTAGGGTTCCGCGCAACATAATTAAAACCCTAAATTACACGCGGGTGAAGTCGCGGGTAAGTAATTGTATAAGAAACAAATTTTTCTACATTTATTAATTTACGGAAGGGAAACGAGCATACCTAGATTTTTGCCCTCGATTAAGAGTCAAAAGGCAGAAGCTTTTTCACCCCTGAATGCTAAAATGAAATGCTTCGTTACCAGTCAAATGTGTCTCTAGTTGCTATCACTCTTCGTAGGTACTATGTTACATTATAAGAAACAACAGAAGCATTATGATAACCAGTAAAAGGCGACTTCAAAGAACTCAACGGAATACAATAATTAGCACTTAATAGCTTCACCGTTGTATTGAAAGACGTTTTCGAGCTCCTGGATTGGAAAGGATCCGGTAAAACTTCGATTTGCTGACGTCAAAACTTTGTTAACCGCGATTCTCACCAGTGTTACATAACTGCACCGCAGATTCCCATCCGTCAATCAACACAGATACAATACAAGTATATTAACGACAAATTGCATTGTTTTTTTTTCTATCCTTAATTCGCAGACAGATTGAAAATATTTCCAGCCAGCTCTCACAAGGCATTATGTATTCAGCGCGCTCACACTATAACGCAATTAATTTAATGGTAAAAGGCGGAACCAGCTGCGTTTAGTTCTATAGAAGATCTATTTATTTTTAATCTGCGATTTTGCCAGTTCTTTATTAAATCTATCACGTAAAACAAATATTCTTTGAATCGCAGCTATTCTGTAGACTAATTCTCTTTTTTAGGAAGGTTTGTTGTATTTTTTTTATAGGATAAGGGTGACAAACGAGCACACAATCCACCTGATGGTAAGTGGTTGCTGTGGCCGTATCAAAATGCGGATGCGTTGTTACCCGTGAGGACTAACATGGAATGTCTCGTTTCCAGTAAAAAGGCTCTCCGGTTCTCTACACTCACCATAAAAAAACACAGCAAAGTTAGGCTGCTATTTCACGGCTGGTATTCTGTGAGAGCGTGGTACCTCCCCGATCGAGCCGATCTATTCGTACTACAACTATACTACTAATGTAGCTGCAGCACGGCTCTATGATTTCAATTCAATTCAATTTTAGGTGCTGAAACCTGCATGTAGGAGGGAACAATATTTTGAACGCATTTAAAGTTCATGAACAGAACACGTACAATGTGACAGAATAGTTGCAAAAAAAAATTGAAAAAAAAAGATTTTGATATGGACTCAAAATCTTTTTTAGCCGTAAGGTCCAAACCAAGTATCTATGTACACTTCAGTAGGTACAAGAAGTAAAAAAATGTAAACAATTTAATATTTTAAACTGCAGAAGTCTTTGAATTACCTAATGTAATGGCATTAATCCGACCAGAGAATTAGAACGTCGGACTTGCATAATCAGTTAAACTAGAATGACTTCTTACACGGTGTTGCAATCGACTCCCTCCCACACATCTTCAAAGTGCAAGAGCGGCAGAAGCCGGGACCCGGCTTAATTTAGTGACCGGTAATTAAATCTGCCTCCCTCGGAGGTGGCGGAGACTCCGCTGGACATTATAGCCTAACTTGCTGAGCGTTGTATTTTTGTCTAATAAAAGCCTGGAGTAGGGATTTGAATGGAGTAGTTCTTAGTTGTAAATCTTTTTGTAACAAATTACGTAATAAGAAATCATTTAAGGTTTACTTTCTATTATTAATCAATGAAATGGTGCCGTATAGTGGCAGTGTAAAAATATCCACTAAACCAAATCATCCCGTGGATGTGGTAAGAGGCGACAGAGAGAAACAAATCAGGAGATGGGCAGCGGCGTCTTCACCCGCTTTGGCAGCTATGGCTAATATCCTATATAGAGGCCTATATAGACGGTATTAATCAATGAAATTATTAGTTGCTTATATATATATCATTTTTACAAACGTTGAGCTGCACATATTACGTTAGGAGAACATTATTAATAATGGCATGCATTTTTTGAAATCATTTTTGAAATTTAAAGAATCTACCCGCTACCCCAATGTGACGAACTACCTCCCTTCACTATCACCTTCAGTATGCAAAAATATAAAAATGTACAACCACATACCTAATTACTACACACTCGACATTGTTTGGAATGTCTTCACTTAGTGGCATAAAGGTACCTACATCAAAATTACTAGCAAATTAGAAAAAAACTTGTTTGAACGAAATTGTTAACAAAGATAACAAGCCTACTCCTTTTTAAAAGGCCGGCAACGCATCTGCAATTCCCCTGGTTCCCCTGGTGTTGCAGTTGTACATGGGCGGCGGTAGTCACTCACCATAAGGTGAGCCGCTCGCTTGTTTGCCCCCTCTCCTCTAAAAAAAAATACTGTTATTAAGTCATTGAGATATTATGTACTATACAACATGTAACAAAAACCCTGTAGTTCCCGTTAAATACGTTATCAGGATCAGTATTCAAACCTATAGAAATAACTTTTTTTTGAAAACTCGATCACATTTTTTTTAATTAAAAAAACTTTTTTTTTAATTTTATGTGGTTTTATTACCACTTACTGACACTAGCCGATGCTAAAGCTAAGTAAAGCGGGATCTTTGACAATCCTCTTACTCCCCAGACATTGCAGAGGTTATAAAACCACATACAATTTTTAAATAAAATAAAAAAAATTGTTCGAGTCTTTAAATAAAAAGTTATTTTTATACGTTTGAATAATGATTCTGATAACGTACTTAACGAACCACAGGGTTTTTGTTACATATTGTATACTTATTTTTTCAAGAAATGCCTACTCATCTATACATATAATAAAACTGTAAATAGCAGATGTCTGTACATTTTATATTTTTGTAATAAAAGTGATTGAGGGGTACTAAAAATAAGTAATTAAATACATTTCTACCATTTTTAGAATTTTCTGTCTGTCTGTCTGTCTGTCTGTCTGTCTGTTTGTTTGTTAACGTATCACGTATAAAGTACTAATTTATATCATAAGAATTGTTAAGGAAATTATAAAGTGTATCTTCGGGTTACATTTAGTCTTTATTTCATTAAAATCAATTCATTCCATCAAAAGTTATGATAAATATTCTGAAGTATGGGTAGGGAAGTATAGGTACGAATTTGCTCAACGGTGGCTTTGAGTCATCAAGTGCATTTTAAACTAATATCATATCATAAATCATAGTTAAATTATGTAAAATAATGATATAATTATGTATATCTAAAACGCAGTAAACAAAAGTATTAAAGAACGTATTAAATATATTATACAAAAATATATTATACCTTATTAACTAAATCTGAAGCACAATAGTTAACCCATTTCTTCGATAGATGGTGGTGTTGTGAAAATGTAATGCAATTGCAATGTGGTTTATCCTGTAGATGAGTTTTCATATTTACTGATAATTTTTATTATATTACTCGCTGCCCTACTGCGTGTTGACAAACTCAATTTATTCTTTACCGCTGAGTACTATATGTGGTAAATCAAATTTTAAAAGAGCTATTAACAATTGCGTTGGTTTTGGCGAGAGTCAAACTTTATTTTTTGCTTACTGTGCAGGCACTGATTTATAAGTTCTCTTGCGTTTTATATAATGTATCAATCGCGTCAATTAATCTCTTTTATTTTTAGAATTGATGTTAGCAGCGCCATCTCTCTTTAAATATATACATATAATAAAAATGATGATAACATGTTGTGTCTCTTTCTGTACATTGTATATATATTTTGGTGGCTAAAACCATTATGGGGAACTGAAAATAATTAAATAAGAACATTTTATAATTTTTAGAATTGTCTGTCTGTCTATTTGTCTGTTATTATATGAACGCATCACGTCTAAAGTAAACATCTTTTATTTTCAAAGAAATCGTTAAGAAAATCATAAAGCGTATCTTCGAGTTACATTTAATCTTTGTTTTATTAAAATTGGTTAATTCTATCGAAAGTAATGATTATTATTTTGAAATGTAGGTTCGAATTTGTTCAATGGCGCCATAAAATCTCAGAAATAGTAATAAAAAGATTTGTGTGTAAATAAAACGTTCCATAATAATTAATATATTTATACTTAAATATACACAAAAAGAGATTTAAAAAGGATGTTTTCTCACACAAAGGACGTAATAGATGGAGTTGTACAAATTACAAACTTTTCTGAATTGCTGTGTTGAGATTTTTCGCCGATGAATCGTATTGAGACTTACTGAAGAAATTTGTATCCATCGAAGCCATACAACGGAACCCGACCAAAAATAAAAATTTTGCAACGAAATGTCGTGATATTGTATTTATAATATACGCAAAATCAGTACTGCCATTTTAGCGCTTTGAGAACTAGATTTAGCGCTTTTTTGGAATGTATAGCGCGCATTTCGAAATTTTAGCACCTAGCTTAATCCAGCGCTTTTTGGTGTATTTAGCACACATTTCAATATTTTAGCGACTAGCGGATTATTAACTCTTTTATAGCAGCACTGTTAGTCCACATTACCGATAATAATAATAATGACCTTTATTATTTTTTCCCACAAATAGTACATTGCAGTTTATCTTTTTCAAACATATTTTTTCCACAAAACAAAGAGCATGGGAGACGAGTCCAAACTAGGATACCCTGTGCTATGGATCTCCTGGCTTCCCCTTTAGAATGATTAACTTGATTTTTTTACCGACGACTATAAGCGGGGAAATCCCCTTTATTAAAGTTTTCGTTCATGGTTTTGGCGACGCATTTATTTTGCTTTATTCAGTTTCAGTCAGTTGCTTAGAGCACAGCTAAGTTAAAAGTTACTTAGAAGTTATAACACAAAGAAACTGTGTAGCAACCGCAATCAGATGCTGACATTTGAAACTAAGTTGCGAAATACATTGCACTTTAAAACAATTAATGACATTTTTATTGTTCGTACAGTACTAACTACTGTTGACAGCAATTGCCATAATTATAAGTCAATGTCGTGCTAAGTATTGATACATCAAAAAAATATTGCCAGAAAAAAAACTTAATGTTGTTTTCTTTATTATGATTATATAAAAAAACACAAACTTTGTTTGTAGTTAATTTAGCGCGAAATCTAGGGCTTTTTTAAAGCGCTTTTTTCATGAAATCTAGCGCTTTTTGTGTTGTCCTAGAGCTGAATGAGTTTTTTTTATCTGGCAGCGCTGCCCAAAAACCCTCTATTAAGAAGTAACTTTCCTTTCAGTTTTAAGCGCGTTCAGTTCCCAGTTACAGTGAGCGTGTGTTATGCGATGACCGTAAATAAAACGCAAGGTCAAACTTTACGCGTTGTAGGAGTGTACCTCAGTACTGACTGTTTTGCACATGGCCAACTCTATGTTGTTTTTTCCCGCGTTAGTAACCCCCGTAACCTTTTTGTGTACACCCCGGCTAAGCCTACTTCTAACGTCGTTTACACAGAAGCTCTATCATAAACGACTTAGAACTTTGATGATAATGATTTATTTAGTTACCACTTATTGATACAGTAATGAAATAAATCGTTTAATATTCTCTTACCTAAACGACAAATTCTTTATGTAAAACCTCTATACGCGAGCTACGCCGCGGGCACAGCTAGTACTTCAATATATTTGACGGCTCCATGGCGCAGTGGCTTAGCAATAAGTTGCCGTGGTAAGGGCCGCGGGTTAAACGGCCTACAAATAATGTTACCTGGTCTGGATTTTTGTGAAATTTATGTATATAAAATGCATCCACGATACGGGAGAAAATCTTAGTAAAAACATGAAAAAGAAAAATAAAGAAATTTACGTAATTAATTTTATTACTTTACCTACCTTTTGTTACTTTTCCTACCAAACTTAATTTTACAACTCTTGCGTTCACAAAAGAAAAAGTTATTTATTACTCTCAAAAATACCGCTCGTCTGTCCATCTTAATTACTGGAGCCAGTAAAAAAATATTTATGTATTCAGTTAGTACTGTCATCGACGTCGCAACTATGCCTCATCAATGCAAACAGATTTTGGCTTTTATTTATTTTTTAAAAAACACAACGCTCGCCCTATCAATAAAGCAATTAAAAATAGCCCATGTCAGTTTTCCGATGTACTCACAGTGTGTTTTGCGCAATGGCAACTTTTTCAATTTGGACACAGTACATTGCTGCTTTTGTTTGTATTTTTTAGAATTGATTTGAAAAAAGTACGTTGAAATGGCCGTGGTACATTGATTTTCGATCAAATATTAGAAATACGTTATTACACATTTCTTTTAATTTATTATTATACTAGCTGTTCACCGCGAATTCGCCCGCGTGGAATTTATTACAATTGAATTTCATGGGTTTTAATTTTTTGGCGTGGAACCCTAATTCTTTTTCAAAAATAAAAGTAGCCTAAGTTACACCTCATAACATCAGCTATCTTCCAGTGAAAGTCTCGTCAAAATTGGTCCAGCAGTTTCGGAGATTAGCCGGAACAAAAAGACAGACAAAAATTTTAAAATTTTTTTTTGTTGTAAGTACCGTATCATATACTTTCATATGCATTTAGTAAAAATCTGTTATTTTGACATTACAAACAGACACTTCAATTTTATTTATTTGTATAGTGCATTGACTTATAATGTACGTAGTACATTATAAGTCAATGGTATAGAGTATATATTTCTGAGCCATTTTAATAGTTGCTTAAGGTTTTTTTTTCTGTTTAAGACCCCGTCTGGTGGTAACACTCTCTTATCTTCTATCGTAATACAGCAGTGCACTCAATGTAGCATTTTGATTTGCTGTTTGGTTTGTATTTGGTTTGTACATTTGGTATGTATATGCAGTAACAGCCAATATCATCATCATTATCATCATTACAGCCTTTCTAATATCCTATGCGTGATAGAATATATTAAAGATTTCGTTGGCTTTCAATCTAAAATTCGTGGAGTCAATTATGGTCGCGATTGGAATCCAGTGCTCACCCTCTATCCACTGCTCTCTCTTTTTGACGTCACGACTGTTAATTATTTTTAATATGTACGAATTTTCATGTTCCATGATTTTGTGCGTTTTTCAAGTACCTAAATATATCTTTCTTTCTTTCTGTACTTACAATATATATATTTTTTATTTGAATTCAGAACTTCGAGCGAGTTTGAGGCTTCCACTCGAGAAACTCACTTTGCAATCGGTTGTCGTTTCTTCGGGTTACGTGGCCAGCCAATTGCTACTTCAGCTTACTAGGGGACTTAAAACTTTCGCAGGGAAATAAAAAATAATATATTACAACTATATTTATTTGTTTAACACAAAATCCATTATCATTCCTTATTAAGGAACAAGTTAAGTTGGAAAGAGGAGCAGAACAAAAAAAATTGGTTTAAAAACCACTTTTTTTTTAAAATAATCAACAAAAACTAAATTTTTTGTTGATTATTTTTTGAACAACGTTGTGACGGGCGATTTGTCAAATGCAAGCTAGCGTGAGTTGTCATTGTTAATCTCGAAAAAGCATATTCGCTCGTCGAGGTTTTAGAGGTGGGATAAATAAAAAGTGCTTTCCGTCAGTTATATTTTAAGCTGTCAACCTTTCTATATCGACGTGCGCAATCGGAGCGCTCATCGCAGTGAAACGTTCCACTAGATTACAATAAAATATTTTAAAATGTTGCCATAATAAACTAGTGTTGTATATTGGGATGAATTGGAAAAAATGTTTACAATAGGAATTGTTTAGATATGTTTTAACAGAAGTTGATTATAGATTTAAAGGTTTTCTTTTGTTTCTTGTCTTCAATAGCGTATGTACGCAAAGCAGTTCTTACTACTACAACGAGTAGCGTAGATGTAAGAGAATACGTGATATATGCCCAAATATTTGAGTATTACTGCTCAATTTTAAGATGGCGTTAAATCTCGTGCTGCCTCTATCACTTTAAGTCGAAGTGACTGTGACACCAAGAGACTTATCATAAAATTGAGAATCGTTTAAGTATTGAGCCAATATTCTCCCATTTAGTCCCGTGGATCTTGGAAGAACTCTTTATCAGCGTGTTGAAGTCAACAGCTGGCTTAACTGCCACGCCTGTAAGGTGGATAGGGCACTGCAGTACCAGAAGTCTCGCACCTTTGCGAGCAGCATCTCTTATATCTTTCTGACATTTTTCATTGGCCTGTTACGACAACCAAAAGACGGAATGGGGTGACAGATGTTCTTAAGTTATAGTTATTATAGTTTCTTTTTGTTCTTGTATTTTAAAAAAAAAACGTTACTCCCACACTAGGATTTTCTCAAATTGCACAAGGACAAACATCCAGAACTGGAACAATTATTTCTAGGCCATACAAATACTTGTTCCGTGCGGGATTCGAACCCACGGCCCTCAGCGCAGAAACTCATTGCTAAGCCATTGCGCCGCAGAGCTGTCAACTCATTCTTCCCCATTACACGGATATGATATATATATAGAAATCGACTGCCTTATTTATTTGTCTAGCGGTCATAAGCGTAACTGCAGGTTATGTGGTCAGTTTCGTCACCTAGGTCGGGACAAAAATTAGTTTCAACTTATTAGCAGCTGTTTCAGCAGTTGTTTCACCCACATGCCTCGGAGAGAACGTAAAGCCGTTGGTTCTGCGTCTGGTCTCTATCCAGTTGTGCTGGATTGTCGTCCCATCAGACTATGCCAGTGAGGAAATAGAGAGCATTACTTGCTCCAGTATTGGCGACCATACTCCAGAGAATTCTTGCTGACGCCACCTGACCCGAACGGTCGGGGATTGCAACGTGCTTGAAAACAGGAAAAATGACGATGTGAAATAATACGATAACAGCCTTGACACAAGTTACGTTGTTGAGTCTTCACCATCATCATTACAGTCCTTCTCAAGCCAATGCTATACACAGTCCTCCCCCAAAGAATGCCACAAAGCACGGTCCCGAGCCACCTGCATCCATGGACTTCTTGTATGTCTTACTAAGTGGTCACTTCGCCTACCAGTACGAGGCTGCTACTCGAGGACTTTTATTCCCCATCGGTTGTCGGTTTCATAGCCCTGCATAGCCCTCTTCCTAACTCGCTGAGGGACCTTAAGCATCATCCTTCGGCAAACAGTGAAGTAGAGTCACGCTGCATGCGTGCATGCTGCTGTAGTTTTAGCGCGAATGGGTCGGCTCAATCGGAAAAGGACCAAGCTCTCACACAATACCAGCTCAAGATAGCAGTTTAATGCCTTGTGTTTCGTATGTTGAGTGTAGAGAACCGTAGACCCATTTTACTGGAAATGAGGCATACTATCACAGTCCTCTTTCAACTTTTCTGCAATTTGATTCTCAATTGAGGATAGATATAGATGTCTATGGACCACAGTATCCATTTACCATCAGATGTATTGTGTGCTCATTTGTCTCCCTTTCTCTATAAAAAAAAGTTTACCAAATAATGACCAACGGCCACTTTAATACCAAATGTTGCGCCCTTAATCACTTATCTGCATTACTGATCGTTTAACTGAGAAGGTTGTTTCATCTTCAAAAAAAAAATATTCCAGCTTCTGAAGTCGGTGCTAATATTTAATTATTATATCGAAGTATTAAAACCTCGATTACAAAAGCTACCATGTGAAAATTATTTTAGTTTTTAGTTTTGAAGTCGGTTTCTCTATTTTATTAAAATATTATTATTTTACACTCTTGACTGGTACAAGAAATATCAAAAACTTAAGGTTAATAGAATGTCGCTTAAATCATCATCATCATCATTATTACAGCCCTTCACAAGTCCACAGCTGAACATAGGGCTCCCTCGAGGAATGCAACGAAGCCCGGTCCTAAGTCACCTGCATCCATCGACCTCCAGCATATCCTCCTACTAGGTGCTCACTCCATCTAATGGAAGGCCACTCTACATTTCGACTACCGGTACAATATTTCTTCTCGATACCTTTCTTCCCGATCGGTTGTCGGTTCTTCGGGCTAAATGGCTGGACCTATGGTCCAACCAACTATTTCAATTTACTAATACGTTTAAATAGTTACATTAAAGTATTCATTCCCTATTTTTCCAACCTTAGAAATCAATTGTTTTTTCAAATTTATATGAGATCACCACTAAAGACTACTTATTAAAAATAATCGTTTTCCGAGAAATCGGTGAACACATAAAAACGAGTTGAATATAGAATAGGACATTCTCGTTTTCCGATTAATAATAATAATAATAATGATATAAAACAGTAGCCCAAGCTGTGCTCATTTTAAATTTTGCATTACGAGTCCACCCCCTGTATATATGATAGATCCACTACTTTGTTCACAATATTTTAAAGGAACAAAATGAGCAGTGCGACAGTTGTCACAAACAGACACCCTCAGGTCAGTAGCGCGATGTCAAACGTACCTACATCGCCGAGGGAAAATTATGTATTGTCGATACCGCCTTTGAACTTTGTCAAATGCTTTAATGAATTAATAGTTGATCTATAATTGTCATTGTAATTTGCTGTTTATCTGTGTACCTACATTATAGTATTTTATATCATTACCAGCTGCTACACAGCGCGTTGCCACAGAAGAAATAATTGTGAAAATATCGATTTAAATTTGGAACAAATATCTTCTTTAATTATAAATGATAATACATTCATTGAAGTTAAATAATATAAAACTAACAAATAAATTTTTCAGTACGATACGCGCGCCACCCACTATAAGTTTATAGTACTAGGCTACCATCGCGCAAATAGTGTAAGCAATAATTTGACAAAGTTTTAGCGCAAACAGATGGACTTTAAGGCAGAGGATAAAATACGAAAAAACAAACATTGATTTTTTATATATATTTTACTAGCTGGAACCCGACGTATTGCAGCCGCATAAGAAATAATTGTGAAAATAACGTTTTAAATTTGGAACAGTTATATTGTTTAATGAGGAAAGATATTACCTACATTCATTGAAGTTGAGTTATATATGACTTTCATATACATTTGTCGGTACGATACGCGTGCCACCTACTGTAAGTTAATTGTATTATGCCTATAACCATCGCGCAAGTGAAAGCAATAAGTTGACAAAGTTTAACCGCAATCTGATGAACGGTATGGCAGCGCATAAAATACGAACAAACAAACATAAATTTTTGTAATTTAAATAATTACTTTTAGTAATTTTGAAGTAATATATATGTACTACATACGTAGAGATGCCAAGACTGCAATGCACAAGCGTAGTCACCAGTAGAACTGCTCGGTCCTACTGGTGACAACGGATCAGTATTTTGATTCTTAATTGAGGATAGATGTTGATATCTTTGGGTATATGAGTTTCCATGCAGTGCATCGACACCAGGAACAATAATAGTAAAAAAAAATTATTTGACTCGTTGAGCTCGGACCGAGATTTAAACTTAGACCCTAAACTCATAGGTCAGGTACATAGGTCACTAAAGTCTGGTTTCTAAATTAAAAAAAGAAGTTTTTTCAATACGATCCGTTCAACACTGCAGAAACTGAATTAACAAGTTACGAAGACTTCAATGTACTTCAAGTCAGTGTAAGTTGCCAAATCTAACGAATAGTTTTTAATATAGACTATTTTACGCGCACGTATAACGGAACCTATAATACCCATGATTAATGCGTACAGCAAAGGAGTGGAATGATTTGACAGCATCTGTCATTCTAACCGATTGCAATGTGCGAATCTTCAAGGCAAGAGTAAATAGGCTTTTGTTAAGTTAATCATTGCGCTTTACGATCTTCGGCTGCATCACCGCTTACCATCAGGTGGGATGATAGTCAAGTACATAATAGTTGAAAAAGCACTAAGTACGCTTCGTTTATTTTTTTTTAAATTTTTTTTTTATTCCCTTTAGATAGCATTCCGCCCTACTGTTACACCTAACAAACGACAACTGGAATCATTATCAAAAGATCAAAACGTTGCAATTACATTCGGGAATTCAAAGACCCGTCCTCACAGCGACCAGAAGCATCAAAAGGAACACAGTATCAGTCCAGACTTGAGCATCCCTATTAACTGACTAATTGAATGAAAAATAAATATTTTTATTATAAAGGTTTTTCTCGGAGTTATCTCCGCATCGCCGCAGGTGAGTCGGATAATTATTGTTCTACTTTGAATTGCGTTTTGTTTGTTAACTCGCTATTTTCTTTTGTTGCCCTCCATTACTTGTATTGTCTTAAACATACATACATTTTAATCGTCATTTGTTTGTTATGGACGCGAGATAATCCTCTGAGTATACACTGTGGGTGTATGCATAATTTAATTCGTACTTTTTATTATTTTAATGTGATATATTTTTTTTTTACTAGCAATGCCATTAACATTAATACTCCCTTTAGCCACTCCTCTCACCTATTAGGACGAAGTTGGAATGCCTTGTTTCCAGTAAAAAGGCTCTCCGGTTCTCTACACTCACCATACGAAACACGGCAGCATTGAGCTGCTATTTTACACTGGCATTCTGTGCGAGCGTGGCCCTTCCCTGCTCGAGCCGACCTATTTGTGTTACAACCATAACAGCATGGCTCTGCCTCGTCAAAAATTTTATTTATCTCTCATTGCTAAATAGTAACAACATACCAAATTTTTGAAAGAAAGGAATATGAGTTTGAAAACAATATTTGAATTTCCATCTCATTACAACGTGCCTGTCATCAAGGCGAGAGTGAATAGGCTTTAATAGCGTTAAAACTGTGTGAGCTACCATGGATTGCAGACAAGCACTGGCTTATATTAGTAGAAAAAAATAAAGCGAGCACAACTAAAAGTGATTGAATGATATGGTCTGTTGACACCTATATCCTTAAAAGCCAAAATACGGAAACATTTACACCCCCGTTACACCCTTGAGGGTTAAGATAAAATGACACCAGTGAATTATTTATTCTGATATTTTTGTTAACGGTAAATTATGAATGATTTTAATTGCGCTAAAACACATTCAGCTTTGACCTGATAATAACTCCCAATGTCAAACGAAGAAAACTGCAGATTGTGCGTACGAACCCATAGTTTCCTTTGTGAGAACTAGATCTACTAATTAATTCAGTAAATTGCTTACGTAATCAGTACGTGAGTGCGTCTTACACTAAGTTGGTGGTTTTAAAATTACTTGATTACTAATATCGTAAAGAAAAGAATTTGTTAGAAAAAAAAAAGATTTTCAAATGTTGCGTTGCACCTGCATATGGCCCACAAAACATTTATTTAGCCAGAAAAAAATGGGACGCCTGGAAACATAGAACGAATAACTGAGATGTTATAAGATAAAGCAGAAAAAATATATAAGCTTAAGTAAAAAATATTTCAAAGCGAACGAAGTCGCGGGCTAGTAACTTTAAAAAAAATAGTCATCAAAAATCCTGATTTAATGTAAAGAAATCATAAAATATAAGGTCTTATATGTAACTAGTCATTGGTATACTGTTTTTGTTTGTATATTGTGTTTTTTTTTTTACTTATTATCGTAGAATCCTGGAAATTAATTTTATTTTAAATTATTTATTATCTGTGAAAGTAACAAATAAAGTGTTCGTACTATGTACGTCGCAGATTTAATTAATACGAGATTTAAAGGCGGGCGAAATTAAAGACCAAAAATCTCATTCGTGTAAGGTTAAAGCACAAATAATTGTGCTGACATCTCATTAGCTTAGCGGAGAACGGGACGCCCGGGGCACTATTTACCAGTGGTGCAAGTTACAAGAGCCGAGATCCTTAAGTATACAGGCATATTATAACTCACTACAAGGCATGTGCTAAGACGCCATCTATACCATCGTTATAGAATATATACGCTTGTATAACAAAGTCCCATAAAATATGCAAGCCTTATCTATCAAAAGGTTTGAAATTTTTATTTAGCAAAAATTGTTTAGTAAGGATTTATTATACTACTAAAGAGTATATGATTAATAATAACTTTTGGGAATAAGATGATCGGTACGATGATGTTTCTAATGTCTTCATACAATTGTATGAAATAAAATATTGTAAATTGATTTTATTTAGAAAAAAAATGTCCCGCAGGGTGCCTTGTTGGGGCTTTTTCCGAGCCAGTGGTAAAAGTAAAAAAATCACTTTCAATAAGTATTTTATTGAATAAAATTATTCTAATCTATTCTTTTGATTTCTAATAATATCATTAAAATAAACAGTTTAATACCTTTCTTACCTAATTATTATTTATCATACGGTACATATTACGTAAATTTAATCAGATCTGAGAAATATAAAAATAATTTCTAATACAGAAAAACTAAACATATCATACAACCCATTCCCCGCGGTATTGTGATATGAATGCTTCGTCTCCTCGTTAAATGGCCATACTTAGTTTTTGGGGCAGGAAAAGAACCAGCCAGTTCTTTTATAACTTTCACCGCTTGTGACAGACTGATATTCTCTGCACTAAATGGCACAAATGAAATTATTGTAATTCAATATCATAAGAACTGTCGTAGAATCTCAAACCTATATGAGCTCAATGATTTTCCTCTACGCAGATAGTATTTGAAGCCTGTGTTGCTGTAAATTCCAATTCGAGTTAATATTTGCCAGAATTACAAACGTTTTACAAAGTTCAAAACTTACTTTCTTAATTGACTCGTTTGTTTATCATTTATCTAGTCTGAAGAGTACAGCGTGTCAGAAGTCCAGAAGTCCACCTCTGATGGTGACAATGCATTAGATATTTTTATTTGAAGCTGGCCACTTACTGTCAGGTACACTCGTTTTATTTTTTTAAAGTTCAAATCGTATATCAAAACGATTTTAAAGCACGAACCCGCTCTCCTCTTATACTTGGACCACACTATAAGGTAGAACGCAGCACATATCTGTATTTTTGCCCGATCAAAGGAACGTTGTGGATGACGTGCTTTTGAACCGATAATCAAATTAGCAATGCTTCCTTTTTGAACAAAAATGTGTCTATCAGAGCCGCCGACGCAATCGAGCCGAGCCCTAAGACTGCTTTGTATTGTTCCATTAGCGTTGGCGGGATTCATTTCAACAATACAACTTATTTAATTACAGCTCAACAAATCCTTTTTTTATCGTGAGTAAATCTTCATGGATACCTTCCGCTGCGGGGCAATGAAAAGGTTATGCCGGACTTCTACCAGCTAAATCTTCACGGTGGTCACCATCCGGGGCCTCTCTCCCGCTTTACTTTATTGAAGCTCGTCCTGTGGGGGCTCAATAAGTCCAATTCTGAACGTTATCTGAATCTCTCTTAATTTTTCATTACCCACACACACACACACACACACACACACACACACACACACACACACACACACACACACACACACACACACACACACACACACACACACACACACACACACACACACACACACACACACACACACACACACACACACACACACACACACACACACACACACACACACACACACACACACACACACACACACACACACAGCCTTTTTAAGCTGATCCACTACTGAACTACTGGATATAAATCTTTCAAAAAAGCGCCAACATGGCAGGTAAGTCGGTGGGCAAGAGCATATCGCTGGCACTGGTAATCCTGCTCTGCATGCCATATCTGTCAAGTTCATTTTTTTTATGCACTATCATCAGTGTGTCCCCATTGTTTCCCTTACGTCTCTTTTGGTTGTTACGTTACTTTGGTTTTTGGGCATATACTTAAGTCGGTATACTAGTCAAATACTGACTTATAATAGTAAAAAAAAGTAGACCTACGACAGTCATTTAATACATCAATGGAATTCAATGAAAGCTACTAATCTTCCACTCACTAGATGTCGCTACTTATTTTTTCTTTATTAAAAAACGTTACACGTAAACGTTTTTTAAAACGTAAACTAGGATTTTCTCCTGTATCGTGGAGGCAGCTTACAAACATAAATTGCACAAGGTCGAAGATATAGACCCGGAACAATTATTTGTAGGTCGTACAAATACTTGTTCCGTGCGGGATTCGAACCCGTGCCCCCCAACGCTGCAATTCATTGCTAAGCCACTGCGCCACGGAGCCATTAGCTCAATTATGACTGAAATAAAGTCTTTTCTTACACACTTTCAGTTAATTGCGTAATTAGTTTCAAATAATACTTTATCAGTTTCTAAAGTATTATACTCGGATTAAAACACAAAACATTGCGTCAGTGAAAAGCTCTTTAATTTTTTGCACTTTTTAACTATGTTTTTCTATTTTCTACTTTTAGTTATATCCATATTTCGGTTTATTCGTTTCTAATCTAATCAAAATTAAAATATAACTGATGACATCAGGAAGAAACATTAACCCTTACATTTCTTAAGAAATGAAAATCTGTCAAATATTACCTCATTGCAAAGTGGCGCCCCGCCTTGGTGGCAGAAAAAGTCTAGGATTGACCCTCATTGATGAGTATTTTAATGAACTGTACAATACTAAAGTTGATTACTCCATTCATTTTCTAAAACTTATTACTAATTTCTTTCACTCATTTCATTCGTTACAGTATATCAAAGGTCCACTGCTGAACATAGACCTTCCCATAGATTGTTTCATATGGGGAATATTTACCAGTTGCCTCGCTCGACAGGCTTGCAACAGGCAGGTATAAGTAGTGGTACGAAAGTCTAGCGGTGCCAGTTATTGTGCATAAGTCGCGCTGATTGGCTTATTGTGCATAAACCGGGCTGATTGGCTCGTGCGTATCGTTCGCACGTACTGATTTGCTCTCCAGTTGCATTCGTGCAATTGAATTCGTGCGCGTCGTTTCCACGTTTCGTTCAGCGCTAGACTTACGTGCCGCTACTTGTATACCACCGCAGTTTTTTTTGTTATTTTAAGTTCTTCATCCCTTACTTTGAAGTTCTCCATCGTCTCTTACAACACTAGTGAATATTCTCTCTTTATACACGGTCAAATATCAAATATTGCAGCTAGATATTAAATATAAATCTTAATTTATATTCAAACAGCAGCGTCTAACTGCGGCCATAATTTTTGTACGTTGAACCCCAATCACAACCCTCCTTAAGCCCTAAATTTTGTTGCTTTACTGATTTAATGACGTCACATGACGCCCTCTATCGAATGTCAACTCGCATCGTTCAAAACTGTCGTGTGCATAACGACGAATCCCCTAAAACAGTTTAAACAATAATCGCCCTAAAAGAAATAAACGTAACATTTATAATACCGCGTTGAGAATTTGTCTCTTACGTTAAAGTTTCGCCATATCAATGCATAGGTTAGATATTTGAGTCACGAATCCATTTTATGACTAATTCCATAACTTTATATGTGAATTCGGGATCAGGTACGGAGGCTGTAGTGTTTACAGAGGCGTTCGTCTATCGGGTATCTTTAGTAATAGGCCAGAGGGATTTGTGTAAATGGTTAACTGCTATCTATCCTGGGTGTCCCTGCCTGGAATGTGTAGACAGATAACAATCTAGGCCTGTTTTTTTTTCCAGTAATTTACTAAGAAAATCTGCGATCGTTATTATTACTATAATACTAATTAGTTTTTCTTTTGAGCATGTATGCGTAAGTATCCATATACATCCATATGTAAAGGAGGCTAGACATGTCTCTGCCTACCTATCAGGGTGACCGTCGTGTGTGTTTTGTTATGTTTTGTTTTAAGTTTTTGATTATATTTATAATAACTTGAACAAATGTTTTACCTTCCCATTTAAAAGGCATTATAATGGCCATCACAAGTCCACTGCTGTATTCGACAAAGCAAACTCCTGAACCGCTTGTGTCCATAGACCCCCTGCATGCTTCATCAGGTGGTCCTAAGATTACAACGTCACGTTTTTTGGAACGTTTCACCACCGGGGCTGTATGAGTATAAAAGAAGGATGAAATGTCGTGAAATAATATTTTTATACGTCGTATAGCCACGGTGCAGCTATATTAGTAGTACAGTTCCAGCACGAATGGGTCGGCACGACCAGGGAAGGGCCACAGAAAGAATACCAGCGTAAAATAGCAGCTTACTACTGCTGTGTTTCGTATGGTGAGTGTAGAGAACCGGAGAACCTTTTTACTGGAAAAGAGGCATGCCATCTTAGTCTTCACGGGTGACAACGGACGTTCACTATGTTCTATGGGAATGTCCTCTGTATGACGACCTAAGAGCGAAAATGATGGATGGATTAATTCGTACGGTTCAAGGACCGATCTACTAAAACTACGGGTAAACTACGGGCTGTTGCGTGAGTTTGCGCGCAGGTGGCATGATCGAAGAATAAGGCTAGCTAGAATGCTGGCAGAAAGGTCTGACGACGTAGGCGTATTAGTGCTGTCAGCCCCAGAAAGGGGAGAATGACAAACTGGGACAAGGAGTAGATTAAAAAACTTGTAGAGAGTCAAGAAAATGCACGCGGGAAAGAGCCCTGAGCAAGTACCGCGTGCATCTCTCGAGATTCGGCCCGTACAACCGCTAGGTTGGTGGGGCCATGGGAGGTGGTGGGTGACAACGCATCTGCATTTTTATTCTTAATTGAGGATAGATGTGATGCGTGTAATTGTGTACACACGTAAGAAGTGAAACTTTTTTATAGGATAGGGTGACAAACAAGCACACAGTCCACCTGATAGTAAGAGGTTACTGTGGCCCATAGGCACCTACATCTATTCTCGATTACGAATCAAAATGCAGATGCGTTGTCACCCGTGAGGACTAAGATGGAATGCCTTGTGTCCAGTAAAATGGGTCTCTGGTTATCTACACTCACCATACGAAACACAGCAGCGTTAAGCTGCAATTTTACGCTGGAATTATGTGAGGGCGTGGTCCCATCCCGGTCTAGCTAACCCATTCGTGCTACTACCATAATATAGCTGCAGCGTGGCTCTACCACCTTAAAGATTTCGAAGATATGATATTTACCCGCACCTACTGTAGCAACACGGTGGCCTAATTGATCCATAATCCTCTCAGATATGAGGCCTGTTACCAATTTTGGAACGTATATACGCTGCAACTATTGACAGATAAATAAAAATTAGTATTACTTGTCTGTCGACATTCAATCATTTGAAAAACGAGGACGCACAACATATTCGAACAAATACACATCAATCCCACCCACATTCATTCTAAACATTTTTATGGAATAATGGTGACAAACGAGCACTCAGTCTATCTGAGTCTATCTAATGGTACGTGGCTGCTATGGCCAATATACATCTGTCTTCGATTGAGAATGAAAATGCAGATGCGTCGTCACCCTGAGGACTAAGATGGAATGCCTCGTACTGGAAGTAAAAAGGGTATCCGGATCTCTACACTCAGCATACGAAACGCAACAACATTAGTCCTTCCCCGGTCGAGCCCACCTATTCGTGTCGCAGCTATAACATATCTATAGCGTGTCTGGCTTTATACGTTTATTGCGTATAAATTTTGTCACTTAGATTTTATGAGAAATATCGCTTCTTTTTCGAATATGACTTAAGTTGTTATACTTTATACTCATTCTTTGAATTAGAAAAATATATCAAGCAACAGTTAACTAGCCAAGACTGCTTTTATATTTCACATAAAAAAATTATGAGACTGTAAAGAATAAAACTTGTACAAAATGGTGAAATAGTTTTTTTTTGTATAAACACGGTAGTACAAACGAGCATGGGATTCGAACCTGGGACCAAGTAATAAGCATTCCCGCTAACGGCGACTGTACCAGCGTGGCAGAAAAACTTCAAATAAACGTTGCTCAAACGTTATTTAGATCAATTTGCCATGTTATGTTGTTTAATATGGTATTTCAATAAAGATACTGTACTTTCACCAACATTAAAACAGATTGTACCGTTATATTTATAGAGCTGTTTCCGTCTTCCGGGGTACCGAAAAAGAATTTAGGTATATCTCCAATTGATAAATCATTATCACCATAACTGCTCATAACAGGTTATGGTGACAATGATTTGCACCACTGCTGAACAAAGGCGTTCCCTAAGGCGCAAATTATACAGAAGCGTATAAGGCACAGCACAGGCGCGGCGCTGGCATGGTGTCGTGGATTATACTCAAGCTTCGCGGCCGTGCCGTTTTTATCCGTTCTACACTTGCGTCGCGCTTGTGCCGTGCCTTCTGTATAATTTGGCCTAAGAAGTGCCACAAAACGCCTGCATTTGTCCTGCATCTCTTACCTAAAAACCTTTCGTATAGCTAAAATATCGACAACCCATGAAGAATCATTTGTTTGTCGATTTTTTAGCTATACGGGCGGCAAATTGCAAATTCAAGCCTACTGATCTGTGAGGCTATTTCATTATGTAGGTTTCTACTGCGGATATCATCACTTTGAAATCTATCACGCAGTGAAACGAGCTTCCTCATAAGCCAGCAGTAGAGGGCCACGTCTCAGATCCATATATCTTCAGTGACATCCCGTACTAGTTGGACACTCTTGTTTTCAAGTTTTGAGGTATACGTGACGAGAAAATGTGTCGGAATCTCCCGAATATTACGATTCTGAATTTATAAATATATGTGTAATAAATTTTTAACAAGTTAAATGAAAATACGAGTATCTACGCACGATATTATTTTTGGAAGTCATTGGAAGTAAAGTATAGAAATGAGTTGCGGGGTGACTCGTATCAATTTCCACTAAGTGAGACATTCATAACCAGCCTATATCTGAGTCTTCTATCTTAGTCCTAAGACGTGACAACTTATCTATATTTTTATTCTTATTCAATTATGTGCACGTTTGTAACCCTTAATCTATAAAAAACATGCGTGAGTGTCGTGGAACACTCGATTGGTACGAAATTCCTTTCGTTGTATTTTTTTAATAGGATAGGGTGACAAACGAGCACACAGTCCACCTAATGGTAACTAGCTGCTGTGGCCCATAAACATCTACATCTATCCTTGTTTGCGAATCAAAATGCAGATGCGTTGACCCGTGAGTACTTAGATGGAATGCCTCTTTTCCAGTAAAAAGGGTCTCCGGTTCTCTACACTCACCATACGAAACACAGCAATGTTTTCTGCTGCTATTTGACGCTGGTATTCTGTGAGAGCGTAGTCCTTCCCCGGTCGAGCCGACCCATTCGTGCTAATATAGCTGCAGCATGGCTCTACCACGTAAACATATTTTTTTAAGTACTAGTAATGCTATTAAACATTACTAATATTACCTAAAACTACTTCTGGTAAACTTAAAACGCTTGTATTAGAAGTGATTCACGACAGTAGTCGAATGGCGGATTCGAACCCACGACCTTTCGTGTTCGCAGTCCGCTCCCTGCCATTCGGCTACTGACTCTTCTTATATATTATTATTGATAAACGTATTATATTATCGATTAACAAATACAAATAAATGAATTACTAGCGTCTATTAAAATGAAGCGTCATTTGAAATAAAATAGTATTTCTTTCATGGCAAGACAATAAAGAGTGCGATGGAGATGGATATTATTCCATCTCGCTTCCTTATAGCCACCAAGGCCGTCTACACTACGTCAGAAGGGGTCGTAACGGAAATATTTTGAACTTTTTCTCGCCTAGCCCCCATCCGCCAATTTCGTACCGTCCGCTAAAGAACTTCATTCCAAAGAAACGGACCGGATTATGAATAATTTTGAGTTTAAATCGAGGATACATATAAGGTGTTGGTACATAGTAAGCAGCAGCGGCTAGCGAATTGCATCAGTGCGCTGTGTGTTCGTTTGTCGCTCTACATTTTTCATAGAATAAGCATGACAAACGAGCACACTGTCCACCTGTTGGTAAGTAGATGATTCATCTACATTTATACCCAATCAAGAATCAAAATGCAGATGCGTTGTCACCCCTTAGGACCAAAATGTAATGCCCCGTTTCCAGTAAAAAGCGTCCCCGATTCTCTACATTCACCATACGAAACACAGCAGCATTGAGGTGCTGTTTTACATTGGTATTCTGTGCTAGTGTAATTTTACTCCGATCAAGCCGATCCATTCGTGTTACGACCATAATATGCTTGCAGCATGGCTTTACCACTTCTAATAAATATTACTAATGTAAAAGAATAATTTGTTAAAAAAATTTCCATAAAAATAAATAATAATTTTCCCACGATCAGCTCCATGGAGATCCAACAGCGCGCCCAAACTATCTGATACGAAATAGCTGCGCGAACGCACGCCCAACTTGCCCCGACCACTTACAATTTCATTCCAACTGACATCCGGCGACCCTTGACATTAAGTTATCAATATAATTGCCCAAGTACCGCTGTTGCTTTTATGCGTTCACCGCAATAACCATTTCGACCAGCATTGGAAAGTGAACTTTTTAATACTATTAGCGTAATTTTTTTCTTGTTTATTATTTAACTGTTTAACTGTCAGTTTCTTGCAGCTACGTGTCTTAGGGACCATTACCAATACTGAAATACAGCCTATCTAACTACTGAACATAGGCCTTCCCCATTGATTTCATAGGAAGGATATTTTCTATATTTGCCACGCTTGGCAAGCGAGTTGGCCACTGCAGTTTTTTTATTCCTATTCATCTATCGAAGATGCTGCTGGCCATAGATATGGGGTAGTGGATATTCCTAAGCCGCCACTACATGGAATCTTGCGATTGCGGGGTACGAATTCCATCTGGAGCCAACATTTTCCCACCATAAACCTTAGCGACACGCCTCACTTCATCACCAGACTGTAACTTCATTACATAACATCTCAAGATACTTAATAAATAGAGCTCGTTGACGTTCACTTACAACTATGACGTCATTTACTGGTAATCCATAAATATTCTATTGGAAAGTTACTTTTAAGTCCTTAAAAATATTTTAATTGAAATTAAATAACCTCTTTTAATAGTCCTATCTAAAATTTAATTATTTCATAATTGTAAAATGTAAAGTCTATAAACAATATTCGTAGTTGGTATGTAGTAATATTTTTCCAATACAAAGCAATACGCGATTGAAAACAATGATTATTCAATATGTGCGAGCCATGTGATCATAATATGAAAAAATATCATCATGACTGTCTCATTTATATTAACTGTGTTATAATTCAGCGAAAACGAATTTTCAACGATTAATAAACTCAATGAAACGTTCTTATAGCGTTATATTTCATAACTTTTTCATAATATTTTGAAATTTGTTTTTAATGTTTTAGGTCCTTTGAAGAACAAATTTTCGAAAACGTATAAATAAGAGAGTAAAAGAAGTTGTTGAAAGGAAAAAGCAAGAAAGGATAGATAAGAATGATAGAAGGATATCTGATAACTTCCAGGCAAATATTAAAATGTTCTGGAAGCTCGTAAAAACTGCCAGGGGAAATTCAAAACAGCCTAGAATAAATGCTATACGAGACGAGAATGGCTGCATGCTGAATGATGAAGTTTCGAATTTAAAGAGATGGAAGGAATACTTTGAAAGCGTGTTTAAGAGTGAAGATTCGTCTGGAATAAGTGAAATAGAAATTCCGGAAGAAGTGGAGAGAGGTAGGGAGATAAGTGTAGATGAAATAATGAAAGCAATGAAAAGCATGAAAGCAGGTAAGGCAGCCGGATATGATAGAGTATCACTCGAAATGCTGAGGGCTGGTGAGGGTGTGGTTACAGGCCTGCTGCACACCTTATTTAATTTGTGTTGGGAACTGAAGCGGGTACCGGAAGACTGGTGCAAAGCCGTTATAGTCCCAATATATAAGGGAAAGGGGTCGCAGCAGGACTGTAAAAACTACCGTGGTATCAGCTTGCTTAGCATTGTGGGTAAACTGTATGCTAAGGTGTTAATTGAAAGAGTTATGGAAGAAACTGATGGAAAAATTTGGGATGTGCAAGCTGGATTTAGAAAGGGGATGGGGTGTACAGATCAAGTCTTTTCCATGCGCATGATAGCGGAGAAGTTTTTGGCTAAAAACCAGAAAGTTTTTTGTGCGTTCATGGACTTGCAAAAGGCTTATGACAGAGTGGACAGGAATGTGTTATGGCAAACACTGAACTCATTTGGGTTGAGCGCTGGCTTGATACAGGCATTAAGATCTCTTTATAGGGACTCTAGTGCTTGTGTCAGGATCAACGGGGTCTACTCGGACTGGTTTGGCATTCATAAAGGTGTCAGACAGGGATGTGTGGCTTCCCCGTGGCTGTTTAACTTATTTATGGACAGTTGTTTGCAAACTTTGAAAGTTGAAGAATGTGGGTTGAGAATGGGTGAGTCAACCGTCAAATGCCTTTTGTACGCCGATGATCAAGTCATATTTGCATCGTCGGCGGCCGAGTTGCAAATGATGGTTACTTTAATGAATTGGTCATTGAAAGAAAGGGGTATGAAAGTGAACGCAAGTAAGACGAAAGTGACGGTTTTTGAAAGAGAAGAAAGTTACACTTTATGTGAAATAAGAATAGAAGGGGAGTTGATTGAGCAAGTGGATGAGTTTGTATATTTGGGATGTTTATTTAGCAGGGATGGTAGATATGATAAGGATATAGAACGACGAGTGAACGCAGGAAATAGAGTGAATGGGGCTCTACACGCTATTATGAGGAGTCAGAATGTGTCAACTAAGGCACCTATGGCAATTCATAATGCTGTGTTAGTCCCTACTTTAATGTATGGTAGTGAAAGTTGGGTCTGGCAGAAGAAGCATGAGAGTAGAATAAATGCTGTAGAAATGCGTTCCTTAAGGAGTATACTAGGGCTGAATCTGAATGACAGGGTGAGAAATAGTGTGATAAGAGAAAAGTGTGGTTTGCAAGATGACGTTGTGACAAGGATTAAGAAAGGAATGCTTCGGTGGTTTGGTCATGTGGAAAGAATGAACTAGGAAAGAGTGACAAAGCAAATTTATGTTGCGGAAGTGAACGGCAGGGTCGGGAAGGGACGCCCTAGACGAAGGTTTATCGACCAAATCGGCGATACATTAAAAATGGGCCAGATTAGGAGTACCCTTAACCGACGAGCGTGTATGCGTAGATATATGGATGTAAAAGAGGCGAGAGAGGTGTGTCAGGATCGCGCCAAATGGAAGTCCGTAGTCTCTGCCTACCCCTCTGGGTGACAGGCGTGAGTGTTTATGTATGTATGTATGTATGGTTAAGTTAAGGTATTAATTTTTTTTGTGTACCCTAATTCTTTTTCTAAAATAAAATTACCCTAAGTTACTCCTTATAACATCAGCTATTTGTCAGTAAAAGTCCCATCAAAGTCGGTCCAACCATCTCCATAGATCTATTAAGTTGCGAGACTCCTTTTCTAGTTTTTAGTTCTGCCGCATAAAAAACAGTGTCCACACTGCTGTGTTCCGATATAAAGGGTAAAGAGAGTGAGTATAATATCAGACTGCAAAGCATTTTCTATCTTTGTCCTCAAAGGTGACAAAGCAGCTGTAGACTTCTTTCTTTGAAGCCGGCTGCAAGCAGTAAATTGCAGTAGCCACTTCCCATCAGGTGAACTGTAATTTCGTTTGTCAATTCAGTTTAAAAAAGTTATTTTTATGATACTAAGTAACTAATAATATTAAGTACAATCTTCTCAAAGTATCAAAGTCAAAGTAAAATAAAAACAAAGTATCATAAATAAATTGTTATTATAATTTAAGTAAAGAGCATTTTGTGTTTTGTCTTGTTATATTTTAGATTTCTATAACGTAGAGATATTATGTTAATTTAAGATATTACAAGTACGTTGTGTAGTAAGCGTAAGAGAGTTCACTTCTCCATATCATCCCGTGGGTGTCGTAAGAGGCGACAGGCACTGAAACAAGAGATGGGCATCAGCATCTTCCTGATAACAAAACTGCCCGCCAAGCTTGGCAACTATTGCAAATACCCTACCATATATTATGGAATCTATAGCCAGGCGTGTGATTAACAGTGGAGCTTGTGGAGGTCGAAATTATTGAGAAAAATGTTTTAATTATGCTAAAATCCGATAGTTTTATGATCTGACTCACTTATATAATCATCTATTAGGAATTAATTAATAAATTTGCATTGTTTTGGCAATCGTTTGCTCTCCCCAACAAATGAGTTGCGAAGTCGCGGGGAACAGCTAGTGGATAATAAGATATTATGAGCAGTAATTAAATGTTAAGCCGTAATAAAATTTGGTTAGCCACAAAACACAGCATTTAAATCACTTGGTTGGCATTAAAAGATTCGGTTTGCAAAAAAAAAGTAATTTAATCATACATTTTTCCTAATAAACAGTCGACCCGCAACATAACTACTTGATCAGCAAGATTCACGATTGGTTAGCAAAGACTATGCTAACCATTTAAATAACACCCATTATAAAAGTTAACATTTTAGTGTTTTATTTGGTGCAAGAGCGAGCAAAGCGATCTCGGGACTTGGGGCATCCTGACTCGCACAAGTTAGGCAAGAAGGGAATGGCGGGGTCAATCGAGCGAGCGAAGCGAGCGAACATACCTCATATCCTATACCTTCTTCGTCGTTATTTTTTATAAAGCACCCAGAAATAGAAGCCCCCAAAGTGTAGTCGACCTTAGCCGGGCTCCGTCGACTACACTTTTGTATTGTTTCGGCATAGGGGGGATACAGAGGGGATATCCCTCGCTGTTAAGGCGATTTTTTTTTCAGAAATCATTTAATAATTTTTTTAATCTTTAACATTTCATTTTAAAAAAATACGCACCGATTGGCGGGGGAAAAGGTGACGGGCACAAAATTAAATTAGTTACCTTCTAAGTGCTCATCAAAATTTTATAAACATGATCACTCATTAGAGCTTATATAATGAATATGCTGTACTAAAAAATTTAAAGTCGTCCAGAATGTCAAATATTGCCGATCGATGTAATAATGTTTGCTAGTCATGGTTTGCTGACCAATTATCTATTTATGCTGCTAGAATACATTTCTCTGCTGAGAAAAATATGAATACTTATTATAATAATACGAGTAGCAATATCTTTTTTTTTCGAATTAGCAATAAGCCGAATCTCATTCAATAGTGCAAGCGAATAGTTTTATATTTCTTATTAGCTTATTTCGCAAATCTATTATCCTTAGCACTAATCTGTTTCGACATTCTAATACCTATTACTACTTGCATTTTCATTGCCTTGCACCTAATTTATTAAGTTACAAAATACAAATAAGAACATTTTTTTATTGACTGCCAATGCCAGTATTTCAAAATCTTACGCCAGGGTTATACTTTTCATGTGTGTCTGAGTATATTTGTGATTTTGTTATTCTTTAAGCTATCGAAGCATCCCGACGGCTTTATTCAATGAGGTGTCTTTCGATTTGTTTAAAGTTTAAACCGTTCTAAAGTATGTAACCAATATATAGCAGCCGTAAAATACAAAATGTCTGTAGAGACATTTGCTTTTTATACAGTCGAGTATTTTTGATGTTTTGATTAACTTTTTTATTTGTTGGTGTCATGGCTCCCGCGAAACACAATCCAGCGGAGGGAGGGTACAGAGTTCCTGATGCACAGGTAGAGACGAAGGTCGTGAAGAAACGCACTTTGTGTTCCGATGTACAGAATGTTTGAGATTTTGAGATTTTTTTAATTAATTTTTCTTCGCCATTCGCCTATGTCGGTAGTTGTTGGGAGCACTAAGCTCGAAGTTGTTGCCCGATACGTTATCTGAACTGCCTGCCGAACGTTATCTGAGCAGAAATAAGGATGAAGTTGGTATGTCTCGAGAAGGGGCCGTCAGTAATGATCGCCACTGCTCTGGCGATTTGGGAAAATATTACAATGAAAGTTACTCATGTCCAGATGAAGAAGAATAGTCCAACATAACCTATTATTGGCTCCGCGGAACGGAGGAGCACATCCGTGGCGTAGGTATTATCCCCAAAAAAAAAAGCAAATCACACTATTTTATTTTAGTATGCGGTTATTGTTAAATTAATTTTCTATCCGTTGATAGCAGATACTTAAATACTTAACTATTTCTACTGTTCTATTGCGGTAATTTAAAAAAATAAGGTGTGTAATGCAATGTATAATATATAATGATTACGCATTAACATAAACCCGCCATAAAATGTGCCAAAATATGTTAAGATCATTGGCCTATAACTATCCGTGTCAATGGCGCGCGTCGCCGCGCGTCGCTGTCATACAAAACCCATGTGCGTTGGGTCACACCGGTACAAGTGATACGCGGTCAACGGGACAATTAAAATAACTAATAAAATAACATATACTCAACAAAATGGAATATAAATTGTAGTTGAATATATCTTCCTAAAGTTAAATAATTATAACTTTTAACAAAAAGTAAAAATCGACTTTACGGCTTAGCAATAAGTTGCAGCACCAAGGGCCGCGGGTTCGAATCACACACGGAACAAGTATTTATATGGCCTACAAATAATTGTTCCTAGTCTGTATGTGTGTTCTTGTGAAATTTATGTATGTAAACTGCCCCCAGGATACAGGAGAAAATCCTATTGTGGAGGTAATGTTTTTTTAATAAAACAAACAAAAAAAGACTTCAAATTGCTATAAAGGAAGTTATTGCTACCTTTAGGGGTGGAGTTTAATCTCCAAATTTATATAGGACTACCCTTGAAGTATAATAAGCTCTTTAATAAAAAAGAATCATTAAAATCAGTTCTCGATCTGAGAAGATATCATATAAAATTTCTTAAACAATAGTCCAATATTTTTTTCTATTTTCCATCCTTGGGAGCGGAAGTTTTGCTTCATAATTTAATGGGACCACACTTGATAAAATGATAAAGCCTATTTAATGAAAAAGAATCATCGAAATTTGTTCACAATCTGCGAAGATATCGCGTAACATACTTACAAAATAAACATAAACTTGAATTGAGAACTTCCTCCTTTTTGAAATCGGATAAAAAGTAGGATTGTAATCAATTAATGGCAATATTATAATAGGTAAAAAAATCAATTGCATTTTGATTATTATTTTTTAATTGTTAAACTGATACTAGGAACAAAAATGGTTAATATATTATTTTAATTACACAAAATATTTAACATTGAAAAAAGATAAATGAAATATGTAACTATACACTTAATTAAATATTATACTATTATAGTTATTATTAATTAAAATTTTATATTGTTGTACCAATCTTAGCTCAATAAAATATTTCTAAAGTTTCTTAAAATTATTCGTCTAAAGGTAGTAGATATGCAGCGTGTGAAAGCTGACAGGCGTTTTTAATTTTTAATTTCTTTATATAATATGTGTTAGTAATTTATTTCTTTATTTAATTAAATTAGAAATTCACATAGAATAGGATAGAAACTTTTTTTTATTATAATTTATGATTTTTAATATTAAAATACTTTATATATACATATATCTTCTATAATATAAAAATGAATCGCTGAATGTGTTGCTAAGCGCAAATCTCGAGAGCAGCTGAACCGATTTCGCTAATTCTTTTTTATAATATTCCTTGAAGTACGAATATGGTTCTTACGGAGAGAAAAATTTAAAAAGTTGCCTGAAAAAGTCTAAAAACAACACTTTTTTTATATTCCAATACAAGAGATTCAATTTGAACTTTAATAATATACCATAAAGTTTAAGTGGTTGTGGAGGAGTACCGGGAAGGCAAAACAATTGAGTGACGTTAGTATCCTATAAATATTAATGTCAATATTTATCAATATTTATACGATGGTAACAATACCCAAAAACAAAATTAGGGTTCCGCGCATAAAATTGATATCCATAAAATCGTAGTAAATTCCACGCGGGCGAAGTCGCAGGGCATAGCTCCAATAGCTATATATATATATATATAGCTATTGGAGCTATAACAATATATAATATATTGTTATTGTGCTCGCTTGTGTTATTCCTTTGCTACTGTGGGGTAAAAGTCGATAAAACGAAATACTTATTAAAATTGGGTCAAAACTGATACCTAAGTAACTAACAAACAACCTTATCTAAGTCTGGTCTAGAATATCTACACCGTTAACCTATCCGGCAGTGCACGACCGTAAACCAATCGAAATAGTAACCAGCTGTCAGGCGATTATAACTTGCGCCACATTGAAATGCTTTCTATATTACAATAATTTAGAGTTACATAAGTCCACGAGTGAACCAGTTAAACGGACACGTAGAAAATATTATGGTGTCCGACGATACTTCAATGTTGGGCAACGTAAAGAGCGTAATGCGTATTGCTCGTGTTGTGAAAGAACAGACAGAGTCACTTAAGTTATTTACGTAGATTTGATAAGCCATTATGGCAGCGGAGGAACCGCTTGCCATAAACTGCGCGAGCAACACTCGAATTATCATTTTAAATATTCAGATTTTTTGATTTTCGTTCAGAGGAGCTCAGTCACATACACACGGACAGAAGAAGTGCTGCAAAACAAAGACTAGCGATCCGCCCCGGTTGCTAACAAGTAATTTCTTGATCTCGACAACAGCGCCACCTACCGGGTCTGATTGTAAATCTAAAATATTCTCGAATCAACTTAATCACGCACACACACACACACACACACACACACGCGCACACACACACACACACACGTGCGCGCGCACGCACACACACACACACACACACACACACACACACACAAAATTTCATCAAAATCGGTCCAGCTGTTTAGTAAGAGTTCAGACACATACACACAAAAAAATAATTATAATACACATATATAAAGATAAGCAATAACTCACCTTTTTTCTACGTGGTAGAGCCATGCTGCAGCTATATTATGGTTGTAGCACGAATGGGTCGGCTCGAACGGGGAAGGACCACGCTCTCACAGAAAACCAGCGTAAAATAGCAGCTTTACGCTGCTATTTTACGCTGGTTTTCGTATGGTGAGTGTAGAGAACCGGAGACCCTTTTTACTGGCAAAGAGGCATTCCATCTTAGTCCTCACGGGTGACAACGCATCTGCATCTTGAGTCTTTATTGAGGATAGCTGTAGATGTCTATGGGTCACAGTAACCACTTACCATCAGGTGGACTGTGTGCTCGTTTGTCACCCGATCCTTTAAAAAAAAAACCTTGGCTCCTTTATGAAATGTAGCACTGAAATACACCGATCGCTTTCACTTGTTGGGGGTGGAGATTTCCTCGGATCTGAACTTTCAGGCGGTCCATTAAACCCAAGGCCAATGCTGAAAAATAAATAGGAGTGCTTGCAAAGGTGCGATACTTCACGCCGGGACAACTGCTTACTCTGCAAAGAGCATGTCCGGTCGAGCATGCAGAAGTGCTACCTTATATGTGCTGGTGCTGCAAAATGCCACTTACCTGCTTTGGGCTCAAATGGAAAGCCGTGCTGTGATGCTTATTGGTGACCTGAATCTGGTTAAAACCAATCTCATCATTCTCTTACACAGGTGCAAAGTAGCCAGCCTTTTGGTTTTCTACGGAACGCATTGCGAAGAGCGTGCGCAGAATTGCATAAATTAATTCCTCCCTCTCCCTTCCACCAGACGCTTCGCCAGTCTTCACTCCTTGTTTGTCGATAATCTATGTCGGCATTCTATTTATTCAGAGCAAACGGTTTGCTTCATCGTTCGTCATGCGTACAGCAAAGGAGTGAAATAATTTGTGCTTACTAATAAGTAGTACCAGCAACTGTATTTTTATTCGAATACGATGTGGGTATTTCTAAGGGAAGAGTGAATAGGTTTTGTTAAGTCAAATTTACCATCCAGGCCTGATTTACCGCTTACCGTGAGTTGGGACGGTAGTCAAGCACTGCCTTAGAATAGTAAAAAAAAAGTTAGTAATATTTTTGCTATCAACAGGCTTATGATTTAGATAAACGAACTTACAATCCATCTAACGGTAAGTAGCTACTACAGCCAATGGATACCTGCTACCAACGCTATAGATGCGTTGTCACCTCTGTGAACAAATATACCTTACAGTCTTTAATTATACTGCCTTCCGGATAGTTATTATAATATATTGTAACTTCAGGCTCAGAAAGGCTAGATCCCAGAGCCGTAAAGCCAGTTAACCCTTCAGTCTAAAACAAATCAGTGCAAGCACCGCCAAAAAGCAGTTCTTTTTAAGGGTGACAAATGAGGTCTATCTATCATCTTTAAAAAAAAATAAAAAGCAGATGGCTTGTCATGCCTGAGGACTGAGATGGAATGTCGCGCTAAATATAAACATTTCCATACGAAGCACAGCAGAATTATGATGTTATTTCACGCTGGCATTTCGTGCAGGCGTGGTCCTCCCCATTCGGACGGCCTAACCAACTCTTGCTGTAGAAAGAATATAGCTTCAGCGTTGTTCTACAATGTTTAAACTGCTGCTGCGAAGAAATAAATAGTGATGATGTGATGAAGAACAACGTGGGACGAAATGTGGAAATGTCTGCATATCTGTGAATATTGAGAAATAAGCTATAATATAACTCGTATAAATAATTATAATTAGGAAAAAAATATAACTGTTTAATTTAAATATTACTAAATTCAATGTGCTGTAACAGAGCATATAAAATTGATTATTTTCTTCTTAGCATAGTACTAATAAAATATACAAAATTAATATTCAAGATGTTGATAATACTCGTAAATGTGTAATTTATTAAAGACTGTGTTGTTTTCAAATTTAACGATTCCGTAATACGTTGAATTTATTTTTATAATATTATATCAGAGTGACAAAAATTGACGAAAGATTTATGGAATAAAACTACTTTTGCGGATCATTTCGCATTTAATTCAATTAAATTTACTTATTTTAATAAAATTGTTAAATTTAATTTAATTTAATATCATTCCGTGGGTGTTATGAGAGACGACAGAGGGAAACAAATCAGGAGATGGAACAGAAACAGAAACTTTTTATTCAGTTCGAGAAAAAAAAAACCTCTGTCCTGAGAAGAACCAGCAAGAAACCCAGCGGGACTTTAAAAAAAAATAACAGCTTACAATCATGTATGTTACACAATTAACAACACAAAACAAATTAGAAGTAGCTCGGTAGCGATCATCTCATTCCCAGGGCTTATTATCATCCATAAATTCCTTAATATTATAATAACCCTGTTTATACAAATTTAGTTCAATAAAGGTTTTTAACTTTAAACAGGTCAAATTTTTATATTTTCTGAGATTTTGTTGTAAAAGCGTATACATAGGCCAAGAATGAATTACTGACTCGGTGGAGTCGAGTAACTAGCAGCGAGTATGGCCAGCAGAGTTCCTAATAACGACTGCGGTTGCCAACCCGCATGCCAAGCGTGGCAACTATGGCAAATAAAAGACAATCTATGAGGGAGACCTATGTTCAGCAGTGGACTTTAATAGAAAAAAAAGACTGGAATGGTAACGACTAATTTAATAAAACTAGTTTTGTTAAGTGTTTAGTGTTCGTATATTAAGAAATCATAACGAGATTTAGTCATTATCGGCCTATAAAAGTCTTGGCGTGGCCATCTCCCGTTGTAGGGAGAACTTCTTTTTATAGAATAAAGTGACAAACGAGCACACAGTCCACCTGATGGTAAGTGGATGCTGTGACCTTTAGACATCTACATCGATCCTCGATTAACAATCAAAATGCAGATGCGTCGTCACCTCTCAGACCTGAGACTAAGATGGAATGCCTCGTTTCTAGTAAAAGGATCTCCGTTTGTCTATACTCACCTTACGAAGCTCAGCAGCATTAACTGCTGTTATTTTACGCTGGTATTCTGTGACACAACCACAAAATAGATGTAGCATTGCCCTAACACTTAGTGATATGTCTTAGCCACTCAGAAGGCTAAAAAAGTAACTGTTAATTAAAAGTAAAAACAGACTTCAACTATGTACAAAGAATGAAATAATTCCACAATCTAAATCAGCGTCTTCTTAGGATCTATTTCAGAATGTTAATTATTTTATTATTTTAATTTCTTTAAAGTTTCTTTTTTATAGGAGAGGGGGCAAACGAGCATGCGGCTCACCTGATGGTAAGTGACTACCGCCGCCCAGGAACAACTGCAACACCAGGGAGGGAACTGCAGATGCGTTGCCGGCCTTTTAAAAAGGAGTACGCTCTTTTCTTGAAGGAAGTCGAATCGGTCCGGAAAAATCGCTGATGGTAATCGATTCCACAAGGAAGTCGTGCGAGGAAGAAAACATCTTCTAAATCGCACAGTGGTGGACCGCCAATCTTCCAGATGGTGTGGATGGTATCGGGAGTTCTGCCGCGATGTGCGTTCGTGAAATTTGGCGGCTGGGATTAATCCGAACAATTCCTCACAGCACTCCCCATGGTAGATGCGAAAGAAAATGCAAAGGTATGCAACATCTCTTCGGAGTGCCAATGAATCGAGCCGATCGGAAAGGGCTCGGTCGTCGACAATTCGAGCCGCTCTGCGCTGGATGCGGTCAAGTGGAAGGAGCTGGCAGTGTGGAGCCCCTGCCTAGAGATGGGAACAGTATTCCATGTGAGGCCGAACCTGCGCCTTGTAAACCTCTTTAAAGTGCGCTTTCACTTTTCATAAAAAAAATCAATTTGCGGTGTAATTTATGTAGCTGTTGTATGTGTGGTAGTATCATTAAATGGAATCTGAAATACAACATTCGTGCTGAGATCCTTTCCTTTACTTTTCTGCCGACTTCCAAAAAGGAGACGTTACTCAATTCGACTGTATGTTTTTTATGTGTGTTACCTCATAACTTATTACTGGGTAAACTGATTTCGATGATTCTTTTTTTATTTGAAAGGTAGTACTTCTCGTGTGGTCCCATATAAATTTGAATAAGTTCAGACCAATAGTTTTTGAGTTATTCTTAATAACTTATATTGAAATCGATTGTAGAAATTTTTTAATTTTAAATTGTTTGTAAATGTTAGTGCAAGCATGTTATATGATACATTATTATTAATAATAGTCAACCTAATGACTAAGGACTAAGGAGAGTCGTGGTAACTCAGATGGTTAGCGCTCGCTGTAAATTTCACAGTACGCGAGCAACCCGGGCTCGATCCCCCGGCACCAGTGAAATTGTTATTGGTACTTTTAAGTGCTGATTTACCACGTGCTCGGCGGTGAAGGAAAACATCGTGAAGAAACCATCATGTCTGAGAAATATGAAAAAAAATTTTCGAAGACATACGAAGTTCAATAACACGCATTGGGGCAGGGTGGCGGACATTTCCTTGTCCTAAAACCCTCTCAGAAATGAGGGGAGGCCTGTGCCCAGCAGTGGCAGGTGTATATAGGCTGGAACTTTAACTTTAACCTAATGACAGCTCTCAACTTCTATGCATCAACTGTAACCAATTCCAAGCAAATCGCGCCTTCATTTATTTGCTGTATTTAAGAATTGAAATGTAACGAGAACCGCAATCTTCGGAGATTTTTCTTTATAGAATAAGGGTCACAAACGAGCACACAGTCCACCTCACCTCACATCTAGCCTCGATTAAGAATCAAAATGCAGATGCGTTGTCACACCTGAGGACTAAGATGGAATGCCTTGTTTCCAGTAAAAAGAGTTTCCGGCACCATAGAAAACACAGTAGCATTAAGATGCTATTTTGCACTGGTATAAACGAGAGTATGTGGAAGTTTATGTTCAGCAGTGGATTTTCGACAGCCCGGAACAGTAATTTATTATGTGTAAGTCGTTACGTGGACTCGCAATGGACTCCAATGATGATGATTAAACACAGAACTGGTATTCACTCCATACAATACGAATATGTAATTCATTTGATTACCCATACACATCTTTGCATGACTCATACCTACTCATTTTATCCTTATGTACTAGAGCTTTCGTCTTCTTTTCAATTCAATAAAAAAAAATACAATTTTACTATAATTTTTCTGTTCTGTAATTATTTTGCTATGTAGTAATTAACAATAAAATCTCAAAAAAAAATACATAAAATAATTGCTAATTTAGGTTGTATTAATGATTGATGTCTAATAGAACGCTTTTATATTAGTAAGATTAATGGTATTATGTAAGAAAGTGCTGAGGATTCATTCGTCGATAGAGACGAATGAATCCTCGACGACCACTTCAGACGAGAATTCAAATAACTATTTTACTAGTCAACCTACTAGTCAAGTATTCTGACCGCTAAGCCACGCTATCGTTAATAATTTTTGTGTAATAACATATTACTTCTATTCGGTAATTTTTTTTATGTTCTATCAATTTTTTTTTAAACTCAACTAAAATAAACAGCCTGCAAGTACTCTGCTTTCGTTAATTTTTTAAACGTTCCTTTGTCTCAGTTTTATGTATCAGCGAGCAACTGGGACTGGTGTGAAACGAGACGATCGTATATCATAACGGAGACACAGACGGAATCGCCGACCAGATAACATCGCTCAAGCGTGGCCACAGAGTAGGTTACTACAGAGATCTTTAAGACTAGTTCTTATAAGTGAATCCTAGAACTGGAAAGTGAATCCTTTACTTTATGTGACGAATTCTCAATTTCTTGGTGATGTTTTACCCTCGGAAAGCATATAAATCCACTGATACTGCATCTGATCTCCCTCTGGATTTTCTATCGGATCTCGATTGGATCTCTATTGCATTGCCGTCTCATCAGACTAGAATAGACTAGACTAAGGAATAGAGAGTGCACCTTTGCTCGCACTCGTGTACTTCAATTCCGACTGGAGGACATTAAATAAAGATCAATTCTTGTACAATATACACTACGTACTGGGACTTCTTTTTGTCTAGAAATATGTTTGGGCAAGTACTGGTACTATGTAAGTTCCGATCTGAAGAGTATAGAAAGAGAGAGGGTGCCGCCTTCTCTTTTTCTATACCCTAAGCTCTCACGGGTGCCAACACATCTGTAGCCTCCTTTGTATGAAGATAGCTGCAGGTGTCCTTGGACTGCAGTAACTACTAACCATCAGATGGACTGTCAGTTCGTTTGTCCTTTGAGTTTTATAAAAAAGATATGTATAGATGTAATTGGTTTCTCGAAAGCGATAAGGATGATATTTTGTATTTAAACAATATTTGACTTTCCAAATTTATTTAAATGCGTGTCTCTTTGATCAAATCACATATTTTTCTAATGCATAGAATTTTAATACATAGAAAGAAAGAAATATTTATTTGGCTATTTACTAACAAACTTGCACTGGTTACTCAAAATCATTCATCACCAACCATCTGGATGACTGTCGGGCCATCACTGTGTGATTTACCAGGAGTTTTCTTTCACGCACAACTTATTTTAGGAATCAGCTATCTCCTACAATTTTTCTGGACCTTCATCACATCTACATCTAAGGAACCTTCAAGAGAAGAGCCTATCCACTTTTAAAATCTGCATGCTCATTTGCACCTCTTATATATATAAAACAAGTTGCAGGTAACTTGAATTTAATTATCAAATTTCTAAAATAAACTATTTTGAATATAATTATATTCATTTAGAGCTAAATTAGACACGATGGGGTATCAAAAAAAAAAGAAAGTTTGAGTTTCATAACGTTTTAAGACAAATTGCAACATAAATTTAATTTACTCATACTTAACTTAAACGTTAATTGCAAAATTAATTATGATTAAAAATCTCATGCCGAAGTAATGGTTTGTTCAGAGGTTGGCAGCATCGGACATATGTGTCTAAAACTGCGTTAGAGCTTATAAGAATAGAAAAGTTCCAACATGAAGGTGTGAAAGAGTAGGCACTATAAATGTATAAAGGTAAATGAAGACTGAGTGATTTTACTAGTTATTTGGATGAATTGTGCATGGAGGATTTAGACTTGGAGATTGTGTGGGAAATATGTGGTATAAGTTAGAGAACGAATGAAAGGAAAAATAATACGTTATGGTGGAATGATGAGGTATGGATGACAGTCGTAGCAAAGAAGAGAGCATTTACTACCAACCAAAGCTGGTAATTCCGGCGGTATGAATGACGAGGTTGAGAGAAAATAGGCAGTATCTAGAAGTCTAAATAAGAAAGTAATAGAAGTAGTTGAAAGGAAACAGAAAAAAGAACCGATAAAAATGATAGATGAATATCTGATAACTTCCAGGCAAGTATTAAAATAGTCTTGAAACTCGTAAGAACTGCCAGGAAAAATTTGAAACAACCTAAATTAAATGCTATACGAGATGAGAATGGATGTACGATGTATTTTGAATGATGAAGTTTCGAGTTTAAATAGATGGAAGGAATACTCTAAAGGCGTGTTTGTGAGTGAGGAGACGTTCGAATTAAATGAAAGGGAAATTCCGAAAGAAAAGAAAAGAGGAAGGGAGATAAATATAGATGTTATAATAAAAGCGATGAATAGCATGAAAGCAGGTAAGGCAGCAGAGTGTGCTAGGTAGAGAAAGTGGTGGCAGGCCTGCTGTGCACTTATTTAATTTATGTTGGGAACTAAATCGGGTACCGGGAGACTGGTGCAAAACCCTTATAGTCCTAATATATAAGGGCAAAGGATCAAATCAGGACTGTAAAAACTACCGTGACATCAGCCTGCTTAGCATTGTGGGAAAACTGTATGCTAAAGTGTTGACGCTTGCAGAGTTGTGAAAGAAACTGACGATGTATAGATCAAGTATTCCCAATCGAATGATCACGGAGAAGTTTATGGCCAAAAACGAAAGTTCTTGTGCGTTCATGGACTTGGTTAAGCTTATGGCAGAGTGGACAGGGATGTTTTATGGCAAACACTGAACTCATTTTGGTAGAGCGTTGGGTTGATACCTTATCGTGGCTTGGTCACCCATGATAAACAAAGAGGAACCCACTTGGCTGCCCTGAGGTGTAAGGCAATCCCGAGGTGGCCGCTGCAAGTGGGTTTGCCTAGCCTTGGTGGGCTGCACGTTGATGGACTGTAGTGTCATGGATTTGCACTCCTCTTTTCCCGTCGCAGCCGAGGGAGAATCCCGGGGAAAGAGTAGTGGTGGTATTGCAAGGCGCTGCTCTCCCTACCTTCCGTTGCCAGATCCGCTGCTAGGGTCAGGAAAGCTGATGCTTTCTAGTGCTCGTTTTGCTTGGCCCCATGGCCTCCGCGTATAGGGCTAAGGGGGTCCTTTATGCAGGTGGAGTTGAGGCAGTGAAAGAATGCGCGCCTTGTGTTCCTGGTGCGTCTTACCTGAGACGGTAAAGGGGGAAGAGAAGTCTTCTCCCAAGGTAGGGCATATGGCGCATCCGGCGTTGTTTGGGCCGCGGATGTGTGCGATAGCGTTCCTTTAGGCCTGCCAATATGCAGCAAAGGTGGAACACCATGGAGCTTTAGTCGGTACGAGTCCGACGTAATCCAACCTTGCCCCCGCGAGGCGGGTATACGTAAGCATATTCCCATGTAAAAAAAAGGTTAGAAAAATTATTCAATTCTC
This sequence comes from Parnassius mnemosyne, assembly GCA_963668995.1. Taxonomy (NCBI): domain Eukaryota; kingdom Metazoa; phylum Arthropoda; class Insecta; order Lepidoptera; family Papilionidae; genus Parnassius; species Parnassius mnemosyne. The sequence goes on along the minus strand of CAVLGL010000035.1, from coordinate 5,966,141 downwards.
TATCTGCATCAGTGCATTTTATTTTTATTCTTATGCACTAAATATTTAGAGTCTTCTTTACAAAGTTTTACTTATTACAAAAATCTTTAAGTTATGCAGTTATTTTGCTATGTAATTTAAAATAATAAAAACTTCTCTAGAAGAAATTATGATACATCATGCATGCTCATTACATGCCTACAAAACTGTTGATAGCGTTTATTACCTCGAATTATACTTACTATAATACATTATAAGAGTGATAATTAATTATTAATTAAATAACTAATTTGAAGAACGCAAGTGGCATTTGCATAATTATTGTATTTTTTTTTTAATTTATAAAATATAAATTTGCAAAAACGTTTTTTGAAAGCACAGACTAATATAGTGAAACAATTCAAGACTTAAATAAATAAGCTGATAATATATAATGTAATAATCATTTCCGACTTTTTTTTGCGTGGTAGAGCCATGCTGCACCTATATTATGTTTGTAGCACGAATGGGTTGGTGCGACCGGCGAAGGACCACGCTCTCACGGAATTAATAACACCTTAATGTTGCTGTGTTTCGTATGGTGAGTGATAAAAAGACATTTTGATTCTTAATCGAGGTTAGATCTATGGGCCACAGGATGCACTTATCATTTTTTTTTACTTATTTTAAGCCAGTGTTTGACCACAATCCCACCCGGTGGTAAGTGGTAATGCAGCCTTAGATAGTAAATCGCACTGTCTAAGCGTAACAAAACCCTATTCACTCTTGCCTTGAAGACGCCTAGATTGTATTCGGACGGAAAGATAGACGCCGGCAAATTATTCCACTCCTTTGCTGTACAGATTACAAAAGACGAAGCAAACCATTTGGTAAAACCAATATCCACAACAAAGGGATGAAGACCCGCCGACCGCCTGGTTGTCCGGTGGTGGAAAGGAGGATCATGAGGTGAACTGTTTGCTCGTTTGTCACCCTCATCCTACAAAAAAAATGACAGTGGCAAACGAACATGCGGCTCACCTGTGACTACCGCCGCCCATGAAGAACTACTTTTCCGGTTTGTGGAGATGTAAGAGCACTTATCTTCACATTTCGTCTTGTGGGTAAGTGGCGACTATGGGAGATGCTTTCGAAAGATGGCGGTATACCATCACGCTTACCCCAGACGTAAAATGCCCAACGTGTGCGAGACATCAATTTAAGTATGTACATGCATTATAGACTATTACAATTCTAATGCATGAATTAACCTATCAAATATACACAGCTAATTAGGGTGAGTGATAGACTAATGCCCGTATTAATAAACGTTACTCAACCACGAACTCAAGTGCGTAATCATTTGATACGCCCTCATTACGATATCAGCATATCAAGATCGTTGCTAATTAATAAACAGATAAAAACAGTATCTCAAAATGCTGTACTTAGGAATACTGTTCTGTCACTTACACTCATGTACACACACTTGAGTGGCGAGTTTCGTTTATTAATCAGTGCGGCACTCAGCTGATATCGTAAACCTAAATCGCATCTTGAGATATGTTTATTAATAACATCATAACCTCAATATTGTACTCAAGTGCGTGTACTTGTGCTGAGTAACGTTTATTAATACGGGGATAAGTAATATAATATGTGACGCTTAATATAAATATATTATATCATAGTAAGGCAAATATCCCCCCATTTTTCATATTTGCCCCGATTGGCAGACGTATTGGCAAATGCAGTTTTTGGTTGGTTGAGAGGAAAGTGCTGCTGCCTATCTCCTGCTTTATTTCCCTCTGTCGTGTCTTACGACACAGACGGGATAATATAGGCGCGAATGACTGTAAAACCATATTTCTATAGTAAATAAAGCCTTTGGATCCTACATAAGATAACTTTAAAATCATTAATAATAATATTGCACTCTCTGTAGTTACATCATCTACACTGGTCAACAGTACTGTCGCAATAGAATTGCATAACTACATAATAAACTGCGAGATTTATTACGAATTCTAAAACTGGAGTTTATAATAAGAAGAACCTAGGCTATGCACTGAATACTGTTTTACATTCATTTGCGGTTAAGTAATATGAAATATATTTTTAGAATGTTAAAATAACTAATGTGAAAATGTTTTTTTTATCGAGCTTAAGTCATTAAAATGGTTGTAATAGACTAAAAATAGAAGTAAGAGGGTACAGTAATTACCAGCGAGGCGAGGCGAGAATTGAAATCTCGCCGGCTTATATCCAATTGAAATTGCCACATGCAAAAAAATTGCCTTTTTTTTCGTAGTCATCGCGAGCTTGCGTCAAAAATAGTCAAAAATACAGATGTTCAGTTCGTTTTGCGGTATTTTTTTTACAGGAGAGGAGGCAAACGAGCATCCGGCTCACCTGATGATAAGTGACTACCGCCGCCCATGAACAACTGCAACACCAGGGAGGGAATTGCAGATGCGTTGCCGGCCTTTTAAAAAGGAGTACGCTCTTTTCTTGAAGGTCCCTAAGTGGTATCGGTCCGGAAAAATCGCTGATGGTAATCGATTCCACAAGGAAGTCGTGCAAGGAAGAAAACATCTTCTAAATCGCACAGTGGTGGACCGCCAATCATCCAGATGGTGTGGATGGTATCGGGAGTTCTGCCGCGATGTGCGTTCGTGAAATTTGGCGGCTGGGATTAATCCGAACAATTCCTCAGAGCACTCCCCATGGTAGATGCGAAAGAAAATGCAAAGGGATGCAACATCTCTTCCCAGTGCCAATGAATCGAGCCGATCGGAAAGGGCTCGGTTGTCGACGATTCGAGCCGCTCTGCGCTGGATGCGGCCAAGTGGAAGGAGCTGGCACTGGGGAGCCCCTGCCCAGAGATGGGAACAGTATTCCATGTGAGGCCGAACCTGCGCCTTGTAAATTTGCAGGCGGTGTGCCGGCATGAAATACTGTCCCGCTCTGCTGAGCACGCCAAGCTTTTTAGAGGCCAATTTGGCCTTGTCTTCCAAGTGACCACGAAATTGCACGTCACTCGATATGTCGACTCCGAGGATACCGATACTGGCTGAGGCAAGAAGGGGAGTGCCTTGAAACTGAGGAGATACGACAAAGGGGTTCTTTTTAGCGGTTAACGCGCAAACTTGTGTCTTCTGAGGATTAAGCTGGACTAGATTTAGTCGCCCCCAATCCGAGACTTTGTTCAGCAAAGACTCGACTTCAGGCACAAGTTTGTTCCGGTACTCGGCGATGTTTTCTAGAGACATATTGGCACGGCCGGTGTATAGAGCATCACCAGTGCTGTCATCCGCATAGCAATGAATGTTACCAGTTAGCAACATATCATTGATATGCAGAAGAAACAGCGTTGGTGATAGCTCACAGCTTTGTGGAACACCAGGGTTAACAGGCTTGTAGTCAGAACATGCACCGTCTACAAGTGACGCACCTTGATGCTCCGATCTGCAAGGAAGCTGGTGATCCAATTGCACAATTTCTCTGGAAGCCCATAGGAAGGGAGCTCCGAAAGAAGCGCTTTGTGCCAAACCTGATCGAAGGCCTTCGCAATGTCCAGACTAACGGCCAAGGCCTCCCCCTTGGACTCTACTGCCTCCGCCCATCTATGGGTCAGGTAGACCAGAAGATCACCAGCTGATTGACCCCGACGAAAACCGTATTGGCGGTCACTAATCAGCTGGTGATCCTCAAGGTACCGGATGAGCTGGCAGTTAATAATGGATTCCATTATTTTGGAGAACAAGGAGGTGATCGCAATAGGCCTATAGTTGGACGGGTCTGAGCGGTCGCCTTTTTTAGGGAGCGGTAAACATTAATAACTTTTTTTTTGTTTATTCCGTCTTAGCTTAACTAAAAATGACAAATTTCATCAATATGTCGTCGTCCGTTTGTTGAATTGGTCAGGTCGTAATCAGCCTGGGCATTTAGTGAAACGTCGCCTTTTCGTGATTAGATATCTAACATCCGCACAAATCGTTCAACGTGATACGGTCATAATTCAATTGTAGAACTTGGTAGATTTTAATGTGCCCGGGTATTTCTTGATATGCCGCCGTTTCATGATTTGGCCGATGATTAAAACGCCATAGAACTTTATACCTATTTTATATAATATAATAATGATTTCCTCCAGACTAAATTTCGATCACGGCCGCCGTTCTCAATAGAGACTAGCCATCTGCTCAGTACAGGATTATAGTACCTGGATGTTTGCTCAAGCACAGGTGCACTCTCTGTTCCCTAACTCTCATAGTCTTATGGGACGGTAATCCAACACGACCGGAGAGAGATCAGGCGCAGGACCTATGGTTTTACGTGTTTTCCGAGGAACGGAGGTGAAACATAGTCAACTTCCTGACTTCGGGCTACTACTGACTGATTATGGACCGACCCGAGATTCAACCCAGGACCTTAATATGATGAGCAACCGCATTTACAACTACTAGACCAATGAGGTGGAGACATTACTTAAACCTTATACACACACACACACACACACACACACACACACACACACACACACACACACATATATATATATATATATATATATATATATATATATATATGTGTGTGTGTATATATATATATTTATATATATATATATATATATGTGTGTGTGTGTGTGTGTGTGTGTGTGTGTGTGTGTGTGTGTGTTTTGGGTAGACCATGGGCCATCTTAACCTACTGTGGCTGATTTTAGTAGATAGGCGTTTTTGTATGTTTAATATTATTAACAAAAGTCTAAGTTATAAATTAAAAAGGTGTCCAAGCTTAACGATCGGACTACGATATAAACAGATGCCCTTGACCATGAGAGCACTGTCTCGTAATGCATCGCTCGGTCCTGCAATGGCAATGGTGTTGCAAAGTTAATAAGCACTCTATCTACTCAACAATACGGTAAAATTTTACTATACCATACTAATTCACGTCACGTTCGTACAACCTCACTAATCTAATGAAGATGAACTATGATTTAAATTTTGCCATACAATTATGAATTCTACCCTCGTCTCGCCTCGCCTTGGCAGTGAAAAAGTAGCTTTACACTAAGGCCCACGAGGCCTGGCTCTATGGTGGGTGAATTTAGGAGACGGCAAAATATTATATTCAAAGGCGACTATATTTTATACTTTGTTATTATTATAAGACAAAATGTAAGATCAAGTTTAAAGCCACGGCATCAGAGGCGGCTGAACTGAGTAAATGACGCAAGTACGAGTTTTTGAGAGATGAATGCATATTTGTTTACGGTGTAGTGGCGGTGTAAGAATATACACTACCTTTTTTATATAGAAGAGGGGGCAAACGAGTATGCGGGTCACCTGATGGTAAGTGACTACCGCCGCCCATCAACAACCGCAACACCAGGGGAATTGCAGATGCATTGCTGGCCTTTTAGAAAGGTGTAAGCTCTTTTCTTGAAGGTCCCCAAGTTGTATCACATTGTAAACAATTCCACATAGAAGTTGTACAAGGAAGAAAACTAGTAAAACGCACAGTCGTGTACCGCCAAGCTTCCAGATGGTATCGCGAATTTTGACGCGATGTGCGTTCATGAAATTTGGCGGCTGGAATTAATCCGAACGAATTCGTCAGAGCACTCCCCGTGGTAGATTCGATAGAAAATGCAAAGCGGTGCAACATCCCTACGCAGCGCCAGTGTATCGAGCCGATCAGAAAGACCTCGGTCGTCGACGATTCGAACCACTCTGCTTTGGATGCGGTGAAAGCACTGGGGTGCCCCGGTGCTTTAACAGTGGTAGAGCCACGCGGCAGCTTTTGCTGTCGCACGGATGGGCCGGCTCGAACCGGGGTAGTACCACGACCTCACAGAAAACCAGCGTGAAGTAGAGATTTACCTCTGCGTTTCGCTTGGTTAGTGCAGGTGGCCGGAGGCACTTTTTACTGGAAATGAGGCATTCCATCTTAGTCCTCACGGGTGACAACGCATCTACATTTTGATTTGTAATAGAGGATAGATGTAGATATCTATGGGTCGCAGTAACCACTTACCATCAGGTGGACTGTGCGCTCGTTTGTCACCCTTATTCTGTAAAAAAAAAAGATGAGAACAGTATTCCATGTGAGGCCGAACTTGCGCTTTGTAAAGTTGTAAGCGATGTGCCGGCATGAAATACTGTCTCGCTCTGCTGAGCACGCCAAGCTTTTTAGAGGCCAATTTGGCCTTCCCTTCCAAGTAACCACGGGTTGTACCTACCCCATATCGTCCCGTGTGTGTCGTAAGAAGCGATAGAGGAAAGAAAACTTTATCAGGAGATGGGCAGCAGTATCTCCCTAACTGCGGACTACAACTCAAAATAATAAAAAAACTGCGGCAATATATGGGAAAGTACTATGTTTAGAAGTAGGCCATGGTGGATGAATAAATATTTGTACCATTTGTTGTAGAGACTATCGGTTAGTCCACGTACGTTAAAGTTACTAAAAACTTGCGTGAGTATCGTGGAACACTCGGTTGGAACGAAGTTCCTTTCGTAGTATATTATTATTGATAAACGTATTATAATATTGATTAACAAATACAAATATATACAAATTACTAGCGTCTATTGAAATGAAGCGTCATTGAAAACAAAATAATATTTATTTAACGGCAAGATAAGAAAAAGTGCGAGGGACATGGATATTACTCCATCTCGCTTCCTTATAGCCGCCAAGGTCTACACTAGGTCAGAAGGGGTCGTGACGGAAAAATCTTACACTTTTTCTCGCCTAGCCCCCATCCGTAAATTCATACCGTCCGATATGGAATTTCGTTCCAAAAACTGTATCCGACCTGTTGTCGCCGCTTTTTTTTACTTATATGTTTAGAACAAAGGATGTTAATTATACGTGAATCATATTTTTGGAGATCAAATCAAATTTTAAAATAAAGTAATTTTTCTTAAGATTCGACGATAGTTCACGATAAGAAGTATTTTTAATACATACCGACCGGGCTGGGCCTACGTCACTTTTTAACTTGAATTCCCTACTAATATTTGAAAACATTTTAAATCTTCTCACACAGTCCACTTGATGGTAAGTGGATGCTGTGGCCCATAGACATCTATATTTATTCTAAATTAAGAATCAAAATGCAGATGCGTTGTCTCCCCTGAGAACTAAAATGGAATTCCTCATTTGCAGTGAAACGGTTCTCCGATTCTCTACACTCAGCATACGAAACACAGCAGCATTAATCTGCTAGTTTACGCTGGTATTCTGTGAGAGCGTGGTCTCACCCCGGTCGAGCCGACCCATTCGTGCTACAACCATAATATAGTTGCAGTGTGGCTCTACCACGTCTTTTCTGAAACTACCATACAATCATTATACCAATACAAGTAATTACGTAGACCAGAAATTACCCACTTATCAGAACACACTCTAATATAAAGGCATATATTTTCTGACACGTTGCATAATTTCCTAGTTTGAGGGATCAGTATGCTTAAGTTACATACAAAATATAAAGGGTATTATGTAACTGCGCTAAGTGCAACAGTAACTTACCAGTATATCGATTTCAGTAACGCAGTTTAGAGATGTCTATAGCCGAGAAAATTAATAGGAAGCCCTTATTGTCTTTAATACTAGCGATCCGCCCCGGCTTCGCTCGCATGATTTCTTGATCTCGACATAAGTGCCATCCAGCGGATACAATAATGCTCAAACACTCAGAAAAAATTTCATCGATATGAAACTTTTTGTGTGTAGTTCAAGGCCTCAACCAACATTTGTGCACAGTGCACGGATTGTTGATAAAATAATCTTATAATTTTTATGTACTTTTAAAGTTTACTAGATTAGTTTTACTGGAAATGAGGCATTCCATCTTAGTCCTCACGGGTGACAACGCATCTACATTTTGATTTGTAATAGAGGATAGATGTAGATGTCTATGGGCCACAGCAACCACTTACCATCAGGTGGACTTTGTGCTCGTTTGTCACCCTTATCCTAAAAAAAAACTTTTAAAGTGTTAGAATTACACACAAGCTACCAGTCTACTTGATGGTAGCTAATACAGTTCACTAACGCTTGCAATTCATTTCAAACAAGAATGGCTACAGATGTTTTGACACTCGTAAGCACTAAGATGAAATATCACACAATTTGTACATAAATTGACTTTATACCCATTTATCATCATCATCATCAACGTTGTGGTGCCATGCTACAGCTGTAATATGGTAACAGCAACTCAATGCTGGTGTATTTCTTATGGTGAGTGTAGAGAATTGGAGACCCTTTTTACTGAAATGAGGCATTCCATTAGACATTTTAATTCTTAACCGAGGATACATTTTTTATAGGATAGGGTGACAAACGAGCACACAGTCCACCTGATGGTAAGTGGTTGCTGTGACCCATAGACATCTATCTACATTTATCCTCAATAAAAAATCAAAATGCAGATGCCTTGTCACCCGTGAGGACTAAGATGGAACGCCGCTTTTCCAGTAAAATGGTTCTCCGGTTCTCTATTCTCACCATAAAAAATACAACAGTATAAAGCTGCCATTTTATGCTGGTGTTCTGTGAGAGCGTGGCCCTTCTCCGGTCAAGTCGACCCATTTGTGCTACAACTATACTACTAATATAGCTGCAGCATGACTCTACCACGTTTAAAATATACATAGAATATAGATGTAGATAGCAACATGTAGATGTATATAGGCCACAGTATCTATTTACCATCAGTTGAACTGTGTATTTCTAGATTTTTTATAGAATAAGGGTGACAAACCCTAAAAAATGTGACTGGAACACAACAGAGGACATGTATCACAGTGGACCTAATATCACAGTGGTAGAGCCACGCGGCAGCTTTTGCTGTCGCACGGTTGGGCCGGCTCAAACCGGGGTGGTACCACGACCTCACAGAAAACCAGCGTGAAGTAGAGGTTTACCTCTGCGTTTCGCTTGGTGAGTGCAGGTGGCCGGAGGCTCTTTTTACTGGAAATGAGGCATTCCATCTTGGTCCTCACGGGTGACAACGCATCTACATTTTGATTTGTGGATTTGTGTTGAATGGAGGATAGATGTAGATGTCTATGGGCCGCAGCAACCACTTACCATCAAGTGGACTGTGTGCTCGTTTGTCACCCTTATCCTATAAAAAAAGTGGATGTTTCTTTGCTTGGCGAAGGAAGCTAGTAAAATAGGTTGTAATGACGTCAGAAGGAAAACCTTATCTCCTGCGTAGTAAAGTAAGTAATTTTTAATTCGCGACAAAACAAAAGGGTGTTATATGTTTGTAGTGTGCATCTGTTTGTCTGTCTGTGGCATCATGGTTCCTGAACGGATGAACCGATTTGATAATTTTTTTTTTGTTTGAAAGATATCTTAATCAGGAATGTTCCAAGCTATGTTTCAAGAAAATCTGTTCAGCCGTTTGACGATTATCAGCTCTTTTTGTTTCGAGGGTTTTTAAATGTTTTAATTTAAGTTATTAAATATTATATACCGAGTTGGAACGGCAGTAAGTTAACCGTGCAGTGGCGGTGTAAGTATATCCACTACCCCCTAACATCCTGCAGGTGTCGTAAGAGACGACAGAGGGAAGCTGAACCAGAAGATTTTTTTTGTTTTTTTTTTTTTGCTAAAAGTTCACCACCTCTGACCGGAATGTACACAATGTGTACACAATCTTTTTTTTTTATTTTAGTAACTTGTTTTAACCTATAGCAAATATCACTTCTATGAGGCAATATATGGGTGAGGCTAATGTTCAGCAGTGGACTTTTGATAGGCCTTGGACTTTCAATAATCTTTACTGTGTAATTACAAATTACAATAACATTCAGAGCCGATTTTCTACCAACTTCAAACAAGAAGAGGTACTCAATTCGACTGTATTTTCTTGTGTGTTACCTAATAACTTCTTACTGGGTGAACCAATTTCAATGATGAAAGCTGGTGCTTTACATGTGGTCCCACATAAATTTGATCAAGGTCTAATCAATCGGTTTTGAGTTATTCCTAATAATTTATATTGAAGTGGGTTGTACAAACTTTTTAATTTTAAATTATTCAATCATCAGCTAAAAGTTTTGTTTTTATAGAAGTGGGGGCAAACGAGCATACGGGTTACCTAATGGTAAGTGACTACCACCGTTCATGAACAATTGCAACACCAGGGGAATCGCAGGTGCGGTCCCGGCCTTTTAAAAAAGGTTAAGCTCGTTTCTTGAAAGCCCTAAGTCGTATCGGTCCGGAAAAATCGCCGGTGGTAAACGATTCCACAAAGAACACTCCTAGTAAATTATACAATGGTGGACTGCCGAGCGTTCAAATAATATGGCTGGAATTAAATCGAACAATTCCTCATAGATGCAACATCACTCCGCAGCGCCAGTCAATCATCAGTTAACCATTAAATAAAGTATCACTATTGAGTGAAGTCACAGGGAAAAGAATATGCCTCTGCATTTTTTATTCCTAGACCTGCAGAAGGCCTTTGACTGTGTTCCTAGGGAGATGATCTGGTGGGCGTTGCGGTCGAAGTTGGTACCAGAGACCTACGTGGAAATCGTACGTGACATGTACCGCAACTCCGATTCAATAGTCAGGACGGCTGTTGGTGATACCACCCCCTTCCCCATAACCATAGGCGTGCATCAGGGCTCCGTCTTAAGCCCCTATCTCTTCAGTGTGATATTAGACGAACTGTCAGCCAGCGTACAGAAACTACCGCAGCCTTGGCTGCTTATGTACGCTGATGATATCGCACTGGTAGATGAGGACAAAGGACGGCTCACCAGACGCGTGCACGCATGGAGGGAGGCGTTTGAGAACGGCGGGCTGAAGCTAAACGTGGCGAAGACGGAGTATATGGCCTGCAACAGCACAGATCTGACGTCTCTCCGTATAGGCGACGACACCGTCGAGCGCACGGACAACTTCAGGTACCTCGGATCTGTGCTTGATGCGTCCGGTGACATCGATCGCGACATCAAGGCCCGTATATCAGCGGCTTGGGCGAAATGGCGCGAGGTGACGGGTGTCATTTGTGACCCCAAAATGCCGGTCAAGCTGAAGGGACAGGTCTATAAGACCATCATAAGGCCTGTCCTTACGTACGGCAGTGAGGCGTGGCCGGTGCTGGAGCGATACCGGCAGTTGTTGCATGTCACGGAGATGAACATGCTGCGGTGGATGTGTGGCGTCACACGGAAAGACCGTGTACGGAATACATACATCCGCGGCAGCCTCCATGTCCGTGACATTGCTGACAAGCTGCAGGAAAGTCGCCTCCGCTGGTACGGCCACGTCTTACGACGACCAGCAAGCTACGTGGGAAACAAATGCCTGGACATGACCTTACCTGGTGCCAGGAGTAGAGGACGGCCCAAGAAACGCTGGCTTGATGTCGTGCAGGATGACATGCGCGCCAATGGGCTAGTTGTGAGGGACGCCGAAGACCGGGCAAAGTGGAGGAGGAAGTGTCGGAAAGCGGACCCTGGGTTCTCCCGCGCTGGGCGGGATGAGCAACCGGGATAAACGCTAGGTAGAAGATTGAGTGAAGTCAGAATGTGTTAAAAGATACACGTAAGGCTATTCATAATGGTATGTTAGTACCTACCATATTGTATGGCAGTGAAATTTGGGTTTGGCAGAAGAAGCGCGAGAGTATATATAGAGTATGACAGGGTGAGAAATTGTGTGATAAGTGAAAAGTGTGGTTCGCAAGATGATCTTGTGACCAGGATTAAGAAAGGGATGCTTCGGTGGTTTGGTCATGTACATGACCATGAAGAAATAGTGATAAAACAAATAAATGCTGCAGAAGTGAAAGCCAGAGTCGGCAAGAGACACCCTGGGCGGAAGTTTATGGACCAAATTGGCGATATATTGAAGATGTCCCAAATTAATAGTACCCTTAATCTAGTATATGGATGTAAAGGAAGCGAAGAGAAGTCCGTAGACTCTGCCTTACCCTTTGGGTGACGAGCGTGAGTGTTTATGAATTGTATATAATTATTCTGTTGCGTTAAATATTCTTAATATTACATTATTAATTTATATATGTACGTGTTACACAATTGCTGTTTTTTTAATTCATTATCTATTCATTCATTACAGCATGCGTGCTATGACATAAGCCGCGAATAAACAGAAGTCAGAACTCAATATTTACATTCGTTATATTATTTTATTCAAATTAATGGAAACTGTGAGGGCCTGTATCTTCTACATGTAAACTTTTAGCAGGTAAGTTGAACCCCAGAAACAGTCTGTATGTTTTAGTGCGGTATACTCTGGTCCTTCCCATTTGAGCTGACCCAGTTTAGCAGAAGACGTGGGCTGGTAGCCCGGCTCTTAAACGTATAATCGTGACGCAATCAGAATTAATATATATCCGTCTATAAGCCGACCTGGTGGTAAGTAGTGATAAAGCCCTATATGGTAAATTGCACAGCCTTAGTTTAACAAAAGCCCATTCTTGCCTCAAAGACGCCGAGATTGTAATTTGGCGAAAAGATGAATGAGGACCTCCGACTTAGAGAGGGTTATATCTAAATCGGCTGTTAGGTAATTCAGGTGGTACGTTGTTGTCTTTCTAAAAATTAAGACCGTCAACCGATAGTGCCGCAGTTTGAACTCTACCTTCAGGTATGCAGCTTCTCGTTGCTGGAACGATCTGCCGCCACCAATACGTGCTCTAAAAACTATAGGAATATTTAAAAAAAAAAACTGATATTAATTTTAAAACAAGACTGTAATCACAAATAATAAATAAAAATTTACTTATTTTACGTATACAATTTAAAGGGCCTCCATTTAATACTAAAAAGATATGATGACTGTAAGATTCACTGTATTTATTTATTTTTTTATCTCCACACTAATTTTCAGATCACTTTCTGTTTTCGTTTCTTTTCGTTGATGGTGTTGTTAAATCTTCTTAGTCTTCAATTAAATTCAAATGTTTATTTTATTAAGATTAGACGATATATTTCATGTTGTTGAGCTGTTGAGCACTTGATCATGTATGTGTACATATAAGTGTGTATGGATGTATAGCTATATATGGGTTCATATGTAATTGTATGTTTATAATTGCTTAAACAATGTATTATTATTTCCAAATAATAACACTTATTATGCTGATTCTGTCCCCACACTGAATATTTTTATCTAATTTTAATTAGTTTTAGCTTTAGGTAATGTATGACCGTCCGTGAAGCCAATATTAGGCTCTATTTGAAAACCAGCGCTGCTGTCATCTAGTTCAGCAGCTGTTAGCTGAAATAGGGACCTAATTTGACTTTACACAAATCCTGTTTTTTATATCTCGTGTTATTTTATTTATTTTTTTCTTTGTGATGTCAAATAAAGTTTTCTTTCTTTCTTTCTTTCTTCTTACCTAGCAGGATTGCCTTCTTTTATAGAATAATGGTGACAAACGAGTTCACAGTCCTCCTGATAGTAAATGGATGATGTGGCCCATAGACATCTACATTTATGATTAAGATGCCTCGTTTTCACTAAAGAAGGTCTCCGGTTCACAACACTCACCATACGAAACAGCAACTTTGAACTGCTAATTTACGCTGCCATTATGTGAGAGAGTGTCCTTCTCTGGTCGAGCCGACCCATTCGTGCTACAACCATAATATAGTTCAACATGGCTTACCTACTTAAGATATGATTCGCAAACTGTAGTATTAAAGGAGTCCAGATTTTTTTAAAACATTTTATACATGGCGATTTCCTAATGATAATGTCCTTCATCGCCGGCACTTGGTTAATATATATAAATAAATAAAATAGAAGTGTATGTTTGTAATGTCAAAATAACAGCTTTTACTAAATGCATATGGAAGTATATACGGCATTTGTAACAAAAAAAAAGTTTTAAAATTTCTGTCTGTCTGTTTATTTTTATTAATCTTCGAAATGGCTGGACCGATTTTGTCCGATTTGATAGCTGATGTTATAAGGAGTAACTTAGGCTCTTTTATTTTAGAAAATTAATTTAGGTTTCGCGCACAAAAGTTAAAACCCTAAATCACACGCGGACGAAGTCGCGGGTAACAGCTAGTTGGTGCATAAAATTTTACTTTATAATTTTATTGTTGACAGCATTGAGAATTTAACTGCTGTGCTGTTACGTGTTCTTTATATATTATAAAATTTATGTTGAGTGACTTGACCCTAGATCCTGTTTAACTTTTGGCTATTTACTAATTCATATATTTTATTATATACAAATAACTTGCAAAAATTGTACGTGGTAGAGCCATGCAGAAATTTGCACTGTGATCTGAAATATCTGAAAATAAAGTATAATTATTATTATTATTGCTGGCCGTAAGAGGAAGCTCAAAGTCGCTCAGCGAGCTATGGAGAGAGCTATGGTCGGCGTTTCTCTGCATGATAGACTTAAAAACGAGGATGTCCGCAGTAGAACCAGAGTAACCGACATAGCCCAAAGAATTAGTATGCTGAAGTGGCAATGGACCGGCTATATAGTTCGAAGAACCGACAACCGATGGGGAAGAAAGGTTCTCGAGAGGCAGCCTCGTACTGGTAGGCGAAGTGTCGGGCATCCCCCCGCTAGGTGGAGTGACGACCTGGTAAGACATGCAGGAAGTCAATGGATGCAGGTGGCTTGAGACCGTGCTTTGTGGCATTCCTTGCTTCAGGCCTACGTTCAACAGTGGACTTGTGAAGGGCTGTAATGGCGATGATTATAATTTTTAGGTTGTAGCATGGATGGGTCGGCTCGAACGGGGAAGGACCACGCTCTAACAGAATATCAGCGTCAAATAGTAGCTTAATACTTATATGTTTCGTATGGAGAAAACCGAAGACCCATTTTACTGGAAACGAGGCATTCCATCTTAGTCCTCAGGGTGACAACGCATCTGCATTATGATTCTTAATCGAGGATAGATGTGGATGCACACACAACATCCACTTACCATAATTTGTGACTGTGACTGTGTGCTCGTTTGCCCCCCTTATCTGTATTTATAAAAATCAATTGCTGTCTGTTAGTCTCGCAAAAAGTCGAAATTGGCTGGACCATTTTGGATGAGAGTTTCTGTGTGTGTTTGAGTGGGTCCCTGAATGATCTAAACGATTCATAATTGGACCCGGTAGGTGGCGCTGTTGTCGAGATCCAGAAATCGCCCGTGCGAAGCCGGGGCGGATCGCTAGTTCTATATTAAAAAAAACTTTCTTCTTTCTTCTTTATTGTTCTGTATAAAAAAAAAACTCTTTCTCGTTTCTTCTTTATTGACTCGAAAGAGTCATAGACCTCCCATGTTGTAAGGAGGATAGAGGATTGACGGTAGGAGTTTCAGATATCTCGCACGTTAAACGTATACGTGACGTAGACGTAGTAATTTAGCAAATTGCAAAACACGATCGCTTCAATATTATATCAATAGCAATGATACCCACTTTCAAAACGTAACTGCCTTGAGATAACGCATCAGAGAGCACTTTTACAACTAAAGCACTTTAATTCATTGTAATAGGAACTGTATTTGCTTGACAGATGTGTTTTATGCAGTAGTTTGCTCTGGTTGCTATTGAGTATTATTATTGCACAGGCATTGATGAGTTAAGTTTGTTACAAAACAGATGGTGAATGTTCTTAAATTTATGATCAAAAATGAATTAATTGAATGTGCATTTTAATTTAAATATAAATGACTGTGCATATATTTTTAAAGCTTTGACATCACATTAGAAAATTTCCTGTATTTTGCTGGCATTTCACATTCATAATTACACGTAAACAAATATTGTAAACCAAAAAAAATTGTGGGTTATATAAATACTATGATTGTGTAGTGGCGGTGTAAGAATATCTTGTACCCTGTATCGTCTCGTGTACATATTTTATAATAAGCGACAGCTAACAAATGAAAATGGAAATGCGTAATAGCATATTCCTGATAACAATTTAATAATAACAATAATTAATAAAAAAAAACTACAGTATTATTGCGAAACCATTGCACAGAAAAGTATTAATTTGAGCGACTTCGCTTGCGTTACCAATAAAATAAAAAATATAACTTGTGCTCCTTTACATAATGCAAGGTAATCGGTGAATGTGTAGCATAGGTCAGTCATGTGTAGGGTTACCAGATCCGAAAATAAGTTTTCCTGGCAAAATCGCTGACTTTTCAATAAATTTCCTGACATTAATGCGGAGACAGCAAAAATACCTAATTGTAAAGGCTCGCGCATGTGCTTGACATATGCGAAATATAAAGCAATAAAAAGTAAGAAACAGCTCATATGAATAAAACATTTTAATTGTTGGGATTTTTTTAATTTATTATTATTATTTGTGATTAAACTGTTTCATAAATATTTTAATTTGTATTACTTATATTTTTCTTGTTCTATTTAAAAATTTGTCACTATTTCTAATTTTCCCTATTTTCCTGACAGAGGGCTAAAATTCCGGACATGTGAGGAAAATTGCTGTCACCTGGTAACCCTAGTCATATAGCGAGCTGTGATGACGTGATATAGCAAGGTATGCCGGTTTTGCAACGGTTCCATTTCTTGAGACGATGCGTCACTAAATTTAATTTGTATAATTGACTAAATTAACTTAACGGATTTCATCGCGTCTAATTTTAACTCATTTTAAATTAGCAGTGAATAGAAACAGAAACCCTTTCTGTCTTATCACAAAACGTGGTATATTAGCTTTTTTACATTGCAATTCTGTGAGACCGTGGTCCTTCCAAGGTCAAACCGACCCATTCGTACTGCAACTATAATATTGTATGGCTCTACGGGCTTGGCAATCCACTTCTATGCAATTTATTTAAATGTTTCTTCTCAAGCGATTTCTTTGTAGAATCGGCTGTGTTTTTCTTTTTTTTTTACACTGGCTTTACGGCTCTGGGTTCTAGCCCTTCTGTGCCTTAGAATCGGCTGCTATGTGGAATGAAGTAAAATTTTATATCGTTTGCTTGACAGTGCATTGAAATTTGGAAACGCGCAACTAATATACCGGTAGTGTACTTATCTTCTTGAGGCTTTCTCTAGTTGCGATGAACCGTTAGTGTTATGAACTAATATGAATGTAATAAACTCATGTTATTTTAAATGCAATCCAGACGTTGCCAATCAGAGCGAAACAGGACTGGTGTTAACTATTTCGCATCTTGTGAAAGAACTCATGTGAGATTTGTTTGATTTAATAATATAATTTACATATTTAAACATTGAAATAGCATTAATTACACTTATTAAAATGGGTAAAATTTAATAAAAATCATTAAGGACACACATTTTATATATCAAGAGTGCAAAGTTTAATACCTAATTTTATGTTTCGCATGGTATTCGCATTTATAAAAACCCAATGGTAAAAATTCGACTCGTTCGAAATTTTTGGATTGTTTTTTTTTTTTTATAGAAGAGGGAGCAAACGAGCATGCGGCTCACCTAATGGTTAGTGTCGACCGTCACTCATGAACAACTGCAACACCAGGGGAATTGTAGGTTTGTTGCTGGCCTTTTAAAAAGGAATAAGTTCGTTTTTTAAAGGTCCCTAAGTTGTAACGGTCCGAAAAATTGCCGGTGGTAAACGATTCCACAAAAGTAAATTTGTACTGTAACACCGTAATATTCATTTCTTAGGTGGTAGAGCCATGCTGCAGCTATATTAGTAGTATAATTGTAGCACGAATGGGTTAGCTCGACCGGAGAGGACCACGCTCTCACAGAATATCAGCGTAAAAAAGCAGCTTAATACTGCTATGTTTCGTATGGTGAGTATAGAGAACCCAAGACCCTTTTTACTGGAAACGAAGCATTAACTTAGTCCTCACGGGTGAAAACGCTTCTGCATTTTGATACGTAATCGAGGTTAGATGTAGATGTCTATGGGCCATAGCAACCACTTACAATCAAGGGGACTGTGTGCCCGTTTTGTCACCCTTATCCTATTAAAAAAACATTTTAACTGCACATTAATATCTAAAACACAAATATCTCATATGCAAAATATAAAATAAACACTTTTTTGCCTTGACTTTTACACTTCACACACTATTAAAAAAGAAACATTTGAAATCACACATAATTCACATCTTATTCAGTCGATATGTCAGTAATAATTTGTCGACCGTAATTATCCGTCACTAAAAATTCTTTGGCAGCAATCTCTACTCCGTGCGACTGTTTGACCACAGACTATTAAGTGTTTAACATTGGCTTTAGAGTAATAAGTAATAATATATGCAAATGCATGCACTTACTCTGAAAAATGGGCAGTATGAACGTAAACAACGTATGTTTTATTTTATTTTATTTAATGTATTTGTAACACATGGTTATGTGCTTAAAAATGTTACATAGTATTTAGTCCCTTTACATATTAATTAATATATAGATGTTATATGAATACTGAGTTCCACGTACTGACGCAATTACTTAAACTTTTTACTTTAGATCTTTTAAGGTTATCCCCGTGTTGTTTACACCGCTTCGTAGTATTATCTAAAATCTAATCTGAAATTGCATTAAGATACAAAGTATGATTTGAAGTTATTTGCTTTCGAAACTTATTATGCTATTCATATTTAGGAATGTTTTTAAGTAAATTAAAAAACGTTTCGCTTGTGGCGCGACGCATTGAAGCCTACATCACGCTATCAAAGTTTGGACGTTATCCTGTATACATTGAATAGCTCTTGTACGATCTCTCCTTTTCTACCGACCTCAAAAAGGAGGAGATACTCAATTCGACTGTATGTTCTTTTTTTTTTGTATGTTACCTCATAACTTTTTTCTAGGTGAACCGATTTCGATGATTCTTTTTTTTTATATATTGAATAATTAACTTACATTGAAGTCGGTTGTACAATTTTTCTAATTTTAAATTATTCTTTCACAGCCATAGTACTAATGACGCAAAAAAAGCAACAACAAAAAGAAAATAAAAATAAACAAAGTACCAATATGTCGCAATCTCTGACGAGTGTTGCTTGCCTGTTTACCACTTTTATAATTTGTTCTGAATACATGCGCCCTTGCCCTCACTGTCCTTGACCGATAAACTGTTTGCTACATTTTGAGAGGTCACTATTCATTGGTATTAATTTTGTTATAATTACTTTTTTCGCGTTTATTTACAACAATGTTCGAATGAAAAATAAATAACATTACAGACTATTAAAAGTCCACTGCTGAACACACGCCATCCCATAGATTGCCTCATAGAGGATATTTTGCCATAGTTGCAACGCTTGGGAGGCGGGTTGGCAACCGTAGTTTTTTTATTTACTATCAGCAGGGCTAGCATGGGCAGGAGACAATTTTATCCCCGGGGCAAGGAGAAAATGTTTATCCCCTCGCTTAGTGTTATCCACCCTTCGAACATGGATACACCGGTGGATATAATATCCACAGTAGATAAATAGTGAGATAGACTTAGACTTAGATAGATTTTTGTATGAATATAAACTTAAACCCATGTCCAATGAACTAGGATAAAATTTTCCATTTCAAATGTCAAAAAAGTATAATTTTTTATCTTTCATTTGGCTCCATGCTACGGACGAGGGATATATGTCTACTCGTTATGTCACACGGGGCTATACTTCTACCCGTTGCCGTGGATATAATCGGGGGATAAATTTTTTGTCCCCAGCCCTTAGACTTAGATAGATTTTTGTATGAATATAAACTTAACCCCTCGTCCAATGAACTAGGATAAAATTTTCCCTTTCAAATGTCAAAAAAGTATAATTTTTTATCTTTCATTTGGTTCCATGTTACGGACGAGGGATATATAGGTATGTCTACTCGTTATGTCACACGGGGATATACTTCTCCCCGTTGCCGTGGATATAATTGGGGGATAATTTTTTTGTCCCCAGCCCATGCTAGCCGTACAGGAAGACGCTGCTGCCCATCACCTGTTTCAATTCACCCCCTGTCGCCTCGTACGACACCCACGGAACGATATGAGGTAGTTGAAATACTCACACCGTCACTACACGGTTAAAAGTTGAATTGAAAAGTGACTTATATGATTTTTAAGGTTTTTCTCACTTGCACTATGAAATCTTAATTTTCGTTACAGCTCGGTCGGTCTCCAAGATTTCGTCGTGACTTACCACGTATTCGAACCCAACGGTTTGCTTCATCGTCCGTCATGCGTACAGCAAAAGAGTGGAAACTTATGCCAGATTCTTCTTTCTTTAAGGCAAAATTGAATAGGCTTTAAGTCAGTGCGCTTTAACCATTTTCAGCTGTAACACGACTTAGTACTATCGGTTGGGTTGGTGTCAAACACTAGCTTACAATAGTTTGAAAAAAAACGTAATTCTTATCATGAGTATATTCGTAGTTAGAAAGGATGCCGAGTTTTGACTTCAGCCTGTTGGTATTTTAATTTATTTTTGTTTGTTTATACGTCCTACTTCTGAGCACAGGCCTCCTTTTAATCCTGAGAGGGTTTTATTCGATCTTTTTTTTTATTTCTTAGGCAAGCAGGTTTCCTCACGACGTTTTCCTTCACCGTCGGGCACGTGGTAAATTAGCACTATAATTGCAATTAACAATTTCAGTGGCACATGTGGAGATTAAACCCTGGTTGAGCATGCCGTGAAATTTACAGCGGGCGCTTAAACCCAACCCTTTTCAGGTCAATCTTCCTGAAAGTTAGTGTGTACACTTTGGAACTTTAGTATTTATATTATTATTAACATAATAGGTCGGGGAAACAGTTTCTTCGTATTTTGTTTGTATAAAATTGAAGAAAAATCTCTTTGGTAGTACTGTTTGTATCTGGCCAGTTATAATATCAATACATATAAGACATTAAGAAAAATAAAAACGTGTTTTACTACAAAAATGGAAAAATGCGACTCAAACCGTGAAAAAATTTATGACGTTTATGCATTGAGTTATATGTACTACGTACTAGAGAAGCCATTCCGAACATTGACTATGTTCAACTGAACTGTAGTGCAATCCATACAAACTAAATATTGCGTAAGTTGAAGATTTGTGAATTCCATAAAATTATTATTATTACATTTTATTTAGAAATATGTTTGTTTAGATTAAATAAAGATATTTTATATTAAATTCTTATATTTATTTTATATTAATATCTTATTTTATATTAAATTAAAGTCTTCGCGCATGCGCGACTATTACTCTCAAGACATAGAGTAGGACACAATTTTTGTTTGGAATGGCTTCTCTAGTACTAATGCAGTGGCTTCTAATGCAGTGTCAGTAAGAGAAGCATAAAGTTGATTAAAGCGTTTTCAGTTCGGGAATTTTGATGTCAAAGATGCAGCTCGCTCTGGTCGGATACGGATAAAGTCGATGCCATTTTTGTAAAACGTGGAGCAAGATCAGCATATTAGTAATTACGAGATAGCCGAGGAATTGAGGATTGACCACAAAACAGTTTTGATCATTTTAAATAGTCTAGCTATAGAAAAAAGCTCGATATTTGGGTACCACACGGGCTCACTGAAAGAAACCTATTGAATAGTGTACTCATTTGCGATTCTCTATTGAAATGTAATAAAACCGGACAATTTTTGCAAAGATTGATCATTGACGATAAAACATGGATGATCTACGACAAGAACGTGTGAAAAATATTATGTTCAAAGGGTAGTCAAGCTGCACAGACTGCAGCGAAACCCGGATTAACACGCAATAAGGTGATTCTGTGTGTATGGTGAGATTGGAAGGGCATCGTTTATTATGAGCGGTTAAGGCCGAGAAAACCATCGATTCGTATATCTGCTGCCAACAACCAATGAAAAGTAAGAAATTGAGAAAAACGGCCGGAATTGATCATTAGAAAAGGAGTGGTCTTTCATCGTGATAACGCCAGACCACACACATCTTTGGCCACTCACCTAAAATTGAGAGAGCTTGGCCATATAGTCCTGGCCTTATACCATATAATTTTCACCTGTTTCGGTCTCTTCAGAATTCTTTGGGTAGTGTTAGCTTCGTTAAGCCTAACGTCTAGAAAGGACTGTCAAAACTACTTGTCGCATTTTTTTTGATCGAAAATCCCAAGATCCCCAAGCAACGGCATTGTGTCACTAACAATAAGATGGCAACAAGTAATCGAACAAAATGGCGCATATATATTATAATTAAATGTAATTAAACATTGAAAAAAATGTCTTGAATTTGTATATATATACAAAGAAACTTTTTCCCCGACCTAATATACAACATGTAACAAAAACCCTGTGGTTTCCCTTAAGTACGTTATCAGGATCAGTATTCAAACTTATAGAAATAACTTTTTTTGTACAAACAAAAAACAAAAAACAGGGTTTTTGTTACATATTGTATAACACATATAAACTTTTATTATTTCTGGTTTTTGTATTTCAGTGATCTACAGAACATGTTGTAAAAAACGAATTGTTCTTAACACATTTTGTAGAGCTAAAATTGCATAAGTTTAACCAACGAACGCCTGGTCAGCTTTGATCCATTTAGGTCGTCGTAAGTTTTCAAACGAATCGTAATAAATACGCTCGGCTCTTTTGCAGTAAGTTTTTAGATGCATTCTTAGAGTAACTCAGTATTTTTTCGGACGGGAGTAACGCTCAGTTAAATGTACAGATTATATAAAAAATATTATTTTAATGGTGAATATTTTATGAATAATTAAAAATATTAATAAATCAAAAATAATAAATTAATAATTAAAATCAATCAAAACACAACAGAAATAAAAATTAGCATTTATTGATACACACGCACTTTTCTTCTTGCATTTAGATTAACTTTAAACAGATTAATTGATACTTGAACTTAACAAGTATTTGAATAATAACCAGGTACACTAAAGTCAGCAATGAAACATTAATCGTTACACAGTTATAAGGTGATTCAAAGATAGCATTGATTTATTATCAAGTCGTTGAACTTTGACACTGCCTCACCATGATCTTAGACGCTTCAATGCACCATGAACTTCTATGTTGCGATTATATCGGTACAACGAACTATTCTTTATTAGCTTAATTAACGAAAAAAAATTAAATATTGACTTAAAAGATGCAAAATTTATATTGTATTTATGAAAACTTTAAACGTGATAATTAAAAATTTCTTAACTATACAAGTACATTTAAATAAAATTGTAGTGTCCGTCTGTAAAATCGAAATAATTGCCTTATATTATTTGCATGCCGTTTTTTTATCTATCTATCCGGGCTAATCTTAGGGATTGCTGAACCGATTGTAAATTGTAATAAAACTTCATGAACAGATAGACAGCAATACCAGGAGTATTCTAGGCAATTTTTTAATATGAAAAACTAAGATATCGTATTTGATAAAACGAGAAATTGCTAAAATTAATTGTCGTTGATCTAAATAACGCCACGTTAATAGCCTCTACCCAGAGAAGCCGAAGCGAATAGCTACTTCAAAAGTAAACTTATAAATTAACATCATCATCACCATCGTCATCATCCCGCAGACCATAATTAGTACATTGCTCATCCAGATCATCATTTAATTACAAATTCAAAATTAATACTTTTTTTTAGTTATGGTAAATCAATTGGAAACAAGACCTCAGAGAAGAACAGGCAAAAACCTCTGAGGTACTCCTAATGCTGCTTTGTTTTGTATGGTGGGTGTAGATTACCGGATACCCATTTTATTGGAAACGAGTTCGAAGTCTTTGAATTAATCCAGGATATTTGTAGATGCAGCATTACAGCATCCACTTACCATTTGGTGGATTAATCTATATAAAAAAATAATTTTAACAATATATTAGTAGCCAAGGGACTTGCAACTGCAGTTATATAGTTATTTCTGCACATAAATAGCCTCAATATATTGACCTTACGAGGGCGGCACTGAAAATTTCGGGAATCAAGGAAGTGACACAACATTACTATTTAAAAATGTACTTATTGCTTTTCGAAGTATTCTCCGCGAAATTTGACACATTTTTGCAAACGATGGAACCAATCATTGAAGCAACCATTCCATTCGGAAGTTGGGGTCTCGAAAATGGCCGTTTTTTAGGCGTCCACAGCTTCTTCAGGTGATGAAAATCTCTGTCCACGCAATTTATTAGGGCTTAGGTCGGGGCTGTACGGCGGATGGTCTAATAATTCTATGTTTTCTTGCTCTAAAAACTCTTTTGTTCTGTGTGCGGTGTGAGAACTCGCATTCTCGTGATGGAGGATGATGCGGCGGTTGTAGTTCTCTTTACGGAGTTCAGAAACGACCTGTGGCAAACAAATGCTAGCATACCATTCTTCATTAAAAAGATTTTAATATGACAAGAACAGTGGAAATATTCCATTCCCGATACTTTTAGTGCAGCCTATGTATTTTATTGAAGGACTAGCTGTTCCCCACGACTTCACCCGCGTATAATTTGTTACGATTGGATTTCATGGGTTTTAATTTTTTTACGAGGAACCCTAATTCTTTTACTAAAACAAAAATATTAAGTTACTCTTTATAATATCAGCTATCTGCCAGTGAAATCTCGTCAAAATCTGTGCAGCTATTTCGGAGTTTAGCCGGAACAAACAGACTGACAGACAGACAAAAAAATTAAAAAATGTTTTTGTAATAAGTACCGTAAATACTTTCATATGCATTAAGTTAAAAGCTGTTATTTTGACATTACAAACAGACACTTCAATTTTATTTATTTGTAATATATGTATATTTGTATAGAGTATAGATATGAGAGTAGGAGGTAGACTTTTCATCACCTCTTACAACATACTACGTATAGGCACGTATTTTTTTCATTTATAAAGAAAATACTAGCAATGCTAATGACAATATTAATATTCCCCCTAACTACTCCTGGTACTTGCAATTACATTAAAAAAAAAACAACATATTGAATGTCGTAATTTTGTAACTTACACTTCGGGCTGTGTCTTATGATAATTTTTTGTATTGTATTGTAATGAGACGGCTTCTGTATGAATTGATTGGGCTACTAAAGATATAAAAGATATGTTTTGTTTGTGCTAGTTATTCATACGTTTGTTTGTAGACGTAAAAACTTTTTGACCTTCGTGTGTCATGTTGAGTGTGTCAATAACTATCAAGAACGGTGAAATAGATGATACGTAATAATCAGAAATTAAATCTTTCGTTCTGTACTTACTACAATAAAGTTTTATTAGTTACTAGCTGTTCCCCGCGACTTCGTTCGCGTGTTAGGGTTTTTATGTTTCTGCGCGGAACCCTGATTATTTTTCTAAAATAAAAGTAGCCTATGTTACTCCTTATGAAATCAGCTATCTGCCAGTGAAAGTCCCGTCAAAATCGGTCCAGCCGTTTCGGAGATTACCCGGAACAAACAGACAGACAGACAGACAGACAGACAAAAATTTTAAAAATTGTATTTTAGTTATAGGTATCGTATTTACTTTCATATGCATTTAGTAAAAAGCTGTAATTTTGACATTACAAACAGACACTTCAATTTTATTTATTTGTATAGATTATGAAACTTTTGCTCCATAAATTGTATTTGAATTCCAATAAATATGTGTTCCTTGCCCAGTCAAACCTGCGCATTTGTGCTACAGCCATAACACAATTTCTGAATAGCTCTACCACGTCTGGCACTGACATCAGTCAGCTCAGCCATGTGGTGTATAACGTTTTCCAGATCGAATTTCGTTCACGGCGGCCAGTCTCAACATAGACTGGCCATTTGCGCAGCACAGGATTATAATGCACGATTGTCTGTGCAAGCGCAGATGCACTGTCTATTTTCTCACTCTCAGTCTAATTGAACGGCAATTCGACACGATCGGAGAGAGATCAGGCGCAGGACCGATGACTTTGCGTACATTCTGAGACACGGGTGTGAAATACCGCCTACTAACGGAATCTACTGCTATCGAGAATTTCTTGACAAAAAATATAATAACTGATTTGACTTGAACCGGGACTTGATCTGAAGACCACGTGATCAGTAGTCGAATTTACGACCACTAGACCAACAAAGCACTAAAACTTAAGAATAGATAGATATGGAGAGACAAAATGGATTAGTGGATATTCTTACACCGTCAGCTGGTAGTGGTGGTTTAAGAATATCTTCTATCTACCCCATAACGCCCCGAGGACGTCATAAGCGGTGACAATGGGAATCAAACCAGAAAAACAAACTGCAACTACCTGCCAAGCGTAAAACTGTGGCAGATAGAAGCAATTTATGAGGGAGGCCTGTGTTAATTGTTATACAATTATATAATAATAATTATACAAAACAATTACACGTCTTCCGCTATATTTTTTTGTGATTACTTTTACTTTGTTATGCATTCTTATTTCATTAAACAAACTACGTGTTATAGTTAATCTGAATTTTTATTTTTAAATAGAAAATTATTAAGAACTCGTAGTAGGCTAATGACATGGTAATGAGTGTGAGACTCGGCGCGTATGAGCCTCCGGCTATGAGCACGGTGGGTGTCGCCACTTGCTGCGGTGGTCACCCTAGTTTTATCTATTTATTTTCCGTTGCCGTTACAGCCTAATAATGTCCACAGCTGGACAAATGCCTCTCCCACAGTTTGTCTCATAGGAGGTATTTGCAATAGTTGCCACGCTTGGCAAGGGGGTTGGCAACCGCAGTTTTTTTTATTTTAAATCGTTATTAGGAATACGCTGCTTCCCATCTACTGATTTGTTTCACTCTGTCGCTTCTTAAGACACCCACAGGATGATATGGAATATACCGAGTAGATAAAATTATTTATTTATTAAATTTTTATTATAAACCATATAATAAGGGATAAAAATGGCGGCCTTATGGCATTCTGCATCAGTCAACCCTGGATGATTTTAGAAACTGTAGCATGTGTAGACAATCACTTCATAAAATAATAAATAAGTAATAAAAATATAAGGTACAATAAAATGCAAATAAATAGAATATTTAAATTATTTATTTATTAGCAAGCCCCCACACCTTCCCGTTGGTGTCGTAAGAGGTGACAGAGGGGAAACTGAGACAGGATATGGGTAGTAGTATCTTTCTTATAACAGCAAAATTACAATAAAAAAACTAGAGTTGCCAACCCGCTTTCCGGGCATGTCAAGTATGGCAAAAATTCGTCCATGAAATAGAATATAGTTAGTGAAATATACAAAGAAAATAAATCGGTGACCACGACAAGTGGTCGATGGCCGCCACAACTTATAACTCAGTTAATTCTCTCTGCAGTGCAGTCTCACGTTTGACTTTGAGATGGAAGGTTTAATCGCGTTACGACTAATAAGCACGTAGAAAACGACTTGGCGTATATTTGATATACCATTTGCTGTTATATCCATATTTCCGTGAGTATCGTACATTGAGACAGGAGATAGTCACCAGCATTTTTGTGATAACAGCAAAAACTACAATAAGAAAAGAAAATAAAAAGATAGAAGAAGCTACGGTGGCGATCATGGTAGCGGCGAGGCGTGGGGTACTAAGAATCTCTGGTGGAGGTTCGGTTGCCACCTAAAACAAATCGACCTGGCTACATTCAATGCACGCTCTCTGAGGACTGACGATAAGATCCTGAACCTGAATGAAGAGATATATAAGTTGAAGATCATACAGGTTTACGCACCAACTTCGGGACATTCCGATCAGGAGGTGGTAGAAATGTATGAAGATATTTCTAGAGCCATGCATTCCTCCAAAACCTACTATAAGGTGTTAAGCGAATGGGGTCAGCAGCTGGTCGACTTCATGGAGAAAGACGATCTCTTTATGATGAACTGTTTCTTTTAGAAGCGGTCCCACAGGAAGTGGTTCGACAAAACATGAGATTGACTTCATTATGACGCCCAGACGGCAACTGTTCAGTGATATCTCAGTCATGGCGAGAGTAAAAACTGGTAGCTAGCACTGAATGGTGAGAGGCACATTGAACCTTAATGTTAAGTTGGAGAGGTCACGTCTAATGAATTCAACGCTCCGTCCCCCTCGTATTCTAATCCAAGCCGGCCGGAAGTTAGAGAAAACTTAATTATGAAATTCAATTACATTCAATACACACAAGTCAAGCTAGTAGAAGCCGTGTTCTAATAAGGTTAATTGCGAAAAACCAAAACAGATTACAAATTGTCCAAACCACATGTTACGTTTTTTAAAAGTAAACTTGTCTTTTTACTTTATTCGCGGGAACCTTGACATAGTTATCCATCGGTTATAACATCCGATTTAAATAAATCTCATTTCGACTTAAGAAATTATTTCTGAGTGAGTCGAGTAATTATTGCACCTGAAATATATGTATTTTTTTTTTGTAAAGGTTATCAACACTTGTTTGAAATTTGGCTAGAGAAAAAAAAACAAACCATTATATTGTTATCTTCGCCTAATTTTCAGAATATTGCCAATCCTATAGACATGAAGACACTGCTCAGATTGGAAGCAAAATGTTTCGCCTATATTTTTACCGACTTCCAAAAATCGATTTCATGTAATATTTTTGTATAGGCATTATACAGTAGCAGTTGTTTAAATCAGGATCAACAGGAATGTATTATAATTTCTTTAAACATTTATTTGCGAAGTCGATAACACCGAATGTCGTTTAACCTTCTAATTTGGCCCCCTTTTCACATTTATGTTTTAGTGGCACATAATTATTTAAAAAAAAATTAATCTAAATAAAAACATTTGAAAGTACTGTACTGTACTTCAAACCAAACATACCAATAAATTTACTGTACCTACCTACTTCAAACTAACCGACCGAACCAATAACTTGGTCAACACATTTTCGTGAGTGTGTGCAAACATGACACTATTTAGACCTTAATAACTCAAAAAATATGGTAAATGCGTCCATGAAATGTAGAATTCGTGTAAATATATACACTGCCGATGCATCGTCCTTTTCTTTTACGAACTTAGATGGCATATTGTTATGTGTTAAGATAATTTAAAGAGTTATATAAGTTAAAATACTTACACTAGTACCGAAAATAAGATATTCTTAAATAAATGCGCGAGGCTATTCGCACCGTAGCGCATATTAATCTTACCTCGGCATTTGCCAGTCGTTCTGCAGTTCCGCGCGGACGCGCAATACTTCTTATACCACTAGTCTAACGCAATATCCACGAATGCATCGTTGTTCTAGTGGTTGTAAGCGACTGCTGTTCATGTGGTCTCGATTTGGAATCCCGGGTCGGGCCAAAATCTATACAAATAAATAAAATTGAAGTGTCTGTTTGTAATATCAAAATAAAAGCTTTTTACTAAATGCATATGTGACCGGTGAAAGGAGGAGGGGCCAACGCTCCTGGTGATAGTTCGGATATATACTTTGATTTCTTTTTATAGGATAGGGTGACTAACGAGCACACAGTCCACCTGATGTTAAGTGGTTACTGTGACCCATAGACATCTACATTTATCCTCGTTTGCAAATCAAAATGCAGATGCGTTGTCACCCGTGAGGACTAAGATGGAATGCCTCTTTTCCAGTAAAAAGGGTCTCCGGTTCTCTACACTCACCATACGAAACACAGCAGTATTAAGCTGCTATTTTACGCTAGTATTCTGTTAAGAGCGTGGTCCTTCCCCGGTCGAGCCGACCCATTCGTGCTACAACTATACTACTAATATAGCTGCAGCATGGCTCTACCACGTGCAAATAGACGATAGCGTCATTTAGGCTTCGATGTATTTCGCTTGCGACGCGACGACAGCGTCGCCACACATATGAAAGTATATACGGTGCTTATAACAAAAAAAAAACATTTTTATTCATTTTAGTTTATGTGTCTGTCTGTCTGTTTGTTTTGACTAAACTCCGAAACGGTTGGACCGATTGTGACGGAATTTCCACTGGCAGATAGCTAATGTAATTTAGGTAGTGTTTGTAGTATTGTAGATGTATTTTATCCGAACGAAGTCGCGAGCACCGCTAATTTTCACATACAAAAGTAAATGTAAAGACACGGCATATATACACCCCATTAACGGGCAGAGACTTCGAGCTTCTTTTAACTGCATAGTGGGGTTTAGGCACAGGAGAAATGCGCGCCGTATGGCTCCAACGCGTGTACGCAAACTTCGTATTTTACTGCCGACTTCCAAAAAAGAGACGGTACTCAATTAGACTGTATGTTTTTTTATGTGTGTTACCTCATAACTTTTTACTGGGTAAACCGATTTCGATGATTCTTTTTCGTGTGGTCCCATATAATTTGATCAAGGTCAGGCCAATAGTTATTGCGTTATACTTAACAACTTATATTGAAGTCGGCTGTACAAAATTTTAAATTTTAAATTATATTTTCCTTAAAACCTATCAAAAGTCCAATGAAAAAAACTACGGTGGTCAACCCACCTCGCAGTTGTTACAAAATCCCTAAATGCAAGGTGGTAGGACCTTTTTTGGCTAGAAGTCTATCAAGGTCCTCTCCGAACGGATTCCTGCCTTGTCATGGTGGTGGGGCTTATTAGCCGTAGCTTAGTCACCCAAGGTGAACAAAAAGGAACCCACTTGGCCCGCCCGAGGTGTAGGGCCGGCCCGAGGTAACCGCTGAGAGAGGGCTAGCCCATTTCGAATGCGTTGATAGATTTTCAGAGAGACCTGATCTGCCGCTGGGGTCAGAAAAACTGGTACTTTCGTGTGCTCGCTTTTTCCCGGCCCCATGGCCTCCGCGTATCGGGCTCGGGGACGTCCCTTGCGCAGGTGGTGTTAGAGGTCGCGGAGGAAGGCACGCTTTTTGTTCCTGGTGCATCTTACCTGAGAAGGAAAAGGGGGAGGAGAAGACCTCCCCCAAGGAGCGGGTGCCATTGGATATGTGTAAGCGTTCGCGTGGCCTGTCAATATGCGGTGAAGGTGGAATATCATGGGATTTTAGTCGGTGTGAGCCGGCATAAACCGTCCTTGACCGCAAGGCGAGTATTCGAGGCATTTCCCCTTGTAAATATGTTCATATGGTCTTGGATTTGAGTCCCGGGTCGGCCCTAAATTAGTTGATGGATTATGGGGAATTTCGCAGTGTTTGCATATAAAAAGTCATGTTAATTTCTAAGTAGGAATTACGCTAAGACAAAATGCTCGCCGCACTGCTCCAACGTATATAGTAGATTTCGTAAGTTTTTTTCTATCAAAACAAAACAATCAGTACATGCTCTTATGATATTATAAATAATATTTTAAGAGTTTCACCTGTATAGAAAAGAGCCAGCAAGAACCTACGGTCATTGATAATTTACTGTTTTTAGATAAGCATAATAAATTGTTTATAAAAAATTTGATGTGCTAAAAACTTTTAAAAAACTTTTAAATTCATATTTACCAAATAACGTCATAAAATCTACACCAAAGTCACCTTTAACACTTATATGAAAGCTGATTCACAGACAGCGAATAACCAAATACATTCTTAATTAAATCATCGACGATTTCACATGATCAATCTATACATATAGTTGAATTGAAAATTGAAGTGTTTGTTTGTAATATTGAAATAACTGGCTTCTATTAAGCACAGACGTTATTTGCATGCTATTAAGGCTTAATAACCATTTGTCTTCACCAACCATGTCTGCCTGTTAGTTTGTCCGAGTCAATCTTGGGAATGGCTGAACCAATTGTAATGAAACTTTACAGACGGATAGAGAACAATACCAGAAGGGATCTAGGCTCTATTTTATCCGAAAGAATTACATTAACACATCCTATCCAGACAAAGCCGGGGCGTGAGGCTAGTGATCAATAAAATTCGGCACAGAACAACATATTAATTCCGGTATGTTCGTCTTCTGCATATATTTTTTTCACTGCAGCTTGCTGATCCATGGGGATATGCCTGTTAATCTGATCCTTCTGAGTTTGAGAACAATAATTACATCAATTCTATCCGCAGAGAAACTTTGAGCATCATCCTCATACGGTCATCGATGAAGGAACACGTCCCAGTTGCAAATGATATCGCTGGCAACAAGCACTGATTTTAAACACTTTTATTTGGTCTCCATTATATTAACCTTCATTTCCTTTAAGCCTTAAATACACTGCTGGATATTGATCTTTCCAAGAATGCGTCAACTTGTAGCTTAAAATATTCTGATATACTCACCACAATACATTCCGTGGGTGTTGTAATAGACGATAGAGGAAAACAAAATAAGGAGATGGGCAGCAGCATCTTCCGAATAAGAACAGAAAATAAAAATAAATACGGTTGTAAGCCCGTCTGCCTAGCTTGGCATTTAGAGCAATGTCTATGCCTAATGTCTAGCCTATGAGTAACTCTATGGGAGAGGCCTATGTTTGGCAGTGAAGTTAAGATAGGAAGTAATTAATGAAAATATAAAACCAGATAATATAATGTCCTCCAGACTTTCTATCACGCAGGCAAGTATCAACGGAGACTAGCCGTCTGCACAGGGCAGGATTATAGTGCCCGAATGGTGCACAGGTGCACTCTCCATTCCATCACTCTGATACTCCAATAGGACGGTAACCCGACACGACTGGAGAGAGGTTAGACGCATGACTAGCAGTTTTACGTGCATTCTGAGTTTTTACGTGTTTTCGGGTTAAAACACCGCCAACTAATACCTGACTGCTCTTGAGAATTTCCTGACAGAAAAGTTTAATAATTGATTTTGACCCGACGGGATTTGAATCTGGAAGGAACCTCATGATCAGTAACCGCGTTTGTGATCACTAGACTAACAAAGCAGTCAAATTCAAATGAATATATCGCCACTTGTCACCAGAGCCATCTCCGTTAATTAGAACGGTGGGCCAATTACCAATAACGTTATTATGGGAAATAATCTTTTACGTTCCCTACCAACTTTAAATTCTCTATATAACCTTGTATTAAAAAAATGTCGAATAACTTTAATAGCAGTATTATTAAAATGTTTTATATATTCGACTTTCTAATATAATCGACTTTACAATATTCTACAACATTTTAATAATACTATTTTTTAATAAAGCATTTAGCAAACCTATATAATCTATAATACTTTTCACATAAGAACAAAAAAAGTTTAAAACTAAACAAAATGGAAAATAATCGTACTTTAAAAATATTAAATACACCGTAACAAATTTTTAAATGCTGTAACAAATTTTGTATAAGCATTAAAACCATTCATGAGAAATGCGTGTATACATTAGGAACGAATTTTAAAAACGAAATGTAATAAAAGAACCATCAAATTAAAAACATTGATGTCTTCTACGAGTCAACGGTAAACATTATTTACATTCAACTTACATTAAATTGATTTAATTTGCAATAAGACGATATCGAAATATCTTAATATGGAAAAAATGTCCCTTTGGGTTTCTTACTCGTTCTTTCCAGAACAGGATTTTTTCCGAACCCGTTGTCACAGTAAAAAAATGACTTTCAAAAAAAATTATTTATAATCTATAGGTAAATCATACTTTCTATCGTAGAAATATTTTTATTTTATTTTATTAGATACACTAACGTTTGTCCACATTCTTACATTGCAGGGCTCTTATATAACTAGTTTTAAGCCAAATATGACAAATGCTTACTGGCAAACCACTGATTCCAACAATTAAAAAATATTAAACAAAGTTAAACAGTGTTATAAACAATACAGGATATTTAAAAGTATATAGTCACAATCAACACTTAATCTTCCAAGATTACAGCATTATTTTCCTTAGTTTATATATTTTATACAATAGAATCGAAATATCGATAATTTTAAGGAAGGCTTTTACCAAAAAGCCTGATACAGTTCACCCGTAATTCGTCCTCGGCGCAGAGCGCGGCCGGATGGACCGAAGTAAAAGTTGACGGCAGAGTACCCACTATATAAGCGGCGGAGAGCACTCCAAGTTATCATACAACCAGAAACAGTCACGGAGACCATACAACAATCATGGCCAAGTGGAGCATTGTAAGTGTAACACGGAGTGCAGTGATAGTGCCTTACTTAGTATTAACGTTTACCCGATAAACGGGTGCCCTAGTATCGATGTGGGAAGAATTCTCAGTGGTTGCGAAAGCAAATCTTAAATCTGTTTTGTAGTCCCTTTACACGTGACGTCATCGTGATTGTGATTAACTCGATATTTGCGTGAAATTTAAATTAAATCGATTACTAATTGATTAGCAAGTTTAACTATTACAAACCAGTGCTTTAGTACTATCTCACCTGAGGGTTAATGGTGATTCAGCCGAAGTGCATTCATTATTCATTCATATTCATTTTGCACACTGACTTAGTTTCACAAAAGTCTCACTCTTGCCTCAAGACTGCAAGTAATTGTGATTTACGGAGCTAGGGAGAAATTAGGATACATCATATTGTTTTTGTTGCCATATCGTGCTTTCTTTTAGGAGCGACAATCAACAACGGGATGAAAAGTTTTAATATTTATTTTTATTTTTATCAGGTCGCCCTCGCATTGATCGGCTGCGCTGTCGCCGAGCCCCCAGTTGGCTACAGTTACTCAGCCCCGTCATCCCTCATCTTCGTAGGAAGCAGCCATGGGTCTCCTCTCAGCAGTGGCGGCCACTACAGCTCGGTTCCCGTTGGTTATCAGACATCAGAGGGCTACAACATTGATCCCCATCTATTGCACAAAGTCAAGAACATCATCCTCAAGGACGAAATCCACAACCAGGCCTTCCAATCTGGTTCCTCCGGCCACGGAATCTCTTCCCACTACGGAGCTCCGGTCTACGGCGTGCCCCACGAGAGGATTGTGGGCATCGAGCTAGGCCACATTCAGCAGGGAATCCAAGTCGCACAGTACCACCAGGCTGATGAAGGTTACGGTGGTGGTTACGCTGGTGGATACGCCGGCGGTTACTCAGGTTACTCCAACGACGGTGGTTACGCCAGCGGTGGTTACTCCAGCGGTGGACACGGTTACAACGGTGGATCCATCTCTTACTCTGCTCCCTCACTCACCTACACCACCATAGGAGCTCCATCTGGCTCGTACGGAGTACCATCTCTTTCCTCCTCCTACGGCGTGCCTCACCATTAAACGAATCGAAACTCTATAGTCATCTCATTTCATTTTAATGTTATGAAAAATAATGTGATCGCACCATAGACGTTAATTTGTATTATATTTGTTATTAATGTAAGATTCTGTAAATAAAACTACTATTTTTTGTAAAAGAAAGCCGCCATCATTGAACCTTTCCCACTATTCAATGCTAATTGAAACGAATGAAAAATTCTGAATCCGGTTCACAGTTACGCAATTATTTTCAACTTGCTAAAGTGGAATGTTATTAACGCAACAATCATAATACCATGTAGGGTTGTAAGAACATTAACTTGTATAAGAGCTGCAAGGTCCCGAAACTTGTTGAAATCGAGCTCGATATGCAATCGAAAGTAATCGAGTTTAAGAAGACTTAAATAAAAGGATTGACGTAATATCAAACTGAGATATACTTAGATATCGATTTTGTCTTTAGAGAATCATTCACTCTTACTTTCGATATTAGACTTTCGTAACACGGACCGTATATTATTAACTGTAATTGGTTTTCGAAATTTAACGTCACAATGCAAAGTTACATTAGTTATTTTATCTGTTTTAACTAAATACATGAATCTCGTAAACATACAGTTAGTAAGACGAGCTTATTAGAAACTTAGATTCCCATGCGCGTGGAGATTGTTAAATCGAACTCGCCCACGTATGGGTTGCGTCATTAGGCAGTCCAGTTTGGCAAAATTAGCGAATATATTCGCTCGGCCGTTAATCGGGCTCCAGCTTGCACTTTCTCTCAGCCTCGCTTCAAAGTGTTCCGAATCTCGATTCACATTGCGTAAGAAGTGTGTGAGGACTGGCCAGTAGATTATTATTGTCATTCATTTTCGTCCAATTACTTGCTAGCTCTCGTTCGAGTACACTTTACACTTCCGCATATTTGGTTTGACTAAGTACCTATAGATTACTTACACTTTCTACCAAAATGACATCCTTTATTTATAACAAGTATGAATACAAATAAATTTTATGTAATTTAGCTTAATTGAGCCTACTACTTTTTAAAAGGCCGGCAACGCATCTGCAATTCCCCTGGTTCCCCTGGTGTTGCAGTTGTTCATGGGCGGCGGTAGTCACTTACCATCAGGTGAGCCGCATGCTCGTTTGCCCCCTCTCCTATAAAAAAATGATATATAATATTTTGACTTTCTTCAATCATCAAAATCTAAATTTAAAAATATCATACTCAATTTTGTTACCAACGAATCGTAACTTACTTGTACCAAAAGCGTTACGAAATGAATGCCCAAGAAAAAAAATATACAAAAGTTTTAAATTTACATCCGCAAACATAATTTCATCATGAGCATCATAATTACAGCCTATATGATAGCATACCTATAAGTGAAATTTACGGCATGCGTTCAGGCGTTCCGCTATGTTTCGAGGTAGCCTGAGCTGCCTCAGCATTCGTCATATATTCTATAATCAAATAAATAACCTATAAACAAATCCGCGTTTAAAACATGCAGATTATCTGATCCAGTAAGCAAATAACACAAAACACACATTTTAAACATGTTTATCCGTTTAATACATCCTGTATAAATATTTAACATTACATAACCGAAACTCCATTACTGAGTTGCGCAAGGGGCAGTCTCATAGTCCTTATGAACGTTAGCACTGATTCATAAATTACGTAGGTGCCCACTGAGTAGTGTAAGTGCCTGTACTGTCTGACGAGCCTCTATATGACTCACTCGTACTGTTTACTCCACAAACAACGTGACTCGTAAGAAGCATGTCGTCAGGTGAACTAGATCGAAATAGCGATGTAAAAATAAACATGAGCTTCATGAATAGCTACCGTCTTTCTTACATTCTATCATCCCTATGTTCTAAGGTGTGACAGAGTGAAATTGAAACAGCAGATGCAAACAGCACCATTTTCCTGATAATAATAACAAAACTGCGTTTGCATATCCCCCATATATACCATATATATGGGGGATGTAATAGGCAGTCTATGGAGGATGCCTATGTTCAGCAGTGGACTTTTAATGGATAAATGGGTACATGAATGAACTAACGTCAATCAAAATCAGCCAGATCACATCGACATTTGAATAGTAAAGCGAAAACTTTAACACAACTAATTCTATTTTTTGATGATTAGGGTGACAAGCGAGCACAAAGTCCACCTGATGGTAAGTGGTTGCTGTGGCCCATAGACATCTATATCTATCCTCGTTTGCGAATCAAAATCCAGACGCGTTGTCACCCATGAGTACTAAGATGGAATGCCTCTTTTCCAGTAAAAAGGGTCTCCAGTTCTCTATACTCACCATATGAAACAGCAGCATTAACCTGCTATTTTACGCTAGTAGTCTGTGAGAGCGTGGTCCTTACCCGGTCGAGCCGACCCATTCGTGCTACAACTATACAATTAATATAACTGCATCATGGCTCTACCACGTATGAATTATTCATCGTTCTGTACAAAAGGCTACGTAATTACTACATAATACGATTTTTTTTATAAAATGATTTTTATATATAGGAGTTATATAAATCTAAAAATGAACTCGTCTACAATCAGCTGTATCCAAATGAGTAAATACTGTGCGAGATCGAATGTAATTAGGGTTGGCGAATATCGAACAATATGTTACTATGTTGACGAAAAACGATATTTTAATTTAATGATTGAGTATATTTAATACATTATTGTGATATAAAAATATACGGTTTGTTTTTGTACCACTGTAAAAAATAATGAAAAAAAATGATATACTTCAATTTAATTATTGAGTATCATTAATACATTATTGTGATATAAAATGTACGTTTTGTTTCTGTACCACTGTAAAATATATTTAAAAAAAGATATTTTAATTTAATGATTGAGCATTATGAATACAATATTCTGATAGAAAAATAGTACAGTTTGTTTTTGTAGCACTGTACTAAAAATTAAAAACAAAATTTCAGAATACCTGCGTAAAATAGCAACATAATGCTGCTGTACCTCACATTTGTGTAAGTCGACTGTAAAGAATCGGATGCCATTTTCAATGGTTCGTTAGCATTCCTTGTTAGTTTTCAAGCGTAACAACGCATTTGCATTTTGGTTTTTATATATAAACTAGCTGTTCCTCGCGACTTCGCCCGCGTGTAATTTAGGGTTTTAATTATGTTGCGCGGAACCCTAATTCTTTTTCTATAATATAAGTAGCCTAAGTTACTCCTTATAACATCAACTATCTGCCAGTGAAAGTCCCGTCGAAATCGGTCCAGCCGTTTCGGAGATTAGCCGCAACAAACAGACAGACAGACAGACGGACAGACAGACAAAAATCTTAAAAATTGTGTTTTCGTTATAAGTACCGTATATACTTTCATATGCATTTAGTAAAAAGCTGGTATTTTGACATTACAAACAGACACTTCAATTTTATTTATTTGTATAGATATTACGGGAAATCTTTAGGAGGAATTGATAAAAAAGTTATATTCATTGAATTTGTTGCGTGAACTGATATTGTAAGTGAATCCATCATCCCGTGAGTGTCGTAAAAGACGACAGAGGGAAACTAAAACAGGATATGGGCAGCAGTATCTGCCTGTTAAGAGTTCAAGTATGGCAAGCGTGGCAACTCTAGCAAATATCCACCTAAGAGGCAGTCTAGTAGGCCTATGTTCACCAATATAAATTAATGAAAAGTTATTGAAATACTTCAAGTGCAAAAACTGGTAAAATATATTATTTATAAACAAAGAGAAGATATTTCTAATTTATATATTCACATTTTAGGCTGAATAAAAGATGGTTTCCTTCTTTCGAATAACAACAAAAAATGCAGATCCTTTAGAAATATTTTTTTCCGAACGTAAGACACCATTAATTCTATCAGTTTGGTGGCAACCCTAACAATGACAAGTGCTTTGCTAACTTTTACCCAGTACCGTGTATCTATCGATCATGAAGTTACGCGGGCCATTCTTACTTGCTTTAGATTGTAGTAACACTGGTTTTTGGTATTACACATTGTAAGAGGCGATGGTATAATACCACACTTATACAGAGGAGCGTCTCACCTTGAATATTTACCGTTTCAGCCTATTAAAGTCCACTGCAGACCATAGGCCTCTACGATAGACTGCCTCATAAGGGAGATATTTGCCATAGTTGCCACGCTTGGTAAGCGGGTTGGCAACCACAGTTTTATTTATTTTTAGTCGTTATTAGGAAGCTGCTGCCCATTTACTAATTTGTTTCCCGCTGTCGCCTCTTAAGACACCCACGGGATGTTATGGGGTGGTGGATATTCTTTTTTTTTTCTTACACCGCCACTACACGGGTGTAAATAATTCTTATTAAACTTTGTGTTGCGGCAAATTGTTACAAATGCTCTTACTATTTTCTGTTAAAATTAAAACATGCTTTAAAGTAATGAAAAAATAATTGATGAAAGATAAAATGATATTGTCATCCAGACCGAATTTAGATCACGGCGGCCAATCTCAATGGAAACTAGCCATCTGTATTTCATCAAGAATTATAGTGCCCGGGTATATGTGCAGGCATAAGTGCACTCTCCTTTTCCTCACTTTAGTCCGATAGGACAGTAACTGACAAGACCGGATAGATCAGGCGCAGGAAGTGCTTTCCGAGGTACGGTGATGAAACACCGCCAACTTTCTGGCTCCTGGATGCTACTGAGAACTTTTTTACAGAAAACCGCAACAAATGATTTGGCCTGATCCGGGACTTGAACCCGGGACCTCATATTTTGTGTACAAAAGTAAAAAAAAAACTTCTATATCTAGAGAAGATTTATTATGATATCGTCTCTAAACCTATTTCATTAGGTGCCTATTTCAATTACGTATTCTTTGATTAAATTTTCATTAAAATCGATTCTGCGGTTTTAAACAAAATAAATATTACTTACGACTGGACGTCACACGAAAAGGCGCAATCACTCAGGCAGAAAAAGATGTATATGGCAAATTAAACCCTAAGTCGCAGGCGGTAGGATTGTTCTTACCCGACTGCCCAGGAAAAAGGATAACGTTTTTCGAGAGTATGTATGAAGTATATGTCTTTTTAGTTCGTATGTCTTCCTTTGACATAGAGAGCGTGCCAAAGGAAGACATACGAACTTCATACAAGACAGAAGAACTTCATACAA
This sequence comes from Parnassius mnemosyne, assembly GCA_963668995.1. NCBI lineage: Eukaryota > Metazoa > Arthropoda > Insecta > Lepidoptera > Papilionidae > Parnassius > Parnassius mnemosyne. The sequence continues at coordinate 5,925,976 of CAVLGL010000035.1, read as the reverse complement.
AAAGGAAGATATATGCTTCATAAATTCTAACATATTATGAGATGTCGCTAAATTCTTCTTAATTTTGGGACTGACATATTATGCTATATAATACTTATACGTTTTTTTAAACATTACCCCCACTTTAGGATTTTTTCCTGTATCGTGGAGGCAGTTTACAAACACAAATGTCTCAAGGACAAACATCCAGACCCGGAACAATTATTTGTAGGCTATACAAATACTTGTTCCGTGCGGGACTCGAACCAGCGACCCCCAGCGCAGCAACTTATTGCTAAGCCACTGCGCCACGGAGTCGTCAATGTAGTACATAATTGCACATTTCCCTCCCTGTTTTAGTACTAAGTAAAAAAGATAGGGAAAGTTTTTTTTTGTGTTTTATCCATTAAGCTCGTTCTGTCCCGGAGTCCGTCCGGTTGGGTAACACCCTCTCACCTATTTCTGTCACTAAACAGCAGCGCCTGTATTGTAGTGTTCCCGTCTAAAGGCCATAGAGACATTCCATCTAAGTACTCAAGGGTGACAACGCATTTGTAGATCTTTCTTATTTAAAGTTTTATTAAAAAGGTGTTACATCATTATGAGATTTTAAAAACATTCTCGGAATCTTTTATCCGCATATAGCGGGGTCGTGATCTCAGCTCACTTTGCTTTCTCTCTGCTGTCTTGGTGCGGAGTGACTAACTGAATGCAAATTAAAAAAGAAATAGGCGATGAAGCAACCAGCGCGCTAATGAAACTCCACGTGGTTTTCCTCAAGTAATTCTAATTTAACAAAATTGGAGAGATACATCAACACTCCCGCCTGGGGACAGGCGGAGGGGTAGGCAGAGACTATGGACTTCCATTTGGCATGATCCTAACACACCTCCAAATTATAAAATTAGAGATAAGATTAGATTTTCTGCATATTAACATTAAATGAAATAAAACTATTTTATGGTGATTGACAGGCTGTAAGCCGTTTACAAGAAATAAATTTAGTGACGCTACTCATCATTTTATGTACAACTAGCTGTTCCCCGCGACTTCGTCCGCGCGAAATTTATTATTTCAGGGGTTTTAATTTTTTGCGCGGAACCCTAATTCTTTTTCTAAAATAAAAGTAGCCTAAGTTACATCTTATAACATCAGCTATCTGCCAGTGAAAGTTCGGTCAAAATCGGTCCAGCCGTTTCGGAGATTAGCTGAAACAAACAGACAGACAGACACACAGAAAGACAGACAGACAGAAAGACAGACAGATAAAAATTTAAAAAATCGTGTTTTGGTATATGTACCGTATATACTTTCATATGCAAATAGTAAAAAGCTGTTATATCGACATCACAAACAGACACTTTTATTTTATTTATTTGTATAGATGTAAGGAATGTATTGAGATAGTATTGAGTCGAAAAAGAAAACTTTTAAATGAAACTAGTTTCTAGGGATTTTATCGCATATATTAACCTATTTTATATTCTGGAACTTGCAAGTGATGCCGGTGAGAACGATGAGCCGGAGCAAGTGCCAGGGATTGCCTTGTAGTATGCGGTGAGTCGAGAAAAAGGCAAGTAATCTGCGAGAGTGCTGTGAAGCAGAGGCGAGCAGTAAGGCTCAGAGCCGTGCCGAACACTGTAGCGTAGAGAGTAGCTTGAAGGAACAGGAAGCATTATTATTCCAGTGCTGCGATGAACCTTTGTAAAGCTAGATGGCTTGCAGAATGTGAAGACTGCAGACAATATCTGCTCGGGAGCGAATGAATGGGGTACTTGAGGACGATGATGAAGGTTTTTGAAGTTGTGTTTTCCGAAGGTTATTGGTTGCGTTGTTCAGATCACGTCAGTGTGATCGGGACTGTGGCGGGTGGTAGGAAAAGGGGAGGTCTCTCGCCGGGCAAGGTGTTCTGCCCGGGGAGCGGCCACCGCTCCTATTGGTAGTTCGGAGCTATTCTATATATACTGCTCTAATTTCTGAACTTTGTTAGTGCGATTTAGGCTTCGATGTGTTTCGCTTGTGGCGCGACGACAGCGCCGCCACAAGGTGATGTGTGCTGTAGAGGTCTTTTTTGAGTCCCAGGATCAAGCCTTTTTTCTAAGCGATCTAACCAACTTGCCAAACGCTATTCAAGGTATATTAGCTTAAAAGGCGATTACGTTGAAAAATAAATACAATTTACATATACTTTCCTAGAGTTTCATTGCGCTTCCAAAAACTTATTGATCAACCTACATAGTATAGTTGTTATCAAGAACATGCTGGTTCCCATGTTTAATTTCCCTCTGTCATCTCTTAAAGCATTCACGGGATGATAAGGGGTAGTGGATTCTTTCATAGTTCTATCAGGGGGGCCTATATGGATTTTTGATAGGCTGAATGAATAAAACAACAAATATTTTCTTTATATTTCCTAGATAAGATTATCGAAGAAAACAGGGATTAGATACAATTATTTCAAATAAGAAAGACAACAATGAATGAAACAATACACGGAAGTCTCAGATATGAACCAACTAACGAATAGACAATAGAGCGATGAGATGTAAATTTATTTAAATCTAATAGAGTTGTAACACATATTTTATAATCAAATGCATTTTATAATCAGCATGTCTGTTATCCATATCGTCTAGACTCTCACCATTCTAATTTAATCAATTTTCGAGCAGAGTAGTCAAATATGCAAGAGAATTAATGTGCAAAACAAGGTTGACTGAGTGGAAAATTGGTTAAAAATCAATTTTTAACTTCAATTATATTTTGCGTGATTTAATAATTTTTTTTTATGGAGTAAGAGTGGTAAAAAGCACACATTACATTTGATGATAGGTGGATGTTATGGGCCATAGACACCCACATCTACATCCAATGAAGAAATAAATTGCTGATGAGTTTTCACCTTGAGTAATGTGATGAAATGCCTTGGTACTACCGGTATTCAATACAAACGTGGGAGTTACTCAAAGGATGAGACCCATTGATACTGCAGCCGTAGATTTTATTGAAGGTCAAAAATTATTAGATTTATGCTTGGCGCATAAGATAACAAATTTATAGTTATAGGTTATATTATGGATCTTTGCAAGATTTCTTATTTTATATAATAAATTTTAGCTCATATAACTGTATTGTTTAAAAAAACACGTCGTTTTGGAGTATGAACTAAAAACACAATAATTTTTAAACGAAAATTTTGTATCGTACAGTGATAAGACGTTCCGAAACTCGGTATAATTCAATCTTTGAACTACCATTATCATTATAGGATATCGAAAGTCCACTACTGAACATAGACCTTAGATTGCCTCATACGGCGGATATTTGTCGTAGTTCCTGACTAGCGGGTTGACAACCGCAGTTTTTGCTGGTGCCCATCTCCTGTTTCATTTTCCTCTTGAGATTGACTTTCAATAAGAATTACTTGTTTTCTAAAAATTATTATAATCTATTCTAATATTATATTCCTCTGTGACCTCTTACGACACTGTCAGGACCACATGGGGTAGTGAATATTCTGAAAACACTAGACGGTGGGTGGAATCTTTGAAATTAACTTAGAATATCAAAAAGCATTTATAAGAGTACATTTACAATACAAAGAAAAGCGTGTGCTTGAGATCAGTTGTCAAACATTGATCGGTGTTTTTAAACATGGCGTAATTATGAGAATATAAGTAGAAAGCATCTCACGTAAATTATATAACATGCAGTCTTAGTATGTAGCAAATACTTAGACTGCGTGAGATACAATAAAAGTAGGCTGTATCGCCAATTTCCTTTTACTCTCCTTTATTACTAATGCACAAAATTCTAATGTAATATTTCAATTAAAAATTGGAGTTTTGGCGGGAACTTGACCGCCGCCGGCATGCGACTCTTGCTTTATGGTTTAAATAATGTTTTAAAGTGGAATTTTCCGTACAGTGGTGCGATTTTATGTGTTAAATATCTGCGCAGGTGAACTATTAGCGGACAGTGTGCTTCGATGGTGATGTGCATCTCAAAATAATAATTATGCCTGGTTAGGCGCCTTGCGATATTGTAGTCATCGACTGCCTGATAGCTCATTCTGTCGTCAAAATATTATATAATATCTATGATACTATAATAAGTTGTTATCGACAACAGTGAACACGTTCACAGGTTAAATTGTTATATTGTAATGCACGCTGTGCTATCCAGTAAAACAATCCATGTAATTGTATTTTACTTAATGTACTCATTGTTGGAAAACCAAAGAATTAATAAAAATAAGCACGTGTAAACTTTACGCGCGGTTGCATTACAGCTCATTAATGTAAATATAAATAATTATATTAATATTTCTTTCTTTCATGCACATATTTGTTTTTACAACAATAAATTATATGTTTAAATTAATTATATAAGGATAAGTTAAGATTAAACTGCGTATTTTGGCAAGAGCCCTGACCGGACATGTCTGTCTATAACGCTGTCTTAGCAATAGGTACTGTACGTAGTACATTATAACTCAATGGTGCCGATTCTGTTCCTTGACTGAAGAAAACACCTCCACACATCCTAACTAATTGCGAACCCTTATTTCAATCTCGTAACACTCATCTAGATAACTATGTATTTAGTCCAAAAGAAGTGAAATTGCTCATAGCTAAGCAACTCCTTCTATTTATGATTCAGAAGTGAACTATAGATAGATAGATATAGAATTGAGGTCTTGAGGACTTTGTTAAAGGCTGTAACTTTATTTTAATATTTTATTGTTTAATGTCTGAAAATTGTATCGTAGCTCGAATGTGTACTCGTATCTAACACACACTCAATAAATACTATAGTCAGTCGCTACCTTTATAAATACGTAAACTGCGTAAACGGGCTATAGATTTTACTAAACACAAAACAAAGATTTCAGTCACTCTTTAGACCTGCCTAAGGAAGTTCTACTTTAAAATAGCCTACAAACACTTGTTGCAGCCAACAACAACAATTTAAAAATAATTGTTTTGTTTATAGCATACTTCCCGATGTTATCCCCATTCAATTCACCTTCTTCTATTCTTAATTACCTTCGTTCAAATTACTGTAAGAATGTGTCTTACACCAAATTAAATTAAAATATAAAGATGTAACAGCTATGTTTTTGTTTTTTTATAAGACTCCAACAATACTTACTTCACGAAGAAATAAGATTATATTACCACGAATTATATTAATTAATTAAATAATATTTGGCGATATTTTGAAGATCAGTCAAATTAAGATTATCCTTAACCGACGAGCATGTATGCGTTGGTTAAAAGTTGAAAGTTACAGCATATATACGTCCCACTGCTGGGCGTAGCCCTCCCCTCATTTCTGTGAGGGTCTTAGGGCAAGGAAGTATTCGCCGCGCTGCCTGAATGCGTGTTGGCGAACTTCTTTGAAATATTTTTTTCTTATTTCTCAGACATGCAGGTTTCCTCACGATGTTTTCCTTCATCGGCCAGCACGTGGTAAATCAGCACTTAAAATTTCAATTAACAATTTCATTGGTGCCGGCGGGGTATGCGTTGATATATGAGGGTAAATGAGGGTAAATGAGGCGAGAAAGGTATGCCAGATTCGTGCCGAATAACTTCCATTTGGCACGATTCTGATTCCTAGTCTCTACCTACACCTATGGGTGACAGGCGTGTTTATGTTATATAATTAAACCAATGATGCGTTTAGTATGTATTAAACACAAAAATTAATATTATTCGGCCATCGGCATTAGCAACTCAAATTTAAAGTGAGCATGATATTTTGCAATCCGCTTACGTAAATTACGTAAATAGGTAAATACCAAGGTTCTGACGTTATTGACGAAGTAATATTATTTCCAAAATAGTTTTTTGCAATTATGTCATAATAAAGATCAGTGTCAAGGGCCGCATTTATTTTTAACCCTAAATGTCATCATATATATATAATTCTTCTGTGCGTGTGTATGTGACTGAACTACTAACCGATTGGGCCGATTTTAATAAAAAAAAATTGGATGCGTTTGAGTGGATCTTTGCATAGTTTAGATTCACAATAGGATCCCGTAGGTGGCGTTGTTGTTCCAATTTCAAACAAAAAAGACAGTGTTTCCAACTCAAAGGATTAAGATGGAATGTCAGCCTGTAATTATGCTAGCCCTCTTTACCTTTCAGGCCGGAACAAAGCATTGAAGACAATATTAATTTGCGGCTGAAATACCTACCTATCCAAATCTATCAAAAGGTTTAAAATATTTATTAATCAAAAATTGTTAAGTAATGGTTATTATAACCCATGATAATGAGGTGATGGCTACCATGCTGTTTCTAAACGTTTTCATAATAATTGTTTAAAATATTATATTGTAAATTGTGCTTTAAATAAATAGTCCCAATGGGTTTCGTGCTGGTTCTTCCCAGGATAGAGGTTTTTTTCTGAACCAGTGGTAAAGTAAAAAATGACTTTCAATAAGTATTACATGTATTCATTTTTTTTTATTGGATAGGGTGACAAACGAGCACATAGTCCACCTTATGGTAAGTGGTTGCTGTGACCCATAGACATCTACATTTATCCTCAATAAAGAATCAAAATGCAGATGCGTCGTCACCCGTGAGGACTAAGATGGAATGCCTCTTTTCCAGTAAAATGGGTCTCCGGTTCTCTACACTCACCATACGAAACACAGCAGTGTCAAGCTGCCATATTACGCTGGTATTCTGTGAGAGCGTGGTCCTTCCCCGGCCGAGCCGAACCATTCGTGCTATAACTGTACTACTAATATAGCTGCAGCATGGCTCTGCCACGTATATACCTGCTATATATATTCGATAAAAATAATTACTTTCTATTCTATTCTATTCCAAACGGATTCCTAGGCAGTAAATGAGTCTTACCACCTAGTTATTTATGAGGTATGACATTTGAATATGAATAAAATTTCAGTTCCCAGTGATTTTTGATTTTTAGTTTGTTTCTACTGAGTAGAGAGACTTGGCGTCGAATTTCAGCTTTTATAGTGATCGACAATATGTCCTACGAATATGTTGTACCAACAGTCAACTGTTCAACCTAGGTTTCTCACAAAGTGACAATTTACTCGATCTTAATAATAGTGACTGTTTTTATCATTAATTTAAAAAAATGTTACTACACAAAGATTTTCTCCTATATCGTAGAGGTAATTTACATACATAAATTTCACAAGGACAAACATCCAGACATAGAACAATTATTTGTAGGCCATATAAACATTGGTTCTGTGCGGTGTTCGAACCCGCGGCTCTCAACGCCGCAACTCATTATAAGCCACTTTGCCAGAGAACCGTCCATTAAAGTTTAGTAAAACTTAAACAAACCGCATTGTTCATGAGTTGTGATGACCCTAGTGAGAACACTAGGTAATAGTCATTATTATATTGTTATCGGTTCTTATTACGTCTGCAAAGTTTCAGATCATTCAGACGTCTGTGAAAACTGAATGATAAGATTCCATTAAAATCATACATACCTAGATACATAGAGGTTCAGCTAATGTAAGCAAAAGGCGAGTACAGGTGTAATATCACCTACCCTATGTATTAATCTTACAACCTGCAATAATATCTCTTAAGTTTTAAAGGGGTACCACCTGCAAGGCGGTGCTTATCGATACTGTCCACATCACCCGCTGGTTTCTTTCCCTTTCCTGTTATCACTTGACGGCTCCGTGGCTTAGCAATGCGTTAAGGCGCTGAGTGTCGCAGGTTCGTATCCCGCACGGATCAATATTTGTATTGCCAACAAATAATTGTTCCGGGTGGACGTTTGCCCTTGTAATATTTATGTATTTAAATTGCAGGCACAATTCAAAGGAAAATCCTAGTGTTTACTAACGTTTTTAATAAAAAATGACTCTCAGCCATTAGCTGTCTCCTGCCGAGGACTTACGTGGTTTTGGGTTTTATCTTTATATATATAATTCTGCTGTCCGTGTGTATGTGACCGAAATCAGGCTCAGAAGGGCTAGAACCCAGAGCCGTAAAGCCAGTTAAAAAAATGGCCGAAATCCTCCTAAACGGCTAGACCAATATTGATGAAATTTAGTGTGTAATTAAATTTACGTGGATTTAAGTAGAGAATGGTTTAAATTCACAACTGAACCCAGGCGGCCTGTTGTCGAGATCCAGAAATCACCCGTGCGAAGACTGGGCGGATCGCTTTGGAAAACATATTTTTAGTTTATTTATATATTTGGTAACAACTCATCCGTACCATCCTTTCTTTGAAGTTATTTACAAGTGTACATGGAGTGCAGCAGTCACTTCATCAATGGCCTACGATCGTTATGTTCTTAGGTCTTTATTTATTTGTCACTTGCCATCAATGGTCTTCGTTCGTTCCGTCCTTAGTTCTTAGGTCATTTGTCATTTGAGTTAAAAAAAAGCAACTATACTTAGAATATTGAGTGATCTTTCCAGATTGTAAAAGGTGAATCAATTTCGTTACTAATTACTTTTACATTAATAGTCCTTATCTTTCGACTGAATAATGAATCCATTGGCTTATGCTGTTAACTTCCGAGTCATTTCACCGCGTCAGCTCCACTGATTTATATCCGTCTATTCATTTATAATCGCGACTGTGTCGTCTTCCATTCTCTCTCAGAACCGGTTACACATAACACTGGGCTTAGCGAAACCGCGATAGAATTGCTAATGGTAAACATAATAGCAGCCGTCGGAATCTTCGCAGTCGTGACCGATGCACTTCCTTTTCGTTTACAGTACTACGAAACAAATAGACACGGCAAAAATCTAATTATTGCGTTAGAAAATTGAATTCTAAATATTCTGTTGTTTGAATAAGTTTCTCGGCCTTAGGCGTTTTAAGAGATTGAAATTCAAATTTATTTTTATAGGCAATGATACAGAATAGATCTTAAAAAAATGATGTTCGCTGCATTCAATCCTTAGGTATACATATATTATAGTTACAATTAAATTTACTACTTAATTTCTACAATTAACTTATCTCATTATATTATTTATATTATAATTATATTAGATAGAATTATATAATTATTCATTAGAATAGGATATTTACAATATATAACCTAATCGAATGTCATAAAATGACATGCAATGTCATTATAAGACTTAATATAGGGGTTCTATTTCCTTAACATTAATAAATAATATTACTTTTTACATATTAAGAATGAAAAACCTTATAAAAGGTTATTCAATTTTAAGAGGATACTTATAGTAATTGTACCCTTGGTAGTTGAATTACTTTTTAAAAGCTGTCAATACGAAAGTTTTCTCTAAAATTGTAGGTTAATATAATAATATAATATGTTGCTATAAAAATGTTCTATGATCTCAGATCGAAACTAAAGACAATATCAACTGACTAAGCTTTATTTTTTTTATATAAAACGTTACCCCCACACTAGGATTTTCTCCTGTGTCGTGGAGGCAGTTTACAAACATAAATTGCACAAGGACAAACATCCAGAACCGTAACAATTATTTGTAGGCCATACAAATTTCTTCGTTGCGGAAAACTTGTTTCGTACGGCATTCGAACCCGCGGCCCCCAGCGCAACAACTTGCTAAGCCACTGCGCCACGGAGCCGTCATTATTATGAGCTAATTGTGTTAAATGTAAAAAGGAGGTGGAGGAAATGTATGAGGATATCTCTAGAGCCATGCATTCCTCCAAAATCGAGGTGTTAATGGGAGACTTTAATGCAAAACTAGGCACAAGAGAGAACGGTGAGCTGAAAGTAGGGAAATTTGGAATAGGGCAACGGAACCCAAGGGGCCAGCAGCTGGCCGACTTCATGGAGAAAGAGGGACTCTTTATGATGAACTCTTTCTTCCAGAAGCGGCCCCACAGGAAGTGGACCTGGTCGAGCCCCGACGGTTCGACAAAAAATGAGATTGACTTCATTATGACGACCAGACGACAACTGTTCAGTGATGTCTCCGTGATCGCGAGGGTGAAAACTGGTAGCGATCACCGAATGGTTAGAGGCACACTGAACCTAAACGTTAAGTTGGAGAGGTCTCGTCTAATGAAGTCAACGCTCCGTCCCCCTCGTGCTCTAATCCAAAGTCCCGAAACCTTTCAGCTCGAGTTACAAAACCGTTTTCAGTGCCTAGAAGACTGCAATGAAGTGGACGATATGAATGACAAGCTCGTGGAAACTGTCCATGCGGTCGGAGCTAAGTTCTGCAAGACCCGCCGCAGAAGAACACAAAAACTCTCCGATCACACTCTTAATCTCATGGCTGTTAGACGGGAGATGAAGCTACATTCTTCAACAGACTTGACAGCATACAGGCATCTGAACAGACAGATCTCCAAATGCATGCGGCGGGACTTACGCAACTTCAATACAGCTCGTATTGAAGAAGCGATCGAGCGGAACCAAGGCTCCAAAGTCTTTGCCAGAGATCTGTCTGCCAGAAAGAGCCAACTGTCAAAGCTGGAAACGGGACGTGGCAGCATCGTTTCCGGGACACCTGAGATTTTGAGTGAGATTGAGAGGTTCTATAGGCAGCTGTACACGTCATCGTTGGAACCACACGCAAGTGTGAGTAACGATCCAAGAGCGAGTCTCATTCGACACTATTCCGAAGATATCCCGGACGTCAGTCTGAGCGAGATTAGAATGGCTCTCCAGCACCTTAAAAACGGTAAGGCCCCAGGCGAGGATGGAATTACAGCGGAGCTTCTGAAAGCGGGTGGAAAACCGGTACTTGAAGTCCTTCAGAGGCTCTTTAATTCCGTCCTCCATGGTGGCATTACACTGGAGGCGTGGAGCAGAAGTGCGATGGCTTGTTCTTCAAGAAAGGTGACAACGTTCTCTTGAAGAACTACAGACCGATTTCCCTTCTGAGCCGCGTCTACGTGCTGTTTTCGAGAGTCATTACGAATCGTCTTGCGCGCAGACTTGACGACTTCCAGCCTCCCGAACAAGCCGGTTTCCGAAAGGGCTTAAGCACCATAGACCACATACATACCCTTCGGCAAATTGTACAGAATTCCGAAGAGTACAATTTGCCACTATGTCTGGCGTATGTGGACTATGAGAAAGCCTTTGATTCCGTCGAAATTTGGGCGGTGCTGCAGTCCCTTCAGCGGTGCCAAGTTGACTGTCGGTATATCGTCCACTTCATTGCAGTCTTCGAGGCACTGAAAACCGTTTTGTAACTCGAGCTGAAAGGTTTCGGGACTTTGGATTAGAGCACGAGGGGGACGGAGCGTTGACTTCATTAGACGACACCTCTCCAACTTAACGTTTAGGTTCAGTGTACCTCTAACCATTCGGTGATCGCTGCCGGTTTTCGCCCTCGCGATCACTGAGACATCACTGAACAGTTGTCGTCTGGTCGTCATAATGAAGTCAATCTCATTTTTTGTCGAACCGTTGGGGCTCGACCAGGTCCACTTCCTGTGGGGCCGCTTCTGGAAGAAAGAGTTCATCATAAAGAGTCCCTCTTTCTCCATGAAGTCGGCCAGCTGCTGGCCCCTTGGATTCCGTTGCCCAATTCCAAATTTCCCTACTTTCAGCTCACCATTCCCTCTTGTGCCTAGTTTTGCATTGAAGTCTCCCATTAACACCGTATATTGGGTTTTGGAGGAATACATGGCTCTAGAGATATCCTCATACATTTCCTCCACCTCCTCGTCGGGGTGTGCCGAGGTTGCTGCGTAAACCTGTATGACCTTCAGCGAATACCGTTTGGTGATTCTGAGTATAAGGTACGCAACCCTAGTCGACACACTCCCGATCTTTACAACGTTGTTAACGAGAGACTTGTGGACGATAAATCCGACACATCCTTGGGACAGAAGGTCGCCCTCCCGGTGATAGAGCAAGTTGCCGGATTCGGGGATTACCGTTTCCTCCCCCTCTCTTCGGACTTCGGATATTTCTTATTACAATAATTAAATATATTTAAGTTACGCTAGGGTTAACGCTCTGTTCCATCGAAAATGTTCCACTAGAAGTTATCAAACAAAAACAGTGGGATATTCCGTTAGTACGCAGTATGCAGAAAGATTTATTTCGCAGTTTCTACAGTGATCAAGATCAGGCCCACCTTCTTGCTTTTTCGACTAAGGAACTCGACTCTAGTCTAGTCTGGTTAGACGCTTTACCATCAAGTAATCTCGGCACATTGCTTGATGGGGAAAGCTTGCGCATCTTCGCAGGAATTCGTCTCGGAGCGGCAATTTGTCAACCTCACCAGTGTCCCTGTGATAGCAGCGTCGACGAGTTTAGGCTCCACGGACTTTCATGTAAGAAAAGTAAGTACGGGTAGGTTTTCCCGTCACGGGTCTTTGAACGAAGTCATCCGAAGTGCTCTTGTCGCTATAAATGTTCCGTCAGATTTAGAACCTTGTGAAATATTTAGAGACGATGGCAAGAGTATGAAGTATATGACTTTGGTTTCTTGGGAGAGAGGTTTACCTCCTAGTGTGGGATGCTACTTGTGTAGATACTTTGTCGGCCTCTCATATCAGGGGTACCTCGTTCAGACCCAGAGTGGCATCAGAGGCAGCTGAATTAATAAGTGCTGCATATATGAGTCTTTGAGAGATGACTACATATTTGTGCCATTTGCTGGAGATTCTATCGGTTCGTGGAGTCCACGTGCGGTGAAATTCTTAAAGGAATTGTATCCGCGACTGATCGTTACTGCTGGTGATAAGAAGGCTGGTTCTTTTCTCGCTCAAAGGCTAAGTATAGTCATTCAGCGAGGAAAAGCAGCTAGCGTTCTTGGCACGATACCACGGGGAGTAGGACTGTATAACAATTTAAGTTTTTAGTTTTAGATTTTCTTTATTATCGTTTTTTTTTAATATTATGTGTAACCTTTTAATTAGATTAAATTGTATTCTATGTTTTAACAATGCCCGTTAAAATTGACGTTTTATATATATTTAACACATCTATAAACTCTCAAGTCTACATAAAGTGAACGCGTAATCTTATGTACGCAGAGCCCAGATAAATTCCGCTATAGACTCCACGTCTAAACATCATAGCGGTTTCTTTTTACTAACTTATTAATACGGCATTAGAAAACAAAATTCTTTATAAAATTTTCAATAAGTCGATAATTTGTTAAACATTATAATATTTACACCATATCTTGATATCACATTTATGAAGGCCAAAATGTTGGGAGCATGGTCTCGGATTTTATAGAATAGCTAATATTGTTTGTTCAAAACATCAAATACCCGGTATCAGCAAAAGCAAAATTGTAAATTACAATTTTATTGCTCGGTAGTAATAAGATAAAGTCGTAATGAAAACTGAATATCTGTAAAAGGCTTTGTAGAGCGTGAGCATAGTCTCTATTCTGGTCCATTATATCTTCTCTGCTATTAGAATAATAAAATAATGTTAATGCATATACGTTGCTAATATATACTGTGTGCGTAGGAAACTGTTTCTTTGTTCTTCTTTACGTTTAAATTTTTATGCAAAAATAATTCAATCCGCTTATCACTTGTATCCAGACAAAGAGCAACCGGTCACTTCATTATGGCATCGCCTGCGATATGCCTCGTAACTTTTTGTCATAAACACATTACATATTTTTTCTACTGCAATAGACGTGTGATGTCTCATTTTTCGGTTGCGTACTCGTGTGCTATACAATTTTTACGTCAGTTTCAACGTAAATGCAACATATTATTAAATGTTGCATTTACGTTGCAAGTTTGAACTAACACAGCTATTATTTTCATATATATCACATTTGTTCTGACATAATTAGATAATTATTATATGTATTATGTACATTCATGTATGTATTTAAGTAGATAATTATTTATGTAAATCCTTGTTTGGCTTAATGGTTGACTGGGAGAGAATTCCCTAAGGCATATGTACTACTTTGTGCATGGAAGTATAAATAAGTATCGCTATAATATATTAGATTAATTTGTTGAAATATAGTGCATTGCATCCCCCTATTAGATAGAGTGACGACGTTGATGGATGTAGGTGGCTCAGGATCGTGCTTTGTGGCATTCCTTGGGGAAGGTCTATGTTCACTAGTGAACTTGTAAAGGGCTGTAAATATGATGATAACGATTGAAATATACGTTTTTGTAAAGCGTTTCATTCTTCTACTGGTATACTGAGTTACTAGGTGGTAGAACTCTTTTCTATCCAGAATTCCATCTGCGTGAGTACCACTCTATTATCTATTCCTGCCGCCAATCAGGAGTGCTTGCACTGCTGTGTTCCGGTGTAAAGGTGTAGAGAGTTAGTATTTTTTATAGGATAAGGGTGACAGGCTAGCACACAGTCCACCTGATGGTAAGTGGTTGCTGTGGCCCATAGACATCTACATCTATCCTCGTTTGCGAATAAAATGCAGACGCGTTATCAGCCGTGAGGACTAAAATGGAATTCCTCTTTTCCAGTAAAAAGGGTCTACGGTTCTCTACACTCACCATACGAAACACAGCAGTGTTAAGCTGCTATTTTACGCTGGTATTCTGTGAGAGCGTGGTCCTTCCCCGATCGAGTGGACCCATTCGTGCTACAACTATACTACTAATATAGCTGAAGCCTGGCTCTACCACGTAGCCAGTATAATTACAGGCTGCAAAGTATTCCATCTGAGTCGTATGAGGTGGAACGCTTCATGTTTGAAGTTGACTCTGGGCTGCGGTAACCATTTCTCTGTCGTGGACTGTAAGTATATTTGTCACATTACCATTTAGTGGCGGTGTAAGAACTACACAACTCCATATCGTCCCGTGGGTTTTGTAAGAGGCGACTATAATAATAATTTTATTACATTTAATTTTAATTATTGTTATCTTCCAAAGTTTCGGATACTTTACAGCACCCATGGTCACGGGGAAGTGAGGTGTATAAGGTCCTGATGCCATTGTTAACCCGGTTTACCTTGAGCTTTTAAATTAAAATTTTGGTCCAAAATATCGATTCATTTAAGCAGGGTTTTCAAGGGTTAGTGTGCGTTAAAAATAATAAACTCGATTAAGTGTGTGGGTAGCGTAACCTTAACAAGTCGATAGTAAATCCCAATCACTCCGCTTCGTGTTCTAGGTGTGCAATGATATACATACATACATACATACATTAATCACGCCTCTTTCCCGTAGGGGTAGGCAGAGACCAACAATAAAAAAAATTATACTTATTGGTAACTGAAGTATATTCTACAACAAAAAACTGGAACGTACAAATGTATACAGCCACCCGAACAAACCAGCCTTCACAAGCAGCACGTGGCCAGAAGTATAATAATGCAAGTGGCAGCCATCGCCCTTAACTACAATGGGGAAATGGAAAACCACAAGAACAAATCTTTCAAACACCGCGGCCGTAAATAAGAGCCTAAATACTGATGTATTTTTAACTTCGACTATAAAGATGTTTGTCCGCTCTATTAAAAGAGTGGCTTAACATTGAGTTGCAGATCTGAGGGGAGTATTTGTAGGGCCAGCCAGTAATTGAATCGGGTACCAGCAATTTATGTATGTAAAATACCTCCACGATACAGGAGAAATTCTTAACGTGCTAAAAAAATTAACGTGTATTTGCTATACTACATAATAAAAAAAAACTAGTTGCATTAAAAAAGAATGCCCGTCACTTATAATAATATGAAAATGACCTCGCATTAAAGAAGCGATATGCATTGATACATTTATTAACAGCTGCAGCAGAGAATTTCTTAATATTGCAAAAAGTAATATATATCCGTCTTACAACACGTTTCGTTAGGAATTAAGTAATCTGTGACTAGACAATACAGCTCAGTGGTTACTCGGGGTCGTCATAAATTTACTAAAGCAAAGCAAGTTGCTTTTAGCTTTCGAAATACTTTGGCCGATGGTTTCTGAAATTGGAGAGGTTGAGATCTCTGTTATTGAACTACCAGCAAGCAATAGTTATTTCCAAGCTGAAAAAACTTTCTCTATAGTAAAATTATAGCTTAAATACGCTGGAATTAAGGCCTCCTCTCATTTCTTAGAGGGTTAAAGCTTAGACCGTGCAGTGGAGGTGTAAGGACCCATATCATCCCGTTGGTTTCGTAAAAGGCGACAGAGAGAAGCTGTAACAGGTGATGGGCAGCAGCATCTTCCTCATGTCAGCTGAAAAAAAATGGCAAATATCTCCCCTATGAGGCGTTCTATGGGGTTGGCCTATATTCAGCATCAAACTTTTGACAGGCTGTAATGGTATTGAGGTTAGTAGCGCGCTGCGCCAGTTCAAATTGGTAGACTTCACACTCACTTCACCACTGTTCTCGAAGGCTTCGCCCCATATGTGAGTGGCATACGCTAGAAGGTCCCCAGTTGATCGATTTCGATGAAACCCATACTGGTGATCACTGAGGAGATCATTTTGTTCTAGGTATGCCATGAGGTGGGTGTTCAATATACGCTCCATCATCTTGCAGAGTATGGAGGTGATTGAAATTGGCCGATAGATGGCAGGGTCGGTACGGCTACCTTTTTTTAGGCACAGGCTGCACATTGGCCAGCTTCCAAGATTTAGGCACTATGCCAGTCCTGAATAAGAGGCGTAACAGTCGTGTCAACACAGGAGACAAGTCAGGTGCACATACCTTTAGAACTATAGCTGGTATACCATCAGGTCCACTAGCTTTGTTCACGTGTAGACTTCGCAAGGTTTTAAGAAACTCCTTGTTGGCGATACGGACCTCTGACATAGAGGTACCGCATTAAGATGTTACGCTGTTGCTACTGTCCAGACGCGAATTGCAAGCAAAAAGAGAAGCAAATAAATTCGCTTTCTCCTTATGCGCATGCGCCAGTGAGCCATCTGGTTTTACCAGCGGAGGCAGTGTAAACCGTAAACCGTAATAGAACACTATTATAAATTTGAAAAAAATCTTCCACATATGAGGATGGGATAGATAGCGTATGAAATTTTTAATATAGGTGACATTCGAGCTTGAGATGGCTCAGGGAACCGTGGTAGCTCAGGGTCTTAGCGCTCGGTGTAAATTTCACAGTACGCGAGCAACCCGGGTTAGATACCCGCCGGCACAATGAAATTGTTAATTGCAATTTCATTAGTTGGTGATTTACCACGTACTCGTACACGAAAAACATCCTGAGGAAACCTGCTTGTCTAAGAAATAAAAAAAAGTATTTCGAAGATATGTGAAGTCCGCCAACACGCATTAGGGTAGAACGACGGTCACTTCTCTCCCGCGTAAAACAACACATAGCTGACGTGAAGCACCAACGTTCCGGGAAGTCTGCAGTTTGCGATCATATCCTAGACGGCCCCCGCCATTACATTAGATTTGATAAACCACAAATTCTCGCTAAAGAACGCCGATTCCTGCCAAGGATGATACGTGAGGCTATTGAAATAAATTGAAATAAAAACATCCTAATTTCAATAGAGAGGGAGGCTGGGTACTACCACCTGCTTGGGATCCTGTAATAAAATTAAAACCAAACCCAAGCATACCACTGCAAGACTTCAAGACACAGTAAGTTCATTCTGCGTAGATCGGACCAAAATCAATAATTAAAAAAGCTGAAGGTACTCCGGGTTAACTCTGACATCGGGACGTCAATCACCTCAGTCCCCCGTGACCATGGGTGCTGGAAAGCAACCGAAACGTCGGGAATGAATAAAAATAAGAAAAATAAGTTAATTTAACGCGATAAAATCCGTAAAAGTAGTTTTATTCAATGTGTAGTGTTCGCGTAAATATAAGAAATCATTCTTTAGTTCACTTAAAAGGGTGAAAAAATTGTTTTATTATAAAAGTTTTCAAGAAATCAAATAATTTCCACAGATATCATCTGAAGTCGGGGCTTTAGCACTTCTATTAACTATGTCTTACCACTGACTTCTGAAGCTGTTATGTCAAAAAATTATTTTATTAATTTTAGTTCTTTGGAGTCCAGTTTTACTTTTTTGTTTAAAATCTAATTTTACATACAAGCATCGAATCATAGAAACAAAAAATCGACAGCGCAGTGGTTTAGCAATGAATTGTAAGGAACTAGTATTTGTATGGCCTACTAATAATTGTTCAAGGTCTGGATGTTTGCCCTTGTGTAATTTATGTATGTAAACTGTTCCCACGATACAGGAGAAAATCCTTGTTTAGTGGTAACGTTTTTAAAAGAATTTAAAAAAATATCGTTATCAAACAGAGCCTTGTTTTCGCTTCGACAGAATTCTTCAAAGTACTCAACAGCTTCTACAATGTTGTTATTTACTCAAGAATTTGCAATGCACGACGAACCAATTTCAACTTTCACCGAGACGATCATCTGGAGATTATGAAAGTGCCAGTTTTATGGCTGGCGGCTGTGTTTTGTATTCCACACGGGATTTCTGCCGTAAGCGCAGTTAGCGACAAAAATGGATCTTACGCAACTGAGATTTCATCTAACACACGTATAAGTAAACGCACTTGAATCTTTAACACTGAAACCTTTAAATTTGGTGAAGGTCTAAATGTATGAGGTCAGTCATTTCTATATACAAAAGAGGTTTTATTATTGTTTATATATATGTGTAATATTCTGCTTTATACAAAATGGACCGGGTAGTGTTGTTGTAAGAATATTTTCACTACTCGATATCGTCCCGTGGGTGTCGTAAGAGGCACAGAGGGAAACTGAAACAGGAAATTGGCAGCAGCATCATCCCGATAATAACTCAAAGTTTTAAAAAACTGAGGTTGCCAACTCGTCTACCCAACGTGGCAACCATATCAAAATCCCCCCTATGAGGCAATCTATGGGAGAGGCTATGTTCAGCAGTGGACTTTTATAGGCATAATGGATGAACTGATGTAATTATGCCGAATGGTGAAAATAGTAATAAAAAAAACCAGACTGCGTAAAAAGTTACCGTGTGTTACTTAGGCCCGTATTAATAAACGTTACTCAACGACGAACTCAAGTGAGTAATCATTACGATATAAGCATCTCAAGATCGTTGCTAATTAATAAACACATAAAAACAGTATCTCAAAACGCTGTACTTAGGAATATCTGATAGAGTCAGGCTGCAGCTATATTACTGGTATAGTTGTAGCACGAATGGGTCGGCTCGACCGGGGAAGGACCACGCTCTCACAGATTACCAGCGTAAAATAGCAGCTAAACACTGCTGTGTTTCGTATGGTGAGTGTAGAGAACTGGAGACCCCTTTTACTGGAAAAGAAGCATCCTATCTTAGTCCTCACGGGTGATAACGTATCTGCATTTTGATTATTTATTGGGGATATATGTAGATCTCTATGGGTAACAGCAACCACTTAGCATCAGGTGGACTGTGTGCTCGTTTATCACCCTAATTCTATAAAAAAAGAAACTGTTCTGTGACTTGCACTCAAGTACACACACTTGAGAGTCAAGTTTCGTTTATTAACCAGTGTGACACTTAGCTGATATCGTAAACTTAAACCGCATCTTGAAATATGTTTATTGATAAGACCATAACCTCAAGATTGTTCTCAAGTGCGTGTACTTGAGCTAAGTAATGTTTATTAATACGGGCCTTAGACAACTAAGATAAATCTAACGACATAACATATGTTAATATCCGTCAAGCCGTTTAGGCTACAGAGCGTGCGATATAAAAAGAGATACATACATACATACACACACAGAAAAAACATTACCCTCCGTCTGAAGCAGTCGGATAAAAATGGTGTTATATTAAACAGGTTAACTGTTTTAACATAGCGGTTATTTTAAAATTTTGTGCACGTCCAAATTAACGTTTGTTTATGACTCCGACTGTACTATTATCCGCCTTGTTAGGCGATGAATGCACTCATTAACATAACACGACACTAGAGTACACGAAACGAACAGAATTTGAACAGACAATGAATTCATTGGCGTAAAAACAAAACAAGCTGTTAAATAACCAGCACCTTAAATTCTGTTTGCAAAATTACTTCAGTAAACATCGGAAGAATTTTGATGTGACCAATAGCAGTGTAGTAAGGGAATCAAGAAGAGTATCGTAACAAACTACTAGTAGATTAGGGATAATATTTTTATAAACTAAGGGTGACAAGCGTCTTATACGTGGTAGAGCCATGCTCCAGCTGTATTATGGTCGTAGCACGAAAGAGTCAGCTTAATGCGGCTGTGTTTCGTATGGAGATAACCAGAGATTATTTTTGCTGGAAGGGCATTCCATCTTAGTCCTCTAGGATGATGATGGCTATGGGCCACAATATCCACTTACCATCAAGTAGACTGTGCGTTTTACACCCATATTCTATAAAAAAAAATATATTGAAAGGCAAATAAAGATGATGATGATGTTATTATGCTCATTGATAAATTCTGAAGATGGGAGATACTATATCGATATGGGTTTCATACAATAAAATTTTCTTACGAATAAAATACTTGTACGTGGTAGAGCCATGCTGCAGCTATATTAGTAGTATAGTTGTAGCACGAATGCGTCGGCTCGACCGGGGAAGGACCACGCTCTCACAGAATAACAGCGTAAAATAGCATCTTAACACTGCTGTGTTTCGTATGGTGAGTGTAGAGAACCGGAGACCCATTTTACTGGAAAATAGGCATATTCCATCTTAGTCATCACGGGAGACGACGCATCTGCATTTTGATTCTTTATTGAGGATAAATATAGATGTCTATTTGTCACAGCAACCACTTACCATCAGGTGGACTGTGTGCTCGTTTGTTACCCTTATTCTTAAAAAAAAAGTTCTAATAATATCGACATTCTCAAGAAAGCCTAACAGCGACTCTCCGTCCAGTTTCTTGAACAAAACGCGACCCAGTAAGTAAATTGAACGCGGGGTACAATTATTATCCTCTTGACTAAACGTAACAGTACAAGCTCATTATAGCATTGACCTGGAATACTTTAGTGAGCAGTCTAGATCTAACAGTTGTAATACATAAATGCTGCAGTTATTATTGATTTAAGTAAACTTTAAAAAGTGAGGGCTATGCATTTGCTTAGAAGGATTTTGTCATTTGCTTAACAATTTAAATAGAGATCGTCTACTTTTAAACTACATACACCACTCGTTTGACGGGTCCGTGGCGCAGTGGCTTAGCAATGAGTTGCTGCGCTGGAGGGCGCGGGTTCGAATCCCGCACGGAACAAGTATTTGTATGGCCTACAAATGATTGTTCCGGGTCTGGATGTTTGTCATTGTGAAATTTGTGTTTGTAAACTGCCTCCACGATACAGGAGAAAATCCTAGTGTGGGGGTTTAAAAGCAAAAAAAAAATATTTAAATCAACGCACTCTTTGTGTTGTTTTTTAGTAGATTTTATTAAACTTGATATTAGAAAATATAAAATCTACCAAAAACACAATGCAAGCGCGTTCAGTTATAAGTTGGGAAATATCTACGTAGATAACTGATGATGTGTTCTTTGTGATTTAGCGAATATACTTTTTTCTATAAATTTTAAAGAGAGTACATTAGGGTTGTTTACATACTACAGTTTAGTATCATAGTTTTAATATAGAACCAGCATATGTTCCCCTACTGGGTCACGACTCCAATCATTTTGAAAAGTTTCCGGGGTGGTGCCCCAATGCATGTTGGCGGAATTTTCTCGAAATATTTATAGTTTCCCAGAATGTTTCACTATGTTTTCTTTCACCGCCGTGCACGAGGTGAATGATAGTTCAAATAGCAATTGACAATTTAATTTATAATGGATGGGATTGAACTAAATATTGTGTTCGTGCAATATGAAACATTAAGGCTGGTGGTTATCCCCTTAAACTAGTCATGGGGACATAGCGCAATGTTGAATTTTGATTTTGAGCTAATTTTATACTTCTAAAACCTTGAAGGGTCTCGTCAGCTCTACCGCTAAGGACCATACTCTCACAGAATAATGACATAAAAATAATAGCAGCTTAATGCTGGTGTTTCCTATGGTTAGTTTATAATACTCAAAGGGCAACTGAAATAGAAGATCGGCAGCATCGTCTTCCTAATAATAACTCAAAATAACAAAAAACTGCGTTTGCCAACCCGCCAGTCGAGCGTGACAACTATGACGAAATCTCCCTTATGAGGCAAGCTATAAGGGAGGCCATAAAAGTCTTATAAAAGTAAAGTCAAGTAAAGTAAAGTTGCAGCCTATTTACGTCCCACTGCTGGGCACTGGCCTCCTCTCACTTCTGAGAGATTTTTAGGGCAAGGAAATGTCCGCCGCGCTGCCCCAATGCGTGTTGGCGAACTTCACATGTCTTTGAAATATTTTTTTTCTTATTTCTCAAACATGCAGGATGCCTCACGATGTTTTCCTTCACCGCCGAACACGTGGTAAATCAGCACTTAAAATTGAAATTAACAATTTCATTGGTGCCGGTGGGGATCGAACTTAACGACGAACCAAAATGTGAAGATTACAGCGAGCGCTAACCATCTGAGCTAACTGCTCAAAAGTCTTATAGGATCTAATGAAATGGTTATTTAGTATATTCCCCATAAGTCAGCTTGCATCAGTGTCTTTGTAGTCACTGCTGATAGCCAAATTATTGCTGCTAAAATTGTTCTTATTGCTGGTAGTATTAATATCAAGTACTTAGTGGTGGTTTAGCGACCGCAGCATTAGATGTTTCTCACTTTACGCTATCCCCTTTCAACGGTCTTTGTAGGTAGTTTCTGGCAATAAGAGACGGTTTATGTGTCATCTACTGGAGCTTAATCTCTGTTCTTGATTTTTCATAGTCGCCTCTTATGATACCTATGAGGCGAAGTGGGTAATGTGTAAGATATATTCCCATATTCTTTTTTTTTATAGGATAGGGTGACAAACGAGCACACAGTCCACCTGATGGTAAGTGGTTGCTGTAACCCATAGACATCTACATTTATCCGCAATAAAGAATCAAAATGCACATGCGTCGTCACCCGTGAGGGCTAAGATGGAATGCCTCTTTCCAGTTAAATCGGTCTCCGGTTCTCTACACTCACCATACGAAACAGTAGCGTTAAGCTGCTATTTTACGCTGGTATTCTGTGAGAGCGTGGTCCCTCCCCGTTTGAACCGACCCATTCGTGCTACAACTATACTACTAATATAGCTGCAGCATGGCTCTACCACGTATAAACGTACGCAATCTCTCACATAGCACATAATAGTGATTTGTACATTTGAACAAATCACTTATATATATGATCTAATCTGTAGGAAGGCGTGGAGTTTTAATATTATGCTGTAATAGTAATAGTAATGGTAAACACAGTCTAAGACTATCTCTACTAACGTCTGGCGAACAAATGACCCACTTTTACACCTACCTTATAATTAAAAACCGATAAATCATTACGAAGCATACTGACACTTACAATTTAAGAAGCAAATTTATGAAGCTCTGTCACTAATTAATCTGTACAACATTATTATCGTTTAACGTTTATTATATTAGTGGTGCGCTTGAGTAGATTGTCGATAAAGACAAAAAATGCTAGTAGAAATACAATTAAGGTTGTTTACATACTAGAGACTATACAAATATTACATTACTTGATATATAATTCTAATTAAATACAACATACATTTTAATTTAGGCTATAGGGTCCAAAAAAAGTCACCAAACTTTCCACATGAGTTTAGAGGAGGATAATCGGCACCAAATCTAAGTTGGGGGCTAGGGTTGCCAACCTTACTACTATATGATATTGTAACTTCAAAAAACTATTCCACTTCTGATGTTAGAAATTATCCTCAAAAGTTTTTAAATAAAACAACACTACTCGGTAACAAACCCTGCTTACTATCAGGACCCAATTACATTATAACACCAAAGTCTGCAAGCCAACAGCATCACTAGCCATCTCAATATAACACACACATACCTCTCAACAACACGACTTTCTTTGCCTACACTAGTAGAATACCCCAACGGGCCTAGTAACGACAGTGGGACTCTTAGAATTACAGACTGATTCCTCTTAGTCTATGCTACTTTATACTGCTAAAACAAGTGGGTAATATACCATTCTATCTTCATTTGTTCGTATTTCTTTTTATTTTTATACCCTCATTCCCAACAATATAGTATTCCACCATACTGGAGGTCAAAATATTATAATCCAAATAAAAAGACTGAATGTCGTAGCGTTTGATTTTCAAAAAATTGTGCCGCGAACTCAAATGGTCGTGGGTTCGAATACGCCATTCGTGTGAAAAAAGTGGTTAAAGGGAATATTAGCAATGTTAATAGAATTGCTAATATAAAAAAAAATGTTAGCGCCTACACTTTGAAATTTTAATTATATTTTTTAATTAATCTACTACGATTAATAATCATTTTGAAATTTGACTAAATTTTTTTGTGATTTTGATTGATACGTGTAGTTGCTTTTGAAATTAGAAAACCGTATGTAATTAGAAATTTATATGTCGAAGAATAATTCCATTTTATTTCCAATGAATTTGCCATTTTGGTATTTTGGATGCAGAACTAATGTCAAATACGCCAAGAAATATATTTTGCATATTTCGTATTTTTATCGTCATCAAACCTCAAACTTATGTACATACAATAATTTTGAAATTCACGCAATCGAAATCGAAGAAATTACTTGTCTTATATATTACTCTTTAGAGAAGAGTCAATAAACATGTCTACAGACGCTACGGGGTCTTAAACGTATGTAATTATAATTGAAATATGGCACGAAAGTAAAGAGCTTAAGTCGTCAGTAATTAAATGAAAAAAGTATATTACGTATTTTATGTAGCTTGTGCACAGATATGTAGAAATCTGTCCTTAATTATACGACTTATAAGGAAGTTAAGTAGTTTCGCGGTAATCGATCTTTTTATTCGTGTATCTTTTTTAATCCTCCAGATTTTAAGGCCGTATTTCTTTACTTGGAATTTATTATTCATATAAAGCTAGATTTTTTAAAGATGCAAGTGTGATAAACGACATTACGAAGCAACAATTGTGTAATGGTTACGAGTGCGGAACGCAAACACGGGAAGTCATGGGTTCGAATCCACCATTCATGAACTGCTCCTAACACAAGCATTATATAAGCTCATGTAGTGGTTACGTGAGTAAGTATCTCGTAGCTTTACTAGTATTCTTTTAAAAAAATACATTTCCCCTGAGGATAAGGGGATGCGGTCACACAAAAATTGTATTATTTTTGTGCTACAATTTTCTCTTTAGCTTTTTTATTTTTATCATATGAAACAAATGGTATAAAACATTGAGTTATATGTACTACTTACTATAGAAGCCATTCCGAACATTGACTATGTTCAACTGAACTGTAGTGCAATCCATACAAACTAAATATTGCGTAAATTGAAGATTTGTGAATTCCATAAAATTATTATTATTACATTTAATTTAGAAATATCTTTGTTTAGATTAAATTAAGATATTTTATATTAAATTCTTATATTTATTTTAAATTAATATCTTATTTTATATTAAATTAAAGTATTCGCGCATGCGCGACTACTACCAAAGAGAATATAACCACTACGTTTAACTGCTAATCCCGCGCATGCGCGAAGACAGAGAACGACACAATTTTTGTTTGGAATCGTTTTTTTAGTACGTAGTACATATAACTCAATGGTATAAAAGATTTGATTGAGATTGGCACAGAAAAGAACTCTTTGACAGGTATTACCATACTTTGAAGTTTCATTATTGTCAATTACTAATATCATAATATTTCTTAATTTCAGATTATATTATATATTTTGACATTATATTGGCAGTTTAAAATTTAGAAGTTCTAAAGTTTTTTCTTTTCTTTTCATAGACTCCTACAACTATCCTTGATAAAGAATCTTTAAATTGTGTTAAATTGTGTTGTCACCACTGAGGACTAAGATGAAATGCCTCATTTAGAATTTTAATTTTAATTTTAATTGTTTTGATAGATAAGACAAACTAGCATATATTTATAGCGGCCAGCCTCCGTAGAGTCTACTTCACCTGAGGATGCCTCGTGTAGAGACGAAACACGTGTCGTATTTTCGAGAGTGATGTGTCGTGCCTAGTGTGGTGGTGCTGGGGATGGTAGTGCTGGGATTGACGGCGACCGGTATATTGCGCGCGATTGAAGGAGGGTGGGAGGTCCCCTTAAAACTGGGCAGGACACATCATTTTCTTTCTTTACGCGAAATTAAGCAAATTAGTTTATAACAACCCCCTCGATTAAGAATCAAAATGCAAATATGCTCTCTTCCTGAGAACTAAGATGGAATGCCTCGTTCCCAGTAAAAAGGGTCTCCAATTCTTAACACTCACCAGACAAAACACAGCAGCATTAAGCTGCTATTGTGTGTCATTGCGCTAGCATTAAATAATATGGTCTTTTTGTTGAATAAAATTATAATACATTATAATTGCAATATAAATAAAAATATGAATGAGTGTCTTGGATCACTCGGTTGGAACGAAGTTCCTTTCGTAGTATATTATTATTGATAAACGTATTATATTATTGATTAACAAATACAAATAAATGAATTACTAGCATCTATTAAAATGAAGCGTAAAATAATATTTCTTTCATGGCAAGATAAGAAAAAGTGCAAGGAAGATGGATATTATTCCATCTCGCTCGCACTATAGAAAGGGGGTCGTAACGGAAAAATCTTACACTTTTTCTCACCTAGCCCCCATCAACCAAGTTCGTACCGTGCGGTAAGGAATTTTGTTCCAAATATCATTTACCGCATATATAAAAGATCATCACTTGAGAACGCCTAGATTGCGCCCCCTTTCCCTAAAAGGGGTCGCTTCCGATACGGCAGAAACGCCCCCAGGCCAAAGCCAGTCGCAGGTGGTATTTAGTGGGTAGGCACTTAGGTTCATAGTGAGTCCCACATAACCACGCATCCGACTGCGTGGTATACTAAGAGCATTCACCACCTTCCCCCCCACGCTTCACGGAGGGTAGCCCTTTACTTTGCATCTGGGCGCAAAAATAACGGCTAGACTGAATTTGATAAATTTTTTTGTGTGTTTGAGTAGAAGTAGGATGGTCTAGATTTACAAGTGGACCCGGTAGGTGGCGCTGTTCTCAACTCCCAGAGCACACCCGTGCGAAGCCGAGATCGCTAGTAACAAAAAATAGTTAAGTCGAGTCGCTCGTGTGTCGAGTGCCTAAATTAACGAAATATCGGAGTGCTACTTACAAAACCGTGATGGATAGACTATTATATGATGCATTAGCGGAGCGAATAACAAGTTTGTCATTAAATATTAACAATGACGGACAGATGGCCGCTGTTACGTAAAATAATATTTGTGAAGTCACCTCGGGTCAATAAGCTCGAACTGAGAACAAAGTTAGACATCTCTTTAAACTCTGTACAAGTTATTACAATGCTACTTGCTTTTTACTCTAGATTAAAGAGATCTAGATTCTTATATTTATATAAATTTTAATTTCTAATTCGAAAAGTAAACGTATGCGTTTTTTTTTTTCAGTTTATTTCATTTTATTGAAGTGATATAACTGATAATAAATCGTTTAATCTCTGTCATTTTGTCAATATTATAGACTAGATCTCAAAACAAAAAAAAAAATTAAGAAAACGGTTTTCCTCACGATATTGCATCCAATTCTTTATCATGTAACAAAAGTACCACATCTGAAAAAGTCTATGCTAATTGAGTAACCTTCTGTTTACATATTTGGGATACTTTAAAACCGCTCTTACTTATAACAGCCTATAACAAAATAATTTTTACCCAACTGCCTCAGTAGGAGGGTAACGTGTTTCGATTGTATAGTAAAGTAAAGTTGCAGCCTATTTACGTGCCACTACTGGGCACAGGGTTCCTTGCCCTAAAACCCTCTCAAAATGAGAGGGTTTTAGGGCAAGGAAATGTCCGCCGCGCTGCCCAATGCGTGTTGGCGAACTTCACATGTCTTCGAAATATTTTTTTTCTTATTTCTCAGACATGCAGGTTTCCTCACGGTGTTTTCCTTCACCGCCGAGCACGTGGTAAATCAGCACTTAAAATTGCAATTAACAGTTTCATTGGTGCCGGCGGGAATCGAACCCGGGTTGCTCGAGTACTATGAAGCTTACAGCGAGCGCTAACCATCTGAGCTACCACGGCTCGAATGGTTAGCTCAGGTTTCGATTGTATGAGCAGGGTCAGTTTCCCAGTGTGTGGAAGGAGGGGAGGCTGGTCCTGTTCAGGAAGGAGGGGCGCCCCGCGGACTCACCGTCCGCGTACCGACCCATAGTGCTGCTCGACGAGGCGGGCAAACTTCTTGAGCGTATCATCGCAGATCGCCTCGTCGGCCACTTGTGCAGAGAGGGGCCGGACCTGGACGAGAACCAGTTTGGTTTTCGTCGCGGGCGCTCCACCATAGACGCTATTACGCGCGTGAGGGCCCTGGCGGAGGAGACAGTATCCCGGGGTGGGGTGGTGCTGGCGGTGTCTTTAGACATCTCCAACGCCTTCAACACCCTACCCTGGAGTTGTATTCGGGAGGCACTGAATTACCATCGCGTGCCTCCCTACCTCCGCCGCATAATAGGGGCTTACCTTGAGGAGAGATGCGTTACCTATTGGGGACGTGACGGCGCTGGTCGGCGCGTCATGTCGTGCGGTGTTCCGCAGGGATCGGTCTTGGGACCGCTCCTGTGGAACATCGGCTACGACTGGGTGCTGAGAGGTGAACTCCCGTCGGGCGCCGAATTGACGTGTTATGCGGATGACACGCTCGTCACTGCCCGGGGGAGTTCGCACAGGGAAGCAGCGTTGGTTGCCACGGCTGCGGTGTCACAAGTGGTGAACCGCATCCGGCGCCTGGGCCTGGAGGTGGCCCTAAGTAAGTCGGAGGCCATGGTGTTCCATGGCCCTCGACGCGCGCCGCCGCCGGGTTCACACATCGTGGTCAGCGGGGCCCGGATAGCTGTCGAGTCCACCATGAAGTATCTGGGATTGGTGCTCGACAGCCGATGGGAATTCGGACCCCACTTCCGGCGGCTGGCGCCCAAGCTGATGGGTGCAGCGGGCGCGCTATCAACGTTGCTTCCCAACTTGGGGGGCCCGAGCGCCGCCTGTAGGCGGTTGTACGTGGGAATCGTGCGGTCCATGGCCCTGTATGGGGCCCCTGTGTGGGCGATGGACATGACGGCCAGCACTCTCGCCATTCTGCGTAAACCGCAGAGGGCGATGGCCGTCAGAGTCGTCCGCGGGTATCGCACGATTTCCTACGAGGCGGCTTGCGTCCTGGCCGGATCCCCGCCCTGGGACCTAGAGGCGAAAGTACTCGCGTCATTATATCGATGGCGCGAGGAAGAGCGGGCACGGGGCTCGAGACCGGTGCAGCGGCAGATCACGCTGCGCCGAGAGGAGCTCCGTCAGGTCTTGGTGGCGGAATGGCGGCAAAGGCTTCTGCGCCCTACCGCCGGCCTCGCTACCGTCGAGGCGATCCGGCCAGTACTCGACGACTGGCTCGGGAGAAGGCACGGCTCCCTGTCGTTTAGGGTGACGCAGGTGCTGTCGGGGCATGGCTGCTTCGGCAAGTACCTGCGCCGCATAGACAGGGAGCTGGACGCTCGGTGCCACCACTGCGTCCATTGCGGGGAGGACACGGCGCAACACACGCTCGCCGAGTGTGTAGCTTGGGAGGAGCAGCGCCGTGTCCTCACAAATAAAGTAGGAGGCGATCTGTCGCTGCCGGCCTTAGTGCGGAAGATGGTCGGTAGCGCAGAGTCGTGGGATGCAGTGGTGTCCTTCTGCGAGGACGTGATGTCGCAGAAGGAAACTGCGGAACGAGAAAGGGAGATCTCGACTCCCTTCCCTGGCCGCAGAAGGCGCACCGGGCGCAGGAGAAGGGCGGACAACGCCCTTTTCCGGCCCCCATAAATGGGTCCAGGGGCGAGGGACTTGGGGAAGCCCCCGCCACCCCTACTCGATGGACCCGAGGCGGAGGCGCGCGCGGGTGTCGGCGCGCGCCCCTGAGGCGATACACGGGGTAGTTTAACACCTCACTACCCCGTGCAGGAGACGAGGCCCGGACAGACCGGGCCAGCACTAGTGTGGGGCTGCGGAAGAATTTGGATTCCCGCGGCCCCACTCGCACGTGTGAGGAGACACCGGGGTGGTTTTAGCCGGTAAGAGTCCGGCACGCCCCTCCGCCTTTCCCCAGGCGGAGGTAGTCCATGAGGATTTCCCCCCGTAAAAAAAAAAAAAAAAGGTTTCGATTGTATGTAAGTCTATATATGTATGTCTGTTTATTTGGCAAGCTCTGTAGCCTAAACTGCTTGTAAGGCTTTACGTATTTTATTATATAGTATATTATTTTATCGTAGATTCGTTTGTGAATAATGACAGAGAATGTTTGTATTTTTCTCAGTTCAATAAACTTTTTGCGCAGTCGGCTTCTTTTTGGTTGCCGTTTTCAACCGACTACAAAAAAGAGTAGCTTCTCAATTCGTCGGATTCTTTTTTTTATTTATTTTCACCGATTACTCGAAGATGCCTCAACCGATTTCGATGATTTTCTTTTTATTTGAACGCTGGTGCTGTTCATGTAGTCCCCCATATAAATTTCATCAAGGTCTGACCAGTAGTATTTGAGTTATTCTTAATAATTTATATTGAAGTCGGTTGTACAAAATTTTTAATTTTATCACTTGTAAGAATTGAGCTTGTTAAAGTTTTAAAAATGTGGTGAAAGACGAAAATCTCATTAATATTCAAAGTGGCATCAAATAAATGCCTTCGCCGTATTAGACAAACGAGTCTAGGCTTAATGTATCCATTTAAGGTGCTAGTAACTAACTAGCAGCTTGATCAAAGGTCGATGGAGTATGTAAAAAGCAAATACTGGCATATGTTAACAGGTTTTTCGCTGTATTTAAACACTTCGTCTTATACAGAGTGTTTTCCATAGTTAATAATTTAGCTCCTAACAAAAATTAAAATAAAATGACAATGCACCGCGCTTTACAACAATCTCTGAGTGGCACATACATTCAGGCTGTAGTAGCAACTTTTCATCAGATAGACAGTAAGTATCTCTTCCCATAAACTACTCGCAAAAACCATTTATGACAAAAATCTGTCGTACTAATGCTGGCGCTCGTTTCCCAGTAAGACGCATAGTGCAATCATATTACTACATAAGACTATTCTAACGATATTGATGTTTTACTGCCTCACATTTGTCTTTAAAAAATATATTAAGAAATAAATTGTGTTTTAAAAAATGTATACGTGGTAGAGCCACGCTGCAGCTATATTATGGTTATAGCACGAATGGGTCGCTTGACCGAGGTGGGACCACGATCTCACAGAATACCAGCGTAAAATAGCAGCTTAATATTGCTGTGTTTCGTTCTTATTGTGAGTGTAGTGAACCGGAGACCCTTTTTACTGGAAACGATGTATTACATTTTATTTATTTTTCTTTAAAAAAACGTTAC
This sequence comes from Parnassius mnemosyne, assembly GCA_963668995.1. Classification (NCBI taxonomy): domain Eukaryota; kingdom Metazoa; phylum Arthropoda; class Insecta; order Lepidoptera; family Papilionidae; genus Parnassius; species Parnassius mnemosyne. Next base: position 5,894,557 of record CAVLGL010000035.1, on the reverse strand, counting down.
CCCCACACTAGGATTTTCTCCTGTATCAGGCATATGGAGGCAGTTTACAAACACAAATTGTACAAGGACAAACATCCAGACCCGGAACAATTATTTGTAGGCCATACAAATACTTGTTCCGTGCGAGAAGTTGAAGTGGAATAGTTTACCACCAGCGATTTTTCCGGACCGATACGACTTAGGGACCTTCAAGAAAAGAGCCTACTCCTTTTTAAAAGGCCGGCAACGCATCTGCAATTCCCCTGGTGTTGCGGTTGTTCATGGGCGGTGGTAGTCACTTACCATCAGGTGAGCCGCATGCACGTTTGCCCCCTCTCCTATAAAAAAAAAAAAATAAGAATTTAATTCGTGCAAGATTCTTTCATAACGTTTTTTAGTTTTTTCTTTTATGATAGTAACTCTTTTCTTTTAAACTCGTTACTTATTGTTTATATTAATATTTGGTACACGATGTTGAATGTACATATACTATACTATTTTTCGATAATACTTTTATAAATACCTTTGGACATTTGTATGTATATCTTACTTAATAAATAAATAAAAAGGAGGTTTCTTACTTCAGTTTTATAAAAGAAAAAGTAATAGCTGTAAGGAGAGAAATTGCAACTAAAAACTTTAAATGCCAATCAAATAGATCTAAGTTAACAAGTAAGTAATAATTTAGACTAAGATGCAAAAAAAAGTTTTAACGTTCAATGAATCAACAGCCTGTACGACTCAATAAATATTTAACTTTACTAGAAAATCTAGAGTATATAGTTTTACAACATCGAAATTATTAATAGTAATGGAAATGTTTAGTTGGTAGAGCTACGCTGCAGCTATTTTATGGTTGTAGCATGAATGGCTCACAGAATACCAGCGTAAAATAGCAGCTTAATGCTGCAGTATTTCGTGTGGTGAGTGTAGGGAACTGGAGACCCTTTTTAGGCATTCCATCCTAGTCCTCAGAAGTGACAACGTCTTTGGACCACTGCATCCACTTACCATCAGGTGTACTGTGTGCTCATTTGTGACCATTATACTATACAAAAAAAAATATTGCTGAATGACACTTGCTCGTCGGTGAATGTAAACATCGTGATCTATAGTGGTAAAGAGGTAGTTGTGTGGTTGGCGCTGGTCATTTTTAACCGACTTCAACAAGGAGGAGGTTCTTAATTCGAGTGTATGTTTTTTTAGATATATGTTACCAATTTTGAACCAATTTTGATGATTCTTTTTTTATTAAATAAGTTATACTTCAATGGTTATCCCATAGAAATTTGAAGAAAAAATTCTACTCCCAAGGGTTGCAAATAACTTTTTTTTAGCAATTTGTAGTCGATTTTTAGTTTTTGTTAAATGTTTTTATTACTTTAGTAAAGCATCATTTGCCACATAAGTAAGATTTCTCCCATGGTCTGGGACCTATAGGTCCCATGTTTATATAATACATGTGGGACTTCTAACAAAAATTGTGGCATCTGTGTCATTTGTCTAGTATGTCGTAAAAGACGACTAATGGGATATTGGGTTTTGATTGTGAAGGCTAAGAGCTCGCTGCTTTTTGGGCTCAACCTGTCCACTCGGAGTTAACAGACGTGAAGCTACACAATATATTGGTATATTTTGCCACATATTGCCTTGTGATGATGGCATAGGAGAATCTATCACACCATTTCGTCCATTCAATGTTATAATAGGACACGTTGGAAAAAGTCATTATCTTATGGCTTTATAAACGAGCACACAGTCCACCTGGTGGTAAGTGGATGATGTGGCTCATAGAGATCTACATCTATATTTATATATACAGAACCTCGCTTTCATAGAATATCAGCGTAGATTAGCCCTTGTTAAGAGATTTAAGGACCCCTGACGAACACGGTCATCTACATTTTGATTCTTAATCGAAAATAGATGTAGAAGTCTGTAGGTCAAAGCATGCACTCAACATCAAATGAACTGTGTGCTCGCTTGTCACCCTTACTCTATAAAAAACGCAACGTGTTAAATCCACGTGGCATCTGTACCACCTGATGGTAAGTAGTTGCTGTGGCCCATAGACATCTACATCTATCGTCGATTACGAATCAAAATGCAGATGCGTTGTCACCCGTGAGGACTAAGATGGAATGCCTCGTTTCCAGTAAAAAGGGTCTCCGGTTCTCTACCATACGAAACACAGCAGCATTAAGCTGCTATTTTACGCTGGTATTCTGTGAGAGCGTGGCCCTTCCCCGGTCGAGCCGATCCATTCGTACTACATCTATACTATTAATATAGCTGCAGCATGACTAAATATATATATATATATATATATATTTACGTCGTCTATGTGTGTGTATATATATAGTATAATGTTATTGAATAGTGGATTTTCTTGGCATCTAATATTGTAATTAAAATCTTTATTGATGCTGGCTAGAGTTGGATTTAGGTTGCTCGCATACGAGAAATTTACGACAAGAACTTAACCGCTGAGCTCACGGTTCCAACAACGAGTCTCAACAAATTTACTAAACAAAAAGTCAAAACGCGCGCCACAATGAGACGCGTCGTCATAAATTAGCGGACACCGCGTAATGCGTGCATGGATGATCTACAGTTGCTACCCGCGTAAAATATGGCTGTTATTACGCTCAAATTATAATCTGTGGTCTCATTTTCCGCGCGCGGGTAATAGCACCTATATGCGGAAAAAAAAGATTTATATTTAATCTGTTTTCGCTCAGGTCGATGATTTAAGGCGAAAATATTTTGTAAGAAACGTGTTACGTTCTTTTACAGTTTACCAAATGCAAAATGAGGTGTTAGATATTAATCGGTACTGGTGTTTCATCACAATTTCCTAACAAAATATAATTTATCATCATCATTATCGTTACAGCCCGTCATTAGTACATTGCTGAAGATAATTACTGAAAATATACACACCCACAAGGAGTGTCACAAATATATTATGAGTAATATACTGATATAACTATAACTATTAACAGATTTAAAAGTCTAAACAGACTCGAAACAATACAAACATTAACACTAAAATATCTGTCGTTTGTCTAGTATTTAAAAGTTCTCCGATTTAGAACTACAAATAATTGTCTGTGCATGAAAGAAGAAAAATGTATTTTTTTTGGAGTTAATGGCATGGTATCTAGACCTTTAGGCCAAGTCTTGAGTATTTTTATTCGGTTTATTATAATTTCCCCAAATGTATAATTATCCTTCATGATTCACTGCTTCACAACATTTTGATGCGACACATTGTGCAGCACTTGGGAGATTTTGACGGCAACTTGAGCAAGCAGACAGCTGACAGTTGGCGATGGTATCTCAAGGCGCCTATGCAGACAAACAGCTTATCTTGAGAATATATCACCATCAGAGCACTTGTTTCACCGTTTCCACTAATAGTTCACATGCGTAGACAGTTAATACATAAAATCGCACTTTTATATATCAAAATCCACTTCAAACTATTATTTAAACTATAATACAGGAGCAGCAAACCGCCGCCGGTCAAGTTCCCGCCAAAACTCCAAGAAAAATGTATTTGTATATTTAGTGTTGCAACTAATTCAAGTTGTTAAGTCATAATATTCAAACAATTCTTTACCATAATTTATTGAATCAGAAGTTACTTTACGGAAATATATTGTATTAAAGATGTTAAAAATTAATTAGCTATGTATCGCACAATAAAATAAAATGATGTGTCTTACTTAGTTCGAAGAGCACCTCCCACCCTCCCTCAATTCCATACACTATCCCCATCATCACAAATCCCAACACCACTACACTAGGAAAGGTACACCACCGTCGATAATACGACACGTCTTTCGCCTCTCAACGTGGCACCCTCAATTGAAATAGACTCTGCGGTGGCTGACCGCTGAGTCTTTTAATTTTACCAGTTCAATTCAAGAGTTTGAACTGGTAAAGAATTAAAGAATTTTTTACTGTCAAATTTCTTCTGTTCTACGGCTCATCGAAATGTATTACTGTTTTTCAACTACACGTCGAAAAATAAATTAAATATCTATATTAAAAACCAATTGCTGGCCGTTAGTCCCGCTAAAACTCAAAACGGTTCGACCAATTTTGATAATATTTTTTGTATGACTTTGAATGGATCCCTATATGGCTTAGATGCAGAAATCACCCGTAAGAAGCCACTGCGGACGGCCAGTCTTCAATAGTTAACGTCTCAGGCAACTTCATTAAGTAGGGTAGGGTAAATTTCATTAAGGATGTGCTAAGTATACATGTACCGTGTAGAGGTGGCTTAAGAGATTCCATCACAGTACTCCTATCTCCTCTCATGGGTATCATAAGAGGTAACTATGGGATATGCTGAAAAGCACCTTATGGCTTTTGATATATGGCGATTTAACTATACCAGAAACGCTAGGACTAAAATAGCTAGACGAGAAGCACCGACAAAGGTGCGAAGAATCTAGTACCTATTGCGATGTCACTCCCCCTCCAAGCATAATGATTAAGGCTAAGCTCTTCAACTTTTATGAGCTGACGGTAAAGAAGAATTACTATATTTAAAAAATGCTAATGAAATATCATGTTTATACGTGGTAGAGCCATGCTGCAGCTGTATTATGGTTGTAGCACGAATGGGTCGGCTCGACCGGGGAAGGACCACTCTCTCACAGAATACCAGCGTAAAATAGCAGCTTAACGCTGCTGTGTTTCGTATGGTGAGTGTAGAGAACCGGAGACCCTTTTTACTGGAAACGCGGCATTCCATCTTAGTACTCACGGGTGACAACGCATCTGCATTTTGATTCGTAATCGAAGATAGATGTAGATGTCTACGGGCCACAGCAACCACTTACCGTCAGGTGCGCTGTGTGCTCGTTTGTCACCCTATCCTATAAAAAAAATGTGCAGTTTTAGTCAAACGCATTGTACCTACAATTTGTGTTCGACTTATTTAGTTTTCTGCTGTCTTCTTTTTAGTATAATAATGGTGACCAACGAGCGCACAGTCCAACTGATTGTAGGTGAATGTTGTGACCTATAGACACAGATGCGACCCCTGAGGACTAACAATGTTTCGTTACCAGTACAAAGGGTCTCCAATTCTCTATATGTATTTTGTAAGAGCGTAGTCCTTCCCCGGTCGAGCCTAACCCATTCGTACTACAAACATAACATAGCTGCGCGTGGCTCTACCACGCTGTGTTAAATTCTGTAACCTGTTAACGTCGAACGAAATAATATATAAAGAATGGTTTCGCCAGTCAATTTTAACTTTGCTAACTAACTGCGTAATAAATAACCAAACAATGAAAACAGTAAAACTGGATCCAAATTAAACTAATCCATTCAAACGATTGTTGAATCAGAACTATCCAGCGTCTCCCCCGATCTGACTCAATGCGGCCCGATATCTCGTGGCCCAATCCAACCTCTCATAAATCTGCCTAATCATTTGAATTACTCCGCCACAGCCGCTCCTCTTAATAACGAGAGACGTTCGGGAGCCAAGCTGATATATACGACCTTCACTCGACTGATGCGTATTGCTTGGGATCGGCCTATAGAATACTTCCCTCTTATTTCAATTCATTAACATATATATTATATAGTCAATGTATGTTTTAAGTATATATGTATGCGTTAAGCAAATACCTACTACTCAAATAATCTTTAAATGTACATAATTCTTACATAAACATAAACACTCACGCCTGTCACGCAGATGGGTAGGCAGAGACTATGGACTTCCATTTGGCACGATCCTGACACACATGTACCTACGCATACACGCTCGTCAGTTAAAAGTACTCCTAATTTGGCCCATTTTCAGTATATTGCCAATTTGATCGATAAACTTTCGCCTATGGCGTCCCTTCCCGCCTCTGTCGTTCACCTCTCCAACATAAATTTGCTTTGTCACACTTTCCTCATACATTCTTTCTACATGGCCAAACCACCGAAGCATTCCTTTCTTAATCCTGGTCACAACGTCATCTTGCAAACCACACTCTTCTCTTATCAAACGATTTCTCACCCTGTCATTCAGATTCATCCGTAACATACTCCTTAATGACCTCATTTCTACAGCGTTTATTTTACTCTCGTGCTTCTTCTTCTACATATATAATTCTTCTGTACGTCTATTTGTCACGGGATTCCTCCTAAATGGCAGGACCGATTTTGATGGAATTTTCGTGTGTTTGAGCCCGTCTGTGTAAGTAGGTCCCTGGATGATTTAGATTCACAATTTAATCCGATAGGTCGCGCTGTTATCGAGATCCAGAAGTCACCCGTGCGGAACCGGTGCGGATCACTAGTATTTACATATATAATTACAATATTACTATGTAGTAGAACTACTTTTATCAGGCACAGTACCAGTAGCATCGACTTTTCGTACTTTCCGTCGCACGGGGATTTCTTGATAGAAAAATTCAATTACCGATTTGACCCGACCCGGGATTTGAATCCGTTACCACGTCAAAACCAGTCGCTCTGACGACCGCTAGACCATAGAGGCAATATTAATCAATATATAACACATATACAACAACTCTAACTATAGGTAGAAACAGGGAAACCATTAGAAACATTTTACTATTTTTATTGCTTACTAATTAACATGCACCTTTACGGTATTGCCGGCCTCCTCTCACTTTTGAGAAAGGTTTGGATCAACGATAAGTTTGCCGCGCTGGCCTTATTTGAACGGGCCTTGGGAACCCTTCGAATTCAATCTAATAATTCATGCCTGGTATCGATGGGGCTGTCCCTCCGCTGCAGCGCGTCGGTGATCTTCAAAGAACACGTACGCGTAGTTTGTTTTCCCGTAACGTTTCATAAAAAATATGACGTGTGAGAAGACCTAGTGCTTAAAGTATGGACCAGTCCCAACAAAATTCTGAGAATATAGTGGACAAAGTGAAAAGGGTTTTTGCGCCATATAAAAAAATAAAAAAAATTTGACTATATACTTTGAATCAAAAAATTGACTATATAGGTTTGTACAGAGTAAACGATAAATATTGATTTCTATTCATAAAAATGCATTAAAAATTTTATAATTCAATTTTAAGAATATTTTTTAATCTGTGCCTCGAATCTCCAAAACGCTATCCGCCATATTAGATTCCGTCGTGACGTCACTGATAAAGTAAAAAGCGTAGAATAAGTTAATGTCACAGAATAAATAATAGTACTACCATAGACAGAATATACTGGCGTATCAATATATTCTGTGTCTATGAGTACTACCACAGTCTATAAATCATTATACTGTGGTACTATGTAGCAATGCGCTGTGTGTTAATTAGAAATTTTTCAAGTTATAAACGCGATTGTTGACTTTTATCCCGTATTTTCTACCGACTTCAAAAAGGTACCGTCTGTACTCAATTCGACTGTATGCTTTTATGTGTGTTACCTCATAACTTTTTACTGGGTGAACCGATTTTGATGATTCTTTTTTTATTTGAAAGCTGGTGCTTCTCATGTGGTCCCATATAATTTGATCAAGGTCTGACTAATAGTTTTTTAGTTATTCTTAATAATTTAAATTGAAGTCGGTTGTATAAAATTTTTAATTATATTTGAAATAGCAAGTACTAATCTACCAAGGATAAATACATTGATGGTGGATAATTTAGTTACATGCAATACCATTTTTTGTTCTGCCGAGTACCTAATATAATAGAATACCCTAAACAATACCAGATCAGTGTCTTTTGATAATACATAGTTATGTTTATCTATGATTACAACCATTATCATTACTTTTATCTAAGATAACTTAATATTTTACAAAATTCGTCTTGCAACACCTGTCACCTCATGACTATGTTTGTATAAACTATAGTTAAATATAAGTCATACTTACATCAAAGTGATCTTCGCAGAAATATAGTATAGTTTTTGTAGACAATTTCAGTTCAGTTCAGTTTTAACCAAGTATTTCTCATATTTAAATCAGTTAGCACTTCAATCCATAACTTCCACGGCGTTCTTATGCTCGTATTTTTGCATTCAGGCACAACATACCAATGACAAAGATTATAACTCATTATGAAAATCCCAAAAATATCTTATTCCTTTGCAAAATCGTATTATTCACTTAATTAGTGACGTCACGAGGTAAAGGCTGAGCTATGGCTAGCGTTTTCACGAGAAAATTTAAAACGATAAATTAAAAGTAATTTTATGGCACTATACGGTTTAAAAATATATTTAAATAATGTTTATTATCACTCTAGGATTCATTTAAAACACTATTTGAAAATGGGTGTAATACCCTATTGCCGCTAAATAATTTACGGATAATGCATATACTCAGCAGTTAATATATAGGTAATGTTTATTTTGATAAACACTAACACCTAGAATATCAAAAGTTCACTGCTGAACATTTTTTTTATAGGATAGGGTGACAAACGAGCACACAGTCCACCTGATGGTAAGTGGTTACTGTGGCCCATAGACATCTACATTTATCCCCGTTTGCGAATCAAAATGCAGATGCGTTGTCACCCGTGACGACTAAGATGGAATGCCTCTTTTCCAGTAAAGTAAAAAGGGTCTCCGGTTCTCTACACTCACCATACTAAACACAGCAGTTTTAAGCTGCTATTTTACGCTGGTATTCTGTGAGAGCGTGGTCCTTTCCCGGTCGAGCCGACCACTCATAGATTGCGTTATATAGTTGTAACTCCTGGCTGGAAGTTGGCAACCGCATCTCCTATAGACCTCACGGGCAGATTTTTTAATAGTTGACCCGCTTAGCAAACGGGTCGACAGTCGTAGTTTTGTATATTATTGAAATGTAAGTTATTAGGAACATACTCCTGCCTGTCTGTTGTTTCAGTATCCCTCCGTCGACTCTTTCAATACACACGGGTTGATATGGTGCGAGACACTTTCTTACGTCGCCACCAACTTGCCATTCCCATCACAGAGTTACAAAATACAATGAACAATTATTTGATTATGAAGAAAGTTTTCTTCATCCTCATACTTTCGGAATAATTTGACCTTGTCCTTACTTTCTGAATTATTTGTTTTAAAAACAAACCCAATGGTGAAAACAGTAATAATAAACAATGAGTAATATTCGTCGTAGAGCCATAGTATTTAATGGTTGTAGCACGAATAAGTCAGCTCGATCGGCGAAGGGCCACGCTGTCACAGAATACCAGTGAAGTAGCAGGTTAATGCTGATGTGTTTCGTATGGTGAGTGTAGAGAACTGGAGACCCTTTTTACCGGATACGAGGCATTCCATCTAAGTCCTCTCCTCAGGGGTGACAACGCGTTTGCATTTTGATTCTTAATGAAAGACAGATGTCGATGTTGTCTGTATTACTCGTATAGCATCTTCTTATTATTAGGTGAACTGTGTGCCCGTTTCTCTTAATCCGTCTCTCTAAACCCGACTGCGTTAGAAATATACCGACAAAAAATATTTCATGCACTACGTCAATTCAAAAACTAAATAAAAATTTGACGACACTTATATATTAATATGTTAAATATTAATATTTTACAATCCATCCAACCGTTTAGGCTACAGAGAATGCCAAAGAAATAGAGATACCTACATACATACAACATACACTCTGAAAACATTGCCCTTCTTTTAAGGTAGTTATTTTTTTATTTTATAGGTTAAGGGTGACAAACGAGCACACAGTCCACCTGATGATAAGTGGTTGCTGTGACCAATAGACATCTACATTTATCCTCAATAAAGAATCAAAATGCAGACGCGTTGTCACCCGTGCGGACTAAGATGGAATGCCTCTTTTCCAGTAAAAAGGGTCTCCGATTCTCTACACTCACCATGCGAAACACAGCAGTGTCAAGCTGCCATTTTACGCTGGTATTCTGGAATAGCGTGGTCCTTCCACGGTCGAACCGACCAATTCGTGCTACAACTATACTACTAATATAGCTGCAGCATGACTCTACCACGTTTAAAAGTTAAAAATCGTAAGTTGTTTAAAAATCGAAGATTTCTCCTGAACTGCTATAACTTGGCAACAAAACGCCAATCCACCAGTAATTTATCTAGATTCAGAAGACATTATTCAGATATTCAGACCGTTGTGTGAAATAGTCTTTAATTACATATTGCAATAGCCACTCGGTCGCACTTATTATGGCCGCTAACTAGCGCATCTTGAAGAGAGAAACAGACGACGTAATTGTAGGTTACTGAGACCATCCATCACAAGGTTGACAGAATCCTTAATACACAGCAGTACGTTATGACGATGTAGCTTATTATATATAGATATTACCTAGTTAAAGTACCTAAGTGGTACTCTAACTAGTCTACACTGTACAGTGGTAAAGTATAAAATAACTTTCAATAAGAATTACTTGTAATGAATATTGAATAAAAAATTATTCTATTCTATTCTAAGACATGATCATTGTTGTCGTCGACTTGATATTTAATGTTATTATATTTGGTAGTCAGCGTTATTTAAAACAAGTGAATAGCCGAAAAGTTAAGCAAAATTTATACGTAGACAATATTAGATGAGAGAAATGAGCGGAGCGAATGCAATAACAATAAATAGCAATAAATAAAAGGATTCCGTCGTTGCTTGTATTGTATGATACTAATCCCAGGAACAAGGAAGTGTGGAGTCGCTATTGCTACTCTAATAATTCTTAATGTAATGCAAGTTACTCTTATTCTTCTTCATTATCACCTCATAATATTCTATTATAGGACATGTGCCTCCCCCACTGTAGTAAGTTTGCTTTAGTGGCGTTGTCTTTAGATCATAGACATCCCGTATCGCTGAAGTTGCACACCATCGCTAATATGGATATTTTAGTTCTAGTATATACCAGTTGGTTGTACCGGCACCTATAGAATGCCTTGATATATTTTTGGCATTTCTCATAAACTCAAATTATGGTGTTAGTTTTTCTTACGCCTTCATTATACGGCATGACAATATACACTATTTGCCTATGCAAATATATATTAATACAGAATTAACAGCTACCTGCCACCAAGTAGCATTGTGAGTACTGCTGCAGTCAAGTCTGAAGGATATAAAGAACTATTTGAGAGACGTTCCATATTCTTTCTCGGAGGTTATTTATGTAGCTGTAGCTTACATTGTATGAAGTAAGTTACAGGTATCCATGGGCTACAGTAACCACTTACATCAGGTGCACTATAATTTCATTCGTAACTTCTACTTTATAAAGAAAAGTATTTACAACAGTTTCAAGAGTATTTTAAATATTGTAAGTTTTTTAAACGAAACAATGAAGAAGAACTCATAATAAAATATTAAGTAAATATAAATCACTTTACAATTAGCTCATAATTAAGTTAAAGCGACGCAACCTACATAATAACATAAACATAGTAATGTTATTTCTATTAAACATTATATTACGTCAATACGCATGATTTTACACTTAAAATTTTAATAGCACGAAGACAGCTCCACGACATTAGTCCCCGCAGAACTAATCCAAGGCAACGCCGACTGTTACGGCGATTACTTTAATTGGCTCAATCTCCATTCAAAACCACCTCGCGGCCGGGGGCGGGGTACCCGGGGGTGTCGGGGGGTCACCACCAGATTTATAGCGAAAGGGTAAGGCGCCTGATCCCTGTTTATGAAGGAAGATAGGGAAAAAAGCTAGGAGCGTCGTAATACTGCCAGATAGTTCCGGGCGCTTCAGTAGGTTGAAATTCCAAAATAAAATTTAAGTAAATATAAAGCTTCTATAAAGATCTTCCTATGAAGTCGGACAGTAACAAAACTAGCGAATATTAAACTATGAGGCCAAGAAAGATATTATTAAAACAAAAATATTTTAACTATTGCATCATAATTAATTTTTTCTACCAATAATAAATTTTATATATACGAGTACTGGAATCCATAATTTACTATCCATAATGTACAATATTAAAAACTATAATTAAAAAAAAAACTGAAACCAATAACTTAATTATCATACAGTCCTACTCCCCGTGGTATCATGCCAAGAACGCTGGTTGCGTTTCCTTGCTGAAAGGCTGTTTTTTTTTAATGTTACCTTACACTAGGTTTTTCTCCAGTATCGTGGAGGCAGTTTACAAACATAAACTGCACGAGGACAAACATCCAGACCCTGAACAATTATTTGTAGATCATACAAACACTTGTTCCTTGCGGGATTCGAACCCGCAGCCTCAGCGCAACAACTCATTGCTAAGCCACTGTGCCACGGAGCCGTCAAAATTATTTAGCCTTAGAGCGAGAAAAGAACCAGCCCTCTTATCTCCAGCAGCAATGAACAGTCGCGGACAGAGTTCCTTTAGGAACTCCACCACAAGTGGACACCACGGACCGATAGTATCTACAGCAAATGGCACAAATATGTAGTCGTGAGTGTAGTAGTGAGCATAGACATGCTCCTAGTAATAACACAAAGATCGCCACTACGTATAGTCCGCCCGCCCTACACTTACTGGAGATTGCCGCTCGAGAACCTCTCTACCACATCGGTAGTCAGTTCTTTGAGGTATATGACCGCCCCATTGCCTCTTTATAGCTTACTAATCCGTTGGGCTATGTCAATTATCTAGTGCGGATATCCTCATTAAGAAGGAAATAAGGTTCTTATTTAGAAGGAAAAGTATTAATTAGATGATGAAGATGGAATGCGTCGATATAATGAGCTCCTTTTAGACCTTCTAATTTAAGTATGATATATTTTCATATTATATTTTATTAACAGACGGCCTCGTTAGTCTATTAGTTGTAGAAGTGCGATTAATGATCATGATGTCCCAGGTTCAAATCCCGAGTCAAAAAATAATTTATAGAGTTTTTTGTGCAAGAAATTCTCAGTAGCTGCCTGGAGTCAGGAAGTTGGCGGTGCCTCACCCCCGTGCCTTAGAAAGGACGTAAATCCGTTGGTCCTGCGCCTGATCTCTCTCCGGTCATGTCAGTATACCGTTAAATCGGGCTATGAGCGTGAGGGAATAGAGAGTGCACCTGTGCTTGCGCATACACTTGGGCACTATAATCTTGTCCTGCTCCGATGGCTAGTCTCCGTTGAGGCTGGCCGCCGTGACCGAAATTCGGTCTGCGGGACATTATTACCTATTGTTTATATTATTAACAGCCAGGAACTTGCGGTGAAAGTGAATCCATCATTCATGGGCAGTAGCATCTTCCTGATAACGATGCAAAATAATAAAACACTGCAATTACCAACCCAGGTGTCAAGTGTGGGAACTATAGCAAATATCCCCACTGTGAGACAATTTAGAAGGCCTATGCTCGGCTGTGAAGTTTTTGGGAGAAACATTAATTTGTGAGTTTTATACCGCTTATCCACATAAGGTCTCATGCAAAAGAGACTTTTATAGTAATAGCGTATCTGCATTGATCGAGCAAGAACCCAGGGCCACCAGACGTCATATTTTGTGGCGAACGAAATGTATAAGATTGAGTAGTGTTAGTATGTACTATGATCGCACGCCTACCTGCTAGCTTGGCCAGACGGCCATTCTCCAGGTATCAGGTAATCAAAGTACGTAAAAGCATTACTCACCTCACGTTAATTCTCCCAGACCGTTGTTATTTCTTTGACTCAGGTATTAGTATTTCTATATCTATATACTATAATAAAACTAACACGACGTCTGTCTAAACACGCATCACGCAAAAAACCTGTTAACCAATTTAGACGGGACTTTCACTGACAGATAGCTGATGTTATAAGGAGTAACTTAGACTTCATACTTTTATTTTAGAAAAAACTAAAGCCCATGAAATCCAATCGTAAGAAATTCGTAATCGTAAGAATATCTTAATAAAAAGATACAGCAATTTAAAACTACAAAAGCGACACAGTTAGGATTATTAGGAGCATATGTTACACGCTGTGAATAACTCTTCTTTTTTGAGGGGCGTTAAAATTGATTAGAAAGAGTAGACGTGGTAGACTTCTGTTACCCTTAATTTAAAGTTACATTATATAATATTTTCCACTGCTGGGCAAGAGCCTGCTCTCATTTCCAGAGGTTTATGGAACAATTAATTTGTCGTGCTGCACCTGAATGTTGGTGGACTTTACACATGTCCTTTGAAATATTTTATTTCTCAATCATGCAGGTTTATTAACGATATTTTCTTCTAATTATAATAATAAAAGTCCTCTAGACCGTATTTTGATCACGCCGGCTAGTCTCAGCGGAGACTGTTTGCGCAGGACAGGGTTATAGTGCCCGAACTGTGTGTGCGGATAGTGTGCGAAAACGGTAACACTCTCATATTCCGATGGGTTTTGCGAGGCACGGGGGTGAAATACAGACCACTTCCTGACTACGGGCTCTTACTAAGAATTTCTTGATAAAAACCCAATTACTGACTTCGGTCTGATCCGCGATTCGAACCCGGGATCTCGTGATTAGCAGTCGCGGTTATGACCACTAGACTAACGAAGCAGTCAACATCATCAGCACTTAAAATTGCAATTAACAATTTCATTGGTACCGTCGGGGATCGAACCCGGGTTGCTCGCGTACTGTGAAGCTTCCAGAATAAATTCGCTAGCTTTTTTATTTGTTTAAGTTTTAATTGGGCCAATCTTTCAGCGCAATGTTGATAAAAAAGTCTTTTGACATGACTAAAAGTACAAGACAAGTTGTCGACCCGACGACCCGTCCTCTTCATCACCACCCACGCCGTGTTTTCATTAGTTGGCTTTAACGTATGACGTGGCGAGGGACTAAATCTTCATTTTTGACGTCCCATGGGTGTGTCTACGAAGATAGGTTTACTGGAAATGGCTTGTTTAAAATGGTTTTAAATTTCATAAATTAAAAATATGCTATAGTTTTATTTTGCTTAATTAATAACTATATTAGTGCTATAAAAACTTAATTAATTTTATAGCACTAATATAGTTAATAAACACATTTTTCACTGTTTTTAAATTCATTAAATGTGCAGCTCATTATTTCCAATTTCAAATGAAGTTTCGTTATCTGTTTATTTTAGTAATTAAAAAACAATTTAAAATTAATACTAGCAAAATGATTACTATAAAATAAAAAATCCGACGTAAATTATTCAGTGCTTACTTGTTGCTTGACATTGCATTGCTTGTAATTTGACATTACCGATATTATCGGTATATATATATATATATATATATATATATATATATATATATATCAGTATTTAGCAGGCGTTATTATAAAAGGTGCCTATAGTAAAGGCCAGAAAGACCTCATGGTTCGATAGATGGTCGTATACCATCTCCTGTTTGGCAGGTGTTTAATGCTCAGGCTGACTATGAAGAGTGACAGCACAAGACGTCTGGTATTGCGATTATCAGTCCGTCTGTCAAGCGTAGTGTCTAAAGCCGTAAAGGTCCATGCAGTAATGGACTAAACGGGATGGCAAAAAAGAATATAGCTTATTGAAGGTTTTAGAACTCAATTTGCTTATTTCTGCATAATGAAAAATGTTTGAAGAACTGGGCAGGACACATTACTTTATTTCATTACGCGGAAGGAGCCGTGGTAACTCAGATGGTTAGCGCTCACTGTAAGTTTCACAATACGCCAGCAACCTGGGTTCGATTCCCGCCGGCACCAATGAAATTGTTAATTGCAATTTTAACTGTCCTGATTTACCACGTGCTCGGCGGTGAAGGAAAACATCGTGAGGAAACCTGCATATCTCGAAGACATGTGAAGTTCGCCAAAACGCATTGAGGCGGCGCGGCGAACACTTCCTTGCCCTAAAAACCCTCTCAGAAATGAGAGGAGGCCTGTGCCCAGCAGTGGGACGTATATGGGCTGTAACTTTAACTTTAGGCGTTGTTTAAGACTAAAGTATTCTGACCAGGTTCCACACCGTTATGAAACCGTGATATTGGACTCTTACATATTATAACGTAATACATTGGCAAATTTATTTTACACTGTGGCTATTCAAATAGTTTTATATTCGTGAGCACGTGTCTTGTTCCCGCAACTGGACGGGGGACAGCGCTAATGTTGATATATCGGCCGGAGTTCGGATGGACAGACACGAATTTTGTACTGAGATGTTAAATAATAAGGATCCTTCGTGAACAGAACATGCTCTCACGTAGGTGAGCCGCGGACGGGGGTTTTTGCAAGGAAAATCCGCGTTTTATTTTTTAAATGATGATAGGTTAGAAATGCGTAGGGTTGACACGTGACAGAATATAACTAAAACGTTCAAATATATTCAAATATTTTAAATGTTATTTATATGTTATATCCACACAATTCTAGTGATGTTTAAGATTTATTTTTTATATAAAGTAAAAAATTTTAATTGATAGTAGGAAATGTAAATATATACTAAGCTTTATAATGTTACAAATTATTTATTTATCACAAATTCTGCAAACAATATAATAAAAGATAATTTAAAAAAATATTTCTTTCTTAATCGTAATAATAATATTTATTGGATAATAAGGACAATGTAAATTGACACAGTGTTATAGTTGAGACCTCCTTTTAAATATTTAACACTGACTGTCCAGTTTGCAGACACAACAGTAGTGAATTAAATATAAAGCACTGCACAGGGATAGGGCAATACTTGTTGTACGAGAAGGCCACACGCTACCATAGCCCTTATATTATAAAGTTATA
This sequence comes from Parnassius mnemosyne, assembly GCA_963668995.1. Taxonomy (NCBI): domain Eukaryota; kingdom Metazoa; phylum Arthropoda; class Insecta; order Lepidoptera; family Papilionidae; genus Parnassius; species Parnassius mnemosyne. The sequence continues at coordinate 5,877,907 of CAVLGL010000035.1, read as the reverse complement.
ACTAATAATTTATTTCTTCTTAAATAATAATAATAATTAATTCTATCATACAGTTTTCTTGTTTTAGTAGGTTTGGCGGTGTGTGTGTGTGTGTGTGTGTGTGTGTGTGTGTGTGTGTGTGTGTGTGTGTGTGTGTGTGTGTTCGAGAGTATATGTGTACTCTTTATCAAATAATTTACTGTAGTATTTGTGCTACAACTATACTGCATTGCTCTGCCACGTAAAAATAGAAAAATACAGTTGATTGATATATCTCAAGGCTCCTAAGTGGATGAAAATACCTGAGATTTATATCAAAATCCAAAACACTTGTTTCATAGTTCCCACCAATATTTCACATGCGCAGACATTTAACACACAACAGTAACAAAATCACACCAGTTCACGCACATCGTGACGAAACTCACCTTCCACATCATCGGGATGTTGGGGGTTCGCCGCTGTATGAGTTTACTACGAGTTTTCCTCGCACGACTTCTATGTGGAATCGTTAACCACCGACAATTTTTTCCGGCCGTTAAGACTTAGGCACCTTTAAGAAACGATCTAACTATTTTTCGTTATTGCTGGAATCGCACCTGCAATTTGCCCGATGTTGCACTTGTTCATTAGCGGTGATCACTTACCAACAAATAAACCGCATGCTCGTTTGCCCCTCTTCTATATTAAAAAAAAAAACATTTCCGACTAACTGGAACATAGTTCAAACTCCTCAATAGATGGCAGCACATATAAAATTAATTCCACCAAGGTATAAATCACCGGCCAGCCGTCAGTACGGTAAATGATCAATATCTGCTGGTATGATGTAGTGATCATGCCAATATTTCAGTCTACGCTAAGTTGAAAATTATCGTGGCTTAGCTCCTTACTGTCGAATATGTGTGAAGAATGCTTAACTTGACTAAAATACTTATTTTAATACAATATAAGCTTCATTATACTTCATATTTTAATACTTAAAAACGTTGCCATATCAAAAGCCATGTCCTTACAAAAGATACAGATTTTTTTTTAATCGAGAGTTTTGGTGGGGTCTTGACCGCTGGTGGATTGCTGCTCCTGTACCATCGTTTGAAAAATGTATCTACGCATGTGAACTATTAGAGGAAACGATTTACACGTTGTAGCGTCATAATGCAGCTGTTTATAATATGGTTGAATCACGAATGGGTCGATTTGACCTCCCCCGGTCCACGCTCTCACAATAAATCAGCATGAAATAGAAGCTTAATGCTACTGTGTATCGTATGGTGAGTGTAGAGAACATGAGATGCTTTTTACTGGAATCGTGGCATTCAATCTTAGCACTCAGAGGAGACATCGCTTCTGCATATTGATTCTTAATCGTGAAAGATGTAAATGACTTTCGGCCACATCATCCACTATACAATTCAGTGGAATGTGTGCTCGTTTTTTAACCTTATTCTATAAACAACACAATGAAACAAGTGCTGCGATGGTAAAATAAAACTCAAGATATTTAGTCCGCTTTGGTGTTTTGAAAACTTGGAATATTATCATAGTATCGTCATTAAATGTCTGCTGGCTTAAGCTGCCGTCAAAATTTTAAAAACATCGCAATATAACGCAACAACATATTGTAAGAAAAGCTAACATAATATTTATAATTTTTTAAATGTATTACAATAATTTACGTATTATTTTTGGACGACGGCCTTGTTGTTAATGGCTCCAGCCAAAAAAAAAAACATTAAAAATAAAACATTAAGAATGCCACAGAATAGAATAGAATAGAATAGAATGATTTTTATTCAATATGGATTATTACATAATACTTATTGAAAGTCATTATTTTATTTACCACTGGTTCGGAAAATACCTCTGTCCTGGGAAGAACCAGCAAGAAACCCAGCGGGACTTTTTTTTTAAACATAATTTCACTTAACAATAATTTTGTTTATACAATTTTAAATGAATTTTCATAGAACCAGCATGGTGGCGATCACCTTATTCCCAGGGGTTATTTTCATTCATGTATTCCTTGATATTATAATAACCCTTTTTGTACAGTTTTTCTTTAATAAAACTTTTAAACTTGTTTATTGACAAACTTTGAACATGTTCTGGGATTTTGTTGTAAAAGCGTATACATTGCCCCATAAATGAATTACTAATTCTGTGGAGTCTTGTAAGTGGCATTACAAGCTTATGTTTGTTCCTAGTGTTTAAGGTATGAACATCCTTATTCTTATTAAAGCTATTTATGTTTTTATGTACATACATTACATTTTCATAAATATATTGCGATGCCAAAGTTAATATGTTTATTTCTTTAAATTTTTCTCTAAGGGACTCTTTACAATTTAGATATATCACAATGTATCGTCAAGCAATATGGCCGAGCTATTACCATTTCAGGTTACTTAGCCGCTGGGCTAAATCGTTTACTCAGGTTCTACTACAGATATTCTGGGTACGGTTTCTATCACGCAGAGAAATATGACAATCCGTTACCGTAACAGTTATATAAACGGGATATTTGCCAAAGTTGCTACGCTAGGCAAGCGGGTTGGCAACCGTAGTTTTTATTTTTATTTTTTATTTTTAGTCGTTATTAGGAAGACGCTGATGCCCATCTCCTGGTTTGTTTCCCTCTGTCGCCTTTTACGATATCCAAGGAATGATATGGGGAGTAGATTTCTTTCACCGCCAAGTGCAATTTGTACAACTAATAATTACGATCGTTATCAGGTTGTTTGATTCTAAAATATTAGCCTAATTATACCAAACAAAACAATTTATTCACTATAAATTATATCCTCTTTTACGAAGGAATTTCTAGTAGGTTTAGATAAATTAGGTTTTGATAAGAAAAACATAATATGACATTTGATGTTTTAGATACCAAAATGTGACAATATGATACATACGAGTAAAAACAATGGTTAAAAATATTACATGATTTTTAATAAGGGAAAACATGAAGAGTAATATATTATTAAAGTAGAGCATCAGAACCAGTGATTCGGGAAGTAGCCAATCTCGTTCACAGATAATTTATATCTTAACATCACGAGAGGGTTTAGTCTTAGGTTAGGTATTACTTCATATTTCTTTCAGGCGGACAACCAAAAACTTATCATGCCCGACATACGACTTACGAAGTATAGTCGTAAGTATTAAACGTTAGGTTCTTTTAAGCGTTATGATCAAGTTTTATCGAATAATTTTCAATATGCAAACAAAACTAATAACTAAATTTATTGGCAATATTTGCACGAATTTTTTACAAAAATTTCGAAATTCCATTTTAGTCATCAGGTATGACAAAACAACTGCGGACCATAGTATTGATTTTATTAGGTTCATTGTAGGTGTTCCTGGAGAAGAAGATATTTGCCATCTAGTGCACTGTTAGATAATTTTGCAACTCCCTTGACTATTACGTTAATTTAACTTTTCCTCTTAACGTGTTAAATAATGCAAACAACTGTATGCAGTCAATTAATTATTAACTATAGCATCTTATGTTATTACAAAAGAATCTCAACAACGTAATTCAGGTATTACAGCGATATTTAGTGACAATCATAAAAACGAAACAATTTCAATAAGTAAAAATTAATGGTCTCGTTAATGGGTTTTCGAATGTCAGTAATGTTCAAATGGACATTCGGCCTACCTGATCTTAAATAACACCTAGGTGGTAGGCCTCGCTTTTTGCCCAGGAGTCCATTTTGGCAAGAACTACCCTCTTATCCTGTTTCTGACGCAAAATAGCAGTGCTGCCGTGTTCTTAAAAGTATAAAGAGTTAGTAATATCACAGACTGAGGTGAGGTGACAACGCACCTGTTAGACTTCCTTGCTTAAAATTGGCTACAGTCATCTATGGACTGCATTAGCCACTTACTATCTGGTGGAATGTAAGTTCGTTTGTCACTTTGTCACCCAATGAACATCTGCGATATAGAAAGAATCGTAGTTGCGATGCTGGCTTGGTTAAAGAAAATTAATTTAACGGATTTTATCGCGTTCATTTTAATCTTTGTTATTACATTGTATGTTATATATTTAATCGGAGTAAAACTGTATGATAATTTAAGTTTTTAGTTTTAGTTTTTTTTTATTATTATAGTTTTTAATATTGTATAAATAATATTGTATACAATGTTATGTAAATAAATGTTTTAATAAATATTACTTTTACACTTTTATGTTCCCGGCGTTTCACAAAACCCACGGTTACGGGAGGACTGAGGTGTTTAACGTCCTGATGACAAAGTCGGGATACTTTCAGCTTTTAAACATTAATTTTAATACTAAGGCATATTGGTCCGGAAAAGCAGCCGGTGACAATTAATTCCATAATGAGGTCGTGCGTGATAGAAAATTCCAGGTGAAACGAACAGTGGTGCACCGCTAAGCATCCAGTGGATATGGATGGAGTTCTATGACAGTGAACGATGAATGTAATATGCCATAAAAATATAACAATATAAATCTATAGACACGTCAAAAAAAATTCATAATCAAAACGTCAATTATGATATTTCTGAGACTGAGTTTCCTTTTGTTTACATTTTGATGTTTCCCTTGCCGCCGAGCACGTGTCAAACCAGTACGTAAAACTCCAAACAATAATTTCAGTTGAGCAACGGCTGGCATCGAATAGAATACATACATATTTATAGTGCAACACCTGTAATTCCTGGGTGGCAGACATAGTCGAAATGGTAGCAAGCTAATTGGACCACTTTTAGCCAAACAATATTTTAATAGAATAAGGGTTACGCGCCCACACAGTACAGCTAATGGTAAGTGGGTGCTGTCGCCCACAGACATCGTCAACTATCATCGATTAAGAATCAAAATGTAGATGCTATGTCACCCCCGAGGACTTGGAATACCTCGTTACCAGTAAGAAGGTCTCCGATTCTCTACACATTTTAAAGTTGGTAAAAATTACCTTGCGTACATCCGCTCGATAAATTAAAATGATGTATCTCATTTTGTATGAGGAGCACCTCCCGCCCTCCCTCAATTGCGTGCACTATTTCCGTCACCACTAATCTACACTACACTAGGAAAGACACACCACTGTAGACAATACACGAGTTTCGCCTCTACACTTCTATCTTCAGGTGATATAGACTTTGCGGTAGCTGATCGCTAAGATTCTAAGACTAAGATATTAGTGATTAGCCACCGGTTTCTTCCTTCTTTCCGAAGCTGTGGTAAAACTTAAATTACTTTCAATTATTCTTGTAATTAACATTGAATAAAAATGATTCTATCCTATTCTAATCACAAACCCAACATCCCTCAGTCACCTTTTACGTCACGCTAGGCAATAATATTAATATACTCCAGACGAAATTTCCGTCTCGGCGGCCATTCTCATCGGAGACATTACATCTGCTCAGTAGAGGATTATAATGCCTCAGTGTATGCGTAAGCACAGCTGCACTCTTATTCCCTCACTCACAATATCTCAGAGAGATCAGGCGCAAGACCAACGGCTTTACGTGTTTTCCGAGGCACGGGAGTGAAACACTGACTCTGGACTGCTGCCTGAAATTTCTTGACAGAAATAGTCATTCTCTGATTTTTGGACTCCATCCGGGACCGCATGATCACCATTAAATAAAACTAATTTTTACGGATTTTATCGCGTTTCACTTCAACTTTTTAATTCCCGAAGTTTCGGGTGCTTTACAGCACCCGTGGTCACGGGGGTCTGAGGTGTTTGACGTCCCGATGTCATAGTTAACCACGGCTACCTTCAGTTTTTGAATATTAATTTTTGATCCGATCTGCGCAGCATGAACTTACAGTATCTTGAAGTCTTGCAGTGGTATGCTTGGGTTTGGACTTAATTTTATTAATTATATGATCCCGAGCAGATGGCAGCACCCATTCATCTTCTCTATTGAATTCTCTATTGCTTTTTTAAAGATCTATTAAAACCCGCGTTAAAGCACATATAGCTGACTTAAAAACTTCCTAGTGTTCCTGTTAGTGTGAAGTCTTCACATAAATATAAGAAATCATTGCATAATCAACAATCTCATTTACGACCAGTAAGGCAGCTATAGGCTAGGCAAGTAAGAGTTGGCACATTTTTTTTTTTTATAAATCCCATATAAACTTAGGAGTTATAAGTCCCAGACCAACATTGGATCGAACAAACACTGCACGCGTATGTCAATGAAAGGCCCAACCTCTGAGTTACCACGGCTCGTCAGCCACACGTAATTATAATTTCTCTCACGTCAATTAAAACTAGACAATTTCAAAGAAACTTGTTTCGCAAACTACAAAAATGATTTAAATTAAATACTTACGTAAAGAAGCTCTTAATAATTTTAACGACTTTAATAGCTACATTAAGCAAGCACGTGAAAGAAAATAGCGACGCAGTTAATCTTGGAAACGTCGTGCATTTCGACAGGTATTTTTTTTATTTTTTAGTTGAATTGTTTAATGTTTTATAATTAAATAGGGTATAGTAAAATTAATAGGGTTTTAGTAAGGGCTGGTCTTTTTTAATTTTGGGAAATAGTTCCACCCCTAAGGGCATAAGTACTAGGGGATGAAGGCATTTAGATGACATTCTAGTTGTTACCTTGATACTGTGTACTCACACTGGTCATTAAAATTTGAATAAAAAGTAAAAGCAGACTGCAAATAATTAAAATTAATAATTTCAAATACTGAAATGAGGTTAATCACAGTGTCTTGGCACTTAGTTCATAATGTGAAATTATATTTTTTTTGTTGAAGTGACTTTTACTTTATTAAAAGTTAATTTTCTTATATAACGATTGTAAGAATTTAAACATTTTTAATTTCCGTTAATTGTTAAAGCATTTTAATTGTGGTGCCATCTTCCAAACATTAAATTAATTCAAACTAAAACAAACACACAAACCCTTTTTTTATACACACAATTGTTTTAACTACGAAATGCTATTGAAGACAGGATCCTGTCCGAAGTCAGAGATCTGGGAAACCCATAATTACTGTGTTGCATATCTATTCCTTGTGCCACCTGCATCCATTGATTTCCTGCATCTCTTACCAGGTCGTCACTCCATCTAGTGGGGGAAGGGGCTTTTCTTACCGAGCTTACCTTATTCGGGACCATGATTGTGGCATTCCTTGGGGCAGGCCTAGTGGACTTGCGATGAGCTGTAAAGATGATGATGGCGATAATTATACCTAATCCTTTAAGTGATTAATGTTATGCATTAAAAAGCTTAACATTTTCAATTACGAAAAAAGAGGCACTGGTGCGCAAAAAAACCTCTGGCCCCTGAAGAACCAGCAAGGAACCCAGCGGGACGTTTTTTAAACAATAATTTACAATAGGATATGTTGTACAATTAAATATTATACGAGTAACATTTATATATAGACACAGCATGGTAACGGACACCTAATTCCCATGGGTTATTATCAATCATGTTCTCTGGATGGAATGCCTCAATTCCTGTAATAAGGGTTTCCGATTCTCTACACTCACCATAAGAAAGCAGCATTAAGCTGGTATATATAGAGCGTGGTCCTTCACGGTCGAACCGATCCACCCGTGCTACCGCCATAATATAGACGCAGCGTGGTTTTACCATTTGTTTTCTCAAATTTTTTGGTTTCAAAAAAGTCACAATAAGTATGCAAACTTTAATAAAGTTAGATTTTTATAAAACAGAATAAAAAATATATTTAACGTGTATAATCCTGACCCTCTTATTGTTTAACGGACATTAAATACGAGTTTCGAACTCGAATGTTTTAAATTATGTGCAAATTTCTAGAGTCGGTCGTTCCTGTAACATCCAACAGTGCTTGAGCGATGGGGGCGCGTTGCCACAAGGGGGCCTTTCATCATGGCCCCCAATGAGAACGGGTTGGATTTGGTTTTGGACTTCGTAACAGAATCATGTATTTAAATATCTAATAATTTTAGGTCCATTGGAATATTGGTATGATATATTGATATATTCATCGATGAGTCGCGAAACGAATTGAAATAAAATGAGAACTTAATTTTTCGATTTTTAATACTTTTTTAAGTTCTTGCAATATCAGTCCACAGACACATTAAAATTAGACTTCTGCAGTTAAAGTAAAAGATATCATTATTTATTATTTGGATTACAGGGTTATCATCTGGTTGGGCATAGAATAGAATAGAATAAAATAAATAAGTTAATTTACGTGATAAAATCCGTAAAATTAGTTTTATTTAAATGTGTAGTGTTCGCGTAAATATAAGAAGTCAGAATAAAATAATTTTTATTCAATATAGATTATTACATAATCCTTATTGAAAGTATTTTTTTTTATTTACCACTGGTTCGAAAAATACCTCTGTCCTGGGAAGAACCAGCAAGAAACCCAGCGAGACTTTTTTTTTAAACATAGGTATTTCACTTTAAAATAATTTTGTTTGTACAATTTTAAATGAATTTTTATAGAACCAGCATGGTGGCGAAAACCTTATTCTCAGGGGTTATTTTCATTTATGTATTTTTTCATATTATAATAACTCTTTTTGTACAAATTTTCTTTAGTAAAACATTTAAGCTTGTTTATTGACAAATTTTGTAGATTTTCTGGGATTTTGTTGTAAAAACATTGCCCCATAAATGAATTACTAATACTGCAGAGTTTAGTAACTGGTATTATAAGCTTAATATGTTTGTTCCTAGCGTTTAAAGTATGAATTTATTCTTATCAAAGCTATTTATGTTATTGTGTACATACATTACATTTTCATAATAAATGAAATAGCTCGAAGAACCGGCAACCGTTGGGGAAAAAAGGTTCTCGAGTGGCAGCCTCGTACCGGCAGGCGAAGTGTAGGACGACCCTCACTAGATGGAGTGACGACCTAATAAGACATGCAGGAAGTCTATGGATGCAGGAGGCTCAGGACCGTGCTTTGCGGCATTCCTTCGAGGAGGCCTATGTTCAGCAGTGGACTTGTGAAGGGCTGTACTGATGATGATGACGGTGATAAGTACCTGATTCATTCATTCATTCATCTAAAGTCAACTGCTGAACATACGCCCCACACATTGCCTCTTTGGGAGGTTTGCCATAGTTGTCACGCTTGGCAAACGGGTTTTCTACTGCAGTATTTAATTATTTTTAGTTATTATTACGTACATGTTGCTGTTTATCTTCTGTTTCATTTCCCTATGTCGCCTCTTAAAACACCTGCAATATGACATAAGAAGTAAAGTAACAATCCCACTCCTAGGCACAGGCCTCTCCTCATCTCTGAGAAAGTTCAAGGTCAAGGAAAATGTCCAGTGTGTAAAGCGGCACTGAAAATTGCAATCAACAAGATCATAGATACCGGTGGGGATTTATGATATTAACCTAATACCCAGGGTGTTTGTATACTGTTAAATTTACTGCGAGCGTTTAGCCCCAGAGCTATTACGGCTCGATGTGGGTACGATATGGGATATGATACGGCACGGTATTATATGGGGTAGTGTATTATCTTACGACAACATTACACGCGATGGAGTCCTCAAACCTAGAACAATGACGGAGTATAACTAAGAATTACGACTGAAGCACAAATGAGTTGTCTCGAGCATGGAAGAGCCAATGTCCACCAGCCTGAACTACGATCACGACAGTCCATCTAAAGGAAATTAGCCATTTGCGCTGGACAGGATTACAGTGCACGAGTGTATAGTAGTGCGCAAGCGCACTCTTATAGTCCGATGGGACCGCAATCCGACACGACCAGAGAGAGATCAGGTGCATGGCGAACGGCTTTCTGATTCACGGGGGTATAACACCTCCAGCTTCCTGACTACGAAGGTGCATCTGAGAATTTCTTGACAGAAACCCCCAATAACTGTTTTTAACCCGACCCGGGATTTGAATTTGGGACCACGTGATCTGCAGTCGCGTCTATGAAGACTAGACCAACGAGGCAGCCAAGGGGATAGTACCAGGCTGACATAAAATAGCAGCGTAAAAAAACTGGCATTATGCTGCTGTGTTTTGTATTGTGATTGAAGACAATCGGAGACCCGCTTGGTAACGAGGCATTCCATCTTAATCTTCAGGGTTCTAACGATTCTTATTTGACGATTGATGTAGATATCCATGAGCCACAGCAACCACTTATCATGAGGTGGGCGTTGTAACCCTTACTTCCAAAAAACAAAACACTGAAAAAATCATCTTAATAAATTTAATATATTTTTCTTGATCAATTGATTTCATTTTGTTGAACAAATTACAATAAAAATAAAATACTTATGACGGGTTAACATAATTCTATGCAAAATTCACTTTCTACTAAATCGAAATGATTTCTAACGCTGTACCTTTTTGAAAAAATCTGTCTTCTAGTAAATAAAACTTTTCTACGTATGAAATAAAGTTTAAAATTGAAATACCCTAATTTCAAATGCAAATGTAGGAAGAGACAGGTACTCTTTAGTACGGAGACTTCGTTAGGGATGAGGGATTGATGCCAGGAGGGCGGACGTCAGGGATTTAGGGATTAAGGGCACTATGCTTGAGGTTGTTGACCGCTATCTGGAAAATGTTTTTCTTTTCATTTTAGAAGAGAAAACATTCTACTGGATCGTAGATTCTCAATAAAAGTTTATTGCTTTATTATTTCAAAGCATTATTCCTTCAGCGAGTCACCACACCTTTGCTGTCCACATACCACCAAACGGTTCACTTCATCTTTTGTCTAAAAGATTTACCTAACTTTAGGATTTTCTAGTGTATTGTGGAGGAGTTTTACATAAATGATTTGCTCAAGGACAGATATCCAAACCAGCAAGACTTCCTTGCCGAAATCGAAGCCACGACACTGCTGCACCGCGACTAAACGCTTAGCCACTGTGCTACGAAACCCTTCAAAACCATCGATCATAATGCTGTACGCATTTCAAACGCGTTACAAAGGAGTGAAATAATTTATTTATTTATTTAAAAACTTATACTATTTGTGGCATTCTCTGCCAGTCAACCCTGGCTGCTAAAGACAATTGTTGGCGGGTTCGAAACATAATACATAAATAAAGTGTACATATATTAAAATATAATATATACGTAGTACATACATAATACATCTACTTGTACATTTATTACTATCTCTACATATTTTGCAACTGCCGTATACGAAATGGCATAACCAAACGGGAGGAGTCCTATACCCATAGATTTTCTCATAGGGGAAACCCCTATCCTAAACCCCAAAACCTTTAAGCTATTTACCATATTACTTTACGTTTAGTTACGATTGGCAAAACGGGTGGGTAAACGCAGTTTTTTTAATTACTATAGTAATGTTATAAAGTAGACGCTAATGCCCATCTCCTGGTTTGTTTCCCTCTCCCTCCTACGATAATTCATGGGACGATATGAGTAGTGGATATTCTTACACCACCACTAAACGACCAAGATGACTTTGTGACATCGATTAATTAAAAAGCAACTTGGTCATGTTCGCTTGAACATAAATAGCTTCAAAATTAAGTGCATAGTAATTGCTCTTGAGTTTTCGCAGGCGATAATTAACGTTCAAATAGATGTTTCAAAAACTCATGCCCAAAGGCTTGTAGATTAAGCTTATGCCATTATAAGGTCTTTCTATCGCCAGTAAATTTTACGAGTAAGATTTACTAAGCGTTCTTTCAATGCTAACCCCACGCAAGTACCTGGAACATATCATAGACCTGCTTATCATACAATTATACGTGGTACATCACGGATTAGTACCTAAGTTGAAGTTGCAACGGGCCGTATATGTCCGACCACGAAGAATTCCTGCATGTCTCAATAAGACCAGGTCGTCACTCCATCTAGTGGGTGACCGCGTTATACTTCATCTACCGGTACGAGGCTGCCACTCGAAAACTATTCTTCGCCATCGGTTGTTGGTTCTTCGATCGATCTATAATATAGCTGGCCCATTGCCACTTCAGCTCCAGATCCTTTACTCTCCTTCCTTTATCCTGTTATGTTAATTGATAATGATTAATATAAAACTCGATTATAGACAATCCTAGCTACAGCCGTAATTTTTACAATTTTTTTTTATTACAGAATAAGTGTGACAAAACGAACACACATTGCACCTGATGTTAAGTGGATTCTGTCCCCTCAAGATACCCACATCTATCCTCAAAATGTAGATGCATTGGTACCTATATGGCAGCCATAATAAAGTTGCAGCATAACTCTACCACGTGACACACAGTCATTAAATGACTCATTTACCACGTGCTTTGCGGTGAAGGAAAACATCGTGAGGGAATTATAATGTCTAAGAAATACCATATTGAAGTCCGCCAACACACGTTTGAACCGGACTCTCCTCCTTCCTTCATAACCCTGTCAGAAATAAGAAGTCAGTGCCCAGCAATGGAGCCTAAAGGCGTAAAAGAGTGGTCTCTAAGCAGAAACTACAATAGTCTGACCAAAATCGAAAAGTAACGTACAACCTGTCTAAAAACCAGCGTAAAATAGCAGCTCAATACTGCTGTGTTTCGTATGATGAGCGTAGAGAACCGGAGACCCCTTTTACTGGATACGAGGTACATCTTAGTCCTTAGGGGTGACAACGCATCTGCATTTTGATTCTTAATCGAGGATAGGTGGGCTGTGTGGTCGAATGTCACCCTTATTCTATAAAAGAAGACCCCCAACCAAAAACTGCAGTAATAGCTCAACAAAATCACAAAGTAACGTCCAACCTATCCAGAAACTTCGAATAATCATGCCACAACGAAACATGGCCATTGTGACCTCTCCATCCTTCGAAAGCGGCTAATTAATAAAACTTGAGTAATAAATAAACTGCGGGGTGGATGGAGGTGGCTGTTAGCAAAAACTGTTAGGATCATAAAGCTGTCAACGGATGAGCTACTGCCTTTGTTGCTATACTTGCGATGTTTCGTCGTGGCCCGCCGATAAATCTAATATGAGAACAATTTGAGCGCGGTCGGTGGGCGGGGCGGGAAGGTCTTTTTAGCGTACACTTTCGAGGAGTTCGAGTGACTTGTATATGATTTGTATTACGTTGCTTGTGTATGGGGGGTTTTAGCTTTTGTGACGTTGAAGCTATATTTTGTTTCTCAAAGAGGCATTAAGAATAACAAGTTCAATATTCGTTCACGCTAATTTCTTATATCGCTCAACAGATTTTAATGAAATTTTATAAATTATGTGTACTGTTTGCTTCAACTCGAGAAATAGGTTAGTTTTTATCCTGATAAGTGACCCTCAATATTAAATATGTTATTGCGAATTCAACGTTTTTTTTTATATGCCTATGTTCGTGGGATAGGGCAAAACAACGTCTGTCTGGCCAGCTAGTATTTATAAAAAAAATGAGTAGAATGAAGTATAATGAAAATACATACATAAAAAAACCTTTCGTTGGCTTAGTATTCTATAGTTTGTTAACTTTTGTATCTAATCAGCCGGTGTATAAAAATATCGGCGAGGTAATAAATCTATCGTCATATACTGCCATCTATTACTAGCCACGGGCAACATGAAAGGTGTAATGTGCTCCGGTGATTGATAGATGGCGCTGGCGTGCTATCAAGACGCACGCGCAGGAAGTTGTTGTTTTAAGTAATGCTTGTCGAGGTATTTATAATTGTTTCCCCTTTTTAAAATAGCATTCGCTTGTTTAAAGACAACTTTATTGAACTTTTCTTTATCAAGGTGATTTATAGGCTTAACACATTTAATGGATAATGGCACATTTTCGCAAAAAGTTGCAGAATTTGTTACCGTTTAATGTTAGAGAATTTGATAATTTATTCTGAATGAAGGCATTTTTGAAAATCCCACAATAATAAAAAAAGTCTACTAATTTTTTTTTTAATGTAACACTATGTCACTTTCACAAATAAAACGAATCTAACACCCAAGTGTTCAAATCCATTATGGCAGGGTAAACTAAAGAGCTTGCCAAAGAAATAGGCATACATACATATATAATAAAAATGACGTTACGGTAGGTAAATAACATAAACACTAGGACTTTTACCTGTATCTATGAGCATGAACATTTTATAAGAATAATTTGCACGAGAACAAACATGCAGACTCCGAACACTGTCACTTGTTCCTCGCAGTTATCTAATTCGCGACCTTCAACGGTGCACCTTATTGCTTAGCCACTGCGCCATAAACCCTTCAATAAAAGTATAAGTCCCACTGACCATCACAGATCACCACTCATTTCTGAAATATTTTCTGGGTAGGGAAGAGTTCGCCGCGATTTCCTACTGCATTTTGGCAGATTTTACATATCCTCAAAGTCATAGCTTTGAAATTTTCAAGACAAGCAGTTTTTTACAAGGTTTTCTTTACAGCCATCATCATTTGTATATCATAATTTATATTTGGTAGAGCCATGCTGCAGCTATTATGGTTGTAGCACGAATGGGTTGGCTTGACCGGGGAAGGACCACACTCTCCACAGAATACCAGCATAAAATAGCAGCTTAATTCTGCTGTGTTTCGTATGTTAGGCATTTCATCTTAGTCCTCAGGGGTGGAACGCATCTGCATTTTGATTATTTATTGAAGATAAAATGTAGGTGTCACAACATCCACTTACCATCAGGTGGACTGTGTGCTCGTTTGTCACCCTTATTCCATAAAAAAAAAACTATCATAACAACCAAAGTAAAATTCACAAGTCCACTTCTGAACATCCCAACAAAACACACGCCTTTACCGCAAGTAAATGTTAAATCAACGTTAAAATTGCACTTAAATAGCCCATAGGGAAATATACTGGTACTTATAACCGAGTCTCCCTATAGCCTATAGGGATAAGTACCAGTGAGCTGTGCAATCAAAACAAGCCACTCTAACATCCATCGGCTGCTGCCAAAGATTTGACGCCTATGGGTGCGGACCGTATTTTACCATTATCTGCAGACGCACCGCTCCAGTTTATTATTTATGGGTTGGATCGACTCGCCTCGGGACTCGGGGTTGATGGGGTCGTTTTTCCCCAAAGAGGGCCGGAGTGCATTTCGGCTATGTATGTAAAATCGCAACAATGCAGATTCATTTAGCAATAATAAGTTGTTTATATTAATTTTGTACGTGGTAGAGCCATGCTGCAGCTATATTTCGGGTATAGTTGTAGCACGAATGGGTCGGCTCGACCGGAGAAGGACCACGATCTCACAGAATACCAGCGTAAAATAATAGCTTAATGCTGCTGTATTTCGTATGGTGAGTGTAGAGAACCGGAGAGCTTATTTACTGGAAAAGAGGCATTCCATTTTAGTCCTCACGGGTGACAACGCATCTGCATTTTGATTCGCAAACGAGGATAGATGTAGATGTCTATGGGTCATAGCAACCACTTACCATCAGGTGGACTGTGTGCTCGTTTGTCAACCTATGCTATAAAAAAAAATGAAAATGATTGTTTTTTTTTTGTTATGGGGGGTGACTTTTGTTAATCGATTTTACCTATCCATATTCGTTGATAAAGAAAAATGGTGATTTGTTTCTATAATAAATGCAGTCCTTCAATAGAATAGGCATGCGGATAACAAAATTCATAAAAAAAAAACTATTATGGAGTCAGATATAATGATACGGAAAATTACTACTAGGTTAGAGACGGGATTATATGCAACATAATATTAAATTACATACATATTTCATGCATGAATAATAAGTGTCAAAATATGCAACATTAAATAGGTAATACAAAATAGCAATTATTTATCTCAAAACAACGTAGGTAGGTGTACTGTGAGTAATTTTTATTATTTATTTTATTCATTCATATTATAGAACAAAAGTGTCGTTTTTTAAGTATCATCGTATTCGATTACATTATTTTACATTAACATTCTGCTACTATTGTAAACATAAATATTGTGTAGTTGTGTCTGCGATCACTCAGAACATTTTATAGAAAGGATAGTTGTACATCAATATATAACTTTATAATTATAAGATAAAGACATACATAACTAGACAGTATTTGCTTGCTTTTTATAGAATAAGTGTGATGAGCAAACACACAGTACCTATTTGTTAATCTGTGACACAGTCCACCCGATAGTAAGTGGATGCTGTGGGCCATAGACATCTACATACATACATATATCCTCGATTAAGAATCAAAATGGAGATGCGTTCTCACTCCTAAGGACTAAGATGGAATGCCCCGTTACCAGTAAAAGCGATGAATTTTGGTTCACAGTTCACCCCTCCTGGTTCTAATCCTGCCATAGGGCCAAAAAATTGTGTGTTGGTTTAAATGACCAACTGCTGGTTCAGAGTTATTTAAAGGATGATTATGTGTAAATTAATAGACTATAGGGTGCGGCGCGAATTTACTATTTCACGATACTGCCTAAACGATAAGCCCTAAATTCGGGCTACAGGAAGGACGTGAAGGAATGCATGTGCACTCAGCTGGACTTCTGCAAATCTGCTTCGTGTCTCAAAGGCTGCAGCCACGATGATTGGACGCCGGCTTTCTTCACACATATAAACTTCACAGATACACACGAAAAATAGCGTTATAGTAAATGTCCATACACTTTACGATAATTTTGTATAGGTAGTTAAATATCTAAATTACTCAAAGGCGGTTGCGATGGCGCGTGATAGAAACGATGCGGTTGGTTTCGTGTCTTCTGAACTTATGCGAACCCCGTTAACACAGGAGTTCGCATGCTAAAGGTATAAAAGGCGGTAGATAGGAAACCCGGAAGTGGGTTTTGCAGTACTCTTATTGGATAATAATTAACGAATCTCATAAGCGTTAGGCGATAGTGCGAAGTTGCACGAACACCTCCCATTAACAAAACTATCAATTTGAGACAAAGGTTCAAAGCTCGATTAGAAGAAATTTGATATTTGTGTGCATTCAAAAATTTAAGTGTGCCGAAAAAAGATAGAGCTTAGGCGTCCATTCAACATAATACTAAATACGATTTCTTTCGTCTAACTACATAATTTACCCATGTTATTTATTTATTTATTTCTTAACGAAAAACTGACGGGGCCGTTGTGTTCGAATTAACGATTAACGAGTTACAGCTAGCGACGTGAGATGAGAAACAACGATAAAGAATCTTCGGCGGTTCCGCAAAGATTTCCCGGCGTTGAGATAGCCAGCCAGTCAGTTCCGGTGCAAATCGTTATAACTTAAACCGTATCTTAAGTTATGGAGTCATCAATTATAATTATACTCGGTCACGTGTTTTGACTGACTATAGAAAAGAAAGGAGGCATATCACGTATTCAAACCAAACTGTTTACTTCGTACACCAAACGTGGTAGAGCTATGCGACAGCTACATTATCGTTGTAGTACGAATCGGTTGGCTGAACCAGGAAGGAGCACGCCCTCATAATATACCAGCGTGAAATAGCAGCTTAATGCTGCTGTTTCATATGGTGAGTGTAGAGAACCGGAGTTTTTTTTCACTGGAAACGAGGCATTCCATCTTAGTCCTCAGGGGTGACATCTGCATTGTGATTCTTAATTGAGGATAGATGTAGATGTTTCTATGGGCCACAGCATCTACTTAACATAAGGTGGAGTGTGTGTTCATTTGTCATCCTTATTTTATAAAAAGAAACAATAATGTTACTGTGCTAGTATTTCCTACCAAATACAATCTTCTGGGCCACCAGTTTTTCTGTAGAGATACGACTAAGGGCTCTTCAAGAAAGAGCTTACTCCGGAAAGTAGCCGGCAACACATCTGCGATTCTTCTGGTATTGCTTAAGTTCATGGGCAAATGTAATTACTAACAATCAGGTGAACCGTATAATCGTTTGTCACATTTTCTATAAAAAAAGTTATAAAATAATTTCGTTGTTAAGTTGATGTATTCATGCAGTGCTGTGTTCTTAGCACATGTTTTCGACACTAGGTTTTCGTAACGTCGTCAACTAAAATTGTACAGAAGAACAACTCAACTTGGCGGTCGTAAATGGAATTATGTTTTGTCATATTCGATCCAGGTGGCTCGGGACCGTGCTTTGTGGCATTCCTTGAGGGAGGCCTATGTTCAGCAGTATACTTGTGATAGGATGTAATGATGATGATACTCGATCCCGCCACTAAATCGACACAATAGAAAATTCATTCTTCCCTCGCGTCCCTGTTTAAAGAATTTATAATCGGCTTATTAGGACAGACTTCCTGACCCGTCTTAACACGATAAGCAAAGATTCGTTCTCAATTAGAACTAGAA
Organism: Parnassius mnemosyne; assembly: GCA_963668995.1. Lineage (NCBI taxonomy): Eukaryota > Metazoa > Arthropoda > Insecta > Lepidoptera > Papilionidae > Parnassius > Parnassius mnemosyne. The sequence continues at coordinate 5,859,683 of CAVLGL010000035.1, read as the reverse complement.
GTGTCCACTGTATTACCTATCCTTCTTACGCGATACCATCAGGTGGACTGTATGCTCGTTTGTTGCCCATATTGCAAAAATAAAATAAAAATTAATAATATATTAAAAAAAAAAAAAAATTGATAAATTTTCATGTTCATGAAAATATGGTAGGTACGCAGTGAGAAGTACGAGTAAATATCCAAAATATATTTCAAACAAATTAGACGTATCCGTTTTTATTGATCTAACTTAGTATGGGTTAATAAAACTAATCCTAATTTCCGTAGTAATAAGGCATTAAGTTAGGATACTAGCAAAAAAAATAATAACTTATTTTTTGTGTTTCAAGTTCATTTGTTTATGCTTCGTTCTTGTCTACAAAACAGAGGTCTAATGGCGCCACCTATGAGAAGCCTTAGGTAAGAGTTAGGTACTTTAGAATTATGGTCAAAGACCATTTAAGCAGTGCCATCTGTTAGATTATTAGAAAACTAATGAAATTTTTGTCATCTAAGATGTCAATACAAAAATAAAATCGACACATTTATGCTTCAATAAATAAAAATAGCTTAATTAATAAAAATAAAATATTATTCCCAGAAATTATCATTATTAATTTTTAAATAAATGTCTTTTTAATATGCATAATATTTAAACTATCTAAATGATCGTAATATTCTGTGATTAGTGACCATATCGTTAGCGCTATCTATATTTTGAAGTTGAAACTAAAATTGTTATTGAACGAACGATTATTGAAAATAAAATTGATCCTAATTATTCTATTTTTGCAAATCTAGGTCAGTTGTTAAAAAAAATAATTAAAAGTAAAAATATAAAAATTGTAAAGCTACTTAAAAAGTACCATTTCAAAAACTATACAATTAATCAAAAAGTTGCAGTTTATTGTGCTATATCTGCCGGCAAACCCGCTAGATGGCAGGAGAGAGCTAAGTGATGCCATTTTCGCCGGCACCTTAGGTTTCGTCCACACTTATAACGTTTTTTACATTTTTATTGTTATTGTGACATGATGTTCGGTAATTAATGTTGGAAATCATTACATATTTGACATTAATATATAAATAAAAATATAAAAAGGAGGAAAGAAAACAAAGACTAACCAAAGGAGAAAAGTTACCTTAACCCTAAGAGCTGCTGCCAAACAAGTGAGATTCTAAGCTAAGAATTATAATTTTAAATCAATAGCCCTTAACTAACTTCATTAAATATTTTAGAAGAATGTTCGAGATCTTTTTTATCTACTTTATGACCCAATCACTGCAATGACTGGGTCATAAAGTGACTGATACAAATGTAGGTGTATGTCTTAATATGTACATTTATGCATGAATCTTGTTTCAAATCAGAAAGTTTGATTGATGGATGGTTTTGAATAAGAAACTTATTTTATTTTAATAGTACATATATTAGAAAGGACAGTTAACAGTTAAAATGTTTATTATGTAAAAATAATCTGGATGCTTATGAAGTTGTTTTGTTCTTAGTCGTAAATGTGGCTGAGTGTTTTTTTTTTTTGTTCCTAAATATTCCAGTAGGAATTGCTATACCAACTCGATTTTTCCAAGTCCGTATATTGGTATAAGAAATTCCGTAGATGCTATTTCAAAATATCTGTACATCTGCAGGCTTCTAAAGATGATCGAAATTTTTTGTTTTTGTCATAGAATAGATCGTTATTTGGAAAAATTCTTTCTGACATGTTAAATTCTTGTTATAAGTTCAATTGTAGTATAACATCGAATCAAGTTACACATAATATAAGAAAAAAATACCATAAACATTTTATTAAAATTCAATTATTTCTTTTAATTAAGTTATTTATAGTAAAATAACAAATAAAATAAATAACACTTAAATATTTGTGGATAGTTATACTAAAAAAAATTACGTTACAAACTCGATGCTAGAAAATTTTGAAGCAATAATTAGACGAATGAAAAACGACGGACCATCTTTACTAAAATTAATATAGATAAATTTATTTCTGGTTTCTGTTAGTTTATTGACAAATTACGGTGTTTCAGACTTGGGTAATTTATGTAACAGTGAAAAATTATACAACTAACAACTTTTGAGACATTCGAAAAAAAAAGATCGAGGAAAAGCGAAGACTTATTCGGCAGATTTTTTTTAATAATTGTAAAAAACAATTGGTACAGCCTAGATCAATAAAATTTGAGACATAAGTGACAATTAAATCATCTATGAATACTTTAAAAGCGTTTATATCAACTGCCTATTTTTCACGAATTGTTCTATATTTGAAATAAACGTAATTTAATGCAAACTATCTACGCTATTAAAATTTGAAATCGATTAACTTCACCAAAAAAATAGATATTTATAAGCAAAAATGTTTTTTTTTTAATACAGACAGCAAAGAAGAAACGAGAGAGAATTTCATTGTCGGCTAAGTTCACACTCAACTACTCACTACGGAAAAATCCGTAGAGTTGGCAACCCTGATATGACAATACGTTGTGGTTACGATTTATAGCCATTTAAGTAGTTAGCGTAATGCGCTAGAGCCTCATTTAGCCTCAGATTATTTACTTACTTACTTACTTATCTTCACGCACAATCCCTGACGGGGTAGCCAGAGAGAACAGATCGCCAAGTGTCACGATCCTTACAAACCTCTTTCGCTTCTTTCAGATTCATTATCTTCTTCATGCATGCACGTCTAGGTATCCGAGTACTTTTGACCCTACCCTCTTCGAGCAATTTGCTCACATGGTCTTCGAAAGTTAGTCTCGGTCTACCTCGACACCTTTTAATATTAACTTTCGCGCTATATATTTTCTTCACCATTCGGTCTTCACTCATTCGCTCAACGTGCCCAAACCACCGAAGCACGCCCTTATCAATTTTTGTGATAAGGTCATCTTTCAAACCTGCCATATTGCGAATCTCTTCGTTTCGCTTTCGGTCGGCCATGGTAACGCCGCACATTTTACGAAGAGATCGCAACTCCACTGCATTCAACTTACTTTTATGCTTCTTCTGGCATACCCAGGTTTCGCTGCCATATAACAAAGTCGGTACCAACACTGCGTTATGTATTGCAAGGCGTGCACTCTTCGCTACGCCTTGCCTTTTGACTAACGCAGTCAGGGCACCATTGACTTTGTTCCCGGCAGCGACACGCCTGTCCACATCTAAATCACATCTTCCATCCCGGCTAAAAGCACTCCCCAAGTATACAATTTCATTTACCTGTTCTAGACATTCCTGATTTACCCATATTTCACACTTCGTTCTCTCTTCGTCCCTTTCAAATACCAGAACCTTAGTTTTATTAGCATTCAAACGGAGACCTTTAATTTCACATTCCTCTTTCATACACGTGACTAATGCCTGCAGTTCTGCCTCTGATGGTGCAATAAGCACTGCATCATCAGCATACAGCAGACAATTTACTTTAATGTCACCTAATTTCACACCCAAACAACTATCTTTCAGCTTCTGTAAACAGCTGTCGAGATACAGTATGAACAGCCAGGAAGACATGACACAACCCTGCTTTACGCCCGTTTGGACGTTAAACATGGGTGACAGGTCATGCCCTACCCGCACACAGGCTTTACAGTCACAGTAAAGAGACTGCACAGCCCTTAGCAATCGACCATCCACACCATACCCCGGCAACAGTTCCCACATTTTCTTCCTTACAACCTTATCAAATGCTTTCTCAAGATCCACAAAAGCACAGAAAATCTTCTGGTTAGCAGCCAGAAGCTTCTCCGTGATCATGCGGAGAGAAAACATTTGATCCGTGCATCCTCTTCCAGGTCTAAATCCGCATTGTGCCTCCCATAGAAATCTTTCCGATTTCTCTTGCATCCTACGTGTCAAAACCTTCGAGTAAACTTTACTTGCTAAACTGGTCAAGCTGATCGCCCGATAGCACCCGCAGTCAAAATGTGAACCTTTACCTTTATATAAAGGCACAATGACTGCGGATCGCCAATCATCCGGGACATCCCCCGTCCGCCAGCACAAATTGCACAGCAGATGAAAGCTGTCCCAGACGCGAGGCCCACCATACTTGACCATTTCAGCAGTAACTCTGTCTAGTCCCGCAGCCTTACCACATTTCAAACTTCGAATCGCACGTTCAATCTCTTTCATACTGATGATCTCAGTGTCATCGAGGTCCGGGTCTGGCGTACCAGTCACGGCGTCATCCCCGGATCCCTCACTAAGATCATCACACGCATACATTTCTCTATAAAATTCGCTCCATCGCTGCATGACGTCCGATTTTTCTGAGAGGACGTCATTAGTTCTCGAAAGCACTTTGTTCATTCTTAAGGCCGTCGCACCACTTCGGGTCCTTCCAACCTCTTTCCAGAAGAGTTTGGAGTTCTCCTTAAAGTTGTGCGACAACCTTTCGTCCGCTTCCATTCTACACCTTTCACGCACTTCCTCAATCAGTGCTTTCGTGTGAACTTTTTGCAGCCTATATCTTTCTTTCATCTTCTCTCTCATATCCTTATCATTACTAGAGGCCAAGTAGTCTAACCATGCTTTCTTCTTCTTCTTTACAGCTTCTTTCACTTCATCATTCCACCATGCATCTCTTCTTTTACTACTGCCTCTTTTTATTGTTCCACACACTTCTTCCGCTGCACTTACCATTCCATCCCTAAGGTTCTGCCAAGTTCTTTCTACACATTCTTTTCTGCCATCGATGGTGTCAAGCTTTTCGGCTACCCTCGCATGATATTTGTCCCTAGTATCCGCTTCCTGAAGCTTCCAGCTTCGGATGCAACTGACCGACTGTGGTTCTGTTACTGCCGTCCGGTAGCGCCAACCCGCGAACAGACCCCTAAATCTAGTAATCACTAGATAGTGATCCGTTCCCAGGTCAGCACCCCTGAACACTCGCGTATCCATCACCTGTTTTCGCAGTCGGTCATCCACCAGGAACAAATCAATCATACTTCTCTCATTCTTTCGTTCTCTAGTATACATATGGATTTTCTTGTGATTAAACATAGTGTTTGTCACAAGAAGACCCTTTTCCTTGCACACCGCCAGTATAAGCTTGCCAGCATCATTAACCCTTTTATCGCCAAACTTTCCAAGTACCGACTCGTACCCTGGTCGAGCGGTACCAACCCATCCATTCAAATCACCACATACAACAATTCTTTCGTTTCCCCTAGCTAAATCTAGAACTTCTCTTACATTCTCCCAAAACTCCTCCAGCTCAGCCCTGGACGACGAAGCTACCGGCGCATAAACAGCCAAAAGGAATAACTTCGTCAGTCCCAATTTAAAGCGAACCCAGAGAAGTCTTGAGTTCACAACCTTATATTCAGTCATAACATCGACCAACCGAGAAGACAGCAGCACCCCCACTCCCTGGCAGGCGCTCTCGCTCTCCGGGACTCCTGACCATAGAGCTAACGCCCCGCCAGGGAGCTCTTCAGTACCACTGCCCTTCCGTTTGGTCTCCGACATACACACGACATCTAATTCTCTTTCTTTCATTATTTCGATCAACTCATTCGTCTTATCTCTCATGCCTCCTCTAACATTCCACGTGCCAACTCTGCACTCTGTCCTCCACCTTCCGCCGTGTCGGGCTGTGCGTGACGGGTGGCGGTCCCCATCGCCGCTTTGCACGCTGCATTCCACACCAACGGGGACGAGCTGGTGTGCGTCGCCTTGGGGGGACGCCCTAACCCTCGTTGGCATGGGTGCGCAGCTAGTAGAATTGCAGCCCTGAAAAGGGCTGGCAGGGGTCGCGACGAGCACGCTTCTACAATGACCCCCAGATTATTTCTTCTATAAAATGAGCATTTAGCTATAATTATTGATAATAATATATTTATTGTATATAATAATAATTTTATTTAATGAGTAACTTAGAAGTTTGATTATTCTAAACTATTTACAAATATCTAATCCACGCAACACACCTACGAAATTAAGGTAAAAATAAAACCGGTAAGAAAATTGAAAGGCGGCCCCCCACTAGATGGAGTAACAACCTGGTAAGAGATGCAGGAAATTGATGAATGCAGGTGATTCGGACCTGTATTGAGGCATTCCTAGGGAGAGACCTACGTTCAACAGTGGATTTGTGATGGGCTGTAATGATGATGTTGACGATGAAGAAGAAAAACGAAATTAAGGGTTCTAATTACTATCTATTTCTTTATCATTTTCTGACAGCCTTTATGGTCTAATAGTTGTAGTAGTGCGACTGCTGATCATGATTCGAATGGTTCGAATCCCGAGTCGTCCCAAAAAAAAATCAGTTATTGAGTTTTTCCATCAAGAAATTCTCAGTAGCTGCCCGGAGTCAGGAAGTTGGCTTTGTCTCACACTCGTGCCTCGGAAAGCACGTAAAACCGTTGGGCTCTCGCCTGATCTCTCTCCGGTCGTGTTGGTTTACCGTCCCATTGTACTATGAGACATTATTATTACTATTATTTCTTCAGGTTTCTTGTTTATAGTGTAAATTGCGTTAATTTACGATTTCTTTCATCTGTTTGCCAGTCGTCGATTTCTTGGCAGTACGTGCAACGTTTTTCGACCGCTTCGAAACGCAAGTGCTAGTTCAACCTTAAGCCGTGTAGCTTGTGACCGCGTTATTTATCGCGCCATTACTGCACGGACCCTTAAATCATCACGTGACGTCGCCCTAGAGTTGGTACGTGTGCCTTAATGAATGGCGGGACGCTCGCTACTGAAACTTTTTTTTCCTTATGAAATTGTTCAGAGAGCACTTAGCACGAAAATCTATTAGACGGGTGCGAAGAATAAAAAAGAAACGTTACGATTATTCGCCATTTGCTTTATGAGTTGCAATGGAGTTGTTTTTTGGAGTACGTTTTTCAATTTTCATCTTTGCGACACCCGTTTAGCTTTAGTCCATAGTTGTTTTGCTCAATGGTGATAACATTGAACTGAATACTACTGCTATTTAATGTTTTTTTTTTAAATAATGGTGATAAACGAGCACACAGTCCGCCTGATGTTAAATGTCACGTTGCCACCACTGAAAAAAATGGAATGCCTCATTACTAGTAAATAGAAATACAATGAAGGTTATGATCTGTATTGGAACCTTTCGCAATATATAATGTGGACGCTTGATTTAGTAAAAGATTCACAGAACTGTGTGAATTGGGTCTCGAACTCTGTCGAATTTCTAGCTTATATTTAGATATGGTTTAATGCAAATTGTCCATTTAACTCCTTGGATCCTTCCGTGTTCTTTGTTTGCAAACCAACTTTTTTCAACGATACAGGAAATTCTTCTGAGTTTTACACAAATAAATTACACAAAGATAGAAATCCAAAGCAGGAAAACTATTTTTCGGCCTAAGGCCATTTAATTTTCATTCGCCATGGTCATGAGGGGCACAGAGGTTTTCTACGCACAAATGTCAAAATTAACCCAGAGTATCTTTAGCTTTCAATTATTAATTTTAGTCAATTAGTAGTTTAGATATCATGAAGTCTTGATCTTTACTCAGCCACCTTTTCTATTGAAATTAGGATGTATTTTTATTTAATTTCAATAGCCTCACGTATCCTTGGTAGGAATCAATATTCTTTCGCAAAGATTTGTTTATCAAATTTGATGCAATGGTTGGGTTTATCAAGGATATGATCACAAACTACTGACTTCCTGGAGCGTTTGGGTTTCACGTCTGTTATATGTTCTTTTACGCGAGTTTTTATAGATCATTCACACAGAAATGTACAAAGTTATTTATGAATGTGGTCTCCAATAGAGCAAAACAAAGAGAATATGTAAAGTGAATTTTGAGTGGAACTTATCGCGCCACTGCTCGAAATGGCATATCAACGTCTACTAAACGGGCTACTATTCTAGTTTTTAGCTTCTCGTTAGTGCTTATATTACAATAAAATAAAATTTTAGATATAACTAGCTGGCACCTGGCGCTTTGCTGCCGCAAAAGAAATAATTGTGTAAATATCGTATTAAATTTGGAAGGGTTATATTGTTAAATTAGAAATCGTAATACATTAATGGAAATTGAATATGTACATAGTAACTATAAAATAAATTATTCGGAACGATACGCGCGCCACCTATTGTAAATTAATCGTGCTATGCCTATTACCTTCGCGCAAGTCCAAACAATAAGTTGACAAAGTTTTACCGCAATCTAATGAACGTGGCAGCGCATAAAATACGAACAAATAAAAAAAATGTTTATATTAGATCTACAAATTAAAACCTTATTTGTGCCAATATCAATATAATGGCATTTGCTGTTTTAGCTAATTAAATGACTTTCATTAAATAAAATTTAAAATTTTTGTGATTTTTTTTTAAATTTAAGTGTCAAAATAACTGACAGTATCCCTGATTTGCTTACTATGGCCACTACTGTAGCCCTTCATCATGAAATCAACTTCAAACAAAGATGGCTCCAGATACATTGTCACTTCTGAGGATGAAGATGGAATGCCTCAACTGTATTGTTTCTTCTTAAGCAAGCCCAAAGGTTAATACACCAACTAAAATACCCGACTACGTAAAAAGTTTACTTAAAAGAAAAAAAAATTATTCCCTATATCAGTACTATAACTAAGAGAAACCTTACGACATCCACTGTGTTAAAATCCAGCAAACCGTTTGAATGGCAGAGCGTGCCGAAGAAATAGACATACATTTTTCACGTGGTAGAGCCATGCTGCAGCTATATTATTAGTATAGTTGCAGCACAAATGGGTCGACTCGACCGGGGAAGGACCACGCTCTCACATACTACCAGCGTAAAATAGCAGCTTGACACTGCTGTGTTTCGTATGGTGAGTGTAGAGAACCGGATACCCTTTTTACTGGAAAAGAGGCATTTCATCTTAGTTCTCACGGGTGATAACGTATCTTCATTTCGATTTGCAAACGAGGATAGATGTATATATATATATATATATATATATATATATATATATATATATATATATATATATATATATACGTGAAAATACGTGGTAGAGCACGAATGGGTCGGCTCGACCGGGAAGTACCAGGTCTCAGAATACTAGCCTAAAAGAGCAGTTTAATGCTACTGTGTTTTGTATGGTGAGTAGAGAACCGGAGAGTCTTTTTAATGGAAACGAGTCACTCCATCTTCATCTTCTAGGCTTCATGGGTGACAACGCATTTTGATTGTTAATTGACGATAAATGTCAATAGGCACAGAATAAATAATAGGGCACAACATCCACTTATCATCCACATATTTCTAAAAAAAATTTAAAATAGCAGGTAAGTATATTGTAAATTATTGTTTAAAAAATAGTCTCGCTGAATTTCTTACTAGTTCTTACCCGGATAGAGGTTTTTTTCGAAACCATTAATTACCGTAAAAGCATAAATTACTTTTAACAAATATTCTTTTAATATATATATAGAATAAAAAAATATTCCATTCTTTTTTATTATATTCTATTTTCTATTAAATAATATCGTATATTTAAACTCGGGAACACATACGGGCTGAAAAGAGAGCAGACTAAATTAAAATATAATAAGAAGAAGCACACGACAAAGCGGGCACTCCTTTGAGATGATATATAAAATGTGACAAACGCAAAAATACCCCCAACAAAGCGCATATATTACGGACATTATCGCGTCTTTTGCCCCACAAAAGGTTGAAAAGTCGCGTTTTGCACGTATCGCGTTATCACCGGTCTGTTCCTACCCTTACGTCGGAGGGAGAATTACGTCGGAGCCAAGTAAAGAGCGGCGAGCGAGTTTTATTTATATCTATGTTGATAATATATTCTAAAAAAACATAAAAAAGACATTTCATGAAGAAGAAAAAATCAGTTATTTATTTATATTATGTTCATTTAAAGCCGATTTTATTTCCTTGAGGCTGGCTTGGCGTGAGTCCGAATCCCACACGAAATAAGTATCTGGATGTTTGTTCTTGTGCAATTTATGTTTGTAAACATCCTCCATGATACAGGAGTAGATCCTAGATTGCGGGTTAAGGTTTATAAAATCGAAATAAAAATTATAAAAAGGTGTATTACGTACTAAAATTGCGCGTACAGAAATATCCAGACTCGGAACAATTATTGTTTATACACCATACGGGATCTTTTCCGTGGAGGAAACGAATACAACCTGAACTAAAATAAAACCTGGCAGTGTCGCAGTCTATAAAAATTTACACTTAACGAAACGGCAATTGCTTTAAAGTAACAGAAAATAACATATTTTTAATATAGTAAGAAGAATTACCTTTTTAATTAAATTGCCTTCGTATTGGTGAGATATTGTATAAAAAATATTTTTTCCGTCGGTTTCTGATTCAATAATTCCTTACAACTATCAAGGCAATTTCACAAACGAAAATAATATTTGGAATGCAAGTATTTTGGACTTTTTTTATAATAGGTTTTATTATCACTCGATTAATTGAGTTAGATTAAACAACGATGACGATTGACTTTTTTTTTAAACATACATCCACTTACTCGTCGAAATTTTAACTTTAAAATTTAAATCGCTACTTTCAATGAGTTGGACCAAAAATTTACTTTCGAGGGAGAATTATCAGGAGTCGTTCAAATGATTTATGTACACAATTATTGGGTTATTCAGGTACGGTGTTTTGCGATCCGATCCCGCTCCGATAGAAGTTTTGAGACAATGATGGTTAATTTACTGGCGTTCAAGGACTGAAGAGTTACACGTAATGAGAAAAAGAATTGAATGGAAATAAACTTATAGCTAACGCCGGGTTTCTGTATTTAAAAACGGTTCGTTTTCTTTTACGAGCCGTTTTGCAGTAACTAAAGTGAAAACAAAATGGATACCAATACTACTATTTATGAATTGCTTAGCATTTTCATTTTAAGTCATCCTAAGTTGATTAATGAATAGTTTGTAATATAAACTCGTTTTACACCAACCTCGTTTGTAACAAAACAGATCTTTACGGAGGACGAAACCTTTTTTGAGTATAGAATCGGATATAAGTTTAAAAACTGAGTGACGAGCTTTTTTAACTGAAGTAACAGTCAAAGTAATAGTATACCTGATGGTAATATTGTCAACTGTCCATAAGATCTTTTTTACGCTTAAATTTTTACGCTTTAATTTTTATTTTTACTTATCTGTACGCTTAAATTTTTTAAATTAATCAACGGATCTTGGTGCGGTTTTGCATCAATAGAAAGAACGATTCAAGAGGAAGATGTATACGTATAATCCATGTATACAATATTAACTGTGCAAACCCGGGGTGGATCACTAGTTAATAAATAAAACGCAGATGCGTTATCACCCCTGAAGACTGAGATAGAATACCTCGTTTCCAATAAAAAGGTTCTCCGGTTTTCTGCACTCACCATACGGAACACGCTGCTATTTCACTTTGGTATTTTGTGAGAGCGTGGTCCTACCTCGGTTAAGCCGACCCATTCGTGCTACAACCATAATATAGCTGCAGCGTGGCTCTACCATGTATAATACAAAAGTAACATCGATATAGAGATAACCTACATACAATAAAAGAACATACTTTCAGTCGAATCTAGATCCTCCTCCGTATTTTGAAGTCAGTTAATAATCACTAAACAAAATAAAAACGCTCTGAACTATGTTGAAATACTTATACTTTATAGTTCTCTGCCCCATTTAAATTATTTATAATTTATGTACCTTCCGAAATGATAAATGTTTAAATGTGTTGAACAAGTTTAAATTTGCCCATCCGTCATCGCATTTTGCTTTTCAAACTGCACTGACGCGAAATCTTACACAGACTTCCAGTTGGGAGCGACGGGAATAACCTACGGGATGTTTCCACACCTCCGCTAGAATCTATCAATGTCTAGATTGCTTACCGCAACGGGCCTGCATAAATCCCACAAGTATAACACAATTTTGACATATCATTGATCTATCCGACTGAGAATCATCTCAACACCTAGCTCCTGTCTCCCAAGGGATGTCAAACGAAAACTGTATTACTTCACCTTCCACTATTGAACGTTTTCTATTTGTGCTATTGTATACATAGCTGTTTTTCAATGAAGGACATTTAGAAAGATACAAGACAAGCAGCAATGGGTTCTGCAAAATTCGATACAAAGGCGATCTTAATGTTTAAAAGCAGGTACCTTAGTGAATAACGTCTAAAAGGTGTAAATACTAACGCGTCAACAGTGTAAAACACTCTTTGACTATTTTTATAAGGTTGGATTTTCAATAACGGAAAACGTTCGATTGTCGTTCTGAAATAGTCAACAGAGTAGATAGTTTGAAAGACAGGTTCTATCAACCGTTGACAACTACATATTGTGTCGACGTGTATTTTATTCGCTATAGGTGTAACCTCTGTGCAAATGTACTCTGCATGATTGTCTCTCGTATCGAATATGTTTTCACGTGAATAAACCGAATGGTTATTGACAAATGTTGACAATTGATCAATTGTTTGAATGTTGCGTCAAAACTACAGAAGTCTTATTTAAAAGAAAAGGTTGTTAGATCAAAAAGACGTTACCAAATAATTAAATTAGACAAAGTATGCATTTGAAAGCTACGACAATTTTCGTAATACTGTTTTAAGCTATTAATTATTTGCTAATCTTACAATAGTGCTAAATAAAACTCATGCTACCTCGTGTAGAGGCGGTGCAAGAATATCCATTACTCCATATCATCCCGTGGGTGTCGTAAGAGGCGACAGAGGGAAACAAATCAGGAGATGGGCGGCAGCGTCTTCCTAATAATGACTAAAATAAAAAAAAGAACTACAGTTGCCAACCCGCTTTGCCCAGCGTGTCAACTACGGCAAATATCGCCAGTATGAGGTAATCTATAGGGAGGCCTATGTTCAGCAGTGAACTTCAATAGGCTGAAACGGTAACGTTAACGCAGGCCATTCGATTTGCCTAAATAGACGTTTAGAACACGATGATTAAGAGATGCTTACGATAAAATGACTTCATTTGTTAGTGATGTGAGAGAATTAAACAGCATTTTTCGAAGTTAGTTAGGTCGTAGTAGTTGTGAGACCTGCTAATTCGCACACTTTCAAAATATACTTTTGTGTATTTAGATAATAAATAAATTCAGAATGTCTCTTCGAAAAATACTGTTTTATGCTCAAACACCCCTAACAACTTATAAATTCCTATAAACCTTAATATAATAATCCTAACCTTATAAATTCTGCCAAGAGATATTTCCATCATCAGAATACACATGACCTTTAAATGCATTTAACATGTAAGTTAGTTCGTATAAAATAATATATTTAATATTAATATGCCTGTCGCAATCAGATATATGATCAACAAATCTAAACCAGACTTATGACATCTTAATTTTACAACTTCACGTTGATTTATTCTAGCGCGGCAATGTTATCTAATACCATAAAATAAATGAAGGGCTGAATACAACAGAACCTTGGCAGATGACGTTCTTAAAAAAACGAAATTAAAAAGAAAAAGTGGCAATAAATAAAGAGGAGTTATCAGATTGGGCGGGTGTATAACATTTTAATAAATAACTGGCTGGTGAACTTACGTGTGTGTGAGCGCTTCTTTTTTTTCTTCAAATTAATAATAATACGAAATAAATCAATAAAAGAATGGAAACATTTCAGAACTGGCTCCGCTTGAATGATTTGTTGTAATGCGAGTGTTCGGTGCCGTCTGTTCGTTGTTTTGACTGGGAATAAATCGTTTTGATACTTTAGATATTAAGACTTAATTTAATTTATAGTTTTCAATTTCTAGAGTGACAACCCCGTATTGTCAAGTTGTGTGTTAAATAAAGCTCAACTAGATAGATTGACAATCTGAAGAAATATGCACGGAGCCGACAAATGCACAGGACATGCTTTGATTTATGGAGGAGTTTTGTTGTTATAAAATTGAATTGACAAATGATATTATAGTCCAACTGAATGAACTTACAGTACACCTTTAATGATGATGAATAAAAAATATGCAATAGAATATTTCTGATCTTATTACATTAATTGTAAAACCATTGGGAAATGTAGCAAATGAGAACATTGCTAATATTGGCCTTTATCCATTCTGTTGACTTATATTTTATAGACTCTATGTAGGAAGCGGGGGGTTCCTTTCCTGTCCAAAAGTCTGTCTGGGTAAATACTAGTCTCTTGACCATCTTAACGTGCAAGTAGCAGTACTTGCAAAACCGTATTAAATATTTTATGCAAAATAAGAAATCCTAAAAAGAGATATAAAGGTCAATATACACTTACTAAATATGGGTGTTATTGTACATATCCCTTCATTAAGAATCTAAATGCAATGGTGTTGTCGCTATTAAGAACTGAAAATGTAATGCGTCGTTGTTACTAAAAAGTGTCTCCAGTTTACATCACTCATCAACTCATCATACGAAACATAGCAGCTGGTATTCTGTGCAAGCGTGGTCCTTTCCCGGATTATTTTAATTAGATTACTGAAACTTAAACTTTATTTATTTATTAATGGACTTCAGTTCCCTTACAAATTTCACTTAATAAATCAAGTGTACGTTACTAACAACAATTGATGTATATTCTATGAAAAAAAAAAAAACGTAGCCAGTATCAAGACAGCGAGAGCAGCGTACAGCAAAAGCTAGTCCTATATCAGTTGATATCGACTGGAGTCGACTCTAGATCTCCGTCCCACCTCCAATAAAGTGCTGCCATCAATTCAGGCGATGGAGAAGAGGTTTCTCTTACCTCGACACTCGGGGCGCGGCTGCTATGACGGATGGCTGGGGGGCCGCGGCACCAGCTAAGGGAGTTTTAATTAATAATTTGTTAGACATTGATCGGGAATTGAACATCGAGATTGGTTTTCGTATTTGGATTCATGCACATTGTTCAGTTCGCGTTTTTAATTGTTAATTGTTTGCCTGGCTCGTCGTTCTAGTGGCGTTATTTAGATTATAAGGTCCCGTTTTCGAATCACTGTTCGAAATCAGTTATTAAGTTTATCTGTTGATAAAATCTGAGTAATAAGCCTAAGTAGCCCGGAGTTAGGAAGTTGGCGGTATTTCACCCGCGTGCCACCGAATGCACTTTAAGCTGTTGGCCCTCCGTTTGATCTCTCGGAATTTGTATCGAATTGCCATCCCGTCAAACTACTACAGTGAGGGAATAAAGGTTGTATCTGTGCTTGCAGATGTCTAGTCTCCGTTGAGACCCGCCGCCGTGACCGAATTCGGCCTGCAGGACATTAATTATCATTATTAATTTTCTTTAATTTTACAAAAAGCGTCCTGTTGTTTTTTCTTGTGTTATATGCACTAGCGAGCAGACTATTCTGGGTTAATATTAATAAAAAAATTGTTAAGTCAACAAAACGTGATTTTGAGTTATGCTCAGAAATAGATAATGTACGTCATACGTTTACGTCTTATATTAAGTCATTTTTAACTCCCGTCTCAAAATAAAAGATAGCAAACAAGTGTATGCTGTAGCACACAGACGATCTTCATGTAAGAATCAAAAGCATGTGCGTTGACACCCATGAGGACTCACTTGGTTACCTCGTCGTCACTAACTCAGGGTCAAAGTCAGGTCTACAGTTCTCATCACTCGCCATACGAAGCACAGCAGCATTATGATGCTGCAATTTCGACGGCATCCAGCGCAGAGCTGTTCGAATCGTACACGTCCGAAATTTTTTGATGGCCTTAACTCACAGGCGCTGCGAGGAGATGTTGCATTCTTTTGCATATTTTTTTCGCATCTACCACGGGGAGTGCTTAGAGAAATTGTTCAGACTAATTCCAGCCGCTAAATTTCACCAAAATCTAGATGATTGGCGGTCTTTCACTGTGTGATTTACCGGAAGTCGTCTTCCTCACATCAATTCTTTGTGGAATTGTATATCACCAGATTTTTCCGGACCGATACTGCTTAGG
Organism: Parnassius mnemosyne; assembly: GCA_963668995.1. Taxonomy (NCBI): domain Eukaryota; kingdom Metazoa; phylum Arthropoda; class Insecta; order Lepidoptera; family Papilionidae; genus Parnassius; species Parnassius mnemosyne. The sequence goes on along the minus strand of CAVLGL010000035.1, from coordinate 5,843,752 downwards.
AGCATTCAAGAAAAGATACTCTTTTTTAAAAGACCGGTAACGCACCTGCAATTCCCGTGGTTCTGCAGTTGTAAGGTTGTAAGTCATTGCATGTCAGTTGAACCGCATCGAGTTTGTCCTCTCATATATAAAAAATACACTGCTATATTATGAGAGTGTAGTTCTCCGGTGGAGTCAACTCGTTCGTGATGCAGCCGTAATATACTATAAGGTGGTTCTAAAACAAATTCGTTTGAAACAATGCTCCAAAAAAAGAATGAATGAATTTATAAAACAGTACAGAACAGAATAATTTTTATTCAATATTAAAATAGAAAACGGAAAAAACCTGTGTCCTGAGAAGAACCAGCAAGAAACCCAACAGCATTTTCTGTATATGAAAAAACTTAAATTATATTATATTTTAAATAAAATCGAAACAAACCTTAAGGCATGTTGGAAATATATACTAAATATTCAAATATCGGAGCATCAGAATTCAAACACTACCTTTTCCGTGTCGTCTCCAGCTGACGTCCCGAGATTTAGCTGATGTGTACCGGCTGCCTAGAAAACATTCGATTGCATTTAGACGGTGGAATACGGAAACTAAGAAATCATGATGTAGTTCTATTTAAGCGAATGTTACAAACTAAGGATTTAATTTTTCGTTTAATTGAAATATTTTTTTTTCTAATATTTACGCGAAGACTATAAATTAAATGAAACTAATTTTTTACGGATTATATCGCGTTTAATTTAACTTTTTCATTCCCGACACTTCGGGTGCTTTACAGCACCCATGGTCACGAGGGACTGAGGTGTTTGATGTCCCATGACGTCCCAGACGAAAAAAGAGTAGGTAGAATAGATAACATTTTATAATCCCTTGGTACCTTCAAGATTTACAAATTGCTATAATTACGTTTTAAAAATTAAAATATTATTTTCTTGTACAAACTTAATGAAATTGGAAACTTATAGGTACATTTTTAACTTATTTAACAAATCTTCCAAAATACATAAATTAGAGATGTCGCTTTTAGCCCAATAGATGTCGCAAGCGGTATCTTTGTTCTTCTGTGCACGTCCTTTATTAGAGCTATCATTTGGAGGGTTAGTGTAATATTTTCTCTTGGTAACCAGGGAAAGACCGGGAACATAAGAATATTTTATAGTAAAGGTAATTAAAAACAAATTTTAGAGCTTTTCAGTGCATTAATAAACACACCCAAGTAGACCAAGGGGATAAACACATCTGAGTATAACGTATAGCTAAAAGCAAAAAATTTAAACTATAAAATTGAAAAAAAAGCAAACGTGCATATATGATTAATTGAAAATTCTACATATGTCGGACACAGCTCGATAGATGTCGCTAGTTGTGTTCCATTTTTATATATATATCTACAAGTTTTAGTTTACGCCTCGTGATAGAGGCCTTTTATTTCTTTGCGTATTTATGCGATAAAATACGCAAAGAGATGCTACATCTCTTCGCAGTGCCAGTGAATCAATTCGATTGGAAAGAACTCGGTCGTCGACGATTCGAGCTGCTCTGCGCTGGATGCGGTCAAGTGGAAGGAGCTGGCACTGGGGAGCCCCTGACCAGAGGTGGGAACAGTATTCCATGTAGGTGCCAACCTGCGCCTTTTAAAGTTGCAAGCGGTGTGCCGGCATGAAATACTGCCCGCTCTGCTGAGCACGCCAAGCTTTTTAGAGGCCAATGTGGCCTTCTCTTCAAAGTGACCACGAGCAGTGCTTAATGGCTAGCACGAATTGGTTCGCTCAACCGAAGAAGGACACGCATACCATACCAGCGTGACGTAGCAACAAAATTCTGTGTCAGCGTTTAGTGACGAAAACTGAAAATCATTTTTACTAGTAACTAGACGTTTCATTTTAGTACTTGGAGTGACAACGCATCTCCATATTGGTTTGGCAATCGGGTACGGATGAGGGTGTACGTACAACCACAACATTTGCTTTCTATAAGGTGTGTGAGAATGTTGTTAGAAATTGTTGAGAATAGGCGACGGTAGCAATCTGAGTGATTGCTACCGTCGCCTAATATATATACTATAAAAAAATATAATAACTGCATTTTTTTAAATTAACCAGTAACCAAAAGTAAGAATCGACTTAAAATCGATAATAACAGTTTATCAAATACATTGACACCATTCGTCAAACATCAAGGCGAAGCGATATTCGATTTCCACTAGCATTACATAATCGATCAATTACTGCCTCAATTGTATAGTGGTCGTGAGCGTCACTGTTAATCGTGAGGTCTCGGGTTTGAATCTCGGGTCGGGCTTAAATCCGTTATTGGATTTTTCTGTCAAGAACTTCCCAGTAGCAACCCAGAGTCAGGAAGTCAGTGACGTTTCACCTCTGTGCATTGGAAAGCACGTAAATCGCCTGATCTCTCTCTGGTCGTGTAGTATAGAGAGTGCACCTGTATTTGCGTTGCGCACACACCTGCGTTCTATAATCCGGTTCTACGCAGATGGCTTGTCTCCACTGAGACTGGAGACTGAATAGAAAATCACAAAATCTGTACCCGATAGTTCAACGTCAGCTAAGCCAACTAATTAATAGTATGGTACCTCACAAAACACCTCAGAGACAAAAGGAGATGGTGATTATTATTTTTAGTCTAATAACTACCTATCTGTCCGTCTAGACTTACTAATCTAAAGATACAATCATTAAAGGGCGTATAGAATGCGTCCGCGCACGATCGGGCTAATCATAATGCGAGGCTAACAATTAAGGCTCATTCTTGCTGGGCAGTTCCACGTCACTATTGATTTGTGATTGATACTATAGGTAGGCTTAGCTGCATCATCTTAGATCGTTACTAAATCAGCTTTAGATACACATAATCAAGGTTGATTTTCAATTGATAGCGAAATAACGACCAGTGGTATAGGTAAGGCAATGGTCTATGAATAATATGTAAAGCGTCTTTAAAGTTGAATTTCGACTGTTTTGGATTGAGTGTAGTTATCAATGTTCGTTTTGCTTTTTACAAAGGATTGTCGACTTTAAACCAATAGCAGTACAGTGTATTTTGAAAAGCGTTTTGTTTGAGCATCAAAATATTATAGAGTTCGTAGTAGGTTGTAGATCAAATGTTTAGTAAAAGGTTGAATTACCTCGAGGCGCATATAAGTTCACAAAGGTGTTACTATATTTCGGTGCAATTTTAAACCTTGTGCTATTATACTAATAAGGAATTAGTGTATCACAATCAATGTTTTCGCTAATGATTTATAGATAATCTTGGATAAATTAGGTATGGTTTAATAGAAGGCGTGGTCATTAATATACGGGTCTTTGATAGACTTCATTATTCATATCGTAGGTTTATAAATGTCAGAAGAACCATGGTAGTACAGGGGATAAGCGGTTGCCTAAAAATTTTAAAGAAATCAGCAACCCAAGTTCGAACCTCGGCGGCAGTGGCGTAGCTAGGCGTGGGCGCTCGCCCACGGCCCTCTTAAAGGGGCCTCGCGAGGCCCCTATAAATGAGATGCCCCCAGAATTTACCACAGATGACTAATTAATTTGATCACTTTTACGATTTTAACAAATTTAAAAGCGTGTTTATTTGGGGCCTCGCAAGAAGTCCCTAAGTGCTAAGTGCGACTGCAAGGCAGTTGTAAACCACCTTCAAAGACCGCGACCGTTAGATAGACGGAATACGAGACTTATCAGGAATTATTTAGCTTATTATAATACTGACGGCTCCGTGGCGCAGTGGGTTAGCAATCAGTTGTTGCGCTGGGGGCCGCGGGTTCGAATCCCGCACGGAACAAGTATTTGTATGGCCTACAAATAATTGTTCCGGGTCTGGATGTTTGTCCTTGTGCAATTTATGTTTGTAAACTGCCTCCACGACACAGGAGAAAATCCTAGTGTGGGGGTAACGGTTTTTTAAAAATAATAAAAAAATTATTATAATAGCTATGAGTAGGTATGTCGTGCAAAGCATGTTGGGGAGGATAGATCTATTGGGTAGATCTTGGGAACGAAAGAAAAGTGGCCTCGTTGATGATCGCCCACGTCTATAATTAGTCCACGCTACGCCTCTACTCGGCGGCACAAATGAAATTATGTCTTTTTATAGGATATGAGTACCAAACGAGCGTACACCTTATGTTAAGTGGATGGTGTGACCTATAGACATCTCTATATATCTTCGATTGAAATCCAAAATACAGATGCGTTGTCACTTTTTTTATAGGATAAGGTGACAAACGAGCGCACAGTCTACCTGACGATAAGTGGTTGCTGTGACCTGTGACCCATATACATCTAGGTACATCTATCCTCAATAAAGTATCAAAATGCAGATGCGTTGTCACCCGTGAGGACTGATATGGAATGCCTCTTTTCCAAAAAAAAGAGTTTTATACGTGGTAAAGCCATACTGCATATATGTATATGGGTCACAACAACCACTTACCATCAGATGCTCGTTTGTCATCCTACACTATAAAAAAATATAAGGAGTAAAAAGGTATCCACTATAACGTATCAAAATTAACTTCAAACCATTATTTAAGTAATAATACAAGAGTTGTTGAAGTTCCCGCCAAAAACTACCAAAACATTTTTAATATAAGCGGCGTTTGACCAAACTCGGATTCCTTGAAATTTAAGGCTAGCGATTTAGAGCTACCGCCGCTTTGTTAAACTGATCATCTGCTGTTTTTTTATAGAATAACGGTGCCAAACGAAAACACAGTCCACCTGATGGTAAGTGGATGCTGTGGTCCATAGACATTTACATTTATCCTCAATTAAGAATCAAAATGCAGATGCGTTGTCACTCCTGATTACTGAGATGGAACGACTCGTTTCCAGTGAAAGGGGTCTCCGGTTCTCTACACTCACCGTAGGAAAGCTGTTATATTACGCTGGTATTCTGTGAGAGCGTGTCCTACCTCGGACGAGCCAATCCATTCGTGCTGCGACCACAATATAGCTGCAGCATGCCCATGTAAAAAAACTCGCAAACCTGCTGGATATGAGTTTCTCTCATATTAGGAAAGATTGACTTTTTCTTACGTGGAGAAATCTTCATGGATAACTGTCTGTCACGGGGTTCCTTCTCGTGGAGGGAGTGGGGCTGGAGTTCTCCACCCCTTCTTTATTTGGGAGCACGCATGAGCACTGTACGCATCACCGGTGTCCTTACGAATAGGGTGACGGACCACCTTTATGTCAACGAGAAGGGTCTCATATTCCATTTGGTGTTAAGTATTCAAATAAAAGTGAGAAGGAAAGAACGTACCTATCTCAATCTCTCCCTTTTACCATGAGCAACCTGACGCTCGGCCAGTCTGCACCCTTTTGTTGTCGATTTACCACGCATTCGAACCAAACGGTTCGCAACATCGTTCATCAGGTGTACTTTAACGAGTGGAACAAGGTGCCAGTATCTGTCTTTCCATCCGATTACAATGTGGATGTTGTCAAGGTAAAAGTGAAGGGTTTGGTTAAATCTGTGCGCTTTACCCCCTTCGGCTGCATCACTACTTACCATCAAGTAGGATACTAGTAAAGCAATGGCTTAGAATAGTTAAAAAAAGCATCTAATCATACAGTTAAGATGGAATGCCGTATTGTTACCAATTAAAAGGATCTGTCTCCGCTTCTTGTTACTCAATATTGTGAACGTGGTCTCCTCCAGCCGATTCATTCATGCTGCACCTATAATATAACTGTAACTTTACTCTGATACTTAAAATTTCTCTGTTCAGGTTTCTAAGGGTTATAGTAGCTACTTAGGCTGGATGGCTGGATGGTCTGTTGTCGTTTGTCATATAGGTTTATTAAAAAAAAACTATCATCATGCTCTCAATATTGAAGGCCCCCACAACATTTCACACCAAACTAACGTCTGCGCAATAAAAATGAAACAAAAGCTGGAAATATGTAACTGATTTTCTCCTAATCAAAATACAAGAAAGTAAAATATTGCGTACATTTTCCATGTGAATAACTAATAAAACGGGCGCGTCAAACAATACGTCGTTTTTTGTCACGCTCCGTTAGTTCAGCATTAAAGTATTCATAACTTGGATTACACGAATTATATGAAAAAGTAGTGGTCCGACTCTTTATAGATAGCAGGGTTTATTCGTACTTAATTTAGCGATGGTCGGATAAATGTTACATTTCGGACATAGTTAGTAACATTCGGACATAATGAGAAGCTAAATTATTCATTCCGTTATTTCTAGAAACAAACATAGATTTGTACCTAATGTATTTTTTAACTAAGATTTTCGCCTCTGATGCTTGTCCTTTACGCCATGTCTTCATTTATCTCAGTATTAAGTGATAATAATACTATATAATACAATGCTTCACAATATGCTGATTTGACACATTACGTAGTTTTGGGAGATTTTGACGGAAACTTGAGCCAGCAGACAGATATCTTATCGTGAGATTCACATCACCATCGGAGTACTTGTCACCGTTTCCACTAGTAGTTTACATGATCAGATATTTAATACACAAAATTAAAATTTAATACACACTTTTACATATCAGAATCCATTTCAAAACATTATTTAAACAATAATACCGAGAGAAGCAATATGCCGCCAGTCAAGTTCACGCAAAAACTCCCGACTTGTGATGTCAGTTGCTAACTCCACAGAGTTAATTATGGGATAATTTTTTTTATGTGACAATGCATGATACTATAATATACGGACAGTATATGTATATACTCACATGCTTGTCACTCAACAAGCAAGGAAACTTTATTAAAAACACTAATAATAAAGGCTTATTAATATTGCAAACTAACTAATGTATATTATTATATTAACTTTAAAAATAATCTCGTTGAGTTTCTTGCTAGTTCTTCGTAGAACAGAGGTATTTACTGAATCATAAAATATAAACACTCACATCTGTCACCCAGGGGGGGGGGGTAGTCAGAGACTATGGACTTCCATTTGGAACGATCCTGACACACCTCTCGCTTCCTCCACACACATATACCTACACATACACGCTCGTCGATTAAAGGTACTCTTAATTTGGCCCATTTTCAATATATCGCCAATTTTGTCGATAAACTTTCGCCTAGGGCCTCCCTTCCCGACTCTGCCGTTCACCTCTGTAACATAAAATTGCTTTGTCACTCTTTCCTCATTTATTCTTTCTACGTGACCAAACCACCGAAGCATTCCTTTGTTAATCCTGGTCACAACATAATCTTGCAAACTACACTCTTCTCTTATTTCTTACCCTGTCATTCAGATTCAGCCCTAACATATTTTTAATGACCGCTTTTCTACAGCACTTATTCTACTCTCGTGCTTCTTCTGCCACACCCAACTTTCACTACCATAGATTAAAGTAGGGACTAACACAGCATTGTGAATTGCCATACGTGCCTTTTTGGACACATTCTGACTTTCCACAATAGAGTGTAGAGCTCCATTCACTCTTTTTCCTAACTACACTCGTCGTTCTATATCCTTATCGTAGTTCTACCATCCCTGCTAAATACACATCTCAAATACACAAACTCATCTACTTGCTTAACCAACTGTAACTGTTACTGAACCAATGGAAAATAAAAATTACTTTTGAATAAATGTTATTTTTATGATTAGATGTTGTAGTAACATAATTAATATTACAATTACATTATTGTAATCCTTTATGTGTATTACCGTGTGATTAGTATTTTTAGTTTTAATGCCAGATTGCCAGATGCCGAAGCAACGGGTCGTAAAGACGTAAAAAAGAGAAGAATGCCAATGGCGGGAAAATTTAACAAAACAGGTCCTGTATTAAGGCGAGGATTTTCCCCCTTCTCCGCTGATCTGCTACATGTGCGCATGCATATTTGTCCATCACGAAGAAGCGTGCGATATTGGGCGGTTTTCCATTTACCGGCACGGCACCGGCACGGCACCGGCACGGCACCGGCACGGCACCGGCACGGCGAGGGTGCCAGGGCTTCATTTTTCCAATGCGCCGGTGCCGGTCTATGCTCAGTTTTTGGGCAGTACTAACACTTCAGTTCTACAATACGTAAATAATTGTCTCTTCAAGTCGTCATTCAACGTCGTTTAAGACGAAAATATAATCAACGCAGAGAAGTCAAATTTTAAATTAATCCAATCTTAAAAATAAAATACTGAGAAATATGTTTAATTTTGTACCCTATTTTAAAAGTTGAAAATGTACTCCAAAAATATTTCAACTACTTCCGCATGAACGAGGAGACATTTCATCATTTCGCAAGTCAATTTCGAGTCTCAATCTCATCGCGTTCTTTCTACATCGGCCCGCGCACATGCACACACGCACATGGCTACAATACGTACACAACACACATGCGTTTTACCGGCTGGCATAGAGCGTTGAGCTTGCTGTCCGACGACGGCACCGGTAGGAGTCAGCGCAGTGCCAGCGCCGGCGCCGGTAAGTGGAAAAACATGCTATATATATTTCAAGCATTTTATACATTTTTGCTTCCCCGGTAGCCAAGCCGTTGCCGGCGCCGGTGCCGTGCCGGTGCCGTGCCGGTGAATAGAAAACCTTGCATTAGGTAAACAAAAACTTACTTCATTTAGAACATTTTTGCTTATAATCAGGAAATAAAAGATCTAAAAAAAATGTAGCCAATAAAGAATCTAATTCAATAACATGCTTTTCATATTATCGAAAAATATTATATGGTTATTATCGCTTCAAAAAAAAAGTATTTGAAAAATCCATACGAGTATAAAATAATTTGCGCATTTACTACGTACTACGTATACCTGATACGCAAATTATTTTCCGAGCGCATACTAATTTAAGAAAGTATCAAAACGAAATCGGACCTAAAATACGTTTTTTTGTCCAATCTGGTCCTAACATAAAACTAATATGGAGTGAACAAATAAATTTTGCTTTTTTTTATTTTATAGGATAGGGTGACAAACGAGCACACAGTCCACCTGATGGTAAGTGGTTACTGTGACCCACAGACATCTACATCTATCCTCAATAAAGACTCAAGATGCAGATGCGTTGTCGCCCGTGAGGACTACGATGGAATGCCTCTTTGCCAGTAAAAAGGGTCTCCGGTTCTCTACACTCACTATACGAAACACAGCAGCTATTTTACGCTGGTTTTCTGTGAGAGCATGGTCCTTCCCCGGTCGAGCCGACCCATTCGTGCTACAACTATACTACTAATATAGCTGCAGCATGGCTCTACCACGTAAAAGCTTGCTGCTTGCTGCTTTGGCGTTGAGATTAGATTTATTTATAGATTATCTGAAATTTAGGATAATCCTTATAGGAAGGATAATTAATAAAGTTATCAGCCCGTAATAGTGCACTGTTAGATATATGGACATGAGCATATTCCATTGATTTGACATTGACAGATTCACGATTGCAGTACTCCAGACGTTTCGCAAACTTTAACTGCTTCTTGTCGTCGGCCTTACGTTTTACGCCTGGTGTTAACGAGATGGTATCTATAATCCATATAAATATCTGTTATTATACGTTTCCTGGGACGGTGGAAAAACTATGTATGTATATCTTAGTCCTGAACGGTGACACGCATCTTCGTCCAACTACAGGCCTATTGCCATCACCTCCTTGTTCTCCAAAATAATGGAATCCATTATAAACTGCCAGCTCATGAGGTACCTTGAGGATCACCAGCTGATCAGTGACCGCCAGTACGGTTTTCGTCGAGGTCGATCAGCTGGTGATCTTCTAGTCTATCTGACTCATAGATGGGCGGAGGCAGTAGAGTCCAAGGGGGAGGCATTGGCCGTTAGTTTGGACATAGCGAAGGCCTTCGATCGGATCTAGCACAAAGCGCTTCTTTCGAAGCTTCCTTCCTATGGGCTTCCCGAGAAATTGTGCAAATGGATCACCAGTTTCCTTGCTGATCGGAGTATCAAGGTTGTAGTAGACGGTGCATGACCTGATTTCAAGCCTATCAACGCTGGTGTTCCACAAGGCTCCTGCATATCAATGATATGTCGCTAACTGGTAGCATTCATTGCTATGCAGATGACAGCACTGGTGATGCCTTATATACCGGCCGTGCCAATATTTCTCGGGAAAACGTCGCTGAGTACCGGGACAAACTTGTGTCTGAAGTCGAGTCTTTGCTTAACAAAGTCTCGGATTGGGGCCGACTAAATCTAGTCCAGTTCAATCCCCAGAAGACACAAGTTTGCGCGTTTACCGCTAAAAAGAACCCCTTTGTCGTATCTCCTCAGTTTCAAGGCACTCCCCTTGCTGCCTCAGCTAGTATCGGAATCCTTGGCGTCGACATATCGAATAGTGTGCAGTTTCGTGGTCACTTGGAAGGGAAGGCCAAATTGGCCTCTAAAAAGCTTGGCGTGCTCAGCAGAGCGAGACAGTATTTCATGCCGGCACATAACTTGCAACTTTACAAAGCGCAAGTTCGGCATTCATGGAATACTGTTCTCATCTCTGGGCCGGGGCACCCCAGTGCCAGCTCCTTCCACTTGACCACATCCAGTGCAGAGCGATTCGAATCGTCGTCGACCGAGTTCTTTCTGATCGACTCGATACACTGGCACTGCGTAGAGATGTGGCATCTCTTTGCGTATTTTATCGCATCTATCACGGGGAGTGCTCTGAGGAATTGTTCGGACTAATTCGAGCCGCTCAATTTCACCATCGCACATCGCGACAAAACTCGCGTTACCATCCATACCATTTGGATGATTGGCGGTCCAGCACTGTGCGATTTAGAAGAAGTTTTCTCCCTCGCACAACTTCTTTGTGGAATCAATTACCACCAGCGAATTTTCCGGACCGATACGACTTAGGAAACTTCAAGAAAAGAGCTTACACCTTTCTAAAAGGCCGGCAACGCATCTGCAATTCCCCTGGTGTTGCAGTTATTCATGGGCGGCGGTAGTCACTTACCATCAGGTGAGCCGCATGCTCGTTTGGCCCCTCTTCTATAAAAAAAATCTGCATTTTTATAAGGATAGATGTAAATGTCTATGGGCCACAGCGTCCACTTACCATCAGATGGACTGTGTGCTTGCTTGTCACGCTAATTCTATATATTTTTTTTTATATATTTTGGGTTATCAATTAACGCGTAGTAGGTATTGTATAATCTAAAATATATTGCGATAAATTAAAATGACAGTCCAAGCATGTTATTCAGATATAAATATGTATATCGACAGATAATTTATAAGTGGTAAATATATTAAAAGATCGGTTCACATCGAGGCAAGCCGTCCCAAGTTGGTTGGAGCGGCAGACGTGCGCGTCCGGGCATCGAAACTTAGTAATTAAGACAACAATAAATAACGCCAAGGGCGAAGTGTTATAAGGCTGGGTACAGTCCATTGAATAATAGTGGAAAACACATCTCACATGTATGTATGGTAGATGACAAACAAAACATAGTGACATGTTTTTTCACTTTGTGATTATCTAACATATTGAAGATAATTAATAGAAATAGACTACAAAGGACTACAAAGAATTATATCATCGAAATTGGTTAACGTGCTAAAGAATATATTGTATTTCGTGCAGATGCCCGAATGCAGAGAAGAGTTTGATGATGATTTTCTCATGAATCCCATCATTAGATCATGACCAAAATTATATGAGACCACTGATGTAGCCTATTTCTAAAAAAAAATAATTAATATCGGACAACTTGGTTTACCACGTTGACCGATTTTAATTAATAAACACTCCTCCTTCTTTTTTAAGTTTATATATACAGGGTTATTTTTCAAAGAGTGGCCAAATTTTAAACTTAAGTTCAAATATATGTATTTTATACGTGGTAGAGCCATGCTGCAGCTATATTAGTAGTGTAGTTGTAGCACGAATGGATCGGCTCGACCGGGGATGACCACGCTCTCACAGAATAGCAGCTTTCGTATGGTTTCTGCTGTGTTTCGTATGGTGATTGTAGAGAACCGGAGACCCTTTTTACTGGAAAAGAGGCATACCATCTTAGTCCTTACGGGTGACAACGCACCTGAATTTTGATTTGTAATAGATGGTAGATGTAGATGTCTATGGGCCGCAGCAACCAATTAACATCATATGGACTGTGTGCTCGTTTGTCATCCTTATCCTATAAAAAATATATAAAAATAATGATATACCTTTATTGCAGTTTATGAAAATACGAATAAATGAGGCTACTACTTTTATTTGAATTGCCAAATTGAATGTGATTTATGGGCAACAACGTTTTTGCCCACCGATCGACGCTTACGAGTGTGTGCGTGCGAAATAAAATCAGTTAAAAGAATGCGTTATCATGCGTTTTGAATTTAAAAGATAAAAAGGACAGTGTTTGAGATTTTATTATTCATTTTTCTTCACCATTGGCCTATATTACTTATTCTAAACCTTCTCTGCAAATTCAGCCGGTTATTACAAAATAACCCTGAATATATATCAAAAATTATGATTCTAAGAAAGTTCGAGCGCGATTAAAATTTATTTCCAATAAAACTGGAATAGTTTTAGCAAAAGCAAAAACTATTCGGTGGTAGAATTCATTTTCTGTCAAGAAGTTCATATGTATAGGACCTGATATCCATTTCTGTTTATGCCTGCACAAATAGCGCGAACTTTTATGTTCACATTACGGTTACGACTGGAACTCACCAGATGCATGATATGAATCTGTTCGAAGGACGTCATAAAAATGATTTTTCATATTTGCACGAATACTATATATTGAATAAACCTAAAAATTAACTAAAACTAAAAAATAATAGTTTATTCAAGACGTCACGACGCCTGTATTCCGTAAACGCAGGCGATGTGACGCCCGTCATCCATAGAGCTTACCAGTTTACCACAGTTGAACAACGCACTGCAGGTTTTATCAATCGTTTTTATTCGTGTTTTAAAAAAAACGTTATGTTACTATTTTTTATTGGAATAACTCTCATACAGGTTGAATAAAATAAACTCTTGTTCTTGTTCTCTTAAATCAACTGACTTGGAACTTTATTGAAAAAACATTTATTTCTTTGATCTCTCCTTTCGTGTACACCGGTCCTAACGGTAAATCATGTTGGGTTGAGCGAGTGACATGACGCCGGGAACTGTTAATTGCTATAAACACAGGAATTTTGGTGAAACGCAAGATTTATGTCGTTTTGTTTCGCGTGCCTCTCGGCCGCTGTGTCGACACTGAAGCCCCGCATCGGATAGCAGTGTTGCGTAACCTATGTAGTCGTACATCTATTAGATAATTTTTTAAAATAAAACTGAAGTGTCAAACGCACATAAGTCCATCTGATGGTAACTCCATGCTGCAGTCCATGAAAACAGAAACTTTATTATTCAACATGGATTATGAATAATACTTATTAAAAGTCACTTTTTTGTTTAATTTAGCACTGGTTAGGAAAAAACCTCTGTCCTGGGAAGAACCATTAAGAAACATAATGGGACTTTAAAAAAAATAACAGCTCACAATCATGTATGCACACAAAACAAATTATAAATAGCTTGGAAGCGATAATTTTATTCACAGGTGTTATTATCATCCATAAATTCCTCAATATTATAATAACCCCATTTATACAAACTTAGTTTAATAAAGTTTTTGAACTATGCGCAGGTCAAATTTAGTATATCAATCGCAAACAACTTCAAACAAAGTAGGCTACAGATACGTTGTCACCTCTGACGACTAAGATCGAATGCCGCCCAGCCTGTAATTAATTATACTGGTTCTATATACCTTCTACACTGGAACACAATAGCGCACAGTAATGGTGGAACGGCGTTATGTACCCAGATGTACTTCTAGACAAAAATGGAGTCCGATCACCTAGAGATACGACTTAGGGACCTTCAAGAAAAGAGCGTACTCCTTTTTAAAAGGCTGGCAACGCATCTGCAATTCCCTCCCTGGTGTTGCAGTTGTTCATGGGCGGCGGTAGTCACTTACCATCAGGTGAGCCGCATGCTCGTTTGCCCCCTCTCCTATATAAAAAAAGATATCCTGTTAGAAAATGACGTATGGTCAAAACAACGCGTTTTGTTACCATTACTTTGTACCAAGCCTGACAACAATCAACTGATCATAAACAGGAAACGGGGTACTAAGTAGATATTGCAAGCACATTAGTATTCTATGTGAGCGTGTCCCTTCACGTGTCGAGCTGAAGCAAGCGTGCTGGAGCAGTAATACTCAGAAGCTCTTCTACGTGACCACTACTGGGACAACCACAGTGATGGGAGTGGATGGATGTAACCCATACGTTTATCTTCGATTGAAAATACAGATGCGTTGCCATCCCTGAGGACTACGATGCAATGTTTCGTTTTCAGTAAAAAGGGTCTCCGGTGCTCTACACTCACCATACGAACTACAGCAGCATTAAGCTGCTATTTTACGCTAGTATTCTGTGAGGGCGTGATGCTTTCCCGGTCGAGCCGACCCATTTTTTTGCGCCCGGATGCAATGGAAAGGGCTACCCTCCGGGAAGCGAGAAAGGGAGGTGGTGAATGCTCTAATCATACCACGACAGCCGGCTGCCGTGGTTATGTGGGACTCACTGCGAAACCTAAGTGCCTACCCACTAAACACCAGCTGTGAGACTGGCATTGGCTTTTGTGGCCTTTCTGCCGAATCGGAAGCGACCCTTTGTGCTACAACCATAATATAACTGCAGTATGGCTCTACCGCGTAAAAGTAATAAGACTTTTTTTTAAAAGTGCTAACAATGTTATTAACACTACTAATATTCCCTTTAACCATACATGCTAAGCTTAAAATGCTTGTGTTAGGAGTGGTTCACAATAGTAGTTGAATGGCGGATTCGAAGCCACGACCTTTGAGTTCGCGGTGCGCACTATGTCATTAAGCTACTGTTGATTTTACTATACTATACTAAGTATACTTGTTATCTGTATTTTATTAAATAAAAATTATTATATTCGACTCTTTTCTATATATGTATTTCGTTAGATCATTAATAAACTAAGGTTACAGCGTATACTTCTAATAGCTAATGGGCTCCTCCTCTTAATTTTAATTGGGTTTTAGGGCAAGGAAAATGTCGGCCGCGCTGCACCAATACGTGTTTGCAGACTTCAGCAAAATATTTTTAAAATTTTTTGGTTATGTAGGTTTCACGATGTTTGGTGACCGCCGGGAACGTGGTAAATAAGTACTCAAAATTGCAATAAAATTTTAATTGGCACCGGTCGTGATCGAACCCGGGTTGAATTTACAGCGAACGCCTCTGAGCTACCACGGCTCCTAAGATTGTTAAAAAAGTCTTTAAATTACGAATCAATAAAATAATCTCTCTCATTCATAAACCGATAATTCAAAGTCCATTCGCATCCTTGACAGCATACGCGAACGGACAATATTCACAATCGTTATGCTACTTTAAAACAAATGTGAAATCGCCTTTGAATTGCTGCATGTGCTAAGGTGCTCGTAAGTGCATCACTCGCAGTCAGTTCAAATATACCCAAAGTTAAATCGATAACAACGGACAACGAAATAATTAACCCACATTACAAATCCATTTCAGTGAGAGGTAGCATTCGAATATGACACTTGCGTCTCGATTAACTGATACACCTCCACACACAAGTATTTAGTATCTAGCATTTAAAGTGCATTCGAAAATGAATCTTAAAATATTAAAAAAGATATGATAGGAAAAAAAACATTTACTCATTGTATTTAGTGATAATTAACAGTTATAATTTAGAATATAGTAACGGTAAGCGAAGTGCAGAGTGGCAGGAAAGAAAGAGATGCAGGCAGTCGATGGATACAGGTTACTCAGGGCCGTGCTTTGTGGCATTCCTTGGGGAGGCTTATGTTTAGCAGTGGACTTGTAAATGGCTGTAATACTAATATTATTAATTAAAATATTTAAAAAAAATCAATATGGTTAACACAACGTAGAATTACATATTTAAAAAAAGTTTTCATTGATATTTTATACCTAAGGTGTATTTTGATTTAATTCGTTGATAGATAAGTTCGCGAACTGCGTTGCAGACTGTACGCAGAAGTCGTTAACAACGCTACGAATTGAAAAGATTTCAGACGCTGAATATCGACTTCAACAATAAAGTTTTACGATTTTTAAATTGACACCACAGGCGTCAGAGGTTTTCCTTTCGAACTATTGACACGTTCAGATGGACCTCATTCGGCTGTGTTTCCATTTGTACAAGTCGATCCGTTATTGTTATTAATTTTTTTTAATAAATTCGTTCATTACTTTTAAAAATAAAAATGTGTAGTGGCGGTGCAGTAATATCCATTACCCTATAGGGTATATGATATATCATGCCGTGGGCGTCGTAAGAGGCGATAGAGGGAAACAAATCAGGAGTTGTGCAGTAGCGTCTTCCTAACAACGACTAAAAATAAAAAACTGCGGTAGCCCATCCGTTTACCAAGAGTGGCAACTAAACCCAAAATCCCCCCTATAAAGCAATGTATGGAGGAGGACTATGTTCAGCGCAGTGGACTTTTAATAGGCTGTAACTGTGACAATGTTAAATAAAAAAATCACATATCCATCCTGGGTCTAAGCAACTCAAGGATGTGCCAATTCTGTTACTTAAAGAAAGAAACACCTTTGCAAACTTAACTGATTGTGGACCCTTAATGCACAAGCGTTAAGAAGAAATAAGAAATGAAATTGCTCACAGCTAAGCAACTCCTTCAATAAATTGAACATTGCAACATTCTTAGCAGTGAACTGTAGCCATAGCAGCGATCACAATAGATCTTACAGATCGCACTAATCTGTCGTCTTTCTAGATCTGCAGAGCTGCTTGCACAGTAATAAAAAGTGGAAACGCGCAACTGTAGTGTCACTACGAACATGCTTGCAACACTGGCGGCACGTTCACGATTATCCCCGTTCTGTGAAAGTTGGCACTTGTAATTTTTTAATGTAAGCGCTGACCGGTCGAGTCCCTGGGTCCATTATCTTTGGAGACTTCGCACATTGATACTACCGGTATGAAATGCTGCTATTTCATTCTTACGTTGTAGATAATATCCCCAGGGTGCATACAGTACCGGTTTGCCTTATCGTTTTTGATGCACATTGCGAGGATTCTCTTTTTGAATTTATCTTTTCCAACAACTACAATTTAGGACAAAAGTGTACAGGAAGAGTGTCCACTCCTTTTTATGTAAAAAGTAATAATTATCAGTATTGAGTGATTGAGCATTTAGCTTGGTCGTTTAAGACCGCGGAATTGAACACGGTTTAGGTTGTAATGTAAGTGTACACGATCCATGTAAAATAGTATGAGTAAAAGTAAATGAATTAATAAATTTCTAATGTAGGTAAAGTTTTTTTAAAAGATAATAAAAAATATCTTCATAATATCATAAAGTAAAAACTAGATAGATATAACTTTAATACAATACGGGCTCTCCTTTGCGGCTTGAATTGACCGAATCATAGTAAAGTACGTTCATAAAAGGGTTTTCTTAAATCCATTTTTTTATAACGTTTGTATTAACTCGCATTTGTGTACGTCTGTTTGGGTGGAATTTAGTTATTGGTTTTAAACTAACTTCCCGATCGATGAGCTAGAGACATGAATTTTTAAACATAACTCAGAAACGGATGATAATGTAAGAATATAAAAAACGAAGTACATATATCAAAAATTTTAATACATAATTTTCAAAAATTTCACTTGTTTACTCTTCTCATGATAGAGTTCTCCGTTCCTCATAAAATAAGGCTATCCAGAACTGAAACTCTAGGCACAAAGACGTTAGAAAAGTTCCTGACAAGTTAGGATTTAAAAAATTGGTACGCGAACACATTTTAAAAACATCAAGATAAATTAATATAGATTATGGATCATTATGGTCTTTAGTCATATGTTTGTGTATATTATGTCTTTCTAATAATGTAGATATATTACGTGTGCAGAGCCATGCTGCATCTATATTAGTATTATAGTTGTAATTAATGCTTAATGCTGCTGTGTTTCGTATGGTGAGTGTAGAGAACCGGATACCTCTTTTGCTGGAAACAAGGCTTTCCATCTTAATCCTAACGGGTGACAAGGCATCTACATTTTGATTTGTAGTCGAGGATAGATGCAGATGTCTATGGGTCACAGCAACTACTTACCATCAGACGGACTGTGTGCTCGTATGTCACCCTTTTCGTATAAAAAATATGTATATCTTTAAATAAATGTATCTATTTATAAATCCATATATACTCCATACATGTGTGATCATTTGTGTTTATTTTATAACTTATATATACGTAGGTTATATTCAAAGATATTTACTCATGATGCACCTGTCATATTATCATCTCACTACATTCAAGGTTCACCGGGAGAAGATGCCTTCTCTTTGTAACCCTTTTGTTAAGGTGTAAATGAATAAATAAATATCTTTATCTGTTACTACTTAACCTTAACCTACGACTTAACCTAGTCTAGTCTAGGTATCTCGCACGAGGTAGATCAGATGTTTAGCGCTCGCTGTAAATTTCACAGTACGCGACCAACCCGAGTTCGAACTCCGCCGGTACCAATGAAATTGTTAATTGTTATTTTAAGTAGGTACTGATTTACCACTGATACTGATTACAACTTTCCTTCACGGTACTTGTGAAGGAAAACATCGTGAAGAAAACAGCATGTCTGAGAATAAAGAAAAAATATTTTGAAGACATATGAAGTTTGCCAACACGAATTGGGGCAGCGCGGCGGAATTTTCTTGCCCTAAAACCCTCTCAGAAATGAGAGGAGCTCAGCAGTGGGACGTATATAGGCTGTAACTTTAACTTTTTAAGTATCTCATATATTGGTGAATTGCGTCTGTTGTTGTTCAGTCACTGATACTAGACCCTCTTTTGGGTGCGATCGAGTCCTTTTAATGGTATTTTCACATTACGATAATATCAATGTTACCATTTACACTTTTAATTTTGTATTAATTTGAATGTTATTTATAAAGCTAAAGATTCGAGTCATTGACCCTATAATAAGATCAATTCACTTTAGTTCGGCTTTATTTTGTTCAACTTTCTGATGTTTTTTTTACCGCCGTCTGTCGGTTTGCCTGCTAGAAACGTTTTAGAGGCTACATGAAAATGGTTGTATGCAGCTATCCAAATATTAATGAAAGGTTGGGTTAGTTTAAATATTTGACTTAAGGGGTTACTTGTACGGGTGAAATGGGATATAGGAAGGGAAGTCTCACCGTGGGGATAATCGTTCTTTGAAGTTACATTTCCAAAATATTTAATTATTGTTTTCGTTCTAGTTTATTTGACTTATTCCCATAAATTCAAATTTGCTGCCTACTTGCCTCCAAAAATATCGTGGAGTAAAATATGATACTGTGCTGCAGTTATATTTAGACCACGGAAGGGACCACGCTCTTATAGAATACCAGCGTAATAATTAAAAATTAAAAATTTTGTACAACCGATTTCAATATAAATTATTAAGAATAACTCAAAAACTATTGGTCAGGCCTTGATCATTTATATGGCACCACATGTGGAGCACCAGGTTTGAAATAAAAAAAGAATCATCGAAATCGGTTCACCCTGAAAAAAGTTATGAGGTAATACACATAAAAAAACCGTACAGTCGAATTGAGTACCATCTCCTTTTTGATGTCGGTAGAAAATCAGCTGAATGCTAAGGTGTTTTTGGTCCCTATTTAAGCTCTCGTTCACACTCTATTCAGTCCTACACTCCTCGGTTCTCTAACCGAAGATCCTATTAACTGGTCACAAGGCATTCCATCTTGGTCCTCAGAAGTGACAACGCATCTGGATTTTGATATTCAATCAATGATAGAAATAGATTTTTTTATCCTATTTTGTAAAAAGTAATATGTACGGTAGAGCTATGCTTTACGTGGTAAAGCCATGCTACATCTGTTACGGCCTACGGCTGCTCCCATAAAGGTCAAATCCTCTGGGGCCCATTCAGCAGAGTTTCAACGAACAGACGTAGGGCGGGCCTCCTAAGGCCAAAGTGGAAAATCTCTAGTTACACTAAACAATAAGGGGGAGCGTTCTATACTACGGCCATTCAACAGGGAGAATATTAGACGGAGCTTACTTACCTATATCCAAGGCGACTGCTCCCTCAGGATTCGGTCAGGTCGCATGTGGTTGTGTGGTGCAAGGGAAATTAGGTGCTGTGAAATTAGGTTTATCTGGGTGTGACTGATGGTGATTGACCTTAGTAGACCTTTGCCGTCGGCAGCAGCTCGGGCGTCAGCACCGCTCCAAATTGAGGTAATCTTCCGCGGCGCCGTCCACAGTCACTTTCTTCGTTCGTCACGATGACAGTCCATTAACTCTATCGTACTATTAACTAACTTACAGAAGCCACTAACTCTCGTTTGTTATAAAGCTTAACACACAAAACGAACAGGGAGTGTCCAGAGCAAAGGTCACTACCGCTTCGCGTAGCAACAGTTATTTCTAGAATATCAAAGGCCGCTTTAGCTAATATTGTCGAATGCACTTATACAGAGTCTGGGGTCAGACACAATGAGTCCTTGGGAAGCTCTCCAGCAAGGAATGCGCGTCACAAATCCTAGACAGTATATTTACTAGCCGCGCCTAATTATTCCGAGTTCCCGAACAAAAATTGACAGCGTGCTGACGTTAGCACAGCTGGCAGATGACTGCTGCACTTGCGCGTTCTACGCACGACCGAATGTCAAACCGGTATGGCACCGAGCCGCGCGCCCTCTGACGTCGATTCCGAAAACAGCGTTTGGCGCGAACAACAGCTATATTAATAGTATAGTTGTAGCAAGAATGGGTCGGCTCGACCGGGGAAGGACCACGCTCTCAAAGAATACCAGCGTAAAATAGCAGCTTAATGCTGCTGTGTTTTGTATGGTGAGTGTAGAGAACCGGAGATCCATTTTATTGGAAAAGAGCCATTCTATCTTAGTCCTCACGGCTGACAAAGCATCTGCATTTTAATTCGCAAATGAAGATAGATGTATATGTCTATGGACTACAGCAACCACTTACCATCAGGTGAACTGTGTGCTCGTTTGTCACCTTTATTCTGTAAATTACCATCCTTATGTATGATTTAGCACTGGTTAATGAAAACCTCTGTCCTGAAAAAACTAGCAAAAAACCCAGCAGGACATTTGTTTTGAAAATCGTTTTAATTGGTAGGTGAAAGCCTTTATGGGTAACAGTATCCACTCATTACCATCAGGTGGACTATGTATACGTTAGTCCCCTATCTTCTATAAAAATGTTATTTCAGTTTGGTGGAGGGAGAAAAGATGAGAAATTATAGAAATGCTACTTATCTTAATCACCGTGCAGTGGAGGGTTAGCACACCCACTACCCCATATGTACTGTGGGTGTCGTAAGAGGCGACAGAGGGAAACTGAGGCAGAAGATGGGCAGCAGCTTCTTTCTGATTGCCAACCCGCTAGCCAAGCGTGGCTACTATTGTAATATACCCCCCATGAGCAACGACACAAATAAACTGCCTTCAGTCCTCGGCGGCCCGGTATATCTCGCTACGTTGGCGACCATGGTAACAGCGGAGAGAGGGGTGCTAAGAATCTCCTGTGGAGGTTCGGTTTCTGCCTTAGACGACTCGACCTGGCAACTTATAACGCCTTGAGGACTGACGAGAAGATCGTGGTCTTTCATCGGGAAAGCGACCATCTGTCCTAAGGAGGTATCGGATTTATTGTCTACAAGTCTCTCGTTAACAACGATGTAAAGATTGGGAGTGTGCCGACGAGGGTTGCGTACCTTATACTCAGAATCACCAAACGGTATTTGCTGAAGGGGATACAAGTTTACGCACCAACCTCGGCACATCGAATGAGGAGGTGGAGGAAATGTATGAGGATATCTCTAGAGCGGTGTATTCCTGCAAAACCCACTATACGGTGTTAATGGGAGACTTCAACGCAAAACTAAGCACAAGAGAGAACGGTGACTTCAAAGTAGGAAAATTCGGAATAGGCAACGGAACATAAGCGGGCAGCAGCTGGCCGACTTTATGGAGAAAAAGGGACTCTTTATCATAAACTCTTTCTTCCAAAAGCGGCCTCCACAGAAAGTGGACCTGGTCGAGTTCGACAAAAAATGAGATTGACTTCATTATGACGACCAGACGACAACTGTTCAGTGATGTCTCAGTGATGTCTCAGTGATCGCGAGGGTGAAAACTGGCATCGATCACCGAATGGTGAGAGGCACACTGAATCTAAACGTTAAGTTGGAGAGGTCACGTCTAATTAACTAAACGTTCCGTCCCCCTCGTGCTCTAATACAAAGCCCCGAATACTTTCAACTCGAGTTACAAAATCGTTTTCAGTGCCTATAAGATTGCAATACAGTGGACGATATGAATGACAAGCTTCGGGAAACTGTTTATACAGTCGGAGTTAAGTTCTGTAAGAACTCTCGCAGAAGAACACAAAAGCTCTCCGTTCACACTCTTAATCTCATAGCTGTTAGACGGGAGATAAAGCTGCACTCTTCAGCAGATTTGATAGCATATAGCCAACCGATCAGACAGATCTCAAAATGCATGCGGCGAGACTTGCGCAACTTCAATACAGATCGTATTGAAGAAGCGATCGAGTGGAACCAGGGCTCCAAAGCCTTTGCCAGAGATCTGTCTGTCAGAAAAAGCCAATTGTCAAAGTTGACGACTTAATGTGGCAACATTGTTTAAGGGACACCTAAGATTTTAACTGAGATTGAGAGGTTCTATGGGCAGCTCTACACATCATCGTGTGAGTAACAATCCAAGAGCAAGTCTTATCCGACACTATCCCAATGATATCCTGGACGTCAGTCGGAGCGAGATTAGAATGGCTCTTCAGCACTTTAAAAACGACAAGGCCCCATTCGAGGATGGAATCACACCGGAGCTTCTGAAAGCGGGGCGAAAACCGGTACTTGTAGTCCTTCTGAAGCTTTTTAATTCCGTCCTCCATGGCACTACTCCAGAGGCGTGGATCAGAAGTACGATAGTCTTGTTTTGAGTGAGAGTGAGAGGTTCTATGGGTGAGTAACGATCCAAAAGCAAGTATTATCCGACACAATTCCGACCGATTTCAGTAGACGCGGTCCAAGTGTTGTTTTCGAGAGTCATTACGAATCGTCCCACACGCAGACTTGATGACGCTACATAGACCAAATACATACCCTTCCGCAAATTTTACAGAAGATCGAAGAGTACAATCTGCCTCTTTGTCTTGCGTATGTGGACTATGAGAAAGCCTTTGATTCCATCGAAATTTGGGTGGTGCTGCAGTCCCTCCAGCGGTGCCAAGTGGACTGTCGGTATACCAAAGTGCTGAAGTGTTTGTATAGTAGGGCTACGATGGCTATCCGAGTACAGAACCAGAGTATGAAACCTATCCAACTGCAGAGAGGTGTAAGACAGGGTGACATAATATCCCCGAAAACCTTCACCTCTGCATTGGAAGAAGTTTTCAAGCTACTGAACTGGAAAGGATACGGTATTAACGTCAATGGTGAGTACATTACTCATCTTCGATTTGCCGACGATGCAGTCCTTATAGCAGAATCGCTGGGGGACCCAAACATTATACTCAATAACCTCAATGATGTCTCCCAACGGATAGGTCTTAAGATGAACTTGGATAAAACAAAAATCATGTTTAACGTCCATGTCACACATATGTATATACACGGTCATATACATGGAGACTTTAACATCAATCTCCTTGAAACTTCTTCCATTAGTATTACGTTTAGCTCATTGTTTAAATCGTATAATCTTCTTAATTTATTCTTAGAACCAACACGTATTGCTGGGCCTAGTGCGACCTGTATAGATAATATTTTTACAGATGTTAAGCCCTTGCATAAATCAATTATTCAAAATTTAAGTTCAGATCACTGTGGACAGTTGGTATCATTGCCTTACATACATAAAAAACAGAAAAATAAGAAAGTTGTGTTTGTTCCAATAAATGAACATCGCTTGGAGAGGTTTAGAAGTAATATAATAAAAAGACTTCCATCACTTTCATTTAAAAACAATGCTAATTATTTGTATGGTACGTTATTTAAAATTATAACTTGTGAATTTAGTAGGATATTTACTTCTAAAACTTTCTCTTTTAACAGTCGAAAATCATTTAATGAATGGGCGACAGTAGGAATTTATAAGTGTATATAGAATTTGTAAGATTATGTAAAAACATATTCTAAAATATTTAAAAAAGTGTGCGCCACAGCTAAGGCTTTACATTTAAGTAACAAAATTAAAACTGCATCTAACAAAATAAAATGACCTGGAGAATAATAAATAGTGAAACGGGCAAGGTCAAACCGCGAAACTCGGATTTTCAATTGAATATTAACAATAATTTAACTCGATCTGATCAAGAAGTTGCTATGGCTTTTGAGAAACATTTTACTGATGTTCCTTTTTTGACCACTAAATCACTAAAACTCTTCTTCTACTGTCGCCGAATCATTGCTCAAAGAAAATGTAAAGGCTTGTTCAAATACTTTTAATTTCCATAGATTACTGACAAAAGATATCGTTAAATATTTTAAAACTATTGATGTTAAGAAAACGGCAGATTTATGGGGTATTTCCGTTAAAGTTATTTTATCTATAATAGATATAATACTCGTAGCGCCTTATCTAGCAACTATATTTAATACAAGCGTCGAATCTGGTGTGTTTCCTGATTTAATGAAACATAGTCATCCTCACAAGATTATTTAAATATTATGGCTATGCACGGTTTAAGACAAGGCATTGACCGTCCAACTAGAGTCAACACTTGCATAGATCATTTCATGGTCAAAAGTTGTAGCACTTGGAAAACTATAGTTTTTGAACAGCAAATAACTGATCATTCACCCATAATGCTTTATATAAGCAATGCTGGAGTAAGTAAAGACATATTAAAATATAACAAAATAAACGTTAATTATGAAAGGATTAAAGAAGTACTGTTGGAAGAGCCGTGGCATGATTTGCTAGACACTAGAAATGTAAATACAGCCACTGAGCTTTTCACGGATAAACTTTTATCATTGGTTAAACAGCACTCACAGATCAAAACGATTACCAAGAGGCACCAACCTCTCAAACCTTGGGTAACAAGAGGAGTGGTAAGATCTATCAGAAAAAGAGATAAATTACATATGAAAACCAAAAAGTCATCAGATAATGAAGAACTAAAGATTAAATACATAAAATATAGGAATATGTGTAACAAAATTATTAAAAATCTTAAAAAGGAATATTACAAAAGCAAATTAATAAAGAATCAGGGAAATACAAAAGAAACGTGGAAGATAATAAAAGAAGTGTGCAATTTAAATGTCGCAAAGAGACCTAAAAATTTACTAAATATAAGCCAAAACCCTAAACAGTCGCTGAATGAAGTAAATTCATATTTCACCTCTGTCGGTGAAATACTTGCAAAAAATACCCTACAGAAGATGAATACTTCTGATCGTGAACTTGTAGTACTAGGCAATACTGCTAGCCCATCAGTTGACTCTATGTTCCTTACACCGACTGATCCGGTTGAGGTCAGGAATGTGGTCCTCGGACTCAAATTGCATAGTGCTCCTGGTTGTGATAATATCACAGCTAAAGTACTTAGGAAATTTATAATATTCCTCGCTGATCCTATCGCAAATATATGTAATTTGAGTCTTGAAACAGGCATTTTTCCAGCAGCTTTCAAAGAAGCTATTGTTTGTCCTATTTATAAAGCAGGTGATCCCCATAATCCTACAAATTATAGACCTATCTCTATCCTTTCGACTTTGTCTAAGGTGTTAGAGAAGTTAGTTAAAAAGAGGCTCATGCGATTTCTTGAGCTTAACAATCTACTGAGTGATAATCAATTTGGATTTAGAGAAGGTAAGTCAACCGAGGACGCAGTCCTGACGCTAACTAGAAAAATCACTACATACCTTGATGGTGGATACAAGTGCATGGGTGTATTTCTGGATCTCCAGAAGGCTTTCGATACCGTTTCGATCCCTATCTTATTGACTAAATTGGAGAATATGGGGATCAGGGGCATGGCTCGTGACTGGTTTGCGGATTATCTAGTCGGAAGATCACAACGTGTACGGGTCGAAGGACATGAGAGTGATAGGGCAGGATGTACCTACGGTGTTCCACAGGGCAGTGTACTGGGGCCTCCTCTCTTCCTTTTATATATAAATGATCTATGCAAAATTAATTTTCCTAATCTTGACTTGCTCATGTTTGCAGACGATACTGTTTTACTCGTCCATAATAAAAATTGGCAACAAGTGTTGGAACTTGCAGAGGATTGCCTCTCTATAGTGACGCAATGGCTAGAAAATAACTTGTTATCCCTCAATACCAACAAAACAAAGTTCATGTGTTACAGCAAGACAACATCAGGCGGACCTGACACCGACATTAGAATTAAAATTCACACACATCCATGCAATCGTAGCAGTCGACCTGATGAGTGTGACTGTTCCTTTTTGTCGCGGGTACATTCTATAAAGTACCTTGGGGTCGAAATTGATGATAAAATAAATTGGAAAATGCATATAACGTCTTTGTCTACAAGATTAAGAAAACTTATATATGTTTTTAAAACTCTAAGAACAGTTGTTGAATATAAATTAGCATTACAAACATATAAAGCCCTTGGTGAATGCATTATTAGATACTGTATATGTGCATGGGGTACCGCAGCAAAATCATATTTGATCACTGTAGAACGTGCACAACGTGCAGTACTGAAAGTGTTATTCTCCTTACCCTATAGGCACCCTACAACAGATGTCTATGATAAAGCCAACGTTCTTAGTGTTAGAAAATTATTTGTTTATGAAAGTCTACGAAATTATCACAAAAAAATTGTTCCTTTCCTGCCTAAATCATCTGCAAGGCTTGACCGTTGTCCTATTCCAAAAGTAAAAACAAGATTTGCCCAGAAGCAGTTTGACGTTATTGTTCCACACCTATATAACAGACTTAATAAGAAATATAATATAAAAGACTGCAATAATAACGTTATTAAGAAGCATATATTATTATGGCTTAAACAACTTGATTATGAAGATGTAGAAAACATGTTTACTGGTATTTACTACTGACAAACACACACACACACACACACACACACACACACACACACACACACACACACACACACACACACACACACACAACCGCCCACGCACACACAGAAATGCGCTAGTGAGTAGCCCTTTATTTTTTTCTTTTTTAACTTTGTTTTCATGTTTTGAGTCGTTTAATAGGTTATAATGTTATGTTAAGGCATAAATTAATAATACAATGTTATGGGAGAAGCCACTGGCTCCTGAAACACAGTTTTACACTAGTTTGGGAGCCTATGGATTCAATGAAACATTTACTGTAATATTTTATGTCAAAAATAAAGTTTATTATTATTATATTATTTTATATATAGTAAAGTCATACCTTTATTTAAATCTGGAAATCCATTAGACCCCGCCAATTTTAGACCAATTTCTGTATTACCAATATTTAGTAAAATTTTTGAAAAAATAATTTTAGATCAGATGTTAAGTTTCTTTAATATTAATAAATTGCTACATAGAAATCAATTCGGTTTTACAAGGGGTCGCTCGACAACTGACGCTGGAGTTGAGCTTATTAATCATATTTTTTGTGCATGGGAGAATTCAGAGGATGCTTTGGGTATATTTTGTGACCTTTCCAAAGCCTTCGACTGTGTTCACCATGAGACATTAATCAGGAAGCTACAGTACTATGGTGTCAAGAACACAGCGCTTAATTTTATTGTTTCATATTTAAGTAATAGAAAACAGAAGGTTATTATCAATGGTAAAAGTTCTTCCAGCTCACCTGTACTAATGGGTGTCCCTCAGGGCTCGATTCTCGGTCCATTCGTATTTCTAGTGTATATTAATGACTTACCTTCTCTTGTGGAGGATAATCATGATATAGTATTATTTGCTGATGATACGTCCTTGATTTTTAAACTTAAACGTCAATCATTTAAATGTGACGAAGTGAATAATGCTATATCAAAATTAGTGCATTGGTTTAACGTTAATAATCTACATTTAAACGGAAATTAAACTAAATGTATTAAATTTACAACAACGAATGTTAAAAATCTGAGTGCCAATGTGTTTTTAAATGGGGAAGAACTGAGCCCTGTTGAATCCACTGTTTTTCTTGGCATCACTCTCGACGAAAAGCTTCAGTGGGGCCCCAATATATCCAAGCTAGCAAGCAGACTAAGTTCTGCAGCCTATGCTGTAAAAAAGATTAGAGGTCTCACTAGAGTCGAGACAGCTAGATTAGTTTATTTCAGTTATTTCCATAGCATAATGTCTTATGGGATTTTGCTGTGGGGAAATCAGAAACTATTTTTGTTTTACAGAAGAGGATTATTAGAGCTATTAACAACCTAAAACCGAGAGAGTCTCTTAGAGATAAATTTAAAGAAATAAATATATTAACTTTGGCCTCTCAGTATATTTACGAAAATTTAATGTATGTTCACAAAAACAAAGGTTGTTTTAGTAAAAAAAGTGATATACATTCTGTAAACACTAGGAACAAACACAAGCTAGTGGTACCAGTTTCTCGACTCCACAGAGTCAGTAATTCATTCTTGGGGCAATGTATACGCTATTACAACAAGGTCCCGGAAAGTGTACAGGCTCTTTCTATTAGCAAGTTTAAATGTTTTGGTAAGTTGAAACTGTATAAAAAGGTTTATTATAGTATAAATAAATACATGGTTGATAATAACCCCTGGGAATGTGGTGATCGCTTCCAAGCTGTTTCTAAAATAAATTTTGTACTTATATAGTTTGTACAACCATTAATGTAAAATTTGCTTCAAAAAAAGTCTCGCTGGGTTTCTTTCTGGTTCTTCCCAGGACAGAATTTTTTTTTTTCGGACCAGTGGTAAAGTAAAAAATGACTTTCAATAAGAATTACACATGTGATTTATATTGAATAAAAAAATTTATTCTATTCAATTATTCTATTCTATTCTATGCCGGTACTTGTTGGGAGCACTAAGCTCGATGTTGTTAGCAAATATGTTTACCTGGGCCAAATATTCCGACTAGGTAAGTCGAACTTTGACCGAGAAGTCAATCGACGGATTCAACTCGGTTGGGCAGCGTTCGGGAAATTACGACACATCTTCTCGTAAGACATACCTAAACACCTCAAAATTAGATTGTACAACCAGTGCGTGTTGGCAGTGATGACCTGGATCTGAGACGTGGTCCTTCACTTTTGGTCGTATGAGGAAGCTCAAAGTCGCGCAGCGAGCTATGGAGAGGGCTATGCCCGGCCTTTCTCTGCGTGATAGAATTAAAAACGAGGATATCCGCAGTAGAACCAGGGTAACCGACATAGCCCAAAGAATTAGTAAGCTGAAGTGGCAATGGGCCGGCTATATAACTCGAAGAACCGACAATCGATGGGGAAGAAATGTTTTCGAGTGGCAGCCTCGTACCGGCAGGCGTAGTGGAGGACGTCTCCCCAATAGATGGCGTGACGACCTGGTAAAACATGCAGGAAGTCGATGGATGCAGGTTGCTCAGAACCGTGTTTGTGGCATTCCTTGGGGGAGGCCTATGTTCAGCAGTGGACTTGTGAAGGGCTGTAATGATGATGATGATGATGATAATTATCTTAAATTAATAAAATAAATTACGAAGGACTATATAATCGGGCTAACTTTTGAATTAAAATAAGTTACAATTTATTATCCAGTTATAATTATATATACACATAAATACAACTGAAGTATCTGTCTGTAATATTGAAATAACTGGCTTCCATTTAGCTAAGGGGGTTATTTGCATGCTATTAAAACATAAACAACTATTTATATCGTTTTTGACTGTCTGTCTAGGCCAATATCGGAATGGTTTTAATGAAACTTTACAAACAGATAGAGAGCAATCTTATTTAAAGCTACATTTTATGCGAAAACGTGAAGAAATTTTTGAACTGAAAATTTGGTTAGAATCGTTGTGATTTGAAACTCGATGAAACAAAAACCGACACTAAAGTTTGACAAACATATGATTTCTATTGGATTTAGCCTGCACGAGAAAGAGATAGAATAAGTTGTCTCGCCAGCAACGCAAAGTTGGGAATTTGCATTTAGAAAAATCCAAAATTAGAGGCTTTTTAGGTGCTAATTATGTACCAAGTTTAAAAATTAGTTGCTCTAAAATTTTAACCGCAACGAACAACGAAATTTGCCTTTCTGTCAAAACGTATCGCTAGCAACGCAATGACATTATTAGATATACGATAAATATTAATAGCAAGGAATTAAGTGCTGAGCGATTATCGAAACCTGATATAGATTAAGATATTATTCTGGGAATTATAGAGTCCACGACCACCATTACCTTACTATAAGGTATGAATGGCATTTTTTATGCTTTATCAGTTATATATTATAGATAAGATAGGTCGAATCTGTACTAAAACCAAATCAGAACGCCCCGACTCCACGTAGTCGTGTCTGCCTACCCCTAGAGTGTTTTTGTAAAGCCGTAGGCGCGGAGGGAGAGCAGCCCCCGCCCGCTGAGGCAAAACGCAAGCATCCGTGCGAGCTGTAGAAGCTGAGGCTAGTCGCCGAAGGTGGTCGCCTAAGCTGCGGAGGTGAGCATGGGTGCTTGTGATTTGCTATGCAACGGCGAAGGGGCTGCACTCTCCGTAGCCCCGAAACCGTTGCAGAAGTAACTACCTATGTCAATATTCCTGCAACGCAAATTTCAACAGTTCGTTGTGGTAAAAATTTTAGAGCAACTAATTTTTAAACTTGGTACCTAATTAGCACCTAAAAAGTCCCTAATTTGGGCTTTTTTTAAAAGCAACTTTGTGTCTAATTTGATTTTAAGAAAACTTGAATTTTGCATCTGCTATGTTCTGAATAACGACATTATTTTTATTAGGGGCGCCTTGTTATTGCCTATACTTGCAGCACCTAATTCGCACTTAATTCCTTGCTATTAATATTTATCGTATATCTAATAACTTCATTGCGTTGCTAGCGATACGTTTTGCTAGCAACGCAAATTTCAACAGTTCGTTACGGTGAAAATTTTAGAGCACCTAATTTTTAAACTTGGCACCTAATTAGCACCTAAAAAGCCCCTAATTTTGGGTTTTTCCAAATGCAAATTCCTGATTTTGCGTTGCTGGCGAGACACAACTGATAGAATACGGTATAGTATCATAGACTTAGAATATACTGGCCTGAGACGTGACAGCAAGAAAATGCGTGAAAATTTTGTCATTGTGTGCGTTAGCTAGTGATGTACATTCTACTTACAAGGACTATCGAAAAATTATTGTTAAGAAATTGGTAAAAATATTAAAAAATACTTTAGTACACGGGACTAAATAACATCAAAAATTAACTGAATTTTTTACACGATATTCTAAACTAATTAAAAAATATTCATATAACATGTTCCCGAGAATAAGCAGCACGTACCTGCGTTTTGTTGGATTTTAATTCAAAATATACAAAATCTTAATAATCTCTGAAGAGTCCTACTAAATAATTTTAAACAGGTTTCCCCAAGAATCAGATCCGAAAATTGTATTTTCGAGCTATGACCTTTAGAAAAATATATTTACTGCCATGGACAGTTTCCGCGGAATTTCTTTTTTAATATAATATTAATCAATTATAAATAGGTAGATATCTAATTAAGTATACACATATTTATATTTCACATATATTTATAAAATGTTATGCTGGTGAAATAAAAATGGGGACACGGAGGACATAATGCCTGTTTTATTTTTCATAGAAATATTACTTTTAT
This sequence comes from Parnassius mnemosyne, assembly GCA_963668995.1. NCBI lineage: Eukaryota > Metazoa > Arthropoda > Insecta > Lepidoptera > Papilionidae > Parnassius > Parnassius mnemosyne. The sequence goes on along the minus strand of CAVLGL010000035.1, from coordinate 5,811,856 downwards.
TAATTATAAACATTTAATAATTAAATACATTATAGAAGTTTATTTTAAAACCCTACTTAAATATGTATGACTTAATATGAATGTAAACTCAGTAATTTAAGTAAAGAAAATTGAAGGAATCAGTTAAATAAAATTGTTCTGTTTAGTGGCCAATAAGTAACTGTAATTAATTTGTTTACAGTAATCAACTTGAAATATTTTGCTGGTGAAATAAAAAACCGAGACACGAAGGACATAATATATTATTTTTCTTGATGTTAGTTGATCACTTCTTGATCTTGTGATTTCAAAGGTTATGGCAAAGGAGGGGTTATGTTACGATTAACATACGATGAGGCTACTCTCTCTTTCATCTGTTCCTGAAAAATAGAAAGTAACAATAAACTTATTATCATTTTCGTTGCATGAGTTTTAAAAACATAATGATCTTAACGGAGACAAGCCAAATACGCAGGAGATATTAAAATGCACCAAGTGTCTGAGGATACATATGCATTCTCTATTCTCTCAATCTCGGTATGTTAAGAAAACGCTCACCCATCCATGGACTGACCGCGGCAAGTGCAGCATAATCTCGCAGATCTATTGATCCGCGTAGCTGTTACTTAACCACGATTCCTCTTCTCTATAACTAACGCTGTAGGCGATGAACCTATCAAGCCCTCGGCATATTGTCGTCGGGCGTCGAGCGTTGTGAGTATCGAATACTATGGAAGTTTTACTATCCTGGCACACTGAACGCGTCTCATGTGCGGGCGTCTAGTGGCGCTTCAGGAGCATTACTAAATATCTATACCTAACTATGCTAAGTTTTATCATTGTGACTTGGGAATATCATTGGAAGCTGCGCTCAACCCCTTGGCGAAAATAGCGTGATGCTATGAATATTGTACTAGTGTAACCGTGAGGTGAGGGTGGTAGTGAGTAAAGTTAAACATTTTTTCAGTTGATAAATAGATACTTAGTTGAATTCATAATGGCTTAAATAGAATAATCTCAAGATTTTTTCTTGAATATACTACAGTTTTTTAATATATAAAAATCTATCGCTATGTTTATCTAAAGTTTTTGTAGTTAGTTTATTGAAGTCTTATTGTAACAATGTTATACTTACATTTTCCATTGTACAAATAATGTACAATGGAAAATGGCTCTTTTAAATATAATTGTTTTTATTCTACTTCTTCTTTTATAGTTCTCAAGAAAATGTTTGCTGCAGATTGTTAAATTTTACTTTGGATTTTAACCAACCAGCCCAATTAACCTTACCCATTTTTTTCTAATTATAGAATCCGGAAGGAATCTGTTTGACCAACGGCAAAATAAAATTAAATTTTATCGATTCATTATAAACTATTAAGGTAAATATGGATATCAATTTTGATATAGTTGAGTCAATCCCTAGCGCACATGTAAAATATTTTGTATAAAGTGTATTTACCAAATTCATGCAAATTATCAAGAACATGACTTTTTCCTTTGCAAAATATCTAAATTAACAAAACAATTGAATATACTCTATATTTTGAACAGTATATATTACACAAATCATAAGATGCCCATTACACAGTAGGTTTTGCTGTCAGTTTTGCTATCTGTTACAACAATCACGGTTGTGATTGACGAATAACCTACCGTGTAATGCGGTGATTGACGGTTGCATGAACTAGATTGACAAATATCTGGATATTTTAAATTTTACGTCAATCAACTATCAGTCACGAATTTTGATTTAGCCTATAATGGCATTTCGTCAATCACGCGTCGTTGCTTCTAGCTTTTCTTCGGGAGTTAAAGCGTTTCGCATACATATATCTTTTTTTTTTTAGATATGGTGTTACCAAGACTAGTAACTTATAAAAACAAGCCTCTTTCATGCGAAAATAATTTGCATAGTGTTTACCCTCTTTTGAAATAAAAAATGTCAGTCAGTAAGTTAATATGGGTATAGAAATCCATTTTTAAAAGCCAGTCTTATACACAGCGCCTTCTTTTTATACGTTTTTACACAAAATTGCAAACAAAATTGCAGCACAGGCCTTTTTTATAAATATCCATCTTTTCCCTCTAAAATTTTGGGTTTGACTAACGATCAGTCAGAATGAGCGTGTAATGTCGAAATTATTCTATCATTCATACATCAATCATGATTGATCGAACTGATTGACGCTTGCTTAGGCGTGTAATGGCCGCTTAACCAAAAATAGACGCGTGTTATTATTGACAAAGTCTTGAGAATTTACCTGTAAAATGTGCAATTATCAGGAATGTTTCTTTTATTAACACCACAGTCACTCACTGAACGAGTAAGCACTTTGGAAAACAATAATTACTTAATAATAATAATATAATAATATAATACTGTAAAAATTACAAAATATCTAGGAGCTTAATTCTTGCGTGCCGACTTGTGCCGATCTGTCATTCCAAATCAGTTACAAAGTCATGAGATTTGCTATCCTTTTCTATGTTCCTATATTGCCGTGTGGAATTTTCTTCTCACTTGCATACTATGTCCGTCTATTACTATCCTAAGTCTATGTATAGTATACAGAGTTTGTTTCTAGTAAGGATAAGGTCGAAATTTTTGTACTTACGATGACGAAATTGAAATCCTGGAGTCTGTATAATCTTTATATATAAAAATTACGTGTCACATTGTTTGTCCGCGATGAACTCCTAAACTACTGAACTGATTTCAATGAAATTTTGCACACTGTGTGCAGTTTGGCCCAACTTGAGAGATAGTTTTTATCCCGATAAGTGACCCCCAATTATTTTTATAGCTAATTTCAGGAGTTTTTCTTTAGGAAAGCAAATGGTCGTCGGAAAAGACAGAACTACGTATGCCTGGTCAGCTAGTATTTAATATATATACAATAATCTATACATACAAATAAATAAAATTGAAGTGTCTGTTTGTAATGTCAAAATTACAGCTTTTTACTAAATGCATATGAAAGTAAATACGGTACTTATAACTAAAATACAATTTCTGAAATTTTTGTCTGTCTGTCTGTCTGTTTGTTCTGGCTAATCTCCGAAACGGCTGGACTGATTTTGACTGGACTTTCACTGGCAGATAGCTGATGTCATAAGGAGTAACCTAGGCTACTTTTATTTTAGAAAATGAATTAGGGTTGCGTGCAAAAAAATAAAACCCTAACACGCGAGCGAAGTCGCGGGGAACAGCTAGTAATAAATATAAACCCTGCAATTATCCTACTCCTGATAAACTGCATTCGCCTTATACTCTCAAAGTTTAGTTTTCTGTAGGTTTCACCTCTACCGCGTGTGCACACATGTTTATTTTAGATAAAACTAAATATTAATATAATAAATGGTGATCATCTTAAATCTAAATAATACTAGTGAATAGTATAATAAAAGTTTAATTACGTGCTTCCGTGTGCTACAAAGTTTTATTATAACCGAAAATGCTTTTTATTAATAATTAATTTTTACGTATCATAAAATACCGACATATTCACGACGGAGCTTTTGGTGCCTTAAATCAATATCGTCATTTACGTCGGCAATATTTATTGCCTATTGGGCGCTCATAAACTGTCACTTTGAAAACATTGTAAATGATATATTTTTTTAAAGAATAAAGGTGATAAACGAGGTCATAGTCCACCTGATGGTAAGTGGATACTGTGGCCCATAGACATCTCGTCTATCCTCGATTAAAATCAAAATACATATGCAATGTTACTCCTGAGAGCTAAGATGGAATGCCTCGTTTCCAGTAAAAGTTGTCTCCGGTTCTCTACACTCACCGTACGAAACACAGAAGCATTAAGCAGCTATTTTACGCTAGTATTCTGTGAGAGCGTGGTCCTACCCCGGTCGATCCGATCCATTCGTGCTACAACCATAATGTAGCACCTACATTTTAATTTTTAATTAAGAATAATAATATATCAAAACTAGCAAGCAGACTTAGTTCTGCAGCATATGCTGTAAAAAAGATTAGAAGTCTTACCAGTGTTGAAACAGCTAGACTTGTTTACTTTAGCTATTTCTATACCATAATGTCGTATGGTATTTTGCTATGGGGACACGCAGCTGACACTGAAATTATATTTGTTTTACAGAAGAGGGCCATAAGTGCAATTTATGATTTAAAGCCTAAAGAGTCGCTGCGACAAAAATTTAAGGAAATTAATATATTAACTTTGGCCTCTCAATACATTTATGAAAATGTAATGTACGAACACAAAAATAAAAGTAGTTTTACAAAAATAAGTGATATTCATTCTGTAAATACTAGGAACAGACACAAGCTAGTAGTACCAGTTACTCGACTCCATCGAGTCAGTTATTCATTCTTGGGGCGATGTATAACGCTTTTACAACAAAATTCCAGAAAATATACAAAATTTGACCTGCTCAAAGTTCAAAAACTTTATTAAACAAAGTTTGTATATAGGTTATTATAATATTAAGGAATTTATGGATGATAATAACCCCTGGGAATGAGGTGGTCGCTACCAAGCTATTTCGAATTTGTTTTGTGTAATTAATTGATATTGTTACTGTTATTTAAAAAAAAAAGTCCCGCTAGGTTTCTTGCTGGTACTTCCCAGGACAGAGGTTTTTTTTCGAACCAGTGGTAATTAAACAAAAGAGTTCAATAAGTATTATTTATAATCTATATTGAATAAAAAAGTTTCTGTTTCTGTTTCTGATAGATTTACGTGTCTATGGGCAACAGTATCCGCTTACCATCAGGTGGACGGTGTGCTCGTTAGTCACCTTTATAGTAAAAGAACAGATTCATCGCACATTTGATGCCGCTCTTCGTCAAAAGGAGATGTTACTGCTACATATTGGAAGCCATAGGATATTCCGGCCATTTCCTATAGTCGCATTTTACGTCACCCACAGCACGAAATGGGGTAGTGAATTCTCTTACGGCAAAGCTGATGATGGCACTTTCAGTTTTTAATAACATTCTAACAATACAATATTTGTGGCCTTAATAAAAAAAAAAACTAAAACTAAAAACTTTAATTATCATATTATCCTACTCCCCGCCGTATAGTGTCAGGAGCACTGGTTGCGTTTCGTTGCTGAATGGCTATACTAAGCCTTTGAGCGAGAAAAGTACCAGCCCTCTTATCACCAGCAGCGACGACCAGTCGCAGATACAGTTCCTTTAGGAAGTTCAACGCACGTGGACCCCACGCTAATCCCAACAGCAAATGGCACAAATATGTTCATCATAAATATGCTCTTAATTGTAAATTTGGATTCCGATGTACGCACAAAGATTTTGTATCTTGGAATTGTCTTGCAGTGGTATGCTTCGTTTCGGATTTCATATTACTGACTACTGTGTCCGTTTTATAAGAGTCACACCGCATAAAGATCGTACATCGTAAATTTACTTTTATAAAAATCTTTCGTTTCAAGAAAGTTTTATATCGTTCACCGTTATATTGTTGGACACAAGGCAGTAAAAAATAAATTATTATTGATGTATGAATCCTTATATCCTTAAATTGATAATTAGTTATTATTAAATTGATAATATTTTTTATTATGTTTAAACGCCAGTTAAGAGGTTGCGGTGGCTAACCCGCTTTTTTATAGGATAGGGTGACAAACGAGCACACAGTCCACCTGATGGTAAGTGGTTGCTGTTGCACCCATAGACTTCTACGTTAATCCTCAATAAAGAATCAAAATGCAGATGCGTCGTCACCCGTGAGGACTAAGATGTAATGCCTCTTTTCCAGTAAAATGGCTCTCCAGTTCTCTACACTCACCATACGAAACACAGCAGTGTTAAACTGCTATTTTACGCTGGTATTCTGTGAGAGCGTGGTCCTACCCCGATCAAGCCGACCCATTCGTGATACAACTATACTACTAATATAGCTCCAGCAAGGCTCTATTACGTATAAAGTCAATGCCATAGTTGCCATATATTGCTTTTCAAGCAACTATTGCAACTAAGACTATAAGGAAATTTATGGGGTGGCCTATGTTCAGCAATGGACGTTAATATTTACATTTCATGTAGTTTTACGTGATTGTCTCATTGGTATAGTAGTAGTAAGTATGGCTGCTGGTCATGTGCTCCTGCGTTTCATTCCAAAGTCAGATATTGAATTTTGCTGTCAAGAAATTCTCAGAGCATCCTGGAGTCAGGAAGTTGGCGGTGTTTCATACACGTAACTCGGAAAGTACTTAAAGTCAGCCCTGCGACTGATATTTTACCGGTCGTGTTTGTTTACCGACCCATTGGTCTATGAGAGTGAGGGAATAGAGAGTGCACCTGTGCTTGAGCACACATTTGTGCTCTACAATCCTGTCCTGCTAGGTGACTGAAATTTGGTCTGGAGGAGATTTCATGTGACGACTTCTTTCTTAATTTATCAATCCACTTTCAAACTCTACTGCTAGACGCACACATATGCAAACATGTTGTGGGTTACGAATGATTTTAGGTGTATGTGTGCGTGTTCTTACAATAATTTAAGCATGGTTCCGGCTTGGCTTCAGCGTTACCTAAAATATACGTTGTGTTCCGTCTATCTTAATCTTGCTCTAAGGTTTTAATTTTAGATTATTTAGTAAACTTGTTTGAAAGTTCCATACGTTAATGATAAACCGTAAAATAACGTACTATATGAGACAGATTCGAAGGAAATATGTCGATTCATTTACTTCGGTGGACGAAATGACGGTATAAAGTTGCGTGATTCTCGCGGAACCATAAAGTGTTTCATAAAACCAATTTATAACGTTTTTACAGCGAATAAACATTACTCCGAGAAGTACTTCTGATGGTTGCTATCGTTCTGATTAACAGTCTTTTTTTGGGCCATTTGATTCATATTATTGCCACATAAAAGTTACTGATTCATTGAATTCATATTCGTGTAAACGTGGTAGAGCCACGCTGGAACTATATTGTGGCTCGCACGCTCTCACGTCTGCTATTTCGCCCTGGAGGTTTCTTCAGGGTGGTGTGTTTCGTAGGGCGAGTGTAGAGAACTTTAGATGCTTTTTACTGGTAAGGAGGTATTCAATCTTAGTTTTCAACGTATCCGCATTTTAATTCTTAATCGAAGACAGATTAACACTTTTACTGTCCGGTTTTCAGACACAATAGTAAGACAATAGCCATGACCTATGTAGTGTACGGGACAGCGAAAGGTTTAAAATGTCTAAGAACCACAACATCCACTTACTACCACGTGAAGAGTGTGCTTGTTGGTCACCTGTCTTTATAAAATTCACCAATATATTACTTTATTAGGGATAGGGGAGGGGGATATTTTCTACAGCTGCCACATTTAGTTGCGGGATTTTGTTACTTTGATTTGTTATGATTATGTTATACTATATTACGTTATGTTGATATATATTTCAGTATCCCTCTGTCACCTCTTACGATATCCACGAGTAGATATACGGTAGTGTATTCTCATACCAATCAACATTATGTCAAGATGGCGAATTCTCACAACGGACTAAGAGAAGGCTCGCACTTTGCATTACCATTATTCGCATGTTTTGTCACCCACGTGGTGAAAGGAAGTGATGAATTCTATTTTTATTAACTAATTAGTAAGGATACTAATTAATATTACTGGAGCCGATATTTAAAAGCGCAGATAAAATTTATTCGTGGAATAAAATACAACGTAACCAAATTCAAAATTACAGTCACATGAATAACATAGTTCAGTTGTTTCACTTCTAAATTCAACCAGGTTGTAATATATTTGATGGATAACTTTCGTCAGACGATTAAAAATCAGGCCTAAAAAAAACAAAAATATTTAATCGAGATATGTAACTCTGTCGTCTTTCCAAAAGAGAAACTACGTTTAAAGAATTTTTATATTATAATGAACAGTACGTTTGTGCCCTAATTTTTTATTACATCAATCTGATTCTTTAATGTCGTCAACAACCTACCGAGTCTCATAAAGTTTTATTCGAGCCGGTGTATAAGGGTGCGTTCAAACTGAGTTCGCGTCGCAGTGGCCAGGATCCGAAATTATGTACGTTTTATTGTAAATAAAGTGTAATTTTTCCGTCTAAATTGCCCATCAGACTGTGAGGGCCGGTTCGAGACGAAAGCTCGCTCGATAAGATCACTGTCCTCGGAGCGAATTTGCTTCGGATGTGGTATTTATAATATAAATTCTACTGATAATCTAAGGTTAAAATGGGCTGATTGAAAAATTATACATCATTATTTATTATAATCTTTATATATAAAAATTACGTGTCATATTGTTTGTCCGCGATGAACTCCTAAACTACTGAACTGATTTCAATGAAATTTTGAACACAGTGTGCTGTTTGGTCCAACTTGAGAGATAGGATCCCGATTCCGATTTTATCCCGTTAAGTAACCATCAATATTTTTTTTGCGAAAGAGTAGAACAACGTCTGCCTGGTCAGCTAGTATTATATATAATTAGATATCATGCATTAGACAACGTGGTAAGCATTTTCATAAACTAATTAAACATAATAGCTAATATACATATTTTGAACAATTTTTTAAAAACCTAAATTTGCATGGACCAAACTTGTTTTTTTTTTAAGCATAAGTACTTAGAATTACGATGATAAACGAGCACATACTCCACAGTATAGTTAATGAGTGCTGTGGACCATTGACACCTGTATCTATCATCGGTTAAAAAATAAAATGTAAATGTGTTGTTACACAAATATACAATGCCTCATTATTTAATAAAGCTACAGCGTAGCTCTACAATGTTAGAAAGATATAAATTGATAACGCTTAATCGTAGAAGTCGTAAAAACTCGTACAACGTTTGGCATTTTGGTGATTCTTGAAATAATAAAAATAAATTAGAATAAAGTTGTGAGGTCGTTGGGCTTCAGGAAGTATTAGGTCTATTAGAAGGCTGTATAAAAATACTGCATTAGCAAATTGTGTGGCTCTGTGGTAAGAATTTTGACTTGGAATGACATAGAATAGCTTATAGCATGTTAAAATTTCTTCTAGCATGCCTATTGAAAGTCACTTGACAGAAATAGAGGTAGAAGACTCAGTGTGCATTTGTATTCATGCACATACAATGGTTATGGTTTATCACTCTCTATCATCATCTCATCTCAATCGTACTGGATAGACAGAAAAAAATGAGAATAAGTTATTATTGAAGGATAGAAATTTTAACAGTGTTCTAGTATAGGATCTACATACATCTTGAAAATAAACAAAAGTAACGCATTATCTTCTTCTTATCTTACTTTAAAATATTTAATTTAAAATGTTTATCATTTGGAGAACAAATATAGCTGAAATCTAGCAAATTAATTAAATACCGCAATTGCCTCCTACAAAAACAATATCTTCGCACATCCACAGCGAATGGAAAATAGAGCGGGCTATTAGAGATTTCAGCGAAGCCTTTACAAAATAGATGGACATCTAAACAGAATGGACAAACATCAAAGCGTCTATTCGTTACATTTTTATGACGCAAACAACAATGGCGCACGACTACAATAAAATTTAGATACGAAATCAAAAGCATCGATGGACGCAGTCTCACAACTATTCGCATTTGAAATAAACGATTCTTTATTACTTATTACTTTTTTAAATGAGCGTCTACGATATTTGAAAGCCAATTGCTTATCCAATTTTGTTGATTGGGTTATGAAGACAACTATGTAACATAAGATCGTCTTATTCTATGTTATTTTTTTTTTATAGGATAGGGTGACAAACGAGCACACAGTCCACCTGATGGTAAGTGGTTGCTGTGGCCCATAGACGTCTACATCTATCTTCGTTTGCGAATTAAAATGCAGATGCGTTGTCAGCCGTGAGAACTAAGATAGAATGCCTCTTTTCCAGTAAAAAGGGTCTCCGGTTCTCTACACTCACCATACGAAATACAGCAGCATTAAGCTGTTATTTTACGCTGGTATTCTGTGAGAGCGTGGTCCTTCCCCGGTCGAGCCGACTCATTCGTGCTACAACTATACTATTAATATAGCTGCAGCATGGCTCTACCAAGTAAAAAACGCAGGTACTCTGTGAGAGCGCGGTCCTTCCCAGGTCGAGCTAATTCATTCGCGCTATAACCGTAATATAGCTAGAGCGTGGGTCTACCACGTAATATATCAATTTTATTTAATAAAGGTTACGAGAGTTCTTAAATAAAGTCATGTCAGCTTTACCACTGGTTGAATAAATAAACCTCTGGTCTGTGATAACCAGTAAGAAATCCAGCGGGATTTTTTTGTTAAACATTAATTTACGTGAATAATATAAAATTTTATATTCCATATTGCAGAAAGGATAACCAATTGAGCAAATACATCGAACCACCGACCAGTACCGCTCCGCTCACTAGTAGGCGGCACCTAATTCTGAAAAACATTTTCGAATAATTCAAATCGCTTAATGAAAATCGATCGTAATCGAAGACTAGTTAATTGCATCCACCCTGTGGCTCATAGCAAGCTCTCCGGTAAATTATAACCCAGTGATCTCATTAACCCATTCATATAACCATCGGTTATATTGTGGGAAGGTTGATTTGAAACTATTCGAATATGTATATTTTTGATAAAGATTTTATTTTTATTTTCAGATAAACCTTCTTCGTTTGTAGCGACTGCTAGTCATGGGCTCTCTCATTAAAAACTAACAATGGTGTTCTGGATAAGAATCCCGGATCGGGCTTAAATCTGTTATTGCTCTACTCTCGACATGCCGCTATCTGACGATTTTGCAACATATTAAATAATTTAACATATTTAATAATTTAAAAAATTAAATAATTTAAAATTAAAAATTTTGTACAACCGACTTCAATGTTAATTATTAAGAATAGCTCAAAAACTATTGATCAGACCTTGTTCAAAGCACCAGCTTTCAAACAAAAAAAGAATCATCGAAATCGGTTCATCCACAAAAAAGTTATGAAGTAACACACATAAAAAAATACAAAAGAGTCGAATTGAGTACCGTTTCCTTTTTGATGTCGGTAGATAATTGTTAGTATGTCTCAATTTAGACACTAAATCAATAAAAAGGGCTGTTTTGAAAACTAGATACTTATATTAAATTATAAAGTTAGCGTATTTTGTTATTCATTTGTTTAGTTAGATTTACAAAAAATGTAATTATATAAAAAATATTAGTGCGGCTGTTAGTTAGTCTGTGCACTTATTTGTCTTCACGTTTCAGAAAAATATACGCAACGAATTGAAATAATTTTTTCTGAATAAATTTCCATTTATCCTCAGGATAATTCCTATTGCTGGTTAATATCAGACTCATAGACGTTTAAAAGATATTGATTTTATTCACTTATTAGTTTTGATGAAAACATAACAAAGTGGCGAAGATGGATGTCGGAACCTCTCCCTACAACGTGAAAGGCCCATGCCTAGCAGTAGACTTTTACAGACTGGTAAAAAGCTATGTTATGTTTAAAAGTTTGACTTGTTCTGATAAATTCCTTATCTAGCTTGATTATAATTTGAAATTCCCGACGTTTCATAGATTACATACTTCCAAGAACAAGCTTAGGATTGCTCCGTCATTAAATTAGATTTAATAGACCATAAAAATCTTTCAAAATACCTTAGATTTCTTAGGGATTCTAATAAAAATAACATACTAATATTAATAGACAAAATATGGATGCTTCATTTTTATTTATAGGGTAAGGGTAACAAACGTGCACACAGTCCACCTGATGGTAACTGGTTGCTGTGGCCCATAGAAATCGTACATCTGCTTGCTTCTATTGACTTGGGATCATATTATGATACACAATTTGGCACTGCATGTGTAACGAATGCTCAATGACCTCAATAGTGTTTCCCAACGGATAGGTCTTAAGATGAACATGGACAAAACTAAGATCATGTTTAATGTCCATGTCACACCTATGCCGGTAGTTGTTGGGAACACTAAGCTCGAAGTTGTTGACGAGTATGTTTACCTGGGACAAATAGTCCGACTAGGTAAGTCCAACTTCGACCGAGAGGTCAATCGACGGATTCAACTCGGTTGGGCAGCGTTCGGGAAATTACGGCACATCTTCTCGTCAGGTATACCTCAAACCTTGAAAACGAGACTGTACACCCAGTGCGTGTTGCCAGTGATGACATACGGAACTGAGACGTGGTGCTTCACTGCTGGCCGGATGAGGAAGCTCAAGGTCGCTCAGCGAGCTATGGAGAGGGCTATGCTCGGAGTTTGTCTGCGTGATAAACTTAGGAATGAGGATATCCGCAGTAGAACCAGAGTAACCGACATAGCCCAACGGATTAGTAAGCTGAAGTGGCAATGGGCCGGCCATATAGCTCGAAGAACCGACAACCGATGGGGAAGAAATGTTCTCGAGTGGCAGCCTCGTACCGGTAGGCGAAGTGTAGGGCGTCCCCCCACGAGATGGAGTGACGACCTGGTAAGACATGCAGGAAGTCGATGGATGCAGGTGGCTCAGGACCGTGCTTTGTGGCATTCTTTGGGGGAGGCCTATGTTCAGCAGTGGACTTGTGAAGGGCTGTAATGATGATGATGATGTGTAACGAAGATTTCCAGGCGGCTTCTAGTCGGTACAATGGTATTTTTCTGTTTTCTCCCTGGATAATGAAACCAAATATTTTTAACTGCACATTCTATATCTACCATTGCAATTTTTCTGTTTTGTTGGTAAGTGGCTACTGTAGTCCATGGTCATTTGCAGCTAACTTCAAACGAAGTAGGCCACAGATATTATGTCACCTCCGAGGGCTAAGATGGAACGCCCCACAGATTGTAATTACAGTGATTTTCTATAACTTTGCTATTGAAACATATCAGTTCTACTACATAGTAATAAACCCCATGATTGCATGTATACACGTATATTTCTACAATATTTAATGCTTATTAAATAATTTTACAAGTGTAAGATTCTTTTCTTTCACAGTTGTTAGTGCTTGTGGTCTCTCATACGAAAAATACGTATTGTAATGCGTGAAAATGTCTTCATATATCATTCTGTGCTGGATCACTTAACCGGCCGCGTATCCATTGCTTCCCACAAAGCATTATATTAACAGAATTAAAATACTAAAGTTAAGACTAATATAGGTCTCAGGCGTCTCCTTATTTCTGAGAGAATAACGGAACAATTAGTCAACCACGCTTCCCCTGGTCTACTTGTGGACTTCACATGTCTTTAAAATATTTTTATTCCTCAAACACGCAGCGTTGTTAACGATATTTTCCTTCAACTCTGAGCATTTTTAAGAGCAGGTCTTAAAATTTCTATAAAATGGGGCTTGAACCAGGTCTGCTCGCGCGACATAATGTTTACGCCGAACGCTTGACCACTGAACTATCACGGCTCGCAAGCTGAACATGCACGCTGAACATAGACCTCTCCTTAGATTGTTCCATAACAGGGACTTTGCCATAGTTGCCACGCTTGGCATGCGGATTGGCATCCACCACGACTCACTACTATAATATTAGCAATTTTTACACTTTCAGAACCGCCCAATTCGCATAAGATTCATTCTTGTTTAAAAACTTATAGCGCTCATTTGACGAGCCTAGCATAGCACCAAATTCCACAAGCTTTGTTACATACGTATACATTTGTTACAATCCGCCTTTTACGAATAACGTTATTTTAAAATACGAATCAGTTTTTTTTTATATTTCTGCATTAAATAACAACTGCATAATTTAATAGAGATAAATATAATTATTACACATATATTATATAATTTATAAAAACTATAATAATAATTATAAAAAACTAAAACTAGTAACTTAATTGTCATATACTATTCCCCGCGGTATTGTGCCAAGAACGCTGGTTGCGTTTCCCCGTTGAATGGGGAAATAAATAAATATAAAATAGAATAAAAATTTAATTAAATATTTTTCTCAAGTTTAAATGACGATCAAAGTGGTTCTAGAGTAGAAATGGCGATCAAAATGACGTGTCGTATGATAATGAGCATGCGGCTGACACTAGTAGCCGTCGTCCGGCCTGCACTGTCCAGATAGTGGCCGATGATTTAACGCTCAACTTTTGACACAACTAAGCTTTTTGGACACGGCCGCTTCTTGCCTATAAATAACGTCTTACGTGAACTTGGACCGGTGGCGTGAGGCAGGAAAATCCAGCGGTCGTGCATGACTGTTCGAAACACATCTAAAACACAAACACAAATTCCTATTCCAAAATGATGTTTGCGTATTTGATGTCTCGTGTAGAGGCGAAACACGTTTTGTATTATTGACGGCGGTGTGTCTTTCTTTCCTAATGTAGTGGTGTTGGGATTAGTGGTGACGGGATAGTGCATGGAATTGAGGGAGAGCGGGAGGTGCTGGAAAGGTCAAATTAGGTAAGGCACATCATTTTATTTTATTAGCTCATTAATCTTTATCTTTTTGGAACCAAGTTCTTTATCGAACGGTACGGATGGGAGCTAGGCGATTAAAAGTGTAAGATTTTTTCGACACCACCCCTTGTGTCATAGTGTAGACAGCCTTGGCGGCGAAATAAGGAAGTGAGATCGAATAATATCCATCTCCCTCGCACTTTTTCTTATCTTGCCATGAAAGAAATATTATTTTATTTCAAATGACGCTTCATTTTAATAGACGGTAGTACTTCATTTATTTGTATTTGTTAATCAATAATATAATACCTAAGTTTATCAATAATAATGTACTTCGCAAGGAACTTCGTTCCAACCGAGTGTTCCACGACACTCACGCATTTTTTTCGTATTGTATTAGAAGGCCCGAGTGCCCTAAAATAGTCGCGGTTGCTCAGGGTTTCAGCGGTAGATTATAGTACGCGTGCAATCCGGGTTCGATCCAAACCGAACTGAACATAGGTCTACTCTATAGAATATCTTATGATCCCTCATTATATTTATTTATTTTGATTTAGTAGGTGGTTCGGTAACTGCAGTTTTGTTATTGAGTTTTCAGGAAGATGCCGCAATGATCTTGATGAATTGTCAGCTTGTGTATCGCAGTGGTCGTAAACGTGATTGCTGATCATTAGGTTCCGGGTTCGGGTCAAAATCACTGACTGGTTTTTACTGTCAAGAATAATATCAGTGGTAGCAAGAAATCAGGAGGACTTCCCTCAGTGCCTCTGAAAGCACGTAAAGCCTCTACGTAAGATCTCTCTGGATCGTGTCTGATTACCGTCTCACTGGACTATACTAGTGAAGGAATTTTTATCTTGTTCTACGCAGATGATTTCTCTCGGTCTGAAGGATTTGTTTTTTTTTAAATAAAAACTAAAGTATTTTTACTATTTGTTTAATAGTTTCTTTACTTCTAGAATTTAGCTCAGTGTCAAACAAAGGTCTCCATCATTCTCTAAGTAACTCCTTATAAGCTCTCGGATAGGCTTAGTAGATTTTTTGGTCCTCATTGTGGATGGAATTGAAAGTTTTAGTAATTTCCCTTGAATCACAGAGGCACATTTGTATTGTAGAGCCACGCTGCAGCTATATTATAATTACCCAGACTCAGAACTATTAAAAGCTTACATTTAATTATTCCTTATGAGAATCAAACCCGTCGCCAACCGTATCGCAGCCGAACACTTACATCTACTAAGACGTTAGTTTCTCATAATTGAAATAACAATAAATGTAATTACAGGCCTTCCTTGTTTGAAGCTGGTTACAGGTCCGTGGACTGCAGCCGTTCACTGCTAGGAAAACTGTAAGTTCGTTTGTCTTTTCAATTTCTTATTAAAAAAAATGTTAAAGATGTTAAAAATTAATAAGTTCTGCGTGATAAAATAAAATGGTGTGCAGATGCGCTGAGGACTATGGTGGAAAGCCTCGTTTCCAGTGAAAACGGTCTCCGGTTTTCTACTCTCACCGTACGAAACACAGCAGCGGTGAGCTGCTATTTTACGCTGGTATTCTATGAGAGCGTGGTCCTTCCCCGGTCGAGCTGACTCATTCGTGCTTCATCCATAGCTGCAGCATGGATCTACTACGTAAAAAAGACTGATAATAGTAATTAAAAAAAACATGAAATATTTATTTCCTAAATTAAAACTGTCCAAATGATGTTTTTACACACAGAGTAATTTTTGCATGTGTTTGTTTTTTAATTTCGGTTCCACGTCAGACGCCATTCTTTGTCTTGGGCCACAAGCGTATCTGTGTTTTGGGCGCTCATGATAAAGGGGCAACGGTTCATATTTCACACATTTGTTTGAGAGCCCCACTCCGTATGATTTGTTGTGTCCACTGACGTTTGCCGCGCTTTTTTATTTCACCCCCGCTTTTATCGTACTTCGTGTTCGGCCAACTATGTAATAGCTGGACTGAGACTGTTTTTTTTTTTCTTAATCTGAAACAGATGTCATTTTTTTTTTGTTTATCAACTACTTCTTATGTATATAGACAGTTAAGCAATTTGCGCACTTTGGACAACGGATTTGGTTCTCATAAGGAATGATTATTATTTGTATGCTAAAAGTTAATAGTTTTGAGTCTGGGTGTTTTGTCCATTAGGGATTTGTTTTTCTTTTTTTAAGAATAAGGCAAACAAGCTGTCACTCAATCCGCCTGATGGTGGCTCATAGATATTTACAGCTACCCATATTTATGATTAAAATGCAGATGCGTTGTCATCGTTCTTTAAAATATTTTTTTTTGCAACAACATTCGAACTTACAGTCCACGTGATGGTTAGAGGCTTCTGAAGCCCATAGATATCCACAACCAGCCTCAAACAAATATGACTGATGACTAAGATGGAATGCCTGGCTCTCCGTACCCTTCAGATCCGAACATTGCAGTACACGCACTGCTGTTTGGCAGTAGAAATGGTTAGGAAGGTTGTACTTACCCAGAAAGACTCCTAGAGAGACTGCTAGGCAGAAAAAGAGTCCCACCAACTAATATCCTCTTTCTTTCTTTTGTTTATCGGCTCGTAAAAATCCATTACTGGCAATGGGCATCTCCCTTTGTCGTTGTCACGCTTTATACGTAGGTTGACGATCGCGTCTCGCACCATTGATGCTACTGCTGCGGAAAGTTAGTGCTTAGTATTTTCTTTTTAATATAAAATTGTAGTCACTTGCGACTTCTACCATCATACAAGTCTCGACTAAAGTTTTTAAACGTCCAACCTTCGAGGAGACAAATAGCCGACCAAGTTTTATTGAACAAAATTTTGCACTGATTGCCCAGAGAATGGGACATGCCAGAAAATCTATTACCACGTCTAGAAAAAATTTATACGTGGTAGAGCTACGGTACAATTATATTATGGTATAAATTCAGGCTGGTTTTTTTTACGAACAAAATACATAAAATATAATGTATATAGCCGGGTACTGCAAAATACATGCCGGGGATTACAGTAAAATGACACTATGTTCTTTTCTGCCCACTTCCATAAAGGAGACGGTACTTATTTCGACTGTATGTTTTTATCATAACTTTTTACTGGGTGAACCGATTTCGATGTTTCTTTTTTATTTGAAAACTGGTACTTCTCGTGTGGTCCCATATAAATTTGATCAAGGTCAGACCAATAGTTTTTGAGTTATTCTTAATAATTTATATTGAAGTCGGCTGTACAAAAATTTTTCATTTTAAATTAATGTCACAGTTATCTGGACAAAGTACCCAACGTATTTAAGTATCAGTGTAAGTTATAGCCTATACTTGTAGTGACACTTTGGTGTTAGTACGAATGGGTCGGTTCAAGCGGGGAATTATCAGACGAATACACAGAATACCAGCGTAGAATAGCAGCATAGTTCAACTGTGTTATATTGGTGTGTAAAGTGTACAACAGTGTAGAGATCCGGATACCGATTTTACTGGGAATGAGGCATTCCCTCTTAGTCATTAAGCGTCAGAACGTATCTGCATTTTGAATCTCAATCAAGGAGAGATGTAGATGTTTATGGGTCACAGCATCCATTTACCACATTTAAATTAATTTTAAATTAAAAATAATTATGAAATTAATAAACTCCATCCGCGGCTGGTCGTTGCTGCTGGTGATAAGAGGGCTGGTTCTTTTCTCGCTCAAAGGCTAAGTATGCCATTCAGCGTGGAAACGCAGCCAGTGTTCTTGGCACGATACCGCGGGGAGTAGGACTGTATGATAATTAAGTTATTAGTTTTAGTTTTTTTTATTATACTTTTTAATATTGTATATAATGAAATATTGTATATTGTGTTATTTTAAATAATATTTTTGTTGCAGTTGCAGTATAGATTATTATTACATTGTTTTTAATAAGTGGACGGTATAAAATGTTTAGAATTCTATTGAGATGATGAGATGATTCAAAAAATGTAAAGGTTAATGTTTCTTTCTGTACTATTACTTGTATTTCATATAACTTAGATAAAAATACATAAACCAAACCACAGATGTTGATAAAAGTAGAAAAATTAAAAAAAGAGTTAAAAATGTGCAAAAAAGTAAAGAGCAAACAACTGAGGCATTGTTTTGTGTATTAATATAATACTCTAAAAACTGAAAAACTTTTATTTAAAACTAACTTCTCAATTAAATGACATTGTGTAACAAAAGACTTCATCTCAGTGTCAACTAGCGACATCTGGTGGGGGGAAGATTATTAGCCCTCTTCATCCACGCATCCTTTTGCCAAAACTGTCTAATACGCGTTCCTAAACTCATGAAATCTGTCTACTCCGAAAACATTACAAACAAAAAGTTATAAAAACTCTGATAGAATATTCGCATAACCTTTCTTTGTTATATAAAATCCACGCTATATTGGCTGCTAATTTGAGGGAACGAGAAAGATATATAAACATATATCCGTTGTGAACGTTAAATGAAAAATATGTGATACGTGGGCAACGTGATCAACTGATTTCTGATGTGTGCGGGTAACATTGAGCCGCAGCGCGTTAAGTATGGAAAGAACTTTATTGTTATATATATATATTTTTTTTATATAGGAGAGGGGGCAAAAGAGCATGCGGCTCACCTGATGGTAAGTGACTACCGCCGCCCATGAACAACTGCAACACCAGGGGAATCGCAGATGCGTTGCCGGCCTTTTAAAAAGGAGTACGCTCTTTTCTTGAAGGTCCCTAAGTCGTATCGGTCCGGAAAAATCGCTGATGGTAATCGATTCCACAAGGAGGTCGTGCGAGGAAGAAAACATCTTCTAAATCGCACAGTGGTGGACCGCCAATCATCCAGATAGTGTGGATGGTATCGGGAGTTCTGCCGCGATGTGCGTTCGTGAAATTTGGCGGCTGGGATTAATCCGAACAATTCCTCAGAGCACTCCCCATGGTAGATGCGAAAGAAAATGCAAAGGGATGCAACATCTCTTCGCAGTGCCAATGAATCGAGCCGATCGGAAAGGGCTCGGTCGTCGACAATTACAATATATATCTTTAGTAGCCCGCAATAGTCCACTGGTGGATGTGAGCTTCCTCGGTTGTAGATGATTATTAGTTTAGAATTAAGATTGTTAAAAATTCCAAATCTGTTTTAAACATTTTAAAGCAATTAATATTTATTACTGTAACATAGGCGGTGTAATGCAAACACACTTTTTATTGTTAGTGTTACCTTTGTGTTACATTGTCTATCTCAGAAAGAATTTTAGTAGTAGTGTCAAACGAACTTGCATTCGACCTGGTTGTAAGTGGCCACTCTAGTTTATGAACACTTGCAATCAACTTCAAACCAAGAAGACTACATATGCGATGTTGCCTCTGAAGACTAAGATGGAATATATCACAGCATGTAATTATACTGGATCTCTATACCCTTCAGATTGGAACAGATCAGTGCAAGCACCGCTATTAGGCGGCAGAAATAGTTACTTGAGAACGTGATACATACCCAGACGGATCCCTATATAGAAATGGAGTCTAACCGCCTAGTAAGTTTTAAAACACCTAATAGTTAATTTTGTAAGTCCAAACATTACAAGAGAGTTACGAGACATCTGGTACTACGATCAATCCGGTCGCCAAGCGTTGCGATTAAAGCAAATTCTTCCTACAACGGGAACTTCTCTCCAACTACTGCGAAAAAGAGAGGCATATATCCAGCAGTGTACTTTTACGGGCAGATGAAGCATAACAAGAACAACTATCAAGGTTAACTTTTTAATATCCTTAAAATGGTTTATCAAACATGTCGGGTTTTATTGTTTTTTTTTTTTACTTAAATCAAAATGTTTCATTAAGTCCAAATGATGAAATGATAAAATCAATTTTTTGTGGTAGAACCACGCTGCAGCTTTAATATCCGTTAAAGTGTGTTTCAAAGACGAAGAGACCGTTAAGACTATCTTACGGAACAGAAGTCAGATAATACGAGATAACGTCAAATTATACGCCGACACGAAACTCCACAACAAGCTACTTACTTAAAATATCTTAGAGAAGAACTTAAAATTAGGACTGAAAATGGGGCTACTAATTCGGTAATTAAATATGTAAAGGGAATTCCGAAGATTGTTGAAGCGTCATCAAAAAACCCCAATCTAAACCAGTAACTACTTGCAATAATACATTAAAAAGTAACAATATAACATACCAATTAAATAATAGCTATGAAAATATTATACTTCATTAAAAAATCACTAAAGATTCTTTATGCTAACGTGCGAAGTGGGGTCAAACCAGGTAAATTTGATGAAATTTGCTGCATAATACAGTTTTTTTCAACCCGAACTTATGCATATGTATGTAATGACCGAAACATGGATCAAGTCAGAAGAAGAACCGAAAATATTTCAGTTACCAGGATACTCCCATTACTATAACTTCAGGACAACCATGCAAGGAGGTGGGGTCTCAATTTTTGTACATAATTTCTTAAAATATAATGATTCTGAAGAACTTCAATATCAAGGTAATTACTTCCTCTGGGTTTGCATTGAGATATATAATTTAGACATTGGTAATGTTTACAGGAAACCTGATAGAACAAGTATTAAAGAATTTTTGGACACAGCAACTACAAAAAAGGACCATCGTAATTGGTGACTTCAACCTTAACTTATTAAGTTTAGAGAATTCTCTTCTCTTCTCTTCTCTTCTTATAAAGATATATTAGATCAGATCGGGTGCAAAATTTTTAACAGATTTGATGAAAAAAATTGTACCCGTGAGACAGCTACATCAAAATCTATTTTAGATCACGTTTGTTCGAACATAAAAAATTATAACTTCTGCCTTACTTTTATCGATAGCCCAATGTCTGATCATAAGCAGATTTACTTTTAAATTCAATATAAAAAGATTAAAATAAATGAGAGTATAAAATACGAAGGGATTGACTACAAAAACTTTACGACCTTATTAACAAGGATAATAGCAGTAATACTGAACATCTTTGCTCTATATTAGAAAAAAAAATACTATTTAGTTTAAGAAAAAGCAAGAATTTAAAGTCTAAAATTATATATATTTATAAGCCCGCCTCAGTAAGATTGGGTTAAAAAAGATATTTTTAATGACATAGAGGACAGAAATAATATATGGTATAAGTATAAAAATAATCCAAAAGACGAACATGCTCCGAAAGAATTTGTCAAGAAAAGAAATGACGTTACTGCAAATATAAAGAAAGCTAAAAAACAGTATTACCTGAAAGCTTTTGACAGTTGCAAAATAAACTTGCGAAAACATGGACGCTTTTAAATAATCTGCCCAACAATAAAATTAATGAAATGACACCGCCACATAGGCTTCATACTCCTAATGGGGATATATTTGATGAGGGGGAGATTTGTGAACACTTCAATAACTTTTTTGTAACTATTGGTCCTGCTCTTGCTAATCAAATTCCCAAACAACCCACTTCAGGCAAATACCAAAAGAGATCACCTTTAACAAATACCAATTCATTATTAGAACTAACCCCAACAACTGTAAATGAAATCGATAAATATATAAACAACATAAACAATAAGCTCTGGTTTAGACAGTTTTACTTTAAAATGTGTTAAGTGTGTTAAAGATCTAATAATCACAGAACTAACAAACTGTATAAATAAATGTCTGAAACTAAGTGTATTCCCGGATAATCTTAAAATTGCAATAGTAACACCGATTCTTAAATCTGCAAACAAAGCTGATCCAGGTAATTATCGTCCTATTTCCGTGCTACCTGTTGTATCCAAAAAGTATTATATGTCCGCTTGGATAGGTTTTTATCATCGTAAAATTTCTTGTATGAAAAGCAAGATGGATTTAGGGAAAAGTCCAACAAGCTCTCGGCAACAATAGACCTTATCAAAAAATTAAAAACTAAAATAGACGGCATACAAATAGCTTTAGGTATATTTATTGATCTTAAAAAGCCTTCGACACGGTTAGTCATCCATTAATGTTAAAGAAACTAAGAGATATTGGTATTGGAGGTACTGCATATGATATTTTATTTCCTATTTATCAAATCGATACCAGATTGTCAAAATTGGTTCCAGTCTGAGTTAACCTAAGCTTATGAACTACGGCGTTCCGCAGGGGTCAATATTAGGACCGTTTCTGTATCTTATTCATATAAATAGTCTACACGAAATCGGCCTTAAGGGAGACGTAACTTTATACGCTGATGACACATGTTTATTTTACTTCGGACATCATACTTAAAGCAATATGATGGTTTCAGTATGATGACCGAAGTATCCGAAGATATCCAAAGAAGATGCGCAAAACGATTTAAATTTAATTAACACTTGGTTTCTTTCTAATCTTCTCACCATAAATGTAAATAAAACGAATTACATAATAGTTTTAGCTAATAACAAAAATAGTACTAGCTATCCACCATTAACTATTAATGTCCAACACATAAAAAGAATAGACAAAGAAAAATATCTTAGTTTGTTGTTGGATAGTGAAGTGAACTGACTTGGAAGCCATGTTTAAATAATACTTAAAACTAACTGGGATCATTCGTAGCTTTTTTTAAAGTCTTACCACATCAAGTGCGATATACAGTGTATAATACTCTAGTAAAGCCACACATAGATTAACTGATTGAAGTATGGGGCTTAGCAACGAAAACTAACTTACCACTCCTTCAAATTGCGCAAAACAAATTAGTAAAAGTATTATTTAATTATGATGTCTTTACACCCACAAAAAATTATATGATGAAACTAAAATTATGAACATTAATCAGAAATATACGTATTTTACTTGCTTGCTTATACGTAAAATATTACACAAATAACATTCACTTTAAAACAACAATTGCATGATCGTATGCTTAGAAGTGGAAATGATATTAGCTTATACGTTCCACGTACAAATTACGGTAAAAGAAACATATCGTATGAGGGTGCAAAACTTTATAATAAACTGCCAAAAAATATAAAAAAATCTAAGTCCATTATTACATTTAAGTGACAATTAAAATTTTACATCAAAAACAAAATCTATTAAAATATATAGAATATACATAATGGAACAGTGGACTATTTATAAATAAGAATATATATTGACACTAAACTACGACAATATTAGGTCCATAGTAGCACAAAAAATTGTTAAATATATACAATATTAATACAACTTACACAAAACTAACATAAAATAAACATTACGAAATATTGAAATATATAATATATTTACACTAAAATAAATACATACTCATTTTAAAACATAATTAAAGTATCTTACATATACTATAATAATTAACAGCTTATCACATTATACACAACTTTTTTACGAGCAGTAACAAATTTCTTAACATATCTAGTAAATGTTAGTTTGCGTGACCTAACGGGTTATTGTACTGGGAGTTTGACTGCGCTTTGTTTCTTGGTTGTATTTTTAATAGTAAACGCCTATGAAATATTGTTAAATCACCCTCTGTCTTTTTTATATTTTGTACAAGATTTTATATTCATATTTATTACTAAATGTAAGTCCACAGATATGTTATGACTCAAAGCACATGTTACTTTTTTTTCTTTTATGTTTCTCAGTAATTGAGTGTATACTTTTTTGGGAAATAAATTTCTTAAACTTCAATATGGATATAGTATGATTGGGTTTTCTCGGCCGTGGAAGGCTAACATTCTCACAAAATACCAGCGTAAAATAGCAGCTTAATGCTATTTTACGAATAAAAGAACAAAGACGTATGGTGTAGAGAACCGGAGAACCTTTTCACTGGCATTCCATCTTCGGCCTCAGGGAGACAACGCATCTGCATATTGCCTCTTAATCGAGAATAAATGTAGATGTTTATTTGCCACAGCATCCACTTATCATCATGTGGATTGTGTGCTCGTTTGTAACACTTATTCTATAAAAAAAATCCGCTTCCATACTAACTGATCTGCTTATAAGACCTTATAAGAGCCACTAAATAGTCATGTTTATTCGACAATAAAAGTCGGTTCTCTTAAAAAACATCGATAAATATATCAAAAGACCTTTTTCTGCTACATTCTGATCCCGTCACTTTGATTATTTACGAGCCGCAGCGGCGTAACGTACCTACATGTTATGCTGATGCTTTAATGAAACCTTGTTAAGATAAGTCTCTTTCCATTTTAACATGAGACGTATTTTATGTTTCTTAGGTACGATGCCACACGACTTTCACCTTTCAGTGCAGTTATGTTTATCCATTCAATAATTTTCTATGCATTTACCCGACTACGGTAACTCATATTTACGTGATAATGGTCTCTAGATCGAATTTCGGTCAATGTAGCCAGTCTCATAGGAGACTGATATTTGCACGGGACATGATAATAGTGCTCGAGCGAATGCGCAACCACAGGTAAACTATTTTCTATTCCCTCACTTTCATAGTCCAATGAAACTTCAAACCGAAACTACCGGAGAGAGATCAGGCAGAGGACCAACGGTTTTCCGTGCTTTCCGAGACGCGGGGGTGAGACACCGCCAACTCAATAGCCGATTTATTGGCCCGACCCGGAATTCGAACGAGGCAGCCCATTTATGTATATAGGATACATGAGTAGGTTTTATATACATCAGCAAGTATATTGTCACAACAAGCAAACGTTGTATGCTGTTTTTACATATCTAAACGATCTAGTAGTTTTGTGATCGGAATACCTAAGTAAAGAGCGTGTAGTCTGGCTGGAGTGTGAGCGCTGGAGTTCAAATCCCAGTCAGGGACATTAGAAACATTCTTCCATAAATACAAAACATTTTTCTATCTATTGTCTTATAGTGGCGGTATAAGAGATCTACTGCCACTAACTTCTAAGGGTGGACGTTGCGACGACGAAACGTTTATAAAGACCGTTTTGTGTTCTGCGACGAAAAACCGTTTTACGTCCTGGGTTCAAACAGTCTTCGTTGCACAAACCAGTCTCCGAATTACTTGGTGGGATTTTTTATGTTACGCCTATGAAAATACAGTCGAGAACGCAATGATTGAACTATCTGTCTCACTCGTGGCGTCGTCGTCTCAACGTTTCGCGTTTTATTGTAGTCTTTGGGTCCACGTTCTTTTACAAACGTAGACAGATACAAAACAGGCAGTAGTTGTAAGAAACTGCAACCATTTCACTCGACGAAAATATTTAATTCTATACCATGATGGATAAGTTACGTTCTTTAAGCAGTCTTCAAACCAGTTGCAACGACGACCGTTTTCTGCAACCTTTTTCGTCGTCGGGAAAACGGGTGCTTATCGTTCGTCAAAAATTCGAAAACGACCCACCATTACTAGCATCTTGTGGGGGTGACAAAAATAAATGAAAGAACAATTGGTAGAGCCATGCTGCAGCTATTAGTAGTATAGTTGTAGCACTAATTTGTCGGCTCGACCGGGGAAGGACCACGCGCTCACAGAATACCAGCGTAAAATAAGAGCTTAACGCTGCTGTATTTCGTATGGTGAGTTTAGAGAACCGGAGACCCTTTTTACTGGAAACAAGACATTCCATCTTAGCCCTCACGGGTGACAACGCATCTGCATTTTGATTCGTAATCGAAGATAGATGTAGATGTCTATGGGCCACAGTAACCACTTACCATCAGGTTGACTGTGTGCTCGTTTGTCACCCTTTTCCTATAAAAAAAACAACATTTTACCGATAACAATTCAAAATAATAGAAGACTGCGGTTGCCAACCAGCCTGCCAAGCGTGGCAATTATGGCAAACATCCTCTCTTTGAAGCAATATATGAGAAATTACTATGTTCAGCAGTAGAATTTTGATAAGCTATAATCAATTTAAATGGTAAAGTCATCGATATATGTGTCTACGCACTAGATTTTGCATTCCGAACATTGACTATGTTCAACTGAACTGTATGTACCGCAATCCGTACACTAAACTAATATTGCGTAAATTAATAATAATCAAATAAAGATTTGTGAATTCCATAAGATAATTATTATTACATTTTGTTTAGAAATGTGTTTGTTTAGACTAAAATAACAGTGTGTTATATTTAATTCTTATATTTATTTTATATTAATATCTTATTTTATATTATAGTCTTCGCGCATACGCGACTCTACTATCTCCCGCGCATGCGCGAAGACATAGAGTAGCGCACAATTTTTGTTTGGAATAGCTTCTCTAGTTCGTAGTACATATAACTCAGTGGGTAAAGTAAAGCTGCAACTTATATATACGTCCCACATGTGTGTACAGGCCTACTCTCATTTCTGAAAGGGTATTAAGGCAAGGTCAATTATTATACGGACAACGGCATCTTTCTAATAACAATTCAAAATAATAATGCAAGCGTGGCAACTATGACAAAACCCTCTATGAGCCGATCTAGGGGTGACGCTTGTGTTGAGCAGTGGACTCTTGAGAGGTTGCAATGAATAAGGAATGAAGAATAAAATGCAGATGCGTCACTTCTAAAGACCAATATGGAATTACTCTAACAGTTAACCGTATCACTCATCAGACGAAACACAGCAGTCAAACGAAATTCTAGTGCTCCGGTCGTGTGTGTAGTTGATAATGTATGATTGAATTCGAGAGTTATTATCTAGTTGAAATCAACAAGAAAAACATCACTGATCTATTATAATTACGATAGGAGCTTATAAATAACATGCTTTGCGAAGTACGTTTACAAAAATTCGTTTTTTTAACAACAATAAAGAATATCAATCAGCTGTATTTATGGCGCGGAACTAAAGCAACCGGCTTTTTCAGTATAAACCGAATAAATTAGAATGAAAGCTAAATATTTAACTGACTTGTATACGACGGGCACCTCTTAAATGTATCGCATAAATTCGGCCGAGTAAAAAGTCGTCAACTCAGAGACGAAAGATTCATATGGATAAGACTTTTAACATTACTCTACCAATAAAGCAATTAAACTCATAAACGCAGTTTGTGTGATTAGGGCACTTTAAAATAAATTAAATTGTCTACGTTCTTTCAAATCTGCTTTTTATTATTTTAAGCATGTACGAATAAAAACAAAAATCGTTCAATATTACCTATCAAACCTAATTAGAAAGTTTTATTTTCGCTTTGCTTTTGTTTTATAACCCCTTCACTAATTAAATACTGTAAGAACTAAGAAAGATTGAATATGAACATCTTTGTCTTCAATATCACCAACCTGTAAACAGTACGCCGATGGAAAAGCATATCAATACAATATGCAGTGGCGGCATCAGAAAATTTATTTTGACCCGTGGGTAAGAGGCGATTGAGGGAAATGGCAGAAGAATCTTATAAATGCCGATAGGTGGCAGTCATAACCACTTAAAATATACCAAACGTAAAATACCCAGACCGTTGACTGATACTGCGATTGTCAATCCGTCTGCCACAAATCTTTCCTACAACAAGAAAGGTTTACGTATAGCCGTGAACTTTAAGAGTTCTGTGATGACGAAGTATGTGTAATATAAATAATAGAAATAATAGATTGTGAAACTCAAACGAAATTACAATTTACTTAAGGTAATATATCCATGCTATCCTTACGCTCCGTACCCATTAAACGCAATAGTTACGGGTACGAAATTTATTGTTTTTCATCTTTGAAATCTTAGCGGAGTCAAGTTGTATAAATCATGCGTTAATGCCGGCGCATTATACAAATTCAAATTTATAACCCGATAAAATTACAGAATGGCCGATGGGGTGTCCCCCACCCCTAGAGGGTGCTATCATTACGGACAAACTAAATGCGGCTTTAATTCATTATTCGTACAGTTACTGACGGCTTATTATAATTTCGGGAATCCCTGGCAACATATTTTTAGAATAGCGTTGTGTGATATCATTTTTTACGGTAGTTGCTGTTGTACATTATACTATTACTTTTTTTTCTTTTCATTTATTATAATCGTTACCTTCACACTTTGATTTTCGCCTGTATCGTGAGGGCAGTTTATATACATACATTTCACAAGGACAAACATCCAGACCCGGAAATTATTGCAGGCCATACAAATACTTGCATCGTGCGGAATTTAAACCCGCGGTCCTTTGCGCTGCAACTCATTGCTAAGTCGCTGCGCCACAGAGCCGTCATATTATAAGTGATAATACTATGATTCTACTCAATACTGTATCTATACAACCTAAAAGATCCTGCAAGAAATATTCTAGCTCTTTTTTTATAGAATAAGGGTGACAAACGAGCACACAGTACACCTGATGGTTAGTGGTTGCTGTGGCCCATATACATCTACATCTATCTCCGTTTGTGTTGTGTGTTGTCTGCGTGAGGAGAACTAACTATTAATATAGCTGCAACATGACTCTACCACGTATACTTTTTTATACCAAACCAATATTTCAAAATAAGAACGCAGACGCCTAACAGTAGAACTATTTATTTTTATGGAATTAGGGTGGTAAACGAGCACAGATTCCACCTGATATTAAATGGAAACTGTTGCCCATAATCTTATTTTAAAAACTTAGAAACTTAGATTAGGAATCAAAATGCAGATGCGTTGTCATTCCTGAGGACTCAGATGGAATGCCTCGTTTCCACTAAAAAGGGTCTCCGGTTCTCTGCACTCACCATATGAAACACAGCATCATTGCGATGCTATTTCAGGCTGTTTTCTTTTTGTGTTTTTGTAAATTTTTTTTAGTAATAGTTCACCAGCGTAGATACATTATTCAAATGATAGTACAGGAGCGGCAATCCACCAGCGTTCAAGTCCTCACCAAAATTTACGATTAAAAAAATTTCCATAAACTGACATTATTCTTATGGAATCTGATTATTACTTAAGGAATCAAGCGATTATATAATTTTGACATGTATTGTTTTATAGAATAAGGGTAACAAACGAGCACACAGTCCACCTGATAGGAAGTGATAGCTGTGGCCCATAGACATCTACATCTATCCTCGATTAAGAATCAAAATTCACATGCGTTGTCTCCCCTGAGGACTAAGATAGAATGCCTCGTATCCAGTAAAAACGGGTCTCCAGTTCTCTGCACTCAGCATACGAAACACAGCAGCATTAAGCTGCTATTTCACGCAGGTATTCTTTTAGTAACAATAACAATGACGTTCTAGGTAACATTGATTTTGACGATAAACAAATACTACTAGAAAGTGTCAATTAGGCCGCGAGCTTCAGTACTCAGCACGCTGGGCAAACAGGTTGGTGATGTAGAGCTGATACCCTCGTATTGATAATGAAGATGCAGCATATCAGCAGCCTGTGAAATTTGGAAACTGCAAACAGAAACTAACGGAAAGAGATCAGGCGCAGGACCAATGTGATTTCTTAGATCAATTTTCCGTCTCATAACATCCTTGCCAGATTTGACAATGGCGACAACATCCGAATATTGTTGGGGGATAATACTCCGCTAGAGATATTAATGTATCACAAATACAAGTACTAGTATATGTGTAGTATGTGCTAACTTGTGTTAACTTACCCGTGCTTGGTGACAAAGAGAACATTGTAAAATTGTGCATGTAAAATTCACCGAATTGCGCTTGAGTTTATAGCTAGAGCTATAATGAGAGCATCCATGACTTTTTCTGCCACCAGGGCGGCGCCCCTAGAAAGTGAGGTATAATATTTGACAGATTCATAGCGGTGAAGTTAATTTGTTCGGAAAATGTAAAAATTATTGGTTCTTTCTGTACTATTAGCTATATTTTATATTAATAACATTAAAAATAAATAAACCAAACCACATATATTCATAAAAGTAGAAAAATTAAAAAAAGTTATAAATGTGCAAAAAATTAAAGAGCAAACCACAGACGCATTGTTTTGTGTATTAATATAATACTCTAGAAACTGATAAAATTTTATTAAAAAGCAGTTTCTCAATTAAATTACATTGTGTAACAAAAAAACTTTACCTCAGTGTCAACTAGCGACATCTGGTGAGCAGAAAATTATTAGCCCTCATTGTATCCGAAAAAAGCTGATTGCACTTATAAGGACTTATAGAGATTTACTATATTATTAATCACTTGAAAAAAAAAATATCTACATTCATTGATCGTATGAGTAATTGAATTTTTGTTACAGAAAACACATTTATTCGCATTATTAAATTATTCAAATAAGAAAAGCATAATTTTCATAAGCTTGAAAAATCCCCCAAAAACTTCGTGGTAATTATTATCAGCCAGTTTGATTTATAAGGACTTTCGACTCTAAACCTCTTTTCTTTCCATTCACGTTTAATTGAATGATCAAAATCGGATGGCGTTAAAGGGAGCGATTTGCGATTTCGCGCCTTTTGTCTTCATTGCCGCTAAAACAATGGAATCAATCGATGACAATTGACAACGCGGTTTTACCGCGTTATTCCGACAATGTTTGAAAGCTCTATTTTTAATCTTTGCCTTTTACTCTTTGTCTTTTGTAGAATGAAATGCTTTAGTTGCATGAGACTGGCAGCTTTGAAAAATAAAGTAAAAATAAGATCGTTTTTATTTTTAATTACAGAGCTGCACGTTTTGTGATTCTATTCAGTCTGTGAAAGTCTGCCACTGGACATTGGACTCTCTCTTTGGTTGTGTTTATTGATGTACCTTTACGCTGACTAAGCCACAAAATATCCTACTACATATTTTAAGTATGGAAATAATATCTGTGTATGTCCTTACACTTTTCTTTGCATTTTATTTAAATTCACTACACACATGGGTTAAAATCGGTGAATTTACAAAACCTTACCCATACTGCCAGCCGTTAAGTTCAAACCCCGGTTCTCACTGACATCATTGGCAACACTTCCCCACACTACCATTTTAAGATTTTGAAATATTTCTGACGAGAAGATGTGTAAGTTTCCGAAGTAAGCGTGTATTGAAAATTTAAATTACTTCGACAATCTGTGAATTCCTCTTCACAGAATCATTTTTAAAGTTGATACGCCAATCGTGCTTTGAGTATATCACGAGTATGTTGCAAATAGAGAAAACGGATTAACTATATATTAATAACATATAATAAGAATTTATTTTCATTAAATAATTTATAAAAATTTAGTTCTTAAATGAGAATGAATACCAAAAAACGCAACCTCATAGCTTACGCTATGCCTGCCCTTTGATTTCGCACATAGATGACAGTTACCTACATTAATTTATTAAAATTAACGAATTATATATGTTAATTTTATAAGAAATTTAGTTTTCTTACTCGTAGGAACCGATTCGACTTAGGCAACTTCAAAATAGGGCCTATTCTTTTTTTAAGGGCACTTGCAATTCCCCTGGTGTTGCAGTTGTTCATGAGCGGCGGTAGACAGTTACCATCAGGTGAGCTGCATGTTCGTTTACCTCATCTTATATAAAAAAAAGAATAAAAGGCAATAAATACACAAGTTGAAGTTTGATTTCGTTCAATTATCGTTCAGTTTTAGCCTACTGTCAGTCATTTTATACGTGTAGTCTGTGGGTTAGCTTTACGCAGAGGACATACAATGATCTTCGCGTACAATATAATAACGCGTTCCGGGTATTGATGGGGCTGCCGCGTTTCTGTAGCGCTTCTGCTATCTTTGCGGATGCTCATGTAGATGGTTTCGCCGCCATAATGCGTAAACGTTGCGCTTCACACCTCAGGCGTATTCGCGACGGCCCCAACAGTATCTTACGCGCGTTGGCAGACCGTTGGGACTCACCGATGTTTGCTCGATGGATACGGCTGCACGCAGTCAAGTAGTCATCTTGCTGGCAGCGGCGGGTGCCATGTTTATTTGTATGTGTGTCTTGACTGTTTGTCTGTGTCTGTGTTTTATGTTGAATTGGTAAATTACTAACTTTAGTTATAAGCTCAATTGTTACTAACCCATATGGATCATGATGTCCGAAATAAACGTTTATTATTATTATTATTTCTATCTTTCTTGTTCTTTGTAACATTGATTGTACGTAGTAGGTATAAATGCGATTCTGATTGAAATTAAAAAGTAGAATTAACTCTTGATTTGCTTTTAATTGCAATCTAATAATCCGATTGCCGTTATATATATAAAATATACATATATAATCTTGGTGTTTCCGTTAGTGATCTTGTAACTTCTGACAACATGACTGATTGAAGTCACAATATATTTATTTTGTCGCGGCGATAGTTCATAGCTATACTAGGAGCGATCCGCCCCGGCTTCGCACGTGTTATTTCTGGATCTCGACAACAGCGCCACCTACCGGCTCCAATTGTGAATCTAAACCATCTGAGGATCCACTCATACACACACAAAAAATTTCATCAAAATCGGTCCATCCGTTTAGGGGTTCAGTGACAAACACACAAAAGCCAGCTTGGTGTGAGTCGAGATGTCGCGATCTGCAAGTACGTGTGGCGCATGTTGCGGGGCCAGTTGCACCATCCCTAGATACAGGAGGCGTTATAGCTGTTTTTGACTGATGAGGCGGTGGTTAGGCATCGCCCGTATCCCACATTTAGGTTGCTGTACACAAGGACAACTCTACTATTATTAATTATTAAATATTATTTCCGAAGTAACGGGCATCTTCCATTGCAGCCTGCCGAAGTTCACAGAAGCGGCTATTATTAATTATTTTACTTAACTATAATAATATATATTTTGTATGTCAGTAATTTATATTTAATTTAATTTATATTTTATATTTTAATTTATATTCTTTCTTTTTTTGTATTTGCATAGAATTGTCTTGGTCTTGAAGTCTTGAACTGTTATGATGCTGTAACTGTTTTTGTAATAAATAAATAATATGTATAGTATATACTATACCTAGTCAGGTCATAAGTATTGTCACAC
Source organism: Parnassius mnemosyne (assembly GCA_963668995.1). Lineage (NCBI taxonomy): Eukaryota > Metazoa > Arthropoda > Insecta > Lepidoptera > Papilionidae > Parnassius > Parnassius mnemosyne. The sequence goes on along the minus strand of CAVLGL010000035.1, from coordinate 5,778,632 downwards.
AGTAAAAACTTTTCTTTTAGAATGCTGGCACAAAAAAGTTTATTGAATTCGAATTTCGAATTGTTCATGAAAATAAAACTGTACACTTTTTAGAATTTTACTCATTTTTAAATATGGAGTGGATGCTTAAAGAAGACCGTGTTGCAGTTATTGCGTTGCATCCTTGCGGTTACGCGCCAATTCAAATTTTTGACATACTGAAAAATTTGAATATAACCAAAAGATTCGTTTATCGTACCATCAAACCATACAATGAAGACTCTAGTGTAGATGACAGGTCAAGAAGTGGTCGCCCTCGGTCTGTTAGGACTCCAGCAGTGATAAAAGCTGTGAAGGCGCGAATTCAAAGAAATCCCAAACGTAAGCAGAAACTGTTGGCCCTTCAGATGGGGTTAAGCAGAACCACGGTGAAAAGGGTGTTAAATGAAGACTTAGGGCTTCGGGCATATCGAAGAAAAACAGGACATCGTTTGAATGCTCGTCTAATGGACCTGAGACTGAAGAGATGCCGCGCTTTGTTGAAGCGGTACGCGGGAAAAAATATCGGGAAATTCTTTTTTCGGATGAAAAAATTTTTACCGTAGAAGAGAGCCTCAACAAACAAAATGATAAGGTGTACGCACACAGTAGTGAAGAAGCGAGCAACCGTATTCCGCGTGTCCAACGAGGTCATTTTCCATCCTCGCTCATGGTATGGTTGGGAGTTTCTTATTGGGGCTTAACATTTTTGTGAGAAAGGTGTAAAAACGAAAGCAGTTGTGTATTAAAATACAGTCCTGACGAACCTTGTGGAACCTGTTTCTCATACCATGTTCAATAACAGGCACTGGGTATTCCAACAAGATTCGGCGCCAGCTCATAGAGCGAAGAGCACACAAGACTGGCTGGCGGCGCGTGAAATCGACTTCATCCGGCACGAAGACTGGCCCTCCTCCAGTCCAGATTTGTATCCGTTAGATTACAAGATATGGCAACTCTTGGAGGAAAAGGCGTGCTCAAAGCCTCATCCCAATTTGGAGTCACTCAAGACATCCTTGATTAAGACAGCCGCCGATATTGACATGGACCTCGTTCGTGCTGCGATAGACGACTGACCGCGCAGATTGAAGGCCTGTATTCAAAATCACGGAGGTCATTTTGAATAAACTTTAGTGTCATAAGAATCTATGTTTTGTTAAGTTCATTTTGGTATATAAATGGTTACATAATGAATAAACTTGTTTCAATTATTTTATATTAAGCATGTGACAGAATTTATGACCTGACTAGGTATATATTATTTATTAGTGAATAAAAATTTGTAATATTTAATTGAATGTTTAACTATCAAAATACACAATCACAAAATCTAGACCCGATAGGCGCTATGGTCAAGCTATTAACAAATTTTAAATACACATTATAAATAAATCGGAATGAATTTAGAGTCGAACTCATCGCGCCATCTACCGGAAAGGGCAGAACAACGTCTGCCAGGCCAACTAGTTTAATTAAAAATAAATAAGTTACATTAAAATTGCAGTGCTCACGAGTATGCATTCCAATAGCGCATCAATCTGCATTACTTGACTTGTACCTGGGCGAACTTCCGTCGTAACTAATAATTATCGCCGTACAGTGAATGAAATATAACAAATATATCCCAGGGCGGCACGGCGTCAGCATGTACTGCATAGAGTAAGTACTTTCAGTATACGACACCTTTATAAAATATTTTTTTTAATTTATATTTATTTATAGAATAAATAATATAAATTGAGCTATAAATATTTATAGCTCAAGGTTGCTCAGCGAGCTATGGAGAGGGTTATACTGGAGTTTCCCTGCGTGATAAACTTAGAAATGAGGATATCCGCAGTAGAACCAGAGTGAACGACATAGCAGAACGGATTAGTAAGCTGATATGGCAATGGGCCGGCCATATAGCTCGAAGAACCGACAACCGATGGGGAAAAAAGGTTCTCGAGTGGCAGCCTCGTACTGGCGGACGAAGTGTAGGTCGTCCCCCCCACTAGAAAGAGTGACGACCTGGTAAGACATGCAGGAAGTCGATAGATGCAGGTGGCTCAGGACCGTGTTTTGTGGCATTCCTTAGGGGATGCCTATGTTCAGCAGTGGACATATGAAGGGCTGTAATGATGATGATGATAGAATATGGGTGGCAAACGATCACAAACTCCACCCGATGCTAAATGGATGCCGTGGCCCATAGACATCTGTATTAATGCTCATTTAAGAATCAAAATGCAGATGCTTTGTCACCCCTGAAGACTGAAATGAAATACCTCGTTCCCAGTAAAACGGGTCTCCGGTTCTCCATACGAAACACAGCAGTGTTAAGCTGTTATTTTACGCTGGTATTCTGTGAGAGCGTGGTAGTACTCCTGTTGAGTCGACCCATTTGTACTACAACCATAATATAGCCACACAAAAAATAAACGAACTTCACCATAGACATCGTTACAGTCCTTCACAAGTCCACTGCAGAACATAGACCTAACCCAAGGAATGCTTACCAAGCACGATCTCGGATACCTGTAACGATTTCCTGCATATCCTATCAGGGGTTACATGTTCCATTTAGTGGGACGGGGCGTCCCACTAGATGGAACACTCCTCCTACCGGTATGAGGCCTCTACTTGAGAATCTTTCTTCCCCTGTAGTGGCGAAATCCAATGTGTCCAATATAATATCCAATAGACCATATCTTCCCGTGGGTGTCGTAAGAGGCGATAGAGGGAAACTGAGGCAGGAGATGGGCAGCAGCATCTTTCTGATAACAGCAATTGTACAATAAAAAAACTGTGATTGTCAACCCGCTCGCCAAGCGTGGCAACTATGGTAAGCATCCTTCTATGAGCACTTCCACTTACCTACGTTTTTTTTTATAGGATAGGGTGACAATCGAGCACCTGATGGTAGGTGGTTGCTGTGGCCCATAGACATCTACAACTATCCTAGTAATAATTGTAGATGCGTTTGTCACCCGTGAGGACTAAGATGGAATGCCTCTTTTCCAGTAAAAAGGGTCTCCAGTTCTCTACACGCACCATACGAAACACAGCAATGTTAAGCTGCTATTTTACGCTGGTATTCTGTGAGAGCGTGGTCCTTCCCCGGTCGAGCCGACCTATTCGTGCTACAACTATACTACTAATATAGCTGCAGCATGGCTCTACCACGTATAAACGTGCTTGTTAGTCTTTTTATAAGACAAAGCAAGCACCTGCAATACCCCTGATGTTGCAGGTGTTCGTGGGCGGCGGTCGATACTTTCTCAGTCTGTCTTTTTTCAGGTTTTCTCGTTTATCTCTATTTTATAAAAAAAAAACTTTTACTCGATACTTGAAAAATCGGTCCCAAATGGCATTGTAATTTGTATGAGATAAAATTACTGAACGGCCCGATAGAGAAGATGCATAATTTTTTTTTTGCCAGAGACGATACGATATAAAACGACTTGAGATTGGTTGTGACGTCATTAGATCCGTTGAGGCTGTGAGCCAGTCGCAATTATGCTATATTTTGTATTTTCTATATTCAGATCTCCATGTGTTATTACAAAACACATATAACTTTTTTTTATAGAAGAGGAGGCAAACGAGCATGCGACTCATCTGATGGTCAGTGACTACCGCCGCCCATGAACAACCGCAACACCAGGGGAATTGCAGGTGCGTTGCCCGCCTTTTAGAAAGGAGTAAGCTCTTTTCTTGAAGGTCCCTATTATTTTGTTATTATGTGTAAAATAAAACAATGTATATTGAATAAAAAAGTTTCTGTTTCTGTTTCAATTTCTGTACTATTACCATTACAGCCTATTAAAATCCACTGCAGAACATAGGCTTCCCCCAAAGATTGCCTCACAGATATTTGCCATAGTTGCCACGCGGGTTGACAACCGCAGTTTTTTTTAGACGTTATTAAAAAGAAGTTGCTGCCCATCTCTCGCATCATACGACACTCACGGGATGATATGGCGTAGTGCATAATCTTACACCGCCGCTACACGGTAGGTTGTTATCAGTTATTGTTATAAAAATTGAATCACTTTACTGTAATTAAGTATAAAACTTCCTTTAGTTCATCAGCCCATCAATGTCAATCCAGGTAGGCCTATGTTCGTCATAAGACTTATTAGGCTGTTATGGATGGATGGGATAGGAATGATTCTTAAAACCTTTTAACCGTAAAATTTTACCGTATCGTTCAGAAAAGTCACAAAAATATTTTATGATTATTCCAAACTTATAAGTAACTACTATTCTCTACTGCTTATCAAAAGTCTGAACTTAAGGCTCCATATAGATTGTCTCATATTGGGAATTGCTATCATTGTAGCGGGTCAAAAAACTGAGAGGATGCGCAGCTACAAATATCTAGAGACACGGCTTAATGAGGCGTGGACAATTAAAGAAGACGTCATGAAACGTATTGGTATACTGTACAGTTTTCGAGATGTGGGCATATAGACGTATGTTGGCCATTAGTTGGACTCAAAAGTTGTTTGTCATCCATCGTGCGTACAGCAAAGGAGTGGAATAAGTTGCCAGCATCTGGGTTTCCATCCGAGTATAATGTGGGTGTCCTCAAGGCAAGAGTGAATAGGCTTTTGTTAAGTCAGTGCGCTTCACCATCTTAGGCTACATCACCACTTACGATCACCACTTACGATCATTACGTGGTAGAGCCATGCTGCAGCTATATTAGTAGTATAGTTGTAGCACGAATGGGTCGGCTCGATCGGGTAAGGACCACGCTCTCACAGAAAACCAGCGTAAAATAGCAGTTTCATGCTGCTATGTTTCGTATGGTGAGTGTAGAGAACCGGAGACCCTTTTTACTGGCAAAGAGGCATTCAATCTTAGTCCTTACTTAGCGACAACGCATCTGCATCTTGAGTCTTTATTGAGGATAGATGTAGATGTCCATGGGTCACAGTAACCACTTACCATCAGGTGGACTGTGTGCTCGTTTGTCACCCTATCATATAAAAAAAAGAAAAAAAAGGTGGGATTGTAGTTAAGCGCTGGCTTAGAATAATATGAAAGAATAATTAAAAATTAAAATTTTTGTACCGACTTCAATATAAATTATTAACCACATGTGAAGCACCAGCTTTCAAATAAAAATAGAATCATCGAAATCAATTCACCCAGTAAAAAGTTATGAGGTAAAACACATAAAAAAATTAATAAATAAATAAATAATCGAATTAAGTACCGTCTCCTTTTGGAAGTAGGTAGAAATAATCTCGAACGTATTATATATTATAGTATATTTTTGCGACACGTCAACCAGAAACGGCAAAAAGAAAAGTTGGTCGAAGAAAAAAGTCTCCGCTGTGCAACATCCGAGAATGCACGGGAATCGTGACAGCTGCCGAGCTCTTTCACCTCGTGAAGAACAAGTCGAAAAGGCAGTCGAAGAAGAAGAAGAAGATATTGGGGATGTTTCCCAAATTGCCACGATTGACAGGCAGGTTTACATCCGCACTTTTGTCAGGAAGATGCTTTCTTCTGCCCCTCTTATGACACACACGTGATACGCTGTAACTACATGAATTAAATTTTTTTTCTAAATAAAGCGTAATATTGATATACGTATTATTTATACAAAGTACATAATAATACCACGTTGTGGAATAAACAATAATGCCTTGAAATGTAAAAACAGTTAAAATATCTGTTTAGACCATATATTTTAATTTAATACGAATAATTCCACTCTGGGCGCATGTCAAATGTCCTTTAGACATCACTGGCCGAAAATTAGCAACATGGGGACGATGCGCGCCATTCTAATGTCGTTTGCAATCTATCGGTTTTTATATATTATGAATTATTATTAGTATTTATGATCCTCAAGAGAAGCTTCATACACGTCCATTTACATTAATAAATTTATTTATGCGTAATAAATTTAATTAGAAATGACACATCCCCTTTTCGTAAACATATTAAATTGAAAAGTTTATAATTTTTTTATGCAAGTAAGGTTGACAAACGTGTACCCAATTCACTGCATGGTGGTGGATAGAGCTCTTTACGTCATTATCAGCATTACAGCCTATTAAGTCCACTGCTGAACACAGTGTTTCCCTATAGATTACCTCAGGATCTAGCCTAGTTGGTAGGCGAGTTGGCAATTGCAGGTTTTTGTAGATGTTATTAGAAATAGGCTGCAGTCAAACTCCTTTTTTTTATAGATTTAGGGTGACAAACGAGCACACAGTCCACCTGATGGTAAGTGGTTGTTGTGGCCCATAGACATCTACATCTATCCTCGATTACGAATCGAAATGCAGATGCGTTGTCACCCGTGAGGACTAAGAAGGAATGCCTCGTTTCTAGTATAAAAGGGTCTCCGGTTCTCTACACTTACCATACGAAACACGGAAGCGTTATGCTGCTATTTTACGCTGGTATTCTGTGAGAGCGTGATTCTTCCTCGGTCGAGCCGACCCATTCGTGCTACAACTATACCAGTTATATAGCTGCAGCATGGCTCTACCACGTATTAAATTTTTTCCTTGTTTGCTTCTCTCTCTTACCTCTTACGACACCCACGGGACGATGGGGGTAGTGGATCATTCTTACACCGCCACTACACGATTACGATGCTCTTTTCGCAACCTGTATTTTGATTCTTGACCGAGTATAGCTTCAGGTGGATTGTCGACTAAGGATAACACGTGAGCACTCAATCCATCTGATGTTGGTTGTCCTGATTAATAATAAAATACAGATACATATCACTAGTTCCACTTGAAGACTTATATGGACTGCCTAGTTACCACTCATACTAACACAGTAGAAATGTCCCGATATATTATTCTGTAAGAGCAAGGTTCTTCCCCGATCGAGCCGATTCAGCTACATCATTTTTATAAGCACTGATACTAACGTAATCTATACCTGAATTGGTGTATTACGTTATATAGTCCTGATAATGTCTTTATTACATGCAATGTTTTCTAAAAAAAAAAACTCAAATATGCATGGAGTCTATGGGTGAAAGCAACTAAGTTCTTAATAGGCCTTCTATCAGTAGCGGACTTATGAATGAATGAATTCGAACCAAAACCCGCAACGAAGTAGCCACCTCTGTCCACTGAATCACCCGGTCGTGAATAAAAATATAACATCTGATTAAAAACACAACAGAGCTAACAAGCGCACAGTTCTGGAAATCCGAGCAGCAGCGAGACGAACCGGAGGAGAGATGGTCCATATCTTTTGATGTTGACAGATTTATTGCCTCCTCGCGAGTATGATAAGACGTCGCGCAGTCAATGTGCCGTTGATTTATTTAGATGCAGCTTAACTCGAGGGGTGCAAGCTATCTAAATTCTTTTGTACTAAACCGAATATATATTACTTGTTATAATTGAGAAAATGCGCGCGTAAATCACGCGCCATTTGAAAGACGGTTCTTTTATTCAAGTGATGTATGTACTTGTCAACCAAGTTTGGTAAAGTTACGCTATATCTTATAATAGCTGCAGCATGAATGAGTCGAATGGACCTGTGAATGACTACGCTAGCTATACCAGCGTGAAATAGCATCATAATGCTGTTGTGTTTCGTATGGTGAGTGTCGAGAAGGTGACTTACTTAGCTAACTTATATTAAAAAGGCCAGCATATTCTGGTTATGGTACACCATGCATTCTGGTACACCTGCCATATTTCTGGTTTTGAAGTTGTTTGTGGGCGGCGGTCGACACTTGAGGCAATCTATGGGGGACGCCTATGTTCAGCAGTGGACTGTAATAGGCTGTAACGTTAACGGTAACGGTAATGGGCGACACTTACCATCAGGGAAGCCGAGATCGTTTGCCCCCTCTTCTATAACAAAGACCATTTTTACTGGTAACGACGAATTCCATATTCAACGCATCTGTATTTTGATTATTAATCGATGATCCATTATCTTCTTGTCTTGTCTATATATGTGTAGGTCTATATATGAGAAACAGCATAACTACTACCATACTACCATAATACTACTACCATCAGGTGGACTGTTGGGTCTTTTGTAGTCTTACTTTGTTAACAAGACCAGAAGTAATTAAAACAAAATCGACTGTGTAAAAAAGTAGTGCGTAAAAATTTTTGTACCCTTAAAAAATGTGTAAAACTTTGTAGACCTATGTCACTTCTACAACTAGGACGAATCTTGCGGCTACAGAGTGTACCAAATAAATAGGTGTACACACGCATACATACACACAGTAACAATAACTTTGTAGTTCCCTGCACTCATGCGAAATTTAGATCGATTTAAGCGAGTGACGAAGACAGTGCTGCAATAAACAACTTAGTTTAGAGGCATTTTAATATTGCAAAACTGTACTGCATATTATTTAATAATAAGTAAAAATAACACTCGATAAACATTAACCTCCTTCTAGGGCATCTGAGTAAAAAGGTGCAGTTAGGAAAAGATTGTATAGTTTGAAATGCAGAAAGCGGTGTTCTTTACAGAAAGCATCAGATTATCTGATTTAAAACACATAGATTGAATACTTCCAACTAGGTAACATGTCCCTCTTACTTCTGAGGGAGTAATAGACAAATTAGCCCGCCGCCTACCACCAATGAAATTGTTAATTGCGATTATAGTACTACCCGTGCAATTAATGAATGGGACTGAAAATGGCGTCTACTCTATTCACCTCCCGCTCGCACATTGTCGCTATCTATACACACACTCCTCGGTAAAGACTGCAAAAAATACGTCGCGATATGCGTTTCTCGGTACGTTCTATAACTTCAGTCGAACTTGTCATTAGAATCAATCAATGATAACAAATACCCATAAAGCACAAAAAAAATTCAGTACGGTTTAGTTAATTTCGGATTAGTAAGCTGAAGTGGCAGTGGGCCGGCCTTATAGCTCGAAGAACCGACAACCGATGGGGAAGAAAGGTTCTTGAGTGGCAGCCTCGTACCGGTAGACGAAGTGTAGGGCGACCCCCCACTAGATGGAGTGACGACCTGGTAAGGCATGCAGGAAGTCGATGGATGCAGGTGGCTCAGGACCGTGCTTTGTGGCATTCCTTGGGGGAGGCCTATGTTCAGCAGTGGACTTATGAAAGGCTGTAATGATAGTTAATTTTTGAGCTACAATGCGTTTTGAGAGTTTTCTGCAAAATTAAAATTAATTTTTTTTATTTCAATAGCAATGACAGTTGTTTAATTACAATCAAAGGTTGGGGCCAAACCTTTTAAGTAAAGTTGGCAATTGTGACTCTATCTCTTCTTCTCTTATGTAATACTCGTAATTCAGACCTAAATGGTAATGTTTTGTGCAATTTTAGAGAAGTCAATAAAAAGTACAATTTTCTCACAGACAGGAGTTCACAGAATTTATAGAGTTCTTCAGTCTAATCTAAAGAGTTTATAGTACATTACCTTGAAGAGGCTGCGCTGAATTTTTCAATTTCCAAATATTTTGTTTTTGTAGCACCTCCCGTAATGGGGATGCAGTAGCATATTATAGATTGTGCCACAGTGATGTAAAGGAGAATGAGATTATTGGGCCTGAAGTTAACTGATTGTTGTTAAGTAAAATACAAAAAATAGCTCTTATTATAATCGAGATTTATATAATATATATATATATATATATATATATATATATATATATATATATATATATATATATATATATATTTATATAATATATAATAAAATAAGAAATAAGTTAGAAAATCTATTGTAGTGTATTATTTATGGCAATAAATCGATTACCATAAATAATACACTAATGAAATTCTCGTTTCTAAACGTTATCTTCCAACTTCTCATTTTGAAACTTGACAGGTGAAACTTCAAACTATTTACTTAAAAGAAAAGACAGATTTTCGATTCGATTTGAAGCGAGCGCAATATAATCGACTATCGATTACATTAAGCATTTTAATGTTTATTTTCGATTATTTTTCTATGTTAACTAGGGAGATAAAAAAATGCGTACATATCTACAAAATCATAATAAAAAATACAAAATATCAAAGTTCCAACAAGTAACAGTTACAACAACAATTCAAGTAATCGATCTTAGATCTTAGATAGTTGCTGTTGTTTTAACCTTCGTTAATCGTTTCATCATTTCGTTTCATTATTAACCACAGCTTTTTTGGTGATTGTATACTGATCCTGCTTTTATATCTTTAAGTAATTTTAGTAAAAAATAGCCTATTACAGTGTAATAATAGTGAAAAATCACCTGTTACAGTGTAGGAAATAGATAATCTCACATTTACTTATTCTACAATAACTCAGCTCCTAGATTGACAAATATTGCAAGATTTTCAGCTATGAATTGCTTATACATACGCTTTCAAATGGTCCTACTTTCATCTTGTTAACACTTGGGCCCAAGAATGTATGGAAACGTCTCCTTTGTGTTATTAATTTTTTAGTTGTTACGTGTCTAAGTTTTTTGTTAGACATACGTCTCAGTTTCCTTACTCTGTACTTGTACTGTGCAGTCAATGTGATAATGCCAACTTAGTCTCTGGTCCAAAACAATACTTAGGTGTTTAATAGATTGGACTCTATCAAGCACCGCACATGAACAGTTGGCAGTTTTTAAAATTTTCGTTGTCTGTCTGAGCTAATTTTCGGATTGGTTTGTAATAAAACTTCACGAACAAATATAGAAAAATACCAGGAGTAATTTAGACTAGATTTTATCCGAAAAATTTAAAGATTTTATTAAAATAGAAATCTTAATTCTAAATAAAGCCACATTAATAGATTCCACCCAGGAGAAGCCAAAGCGGGTCGTTAGTTATGTTATTTTAAAATTAAATACAATTATTTTCAAATATTTTCCATTAATATAAAATTTAAAATTAACCGAACTAATTAACGTAACGGTAGTACTGTGCATATTAACGGTACGAGCTCGATGAGCCGCCATTTTTAAATCCATTCTTTATCCGTACGGACTATAAATGCTAATTTAGCACGTGCTCAGCAGTGAAGAAATACGTGAGGAAACCTATATATCTGAATAAATATTATCTGAAAGAATTTCTAAACAAACCTTGAAAACAAAATAATAACTTTAAAAAAAAAGTTCTTACTGGATTGTAGCAAAAAAAAGGCTATTGACTCAGCATAATGCTATAGTAAAAAAGTTACTTGCAGCGCTGATATTCTGTCGGAGCCACACTATTATAACAAACATTATTTTTGAGCATAATCTCTAGGTACCTATGCAAAGTTAGGTAACGAGGCATTCCTTCTTAGTCCTCATTGGTGACGGATTGCATTTTAATTCTTAATAGCCCACTATTGTAACTCACCGACCCCAGTACAGTCTAACCGCGGTAATCCGACAAACGTTTGCAAGGCGGTGTCGGATTATCAAATTTGTCGGGCTATAGAGTACTACCACAGCCCCCTGGTAGTCCGGAACACTTTGAAAAAGAGTACCTTGTAATAAGACATGTTACGTATCAAGCATAAGGTAATGAAAATGTCATGTAATGCACAATAACCTAAACATTATATGACGAATGCCTGCTAGGTCGCAACCATAGTTACGTATAAACTGAGTCAATGGCGCAAATTAATTGCAACCTGTTTGTTCACGTATTCGCGAAGGACACCTCCCCCGTGGCAGATTTAGGTAACGGATATTCTTACACCGCACCGTCACTCTACGGTCTTGTCTACCCATTTATATAAAAACGCATTTTCACAATGCTTTTATGCATATGTCATATCAACTTCTCAACAATATCACATCTCTTCTTAGAAATAATTTAAAAATGGCTGACAAAGCAGCAAGCAAATGTAATTTACATAAAATGATCTCTCTAACAAGACAAAATTTCACACTCCAATTACGGAGGCGTGCACTCGGTCAGATTCTGCACGCAACACCACGCGGACGTTTGGCCCGCATTAAAATATCGTTTACAGCCCTCCGTGACGGGCACGGTACGTTTTAAAGACGATTTAATTGTAAAATGAGATGCGCTTAATTAATTTAAATTTTATTTTACCCCACTGGACTACTAATGAGCACGAGATAATTTGTATATGTACCTAAATTGTATTTTTTAAAACCTAATCCACATACCCACATTAGGATTTCATCTTGTATGATAATAAACATGAGAAAAATAATTAACTTATAATAAGTCCCACAAGAAAAATAAAAAAAGAATATCACTTAGTTTAAAAAGCAAGTGGATTTTAACTAATTGATTTTCTTATCTTCAATATGATTCATTTAGTAAACAAAGTAACGCCATATTACATTCATTATTGCATTACTTCTAAAAACCTTTTATTCCGATGTATTTCAATTTAATTCACAGTGTCGGGGTAAGAGAACCCACTACCCTTATTATCCCGTGGGTGTCTTAAAAGTGACAAAAGGAAACTGATACAGGAGATGGACGGCATTTCCTGATAACAACTTAAAATAATAAAAAGCTGTTGTTGCCGAATCCCTGGCAACGTCTGTCACCTATGGCAACTATCCCCAAATGAGGTAATCTATTCCCTTATAGATTACTTTATTTGGAGATAGTTGCCAAAGGCCAGTATTATATACATTTTTAATAAATTTCATAATTTCTTTATTTTTTGTTAATTAAAGGGCTCACAATTATTCCCACTAAGATTTTCTCCTGTATCGTGGAGGCCTTTTACATACATAAATTGTACAAGGACAAACATCCAGACCCGGCACAATTACTTGTAGATCATAAAAATACTTGTTCCGTGCGGGATTCAAACCCGCGGTCCTAAGTACCGTAAGCCGTAACTCAATGCGCCACTGAGTCGTTGTATTCTTTTTATAATAGTTATCAGATCATCTCTAAACTGAAAAACAAAAAAACACTAAATTTAAGGAAACAATTATAGTGATACATGTTATAGTTTATAGTTTTATTAGTTAATGTTTCATTGTGATAATTACCTGTTGATACTAAGCTGTAACAATTAAGATTTTAGTAGTGTAACAATCATTAGTAATCTATCTATACAAATAAGTAAAATTGAAGTGTCTGTTTGTAATGTTAAAATAACAGCTTTTTACTAAATGCATATGAATGTATATACGGTACTTCACAAAAACACAATTTTTTAAATTTTTGTCTGTCTGTCTGTCGGTCTGTCTATCTGTCTGCTTGTTCCGGCTAATCTCCGAAACGACTGGACCGATTTCGACGGGACTTTCACTGGCAGATAGCTGATGTTCTAAGAAGTAACTTAGGTTACTTATATTTGAGAAAAAGAATTAGGGTTCTGAGCAATGTAATCAAAACCCTAAATTACACGCGGGCGAAGTCGCGGGGAACAGCTAGAATAAAATAAAACTCTTACCCGTATCGTCAGAGTATAGAAGTCTTTCCACAATATTGTGCAGCGCTAATCCCGCGTAAAGGAAACAATAAATCACACCATTAAGTCGAAAAAACGTCGTGCGAGCGACGCACATCGGCAGTGTGAATGTGATTTTACAAACAAAATATGTCATTCCACTTCACTTTCGTTTTAATTATGAAAATATATAATTAGCGTTATGAACGTTGCAAATTACTTAGGCAGAATTTTGTTATATTTTTATAGTTGTTGACTAATTCAATATTTTACAAGAATAGGCATTTTATTATGGATTGCGTTACGGCTAATGTAAAATATTTAAAAAAAATACATAATATTAGCCACCTAAGCTTAGTTTAATTTTAAGGTTTAGGTTTAGTTTTAAGGGTAGGCCAATGTTATGTCTTTATGCTAAGCCATCTTAAGTTTAGCATCTGCATTTTGATCCACTTACTATCAAGTGGACTGTGTGCTAGTTTGTTACCCTAATTCTATAAAAAAAACTATTCACTAAAAACATAGAAGACAAGAAAATTCGCACACTATTTTATAAGAGGTGACATTAGGAAATGCTAAGGAGATCTTAATAAGCTTCCAATAGATGGCGCTATAATAAGTATACCTTCAAATATATTGTTTACGCCAGGTAACAAACTAACAAAACAACACATAGTAACAAAAAAAAACACAGAGTAACTAATCCTTCCTACAACGGGAGAGTTCTATAGCAAGCAGCGGACTTTTTTGGGCTGATAAAGAAGAAATATCCTGGAAATGGGACAAAAACTTTGTTTTTTCAAATCACACATCATCAGTAACTATAGTCTTTACTTTTATAGAATAATGGGGGTGAAATGGAGTGCCTCGTTTCCAGTAAATAAGGTCTACGGATCCCTTTTTTTTATAGTATAAGGGTGACAAACGAGCACACAGTCCACCTGATGGTAAGTGGTTGCTGCGGCCCATAGACATCTACATCTATCCTCTATTACAAATCAAAATGTAGATGCGTTGTCACCCGTGAGGACTAAGATTGAATGCCTCATTTCCAATAAAAAGGGCCTCCGGCCACCTGCACTCTACACTCACCATGAGAAACACAGCAGCATTGTACTGCTTTTTTACGATAGTATACTGTGAGAGTGTGGTCCTACCCCGGTCGTGTAGACCCATTCGTGCTACAACATAATATAACTGATTTTATGTGTTCAGAAAGACGATTAACACCTTCCACAAAAATGCTAGGAAAGTCTCGTTATATAACCACATATGATATTGTACCCGGTGGAAGGAAAAGGGGATATCACCCGCCGGGCAAGGTGTTCTGCCCGGGGAGCGGCCAACGCTCCGAGTTGTAATTCGGAGCTATTCTATATATACTGCTTTAATTTCGGAACTTTGTTAGCGCGATTTAGTGTGTTTATGTGTTTCGCTTGTGACGCGACGACAACGCCGCCTCATCACCCCTCTGCTCAGACCGGAGGTCGAGAGTGCAGTCCGATTGTCGGTGCGTCCTTAATGCCGGTGGGGAATGCATGCTGTGTGCGTAAGGGCAAGTGAAGCCGGGGCGAACGATATGCCGGTGTATAATGCATGCCATACTATGCACTTGCAAGTGAAGCCGGTGAGAACGATGTGCCGGAGCAAGTGCCAGGGATTGCCTTGTAGTCTGCGGTGAGTCGAGAAGAAGGCAAGTAATCTGCGAAAGTGCCGTGAAGCAGAGGCGAGCAGTAAGGCTCAGAGCCGTGCCGAACACTGTAGCGCAGAGAGTAGCTTGAAGGAACAGGAAGTATTATTATTCCAGTGCTGCAATGAACCTTTGTAAAGTTAGATGGCTTGCAGAATGTGAAGACTACAGACAATATTAGCTCGGGAGCGAATGAATGGGGTACTTGAGGGTGATGAAAGTTTTGAAGGTGTAGTTTCCGAAGGTTTGTTGGTGGCGTGTTCAAATCACGTCGGGGTCACCAATGTAATAGTGGTGTATTGCCGTTTAGGGTTGATTAACCTGGCTGCTACAATATAAAACCGAAGACCCTTTTTACTGGAAACGAGGAAGATTTTGAATCGAGGTTAAATGTCCACTTACCATCAGGTAGGCTGTGTGCCCGTTTGTCATTCTTATTCTGTAAAAAAATAATCCAGTGACAAAATTAGCCTTTGAATGTAGTACACAAAGATGGAATATGAATAAATTATAAATGAGCAGCATAAAAGTTTTTTTTTAATATAAAAAACCGGTTAATAAAATAAACTTGGAGTAAATAAATCCTGTACTTTATGTAAAAAAGTGGAGTTACAGTCTAAATATAGATATATTTACACTGTAACTCCACCTTTTTACTACTACTAGGCACATGCCTCCACTCTTACGGAAGTTATGGAGTAAATAATCCACATATTAGGTTGCTCAATACATGGCAGACTTCACATTCACATTTCTACCCGCATTCACATCCCACTGCTGTCACCAAATCGTGTGACCGATTCCTATTTCATGAAACGTTTCGTTCTCTGTGACAATCCGTTTTATTACATACGTGGTGCATGACTGTGTTTATATTGCAACATA
The DNA here is from genome assembly GCA_963668995.1 of Parnassius mnemosyne. Classification (NCBI taxonomy): domain Eukaryota; kingdom Metazoa; phylum Arthropoda; class Insecta; order Lepidoptera; family Papilionidae; genus Parnassius; species Parnassius mnemosyne. Next base: position 5,762,699 of record CAVLGL010000035.1, on the reverse strand, counting down.
CAAACTATGCCTTCTGCAACTTAGGACGATTTAAAATGAAAAAAAAAAAAACTTTAAGCGATTCATAAATATTGTAAAAACTAAAAATACGGATTATTGCGTGTAATTTAACTTATGTAACTTATTTTCAATTCTGAACGTTCTGAGTGCTATATAGCACCCATGGTTACAGGGGGAACTGAGATGTTCGACGTCCCGGTGTAACCGGCTAACTACCTTGAGCTTTTCAATATTAATTTTTGGTCCGATCAATGCAGAACGAGCTTACAGTATCTTAAAGTTTTTCAGTGGTATGTTTGGGTTTGGATTTAATTTTATAATTTCTAGGATCTCAAGCAGATGATAGCAGCCTTCTCTTTTTTGGATGTGTTTTAATTTCAATAGCCTCACGAATCATCCTTGGTAGGAAGCGGTGTTCTTTTGTAAGATTTGATATCTATTAAATCTGATCTAATGGCAGGAACGATCTTGAGCATGTTCACTGCAGACTTTCCGGAGCGTCGCTGTTTCACGTCTTCAGCATAAAATAGGGGGTTAACGCTGCTCTGTTTCGTATGGTAAGTATAGGAAACCGGGGAACTTTTTACTGGTAACGAAGCATTCCATCTTAATCTTCAAGATAGATGTAGATGTCTATGAGCCACAGAATCTACTTACTATCAGCACAGAATAAATAATTTATCAGGTGGACTATATTTACTTGTCACTTTTATTCTGTTAAAAATGTTTTCCTTTACTGCTAAACACGTGGTAAATCAACCTGCGTTGCTCGCATACTTTATGTACGTAAGTGATTAGCCTCGAAACTGAAGTTTTTCAGTTGGATGAGTTCAATATTATCTTTAAAAGTATGTTAATCCATTAATTTATACCTACATTTAAAGAGATCGTAACCTAATGAGGGCTAATAACTTTCTGCTCACCAGATGTCGCTAGTTGACACTGAGGTAATGTTTTTTGTTATACAATGTAATTTAATTGAGAAGTAGTTTTTTAATAAAAGTTTAATAAGTCAAATACTCTAGAGTATTATATTAATACACAAAACAATGCGTCAGTGGTTTACTCTTTAATTTTTTGCACATTTATAACTTTATTTTTAATTTTTATAGTTTATTTGGTTTGGTTTATATATTTTTAATGTTATTAATATAAAATATAGCTAATAGTACAAAAAGAAACAATAACTTTCACATTTGCCGAACACATTAACTTCCCCGCTATGAAATCTGTCAAATATTATACCTCAATTTCTAGAGGCGCCGCTCTGGTGGCAGAAAAAATCGTGGACCTCATTGCTCGACTATCGATCGACTCCTAAGCAGAAATTAGTCCTACCACTTATTAAATAATATAATTATTTTCTAGAATAAATAATAGAATCGGGTGTTACTTTGCGTAAATTCATTATATTAAACGTGTTAAAAATTAAATTTGCTAAGATCCGCAAAACATTAAATTTCATTTTCGTAAATAACATTTTGATTATGAATGTAGGTATTTTACGGTAGCGATAGTATTTTAGTTATATTTTGATTAAGAAACACAGATTAAAAATGATATCAAAGATGTTAAAAATCATTGGCTGATATCCGCGAAATAAAATAAAATGATGTAACCTACCCAGTTTACAGAGCACCTCACGCCCTCCCTCAATTGCGTGTACTATCCCCATCACCGCTAATCTTAACAACGCTTCTCTCAACACCACTACACTAGGAAAGACTCACCACCCATATTATCGACGGTGGTGTGTCTTTTCTAGTATATTTTATTATGTAGATCTTAGTAAATTTATTTTTAACACTCTTAATATTATTGTTATTAATCTGTATTTCTTTATCAAAATATATTATGAATATTATTATTACTAAAAACTAAAATCATATTCAAAATATTATCAACGAAAATGAAATTTAATCTATGTACTCACAACTAAAATAAATATCCGCAAAGCTATAACAAAAACGTAAAAAACCGTCCACAGTAACAAATCATCGGTCCGTATGTCGAGTTAGGTACTTTTTCCTCGGCGACGCCCCAATCCATCTGCGCTCGTCACAAATCAACAAGACGCATGCTTTCCGGCGTGGGTTCAAATCCGCCGCTAATGGTGCCGTCCGATTTATTAACTACGCTACACAAACACGTTAATGTTGTTAAGGAAAATGGGCGAACAGTTTTTTCTTTTTAATTTAGCATTATTTTTAAGAGAAACATTGAATTCAAGCGTAAAGCAATTGATTTTATTCAAATAAATACGACATTTTTATTTAATCAATGTCTATGATCATCACAGAATGGTTAATTTGGCAGATAATGTAAGCAAAGGTTACATACAGCCTGTCATCATTTCAGCACATAGTTATACGTGATAGAGCCATGCTGCAGCTATATTATGGTTGTAGCTCGAATGGGTCGGCTCGACCGAGGAAAGAAGACGCTCTTACAGAAAACCAACGTACATTAGCAGCTTAAGACCGCTGTGCTTTGTATATAGAACCGAAGACCCTCTTCTCTGAAAAAAAAAAAGCATTTCATTTTAGTACTCAGGGGTGACAAGGCATCTGCATTTGGAGTTTTAATCGAGGAGATGTAGATTTCTATGGGCCACAGCATCCACTTACCATCATGTGGACTGTGTGCTCGTTTGTCACCCTTATTTTATAAAAAAAAAAACAATGTAGGTACTTTTGTTAGGCTGTAATGAAAGAATGAATTAAATTACGCTTGTATTATTCATTGAGAGTATGGCCCTTAGAGTCACGAAAGCCAACGATTTGTTATGTTAGCTTCAAAAGCAGACACCGCCACGTTTTAAAGGTAACAATTACGTCAAAATGTAACGAAGTCCTTTGATAAATGTCTTTAAACATAATCATAATACGCAATATAGAAGTTTAAAGAACAACATGTTTAAAACAGGTCAAAACATAAAGCAATAGAACACAAGGGCCGCTTCAACTTACGCAAATGTTCTAAAAGGCTGCCGCTGCAACCGCGCTTATCCTGTCAAAATGGCGGCCGCTTTGCCCGCGCTTTAGAAACTCCCGCGCTTACAAATGTTATTTGTTCAAAGATTAAAGTGAATACAGAGAAGTTCTTATCACTGTATACTATAATGTTAACGTTTAGTTAAAATAAAACACTGATGAAATACTAATCTGTCCTGAATCCTGCTGAGTGTCATCAAATAAAGAAGACAAAGCATAATACTTCGGTCGTCGATTGCAAATTCGAACATACAGTAGTAATTCACTCAGAGCGTCTAAGATTTTCCTCATTGATGCAGCATAATGCTGTTTCGGTAGCCATTTCCTTGTTGCGATTCAATCTATTATAATATTTTATTAGATTTTGTATTTAAAAATGTAATGGAATTTTCTATATAAACTGGAGCTGGGCTGGTCAGACAGAAATGGGCATATTACGTAGTTTACTATCTTCTGGACGCTATAAAATCAAAGATGCAGAGGTAGACCATAAAAGATGGAGAAACCATAACCACCACCTAAAAAGAATAAGAAAATTTCCATATAATTAAACAGATTCTGAAGTAGGAGGTTCTAATTCTTCTCAATGCCATAGCACCGACTTAAGCTAGCGTGGTATTTACTTTTTATGTAAAGTCTAATTTTACCTTTATAATAATTTAGTGATGAATTAAACTCAAAACAATTCTTGCAGGCGGCAAATTACATTCCAAAATGTGCGTTTTCCAACTTTTTATCAGGGATGACTAAATAAATTTCGTTTCTCCTTCAAGCGGGAAATTATTTGATGCGTCCCACCCCTTGCACAATGATTTGGAGTGTTTTTTTTTCGTTGTTCAGTTCCTTTTCCCGGAGACTGTTTAAGAATAAAGACTATAAATTCTGGAGTGTTCCTGTTTGGATAGATGTGTATGTATAGCGTTATTTACTGTTATTTTTTTTTTCTTAAATTTACTTCTCTATTACAGCGTTCCGAAACGTAGCGAACCATTTATTCGATTCTGTTATTCGAATTGTTTCATGCGAATGTCTTTAACGGTATTACTTTTTCAATAAATCGTGTAGGTATAAATGTAAATTAGTCTTAAATGGTAAATAAGTTGAACCGAATATCAAAACATGATTTATAGAAAATGTGCTGAACTATTTCTCTCTATATAAATGCAATCCTCCCTACAACCGGAGAGGTCCATAATCATTAGTGGCATTTCATGGGCTGATTATAAAGAAGAAGAAATAAGCTTCACCCACACGTGATACACTCTGCTGACTGACTGCTCATCGACAGCACTATGTGGTACAAAGGTACAAACGAACACACAGTCCACCTGATTGTAAGTGGATGCTGCGACAGATCTACATTTATCCTCTATTAAGAATTAAAATGCAGTTGCGTTGTCACCCTTGAGACCCAAGATCGAATGCCTTGTTTGCAGTAAAAGAGTCTCCGCGGTTCTGTACACACACCATACGAAACGCATCAGTATTATGCTGCTATTTTACGCTGTTTTCTGTGAGAGCGTAATCGAGCCGGTGCATTCGTGTTACAAACTTGATATAGCTGCAGCTCTAACACGTAATTTACTACAATTAGTTCAACTGAATAAATGATGCAAAAAGCAGTTTCTCAGAAATTAATTACATATTTGGGCCATTTGTTGTAGAGACTGACTGGTAACAAGAGAGCTGGCTCTATTCTCGAAAAAAGCCCTAGGATAGCTATTCAATGGGGAAATACAGCCACCTTTCTATTGCACTATACAGCGAGGAGCAGGACAGTTGACATTTTTTTAAATTTAGTTTTCTGTTATTTCCATCGTTTTTGTTATTTATAAACTTTATATGGTAATTTAAAAGTAAAAACTTTTGTAAAACCGACGTCAATATAAATTATTAAAAATAACTCAAAAACTGTTAGTCAGATCTTGATCAAATTTATATGGGACCACATAAAAAGCACCAGATTTCAAATAAAAAAAGAATTATCGAAATCGGTTCACCCAGAAAAAAGTTATGAGGTAACACACACACACACATAAAAAAAACATACAGTCGAATTGAGTAACGTCTCTTTTTTGAAGTCGATAGAAGAAGTCCTTCCACCTAATAAGTTAACCCTTAACTGACTAGCATAAATGAATAGATATATTGTACGTGGTAGAGCCATGCTGCAGCTATATTAGTAGTATAGTTGTAGCACGAATGGGTCGGTTCGACCGGGGAAAGACCACGCTCCCACAGAATACCAGCATAAAATAGCAGCTTGATGCTGCTGTGTTTCGTATGGCGAATGTAGAGAACCGGAGATTCTTTCACTGGAAAAGAGGCATTCCTTCTTAGTCCTCACGGCTTACAACGCATCTGCATTTTGATTCGCAAACGAGGATAGATGTAGATGTTTATGGCCACTTACCGTCAGCACTATGTGTTCGCTTGTCATCCTTATCCTATAAAAAAATGTAAAAGAAGCGATAGAGGTGTGTCAGGACTGTAGTCCATTGTCTCTAGTATCTGCTTATCCATCTGGGTGACAGGCATCATGTTTTATTTGTGTCATGTAAGGTAGCTTAATGTTCAGCAGTAAAGCGTAATTATGCTGTCACTTTGCATTACTAACTTTTTCAAAACCCACCATTAAAACAAAGTTTTGCTCCAAATATGTATTAAACACTGTTTTTTAAACTTGCCCAAAACAAGTTATAAAAGAGAGTATGATGTGATGAAAGGCATACTTAAAGCGTCTCAAGAATTATGGCGTCGAGCGGCTCTCCCTAGGGGATGAAAGTGAAACGGGGGATGAAAGTCCGAGTTACATATGCTGACATAATATAAAATGTTTTCTTATGTAACAATAATAAAAGGTATTGATTTTATAAGTCATTTTACTAATATTATATATAGCAAGTCGGGTTCGATTACCGCTGGCATCAATGGAATTGTTGTTGGAATTTTATGTCTCATTTTACCACGTGCTTTACGGTGAACGAATACATCGTAAGGAAACCTGTATGTTCGAGGAATAAAAGTATTTTAAACACAAGTACAGTGCTTCTTCTCTCAGAAAAGAGAGGAGGCATGTTCCCAGCAGTAGAATGAAACTATATAAGCTTTAACTACCTATTGGCTTTACTAGTCGGTGGGCTCCTTGCGGTCTAAAAGTTCACCTGGATACTGTATCTATACCACGTACTGAATTCCGGTTCTCAAGATTAAGATAGTTATTATAATAACAGTTACACTTAAACATCTACTACAAAAGTAAACATCTTAAATATCTAAGGGTCAGTGTAGTGCCAGTGGACGAATATACACTACCACATATCGTTCCGTGGATGTCGTAAGAGGAGACAGAAGGAAACAACCAGAAACATGGGTGACATCGTCCTAACAATATCTAAATACTAATTTAAAATTTAAAATTTTGTACAACCGACTTCAATTTAAATTATTAAGAATAACTCAGAAACTATTGATCAGATCTTGATCAAATTTATATAGGACCACATGAGAAGCACCAGATTTTAAATAAAAATAATCATTGAAATCGGTTCACTCAGAAAAAAGTTATGGGGTAACACACATAAAAAAAGAAAAATAAACATGCAGTCAAATTGAGTACCGTCTCCTTTTTGAAGTTGATAGAAAAAATAAATAAAAAACTGCCGTTGCTAAGCCACCTGCCAAGCGTGATAACTGTAGCAAATATCCCCCCTATAAAGCAACCTATGGGGGATGCCCGTAGTGGACTTTTATAGGCAGTAACGGTAACGGTAAACATCTTAGGATTAAGAGATGACAAGTCAATAGGCCTTTGTCTGAATTTGGTTGCAGGTGTCTATGAGCTGGCTCCGTAATACTAAGCGGACTTTTAACTTGCCCACTCTAATCTTTTGTTTTATAGGAGAGGGGGCAAACGAGCATGCAGATCACCTAATGGTAAATGACTACCTACGCCCATGAACAACTGCAACACCAGGGGAATTGCAGATGCGTTGTCGGCATTTTAGAAAGGAGTAATCTTAAACCTTAATCTATACATACAAATAAAATTAAAGTGTCTGTCTGTAATATTGAAATAAATAGCTTCTATTAAGCTCAGGAGTTCATTTACGTGATATTAAGATATAAATAACCATTTTTAATAAATTTGTCTGTCTGTTTATCTGCAAGCCTGTCTCTGTGTCTGTCTGTATGGACTAATATTCGAAATGACTGCACAGATTGTGATGAAACTTTACGAATATATAGAAAGCAATGCCAAGCAATCTAATCTATATTTTATCCGAAAAATTTAAGAAGTTGTTATTTGTAAAAAAAGAAAATTGATTAAATATACGGTCTTTGACTATCTTAAATTTAAATAACGGCACATGAACAGATCTATGCGAAACCGGAGCGAGTCGCTAGTAAAAAATATAAACTCTATCTCGCCGTTTCCTTAACTCTAACATTACTTCCAAAAAAAACCCTTACCCCACTCTCATATTCGTCAATCGTCGTTTCATAAATATGCACGGCAGTTCCGAAACGCGCCCTCTGATTAGACCTAAATAATAAATTCAATTTGCCCGGGCAGCCATCAAATATTTTCCCTGTGATAACGTTTCTATATTTGGACGGGTGGATCTTGGAAATAATGGTGTTATTTAGGGTCTTGCAATATGCTAAGATAGTAGGCTGGCGGCATTAACAAGTCAGGAGATGGTTGCGCTCGGGTGCGGCCACGGATGTCCGTGGAGTCGATTATAATTTTTTTTAAATATTTTGCAGCTCATAAATGAATCCCACGGTGAGACACATTTAGGACAAATGAGAACTAAAAGAAAGGCTAGAAATCCGGATGCTCAAATTCAGTGTAGCTTGGAGAAGGGCTATGTGACTATTTCCTTGAATTCGAGGTAAATTACCGGTAAAAATTACCCACTTCGAATTTCCATACTTATCTTATCTTTATTATATTTACATAATTAACTGGGAACTAAAATAGCCTGCTTAGTAAATAAAGGTGAAGGCCTGACCTTTAATTTACCATGACTACACTATTTACATTTTTTTTAAATAAATTTGATTCAAATTTATTAAAATAATTTTAGTGTTATCCATACAAAACAGTCTTTGGAGTATAATATGTTCAGATGTCACGTCATTTTATATATTACTTAAGTTTTTACGAAATTCTGATCATATATCAATTACGATGCATAATTACATTGAATATTGTAATAATAATTGAATAAAACTATTTTTATACCGACTTCAAAAAGGAGACGGTACTCAATTCGACTGTATGTTTTTTATGTGTGTTAACTCATAACTTTTTACTGGGTGAACCGATTTTGATGATTTTTTTTTATTTGAAAGCACTTCATATGTGGTCCCATATGAATTCTATCAAGGTCTGACCAATGATTTTTGAGTTATTCTTAATAATTTATATTGAAGTCGGTTGTACAAAATTTTTAATTTTAAATTATTAATTTATACAGATTTTATTGCGTTTAATTTTTTTTTTACTTCTCGAGGTTTCGGGTGCTTTGCAGCATCCGTGGTCACGGGGAGGCTGTAATGTAATAATAACTATATATAATTAATAAATACCGTTATCGTTACCATTAAAGCCTATTAAAAGTCCTGAGCTGAACATTGGCCTCCTCATGGCCAACTATGGCAAAGATCTCCCTTATTTGCCATAGCTGCCACGCTGGACAGAGGTTTGGCAACCGACGTTTATTATTGTTTAGTTGTTATTAGGAAGACCATGCCGTCCGCCTCCTGGTTTGTTTCCCTCTGTCCCCTCTTATGACACCCACGGGTCGATTTTGGATAATAGAATTTTGTTACATCGCCGTCTTACATCACCATCACTACTAAGTACTACACATAATATTCGACTATATTACTTATTTAATATAACGTAATATAATTAACGGATTAGTAAGCTGAAGTGGCAATGGGCCGGTCATATAGCTCGAAGAACCGACAACCAATGTAAGTTTGTAATTGTTCACCTGATCTATCGAGTGACAGCCTTGTACCAGTAAGCGAAGTGTACAGCGGCCCCTCGCTAGATGGAGTGACGACCTGTTAAGACATGCAGGAAGTCGATAGTGCAAGTGGGACCTTGCCGTAGCGAGACATGACCGTGCTTTGTGGTATTCCTTGGGTGAGGCCTATGTTCAGCAGTGGGCTTATGAAGGGCTGTAATGATGATGAAGATGAATATAATTCAAAAAATCTTGAAGGTATAACAACGCCTCCATGCCTTTCTCGGAACAATTTTTACGACATCGCTCAGGCCGCGCCGCTGCGCTAGTGGCCTCTTACAATTTTCGCCCGGGCCTTCTGGCGCGCCTGTTAAAAACACAATGAATAATTATTGGGGCTTGTTTCCCTATTTTCTTCCTTTTTATACACATCGCAAGCGGAAAATACGATGAAGTAATGATAGCGTATTAATTTGGTGCATTTGTTCAGACATTATTTTTTTTTTTATAAAACTTAGGGAAATTTATAAGTAAATAAATATATTAACTTTGGTCTCTCAGAACACGATGAAGAAAGGAGGAAAGAAAATACGATGAAATAAATCATAGTGTATTAATTTGGTATAATTTGTCGCTAACGCCGCAAAGGGGTGAACCTCTATTTTTCAAAAAATTACGGGAGAGCAAGTAAACATTTATTATTAAATTAAAAAATTATTAAATTATTAATTAAAAATTAATCTTATTTGTAGTTTTCCATTAAGTCTATTATATTTAATTTTATGAAGAAAAAAGCTAGTAAACGGGGAATAATAAATGTTTCAACGACGAAATGTTCAGACATTTAATTTTTTTTATAAAACTGAGAAATTTTTAATGGAATAAAAATCTATATTAAATATAACCTTTCCGTAAATTTACGAAATTAATGTCCTCCGGACCGAATTTCGGTCACGGCAGCAAGTCTCAACGAAAACTAGCCATCGGCGCAGGACAGGATTATAGTGCCCAAGTGTATGCGCGAGCACAGGTGCACTCTCTACTCCCTCACCCTCATAGTCCGATGGGACGGTAAACCGACACGACTGGAGAGAGATCAGGCGCAGGACCAACGGCTTTACGTGCTTTCCGAGGCACAGGGGTAAGATACCGCCAACTTCCTGACTCCGGGCAGATACTGAGAATTTCTTAACGAAAAAAATCAATAATTGATTTTCGGCCCGACCCGGGATTCGAACCCGGGACCTCGTGATCAGCAGTCGCACTACTACAGCCACTGAACCAATGAGGCAGACAAATTAATACGAAACTATAATGTATGTGTATACAAAAACAACAATAGTGTTTAATAAAAAAAATGTATGTACGAGAAACAAGCACAAGCTAGTAATTGGACAATAAATATCTAGTGTTAGAAATTAGAATGTAGAGCTACAAGAAAATGCATCTCAAAATGATTTGAATAAAAGAACACAACTCTGTAACAAACGTTCCATACTATCACAAACTGTTCTGGAGGCCAATTGTCAAAAACAACAAAGGTGTGAGAGCGGATGCCCAGCTTACTCTCCTGCTTACGCAACCAATCATTATCACCAACGAAACAGCGCACTGCACCATACATTCAGTATAGAGCAATGCGGTTCGACCAACCGTGACATATTCCCGTCACAATCACACACCGTTTTCATATTTGATATTGGAACACAGCAGTGCAAACACTCCCAAAGAATTATACAATACAAACACTCACGCCCGTCACCCAGAGGGGTAGGCAGATACTACGGACTTTCATTTGGCACGATCCTGACACACCTCATTCTCCTCCTTTGCACCCATATATCTACGCATACACGCTTGTCGGTTAAGAGTACTCCTAGTCTGGTCTATTTTCAATATATCGCCAATTTAGTCGATAAACCTTCGTCTAGGGCGTCCCTTCCCGACTCAGCCGTTCACTTCTGCAACATAAATTTGTTTTGTCACTCTTTCCTCGTTCATTCTTTTTACATGACCAAAAACCAGAATTTATTATACGATACAAACACTCATGCCCGTCACACAGAGGGGTAGGCAGACACTACGGACTTCCATTTGACACGATCCTGACACACCTCATTCGCTTCCTTTACATTCATATATCTACGCATACACGCTCGTCGGTTAAGGGTACTCCTAATCTGGTCTATTTTCAATATATCGCCAATTCGGTCGATAAACTTTCGTCTAGGGCGTCCCTTCCCGGCTCTGCCGTTCACTTCTGCAACATAAATTTGTTTTGTCACTCTTTCCTCGTTCATTCTTTTTACATGACCAAAAACCTGAATTAAGATAAATTCTAAAAAACGGCCGCCCCATGCCTTGGGAAGATTCGGCCAAATATCTGGGCGTCACGTTCGATGTCCGCATGAGTTTCGCGAATCACATAAATGTAGTGCTCAACAAATCCAGGTCAAACATTGGCCGCCTCCACCCTCTTGTTAACAGTAAGAGTAAGTTGTCTCTAAAACACAAACTCCACCTGTACAAAACCTGCGTTAGACCTATCATGTTTTTAGCAATTGTAGCCTTCGCCCACACGTATAAGTCCCACCTAAACGAACTACAGAAAATTCAAAACTTTTTCATCCGTAGAGCCACCGTAGCACGGTGCTATCAATGGAATTCAGATTTACACAATGATTGTGTTGACAAGACAGAGATAGAGGGAAGTTGTTCCCTCTATCTCTGAATACTTCACGGAGATGTCTCAACACTACTTTGACAGCGCAGAAACCCATCCGAATTAATCGAATGGCAAACGCAGCCAACTACGTCCCGATACCAAACGTTGTGCTGACTCTCCGTAGACCGTGTACCGTACTAATAGAACAACCACGATCATACACTGACACTACAACCACACCAAATGGAACAAGCACAAATAGGACAACGGATTGGGTGCGTCGCACACGGAGGCGGGCACGACGTGTTCCAGCACACACCGCGTACACACCGTACATCGTCGCGTACTTGGGTTCTCACAGCCCAGAACATCAACCGATACGAGCTAAGTAGTCAGAGAGATACGCACACGCCCACTCGGACAGCGGTTAGAAAGCTCAATAAACCTCAACAGAGGGGACATGATCATTGGTAACAATACTAATCCATGAACCATCATCATCCTCATACTCATCCTAACTGCCGCCTGTTCACTTTTTTAATAGCCCTGTGTCAGATGAATCTGCAAGAGCCGCATAGGCTAAAAGCGCCGATATCACAAAAATAGAGTGTAAACACTGCTAACAGAAAAGATGCCCTACCACCTAGTTAAGTAAGTTTTTACTGTTTATTAGTCTATTTATATAAGAAATAGTATATGAAGGTTTTCAATAAATTTAAGCGTAGGAAATCTATCAGGAGTTCTATGTATATTCTCAATTGTCTAATACAGATTTATTTCATCAAGTATAATATGTGTAAAACATTATTCTTGATGAAAGTAAGCTTAGTTATAATGTTTAAAAGGCGTAGTGTTAGTGTTAATGTATGCTAGTATTCATTTTAAATAATAGAAACCATGGTTAAAATAGTAATTAAATAAATCTGACTGCGTAAAAAAGTTTACACAAAAGATAAAAAATATATACTCACTTCCACAACGTAACGAATGTAACGACACGATTAATAAAATCCATCTAACCACTTACGCTGGCAAGCTTGCCAACGTAATAGACATACATATACGAGGTGTGATCAAAAAGTAAGGTGACTTTTCAAATTTCGCGGGCTACGTCCGCGCGACCTTCGATTTCTTTTTTTTTTGTTATGTTGGTACACTTGTCTCACTAAGTCATTAATGTTTGAAGTGTTATGCGTGCTCGGCGATTTTCTACTGTCGAAAAGTGTTTGCATTAAATTTTGTACAAAAAATGGAATCAAGTGCTCTAAAACTCTTGAAATGTTGACAGTGGCATACGGTGAGTCTACTTTAAGTAAAAAAAAAATGTTTACAAGTGGTTTAAGCTCTTCCAAGAAGGGCGAGAAGACACCAATGACGAACCTCGCTCTGGTCGCCCCCGCACAACATCAACTGATGAGAACGTTGAAGAAATGAAGTAACTAGTGTTGAGGAATCATCGAATTACCATAAGAGAAGTTGATAATAATCGGCATTTCATTTGGAAGAATTAAAGAATGTTTTGGGCATGAGATATGTGTTAGCGAAGTTTGTTCCCAAATTGCTAAATTTTGATCAAAAGAACCGTCGAATGAGGACCGCTGAAAAGCTGTTTTTTTGGCCAAGAACAACATCATAATCATGCCATAGCCACCGTATTCAACGGATTTAGCCCCCTGTGACTTTCTTCTGTTCCCGAAACTCAAGAAATCCATGAAAGGACGGCGTTTTGCAACCATTTAGGACATAAAGACCGCATCGCTGGATGAGCTGAAGGCTATACCAAAAAGTGCTTAACGGAAGAGCTTTGAGGATTGGAAAAAGCGTTGGCACAAGTGTATTGTATCTGAGGGGGGTTACTTTGAAGGGGACAAAATAAATATTGTTGAATAACTAAATATTTTTTGAGAAAAATAAAAAGTCACCTTACTCTTTGATCACACCTTCCGAGATAGTTAGGCAAAAAGAATGTCAAACGAGCATACAATCCACTTGATGGTAAGTGGATCTCCATAGACACTTAGTTATTCTATCCTCGATTATGTATCAAAATAATAAATAAATAAAGTTAATACATTGAATAAAACTATTTTTTACGGATTTTATCGCGTTTAATTTACTTATTTTATATTCCCGACGTTTCGGTTGCTTTCCAGCAACCGTGGTCACGGGGGACTGAGGTGATTGACGTCCCGATGTCAAAGTTAACCCGGAGTACCTTCAGCTTTTTAATTATTAATTTTGGTCCGATCTACGCAGAATGAACTAACTGTGTCTTGAAGTCTTACAGTGGTATGCTTGGGTTTAGTTTTAATTTTATGAATTACAGGATCCCAAGCAGGTGGTAGTACCCAGCCTCCCTCTCTATTGAAATTAGGATGTTTTTTAATTTCAATAGCCTCACGTATCATCCTTGGCAGGAATCGATGTTCTTTCGCGAGGACTTGTGGTTTATCAAATCTAATGTAATGACGGGGGCCGTCTAGGATATGATCACAAACTGCAGACTTCCCCGAACGTTGGTGCTTCACGTCAGCTTTGTGTTCTTTTACGCGGGTTTTTATTGATCGTTTTGTTTGCCCTATATATGAGAGACCACACTCACAATCAAGCTTGTATACTCCTGCATCTTGTAGAGGAATATTGCACTTGACGGATGGTAAGAACTGACTAATCTTCTTCGGCGGCTTGAAGAATGTTCTAATAGAAGCTCGCTTCAAGATGTAGCCAATCTTGTCTGTGACACCTCTGACATATGGTAGTACAGCAGGCACACGCTCGACTGTGGCCGGCTTCACTCGGTCACTGTGACGTAGGCGCGGAACCCGAAGCTTGTTGTCGTGCAGAACCTGCTTGACGTGCTGAAGCTCGGCGGCCAGGTGTTTGCTGTCACAGATCCCTCGTGCTCTCTGCAACAAAGATTTGCCCACGGTAGCTAACTGTGAAGGGTGATGGTGGGATTCACCGTTTAAGTATCGGTTTGTATGGGTCTTTTTTCTATACACAGTGTGACCTACGGTGTTATTAGGATTTCGAATGACTAACACATCTAGGAAAGCTAAAGAATTATTTGCCTCTAACTCCATAGTAAATTGAATTTTAGAGTTTATGGAATTAAGATGTTCTAAAAATGCAGTTACTTTGTCTGATGGTAAAATTGTGAAAGTAATACATTGTTATCCTCGAGTATTTTTTTTTTTCATAATTCATTACAGTCCATCAAAAGTCGAACATAGGTTTCTTCATAGATTGACTCACAGGGTTGGCGGATATTTGGCTTAGCACGCTGGTTGGCTGGTTGGAATTATTACTGAGTTATCATGTTGCTCTCCAGTTTTAATTTACGACACCCACGAGATTATGATTCTTGAGTATTTAGATAGAATTACACGTTACTCGTACTTTTCAAACGTGACAGGGCACAATTAAGCTGCTAGTTTTCGCTGATATTGTGTGCGAGCGTAAACTTTCTCTGGTTAAGCCGATCCAAATGCCCAAAAGAAATTGCACAGTGGCTTTACCACGCATAAATATGCTAAATTATTTTCATAGAATAAGGGTGACAAACGAGCAACAAAGTCCACCTGATGGTAAGTGAATGCTGTGACGCATAGACATCTATCCTCGATTGAGAATCAAAATGCTCATGCGTTGTCACCCGTGAGGACTAAAAAGGAATGCTTCTTTTCCAGTAAAAAGGGTGTCCAGTTCTCCACACTCACCATATGTAACACAGTAGCATTAAGCTGCTACTTTACGCTGGTAATCTGTGTAAGCGTGGTCCTCCTCCGATCAAGCCGAAACATTCGTGCTACAACCATAATATAGTTGCAGCGTGGCTCTATCACCTTAAACATACATGTCAATCACGCTTTGATATCAACACAAAATCTTTTAAAATGAAAGTTACGAAAGTTAAACATAATCATCTATCTACCTATGTTAGAACTCGACAAGTTACCAATCAACCAGGTGTTCGTTCGAAGAGGCCACGACATAAATCGGCATCAGGCTTATTATATTTTTAATTCGCGGCCCGGGTACCAATACATCAGGGTGATTTACTGCGGATCGCTGCAAAACTTGTGAATTTATAGCTCCGCCATTAGAGACGCCCGGTCCGTCGTGACGGGATCTTCGGTGTTGCCTCTAATTAATTTCTTTTTTTAAATGCGCTTCTCATCAACAATCAACTTAACACTCGCAACATTCTAAATCAATTAAAACGGCGGGAATTTCGACAGCCCTAATTCCGATAGTTTCATACCTTTGATCAAAATATACAATACCATAATAATCGTGTAGTGCAAGAACATGCACTACCCCATATAGTCCGGAGGGTTTCGTAAGAAGCGACAGAGGGAAACTGATACAGGAGATCTTGCTGATAAGTACTCAAAATAATAAAAAACTGCGGTTGCCAACCCGCCTACCAAGCGTGGAAAATGAGGTAATTTTTGGGGCGAGGTCTATTACAGTTACAGCCTAATATAATTAGTAATTACATATTAATACAGCCTATTGTAGTCGCATTATAAGGGCGTATTATTTTACTGTTACCTGTTGTTGCGTTGTGTAAAAGAAAGTAATTTTTGGCTTCTTGTGATGAGAAAATTTAATATATAGCACGTGAGGGTAATATGGTCAGTTTCTTATAACTCAAAATCTACAGACTTGTACGCATAGATTGTTGTGTGATACGACAGCTCTTCAGCAGTCATTCAAATAATAAACCGTCAAAAGGGTGCTGCTTTGTCGACGCAATTTGGACACTTGACATTATAGTAAATAAAGTCGATTTTAGTATTGTGTACTTAAGTAAATTTTTTTAAGTAATTTTTTCTAAGTGTTTCTAATTATTGCCAAAGCTTGTTTGCTATTTCTTTAAGGTATTAGTTATAGTATACGACTTTGTGTTTTAATCTCTGTACTCCTACTAATTTTCATTTTATAGGGCGGCAAAGCTTAAAGTGACCATATTACCCTCACGTACCATATTTAAAACTTACAGCATATACTAGAAAACTAAATGCAAGATATCAAATTGCAGCCGAACCACTGAAAGGGCGCTATGGGAAACGATTGCAATAAATCAATAACGCCGCGAGCTAGACAAAATAAAACATAATATAGAGAAATAAAAAAAAAACGTGTGTAACTGCACAAAACTCGCAAAAAGAATTACAGGCAATAACATGCAGCAGTGCTAACTTTGCAAGGGACATAAATCATGACGTCAAAGGAAACTCGCTCTTAAGACTGCATTATAGAGATCTTATTAGCAGCAGGGGTAAGTTTGGCAGTGATTTAGTCCCTATCGGCCGTCAACCTGATTAATGTCGCTAGTAAATCAGCGGATTACGACAATGCGAGAAATGACGAGTCGCGACCGGATCGCAAGCGATACTCTAGCATTGTATAAGTGAGGAGAGGAAGCGAAAGATAAATAATAATATATACTGGCATACTTTTTTTTACACATTTCCATTTTTTAATCGTACAAGCATCATCATCATCACCATTACAGCCTCTCAAAAGTCCACAACTGCGCATAGGCCTCAACTATAGATTCCTTATTTGGAACCGTAGTTTTTTTTAATTATTTTAAGTTGTTATCAGGAAGATGATGTTCATCTCCTGCTTCATTTCCCTTTGTTACCTTTTACGACACCCACAGGATGAAGTCGTTGAAACTTAATTGAGGTGGAATATTTTGTGTCCTCAGGCTGTAACATTCTACTTATGGACAGGGACAGGACAGGAAGATATGAAATAATTTAAAGTCATAAAACTGAATTATAAGATGTCATTATCAAAATAATTAATAATGAAAAATATTATGTAGTTGCGTTTAAAAAGAAACCAAAAAACTAGTATAGTAAGGTACAGTATCAAGTAATATTCAAATGTCGTGTGGGTACGTCACTCAAGACTATTCTCCGTAGGTAGGTCAAGAAAATCATAAAATAAAATGATTAGCCTAAATGGAGAATTCGATTTATTTTTATTCTGCAAAACTTTTAAGAAACGTATTCACGTTACCAGCTGGTAGCTCTTTACTTGCAACCCATCAGTCTCGCATCGAATTATTGAGTAAACACGCAGCGTAATCGCAAGATCGCTTCGTCCGGAATGCGACTGCAAGGGTATCGGGGAAATATTACCCGGAATATTTCTAATATTGAGTGTCGATGGCCAGTAATATTTTTGAAGAAAAAAAATTGTGACGTTCTAAGCGTATTTACACTTACGTATTATATTCGTTTCACTTTTACAAATTGATAGGATTAAGTTCAGTTGTCACGTAATTTATAGTCAGCCGTCAGTGTAATTTCTTACAGCTGGCTGCAACTCTTAAGTGCATGAGAAATTTAGACCATTACTGTGCGCGAACGTATATATAATTTATATACATATCGCAAAGTTTATAAAATAGAATAAGTCATTTATTGTGCTAGTTGTAGGTTTTAGCTATCACCACATCCTGCCTAGATTGAAGCTTACAATATTATTAACATTATAAATTTAAAACATTATGTCATTAATCATTAAATAAAATCAACAAACACGGACAATAAATCATACTGGCGTACAATGGAATATTAATATGTCAAAATATGTGTTAGTTACTATGTGACTCTTTGCTTACAACATAATGAACAAAATATTTCAAATGTCAATTAATACAGAATGTAATTTTGTAGCTAAAATAATTCTTCATGGTGTAAAAACATCTTTTAGCTAACAATTCTAATAATATATTCTCTTTATTTTATTTCAAACTCTTTTAATTTGTCAGGTAAATGATTATTAATTTTTGTTGTAAATGATTATTAATTTTTGGTTCCAATGCATAAAAATGTTTAAGAAAAAGGCTATCACAGATATGTGATATGGTACATATAATCTATAATATAAAAATGATTCGCTGAATGTGTTGCTAAGCGCAACTGAACCGATTTCGCTAATTCTTTTTTTATAATATTCCTTGAAGTACGAAGATGGTTCTTACGGAGAGAAAAATTTTAAAAATTGCCTGAAAAAGTCTAAAAACAACACTTTTCTATATTCCCATACAAAAGATTCGTAATAATACTTAAAAGTCAATTTGAACTTTAATACCATACCATAAAGTTTAAGTGTTAGTGGAGGGGTTCCGGGAAGGCAAAACAATTGAGTGGCGTTAGTATCGTTGGGGTTGTAGTGGCTGTAGTTAGCTTCTTGCCCACCAGAACATCTGACTTCGAATGAAAGTGTTAACTAAGGTTTTCATAGATCCACAAATTTCTAACAATACGTGTTTATTATTATTTTATACTTGGTAGAGCCAAACCAGCTATATTTTGGTTGGAGTACGTATGGGTTGTTATGGGCATAGTACAATTAACTTACAGTAGGTGGCGCGCGTATAGTGCCGACACATTTGTAAGTTATATATCATTCAACATCAATGAATGCATTGTCATTCCTAATAGCATAACTCTTCCAAATTTAAAACGATATTACCACAATTATTTATTCTGCGGCAGCAACGCGCCGTGTACCAGCTAGTAGTAATATAGTTATCTTTTTAGCACACGCACACACGTGCTTTTAAATGACATATAACTTATAAAATAAAAAGGGTAATTAATATTATACACTTGTATGTTATAAAGTTCAAAACATAGTTTTCAAGTGTTTAATTGCTTTGCGCTAGACACAATTATACAATCATTGAATTATTTTTTATAGAATAGACAAACGAGCACACAGTCTACTTGATGGTAAGTGTATTCTGTTGCCCATAGACATCTACATTTATCCTTGATTAAGAATCACAATGCAGATCCTTGCAGAACCTCACCCCTGAGTACTAAGATGGAATGCATCGTTTCTAGTAAAAAGGGTGTCTGGTTCTCTACACTCACCATACGAAACACAGCAGCATTAAGGTGATATTCTGTGGGAGCGTGGTTGTGGAGCACGCTCCACTCCAAGCGATTCATATTATAATTATGTAGAAAGGAAGAAATCTTTCATTAATAATTAATTACTAATATTTTTGGTGTACCCCTAATTATACTTAATGAGATAATTTAAATTCGCGAACGCTATTTCTAATATTTGGCAATGATATTTAAATTCAGTTATTGGAAAATCTTTTAAATAAACTCTGTATGATAAATTTAAAACTAAAAAAAAAAACGAATGTCATCGCATGCTCGACCCGTCGTGAACATGTTTGTGAGCGTGTGCGTCAGACGTCACGGCAGTACTGACAAATTGATTTATGTAGTTGGGGGAAAGACTTGCGAGCGAGTCGGCAACTTCGTGTTTAGGCGGACTGTTTACGCGCCATGCTACAATTTAAGGTCGCGTTCTTTGTGGGCATTTTTTTATATATTATAATGATAAGGATGAAAAACGTATGTGAATACTGTGGCCCATAGATATATCTACATTTATCCTCGATCAAGAATCAAAATGATGATGCGTTGTCACCTCTAAGGACTAAGATGGAATACCTCGTATCAAGTAAAATGGTCTCCGGTTCTCTACACTCACCATACGAAACACAGCAGCATTAAGCTGCTATTTTACACTGGTATTCTGTGAGAGCGTGGTCTTTCTCCGATCAAGCCGAACCATTCGTGCTATAATCTGCAGCATGGCTTTACCACGTACAAATGCTCGTCGTACAAAAGTCGCGTTCTGTAAGGACAAACTATTAAAAAGTGCGACGAATCGATTTTTTTCCCCTGAGAAAAAGTCCATTTACAAGTACCTGTTAAAACTTCTTATTTTACTTTAGTAAATGTATTTCTTGTAGTATATTATGTCAAAGGGCTTTTACAAATGTCGATTATATAATAACCCCTTTTATAAAATATGAAATATTATTTCTTATAAAATTTTTCGCCGTATTTACGAAGGCTTATAAATTTAGAATGACAGTAAACATATTTCATATAAGTTTTACAGGTCATTCGTTCCTTTAAAATATATTTGGTAGATCATTCCAATGCTATTGAGAGAAATTGCTACGTCTTATGGTAATGGTGTTGGTGATGAAGATGTTATAATTTTCCCAAAGATATTTGATAAAATGTATACAAATAACGTCGTTCCAATAATCTTTCTTGAATCAATATTTTTAATGTTTATGTTTTTGTTTCTGAGTTTCGTTTCGCTAGGTCTATTTTGAAGTAGTTATTTTTAAGAAAAATTGTTGAATTAAATCTCAAAACAGAATTTCATACGACACCCCACATGGCGATCTTCTAATAATCTTAACATTGTTTATTACGACCATTTATTAATCATCTGTGTGAAATGTTCTGTGAGACAGATATATATCCAGCTGATTCCTAATGAGTTTCTTAAGCTAAAATTGGCACAGAAGACGAAAAACCTAATAAATGTAATTGAGGAAATTGAGTAAAAAAAAAACATCGAAATGTTTTTGTACTAAACACTCCATTTGACGATCTTGTAACTACAAAAAAAAGCATTTAGTAATTAATCGATATGCAAGACACAGTAATAAAAATTTCCACCTCTACAAAACTTCTTTCACACGTAAGCAATTGACACCTTAAAGCTTTATGGACAAAAAACCCATAAAAGCCTTACACATTAAATCGGAGGATTTAGGATGTGCTCACCAATCGGGTGACATTTGGTTTATGAGCCGGTCCCGCGAGGGCCAAATCACCAATGGTGGACGCATGTGTCTCGTAAAATAGATAAATAATGTACCCGCGGGTCGTTTTGGACTCTAAAAAACTAATCGAATATTATTTTATTATGTAACTATCAGCCCACGCGGTTCTTCTTGACGTTCGATTTTCGTATTGATTTTGTCAAGACCTTGAAAGCGACTAACAGCTAAATTTCCTGTTACGAATTTAATCTTTATAATACTTTATATGAGGTGACAGTAGCTTATTGGGTTTGGGGTATCTTACTTATTATTTACTTTAATAGTTGAAGTATTCTACTAGATGCTAAGTGGATGCTGTAGCCCATAGACATCCATATACATCTGTATTCGATTAAGAATCAACCAGGATAGAATGCCTCATTTACAGTAAAAAAACTCCTCCGGTTTCGCCATTCGAAGACAGCAGCAATAAGTATTATTTGAGAGCGTGGTACTTCTCTGGTCGAGAAGAACCATTAGTGCTGCTGTCATAAAATAGCTAGAACGTGGCTCTACTACGTAGAGCGTAGTAGAGCCACAAAAAAAGTCAAAAAAAGTCGTTAGTTCAAATCCGCTGTTCTCTCTTCTCTATTCCGCTGCACATTCCCACGGCGCCTGAGCCTAGACTCCGAATTTGACAGAGAGTAAGATTTAAAAAAGCTTACTAAAATTTAAAAAATGTACTATATTCAAATACGAATATGGATTTATATTTACTATAAGAAACAATTTTAAAATCTAATTTTCATTTATGAAGTAGTTTTGAAACCTGTACAAATCAATAAAGGAAGGTAATCGACAATAATTTAATTGTTAATACGTAGGCTGCGAAATTCCGAAATTGTAGCAAAGATGGTAAAAATTAATTAGCTGAGATCTGCGGAATGAGCTATAATTATATAATTAATTTTTACCGTATTTAATACAATGTATAATTATCTTTAATATCATTTTTAATATTTCCGCAAATTAACGTCTGATTCTATTAATTATCAGAAATTATAGGTTACGTACGAGGTAAGAAACACATCAGTTTTATAAATTAATTGTAAATATACTTGTATGGTCCTACTCTGTGATAGCGTAGATCTTTACCAATCGAGTAGATTCGTGCTGCAGGCATACGTAGCGTAGCGAAACCATGTAGGAATTGCAAGTCAATCTTGGCTTGGTTCGCAATCTCCTGAAGATCGAGCACCCTGATTTGAGCTATCATAATCTAAAAATCATGATTATAATTCCTCAAATATAACTCTCTGTCCACAAGGTTAAATTTTTGGTTCAAAGTCAGTGAATTTTTTTCCTCTGAAAAGATTTTCACGCGCTAACTTCATAACCTTGTTAGTACTAAGTTTCATTACCAATAAGTATAATACCTAACCACATTTTCCAGATACGAGCATCGGTTCGCGTCGGCTACGTTCTTATCTAGCGTAACGCAACATATTATATTAAGTACAACGTCATAAACTGGCCGAAATTACGTAGGACCTATACCCGAAAACAATGCCTTGATCAGAAATTACAGCCATACGATTATATTCTTTACTGCAATAAAGTTAGGGTACATTTCTATATATTTTTGTAAATCATGCAACTACACGAGTGGATAAGTTTTTTCAATTATAAAAGACTTAATTTATTTCGTCGCGTTTTAGCGAATTTTAACCCTGTACTCGGGCTGCTCGGTCGGAATTCGCTCGGTCCGCGGACGGCATATGACATTGCAACACCGAAAAGGTTATCCACGAAAATGTTAATATAATAGTTGCTCCAGTGCCACGGGTTTTGTTGGCGTGAAAGCATAAATCAATTTTATAGCCCCATCTAAATCAAACGCGTTTTAATGGGCGGCCCCCGTCATATCATAGCGGAGTATGATAATTTACGGTTACTATGTGACGAATGTAGAAATAAAGGTCCCACCCTCCCCTCCCATGGCCTCCCCCACCGAAGTAGGGATTAGTTTTATGCCCTAAACCGGCGTCGTAAATATGTCACCCGTATCTTACGGGGAGAGCGCGTCACAGGAGATAATTTTTGGATTTACGAAGTGTTGGGACGGCGTTGATACGAGTCAGTTTTTCGTGGGTGTCTTCATTGTTTATTTAGATAGCGTCGGCCTTGAGTGATTTACGCCTCTTGTTTTGATGGCGGGACCTGACGCGTTAATCCAGAACTGTTTTAAGATATCGTTACACTAGGATGAGCCTTGCTAGTTCAAGCTGAGTGCACGCTGTAAATATCAGAGAACGCGAGCTAAGTAAAGGCGAGCTCAAAAGGTTTGAATCCGCAAATCGACTACTGTCGTGAACCATTCCTAAGAAAAGCATTTTAACCACACCAGGATTAGTTAAAGGGAATATTAGTGATGTTAATACCATAGCTAATAATATATTCTCACAGAATACCAGCATAAAATAGCGGCTCAACGCTGCTGTGTTTTGGTATGGTAGAGGTAGAGAACCGGAGACCCCTTTATGCTGGATGGGAGGCATTCCATCTTAGTCCTCAGTGGTGACAACGAATCTGAGTTTGGATATCCTTTACTTTTTAAGAAAAAAGAATACAATTAAAATGAAAACAATATGTTTTTGTGTATTTCTTGCGTCTTAAATAAAAATAACTGCTCTATATAGACTTTGTCGACGAACAAAATATAATAATTAAAAAAATATTACGTACAATGATAAAAAAACATATAAAAGAAAAAAGAGCTCAACTTCTTTTTCACTTGTATTGCAGCAATTTTTTTTGTTACTTATTCTAAGGTTGGATCAGGCTAAAGAAATAATTAAAATAATAGCTTAGTGGTCAGCCACCGCAAAGAATACTACACCTTAGGATGCCTAGTGTAGAGCGAAACACGTGTAGTATTATAGTCGGTGGTATGTTTTTCCTAGTGTAGTCTGGTTGGGAGTAGTGGATCTGGAATTAGTGGTGATTATGATAGTGCATTGAGGAAGTGCGGGAGGTGCTCTTCAAACTAGGTAAGACACATCATTTTATTTCATTGAGCGGATCGCTTGTCTTCCTTAGATATTATATAAAAAAGTAAAAAAAAAATGTACGACCCCACGGGCACCAATTAAATTGTTAATTGCAATGTTAAGTGCTGACTTACTTATATTTTATATTGCGATGGAAAACATTTTGAATAAACCTACATATCTAAGGATAAAAAACCGCAATTACTAACAAATTGAACGAGTCAGTATCACTGCCAACTAAACCAGCTTTCTAATGTTAAAATCTTAAAAGGGAGTTAGTTCCCTTTTGCGTAACTTTGTCTTAGTGTCTATATCTACGTGAATGACACTCATTGATGCAAACAAAGATCTTTTACGTCATACCATTGGAGCAATTGGTATTGCTATGACCAAATGGCAGACAACATGTAACAAAAACCCACTAATTCATGTTAAGTGCATTATCAGAATCAGTATTGAAACGTAGAAATAACTTTACTTCAGAAAACTCAAATAAATTTTTATTTGCAAATTGTATGTGGTGTTACCTTTGCATTGGCCAGTATAACAAATAACAAAACATTATTGAGGCATTTGACGCGCCGCATATTGACATTTAATTATAGCAAATGACTACTATCCTTTTTACAAAAAATACCATATCTGTATTTGAAACCATACTATAAGAGTGACGCACGTGACCTGTGACGTGAGCACAGTTTAGCAATTGACTGAGCCTGGCGTACATAATACACTTTCGATTGGAGCTTGTATCGCCCACGACAGTCGCAATTGACCATTTTGTGGGCCCTTGAGCAAAACTCGCAGTCGTTATTTACTATACAAATATAAAAACAGAAAAAAACAAAAAGGAAATACTGCCTAAAACGACACATCAACTGCAGGTTATGCATACAAATAAATCCTCCTCCGTCTGTGTTAAAAATATGTATCCAATAAACACTATGTGACGTCTGAACATTCACAAGACCGTCATTGGACAGATTGCTCTAGGTTGATACGATGGTATAATGAAAATTTAAATCACGACGAGCCGGCTCATCTTCTCCGTAATAATTCACCTTTAAGTATTGAAAATGTAACTTGAGATTGAATCAAGCAAACCTTTGTAAATACGTAGCGTAAATGTCATACAATACAAGAAAGCTTGTAAATGAAAAATAAAAAATTCGTAGAGGATACAGATTGCGAGATTACTATTTCTACAATTCTCAGAGCCAAACTAAACGTGAAATAAGGCAAGGCATCTTTTTTTAATAGGATAAGGGTGACAAACGAGCACACAGTCCACCTGATGGTAAGTGGTTGCTGCGGCCCATAGAGATCTACATCTATCCTCTATTACAAATCAAAACGCAGATGCGTTGTCACCCGTGAGGACTAGGACGGAATGCCTCATCTCCAGTAAAAAGAGTCTCCGGTTCTCTACACTCACCATACGAAACACAGCAGCGTGAAGCTGCTATTTTACGCTGGTATTCTGTTAGACCGTGGTCCTTCCTCCGTCGCGCCGACCCATTCGTGCTACAACTATACTACCAATATAGCTGCAGCATGGCTCTACAACGTAAAATTCTTCGTTTTATTTTAAAGCTTTAATTTATCATGTAGTGGCATTGTACGAATATCTACTTCCCCATATCTTCATGAGTGTCAGAAGAGACAGAGGTAAACAAACTAGGAGATGGGCAGCAGTGTCTTCTTAACAACAATTAGAAAATAACAAACTGTGGTTGCTAACCGGCCTGCCAGCGTAGCAACTATGGCAAATATCCATCAATATAAGGCATCAGTATTAGTTATCTCTATATCTGTCTTTTTCTATTGACTATTAGTGAAGAAAGAAAAGGTAACTTTAAGCAAAGCTTAAATTCACCTATATTTTTATGAGTACGTAGAATAATGATTTTTTCAACGTTATTCCTCAAATGACATGATAATTACGTTTTCTTAATAGAATACGGGTGATACGAGAACACACAGTCCATCTAATGGTAAGTAAATTAAATGTAGATGTCTATGGGCCACAGCATCCACTTACCATCAAGTGGACTGTGTGCTTGTTTGTTATCCTTATCTATAAAATAATTAAAAATTAATAAATTGTGTACAGCCGACTTCAATATAAGTTATTAAGAATAACTCAAAAACTATTGGTCTAACCTTGATCAAATTCATATGGGACCACATGAGATGTATTAACTTTCAAATAAAAAAAGAATCATCGAAATCGGTTTACCCAGTAAATATTTATGAGGTACTAGGTAGTACCGTAGTAGTACCATAGTAAAAGTTATGAGGTAGTAGGTAGTACCGTCTCTTTTTTGGAAGTCAGCAGAAAAGTAGATATTGTGGCTATTTGTATACATTTATCCTCGTTTAATAATCAAAATCCAGAAGCGTTGTCAACCCTAAGGACGAAGGTGGAATACCTCATTCTCAGTAAAATGGGTCTTAGGTTCTCTACACTTCACAATACGCAACACAACACAGTAGTATTTACGCTGGTATTCTGTGAGTGCTTGGTCCTTCCCTGGTTGACCAAGTCATTCGAGCTGCAACCACAATACAACTGTAGCATGTTTTTAGTACGTAAAAACAAAACTTGAGCAACAAAATCACTTCACACGCGAATTTCAGCCTTAATAAAAAAGGCAGAGATGGCTTGATTGAAAGACATCAGACACAAACTGATATAATCAATTCTTTAAAAAAAAGCACATCCGCTTGAATGACCTGTTATTTAATAACGAGATTCAGTTAAAACTACGGCGTGTAGTGGCTATTAATCATCGTAACGTTGGTAATTAATGAAATTTATGTGTGGCGCATATTTCACCCGCTGTATTATGTTATACCGGGACCGAGCGAGGTCATTTCGGGGTTCTATATCATCGATTTGTGGTTTCAACTAATTGTTTTTATTTCTAAATGTTATAAATTTGCCGGAGCTGTGTTTCTACTTAATAGAGCCACGCTGCAGCTATAACATTATAGTTGTAGTACGGATGGCTATGGAAATGGAATTTACCTAAGAATATCCAGTATCCCATATCATCCCGTGGGTGTCGTAAGAGGCGGCAGAGGGAAAACAAATCAGGAGATGGGCAGCAGCGTGTTCCTAATAACGATTAAAAATAAAAATTGCGGTTGCCAACCTGCTTGCGAAGCGTCGCATCTATGGAAAATGTCCTATGAGGCAATCTATGAGGGAGGCCTTTGTTCAGCAGTGGAGTTTAGGCTGTCATGGTAACAGTAAAGACCGGTTCCTTTCGACCAGGGTCGTACCACGTTCTCACAGAATAATTTATGTTAAATTACTTCTTATATACATCCTATTGCTGGGCACAGGCCTCTTATTTCTGAAAGAGTTTTAAGCCAAGGAAATGTCCGCCACGTGTAATGGCAGCCTAATTCTGCTGTGTTGAAAACCGAAGACTCTTTTTACTGGGAACAAGTCATTTGCTATAGCAGTCGTGTCGTTGTAAATGTATGTAGAAGTCTATGGGTCATAGCATTCACTTACCATCACGTGCACTGTGTGCTCGCTTGTTGCCTTCACTCTATAAAAGAAAATTGTTACTGTGTCAACGACAATAATCTAAGGTCAAAATCTAAACTAGTCATTGTTGTCGTGATAAGGTGGCCGCAGTAGCCCATGGATAACTGTAACGAAGTAATAGGTAACAAAAATAGTTTTGTATTTTTAATTTATTTTTGTAATAATTTTTTTTTTTATATAAAACTAAAGTGACTAACCAATTTACAGTGCACCTGTTAAGTGGTGAATACTGCAGTCTATGGACAGCTGCAACGGACTTCAAACAAAGATGGCTACGTGCGTTGTCACCTTTAAGAACTAAGATGGATTGCCTTACAGCCTGCAGCTATTAATTAACATTTATTAAGTGTCGGCGGAGATCGAAATTCATTTGCCTCACAGTATAAATAGATTGCCTCTTAGGGCGATATTTACCATATTTTTTTATAGGATAAGGATGACAAACGAGCACACAGTCCACCTGATGGTAAGTGGTTGCTGTGGCCCATAGACGTCTACATCTATCCTCGTTTGTGAATCAAAATGCAGATGCGTTGTCACCCGTATTATTTACCCGATTTATTTACTTGAAGTATTATACTTATATTACTGTGAAGTAAAGGTTTGCCTCTGCGTTTCGCTTGGTGAGTGCAGGTGGCCGTAGGCCCTTTTTACTGGAAATGAGACATTCCATCTTAGTCCTCACGGGTGACAACGCATCTACATTTTGATTTGTAATAGAGGATAGATGTAGATGTCTATGGGCCGCAGCAACCACTTACCATCAGGTGGACTGTGTGCTCGTTTGTCACCCTTATCCAATAAAAAAAAAACTTGAAGATGCTGTTGCCCCTGTCTTGTTGCCTGTTACGATGTCCACGAGATAGAGCAGTAGTTTCTCCTACACCAAACACATTAACGGCCGTGGTCTTACACTCGAATGAAATCAATAATAGAAGATAATGATTTCTTATATTTACGCGAACACTACACATTGAATAAAACTACGCCGCGTTTAAATCGCGATAAAATCCGTAAAAGTAGTTTTATTCAATAATAGAAGATATTTTAAATTTTAATCTCTGTTTATCTTTCTTTCTTCAATGTTGGTAATTAGTGTTGCCCAAAATCGGTCTCGGTCTTGCAGTCCTTGGTCTTGTTCTTGCATTTTTGCAAGACCAAGACCAAGAACAAGACCGCCTCTTTTTAGCAAGACCAAGACCAAGACTGACCGTGCAAGATTTGCGCAAGAGCAAGACTTAGCTTGCAAGACTCTTGCGTCTTGCAGTTAGGACTAAGTGTCGTTTCAGGGAGTATAGGAGTTCGGGTATACGCTTAGGGACTCTATGAGACGCAAAAGATATAATGAAAAAAAAATTGGAAAATTGGACTTATGCGCATTACGAACAATGCCATAAATATACATAGCGAATGAAAATATCCATTAAAAGAAAAAAGAGTGCATCCCTAGTTTTGACCATCGGCACTTTGATGGTGCGCGGCGTCTTGTTGTCGGCGTCATCAAAGGTCGGATACTGACCTGTCAAAGAAATTGTGCAGCTATTCGAAAGTACAAGGTAAAGATACACGTGCCGGCGGCTACTATTGATATCGCATACAATCGTCGCCGCCGCGCCACACGCTATACATTTAACACTGTTTGATTGCCGCCACAGAGTACATGTTTCAAAGAATAAAATAAGTTTCCGGGTGCTCAGAATGGACACGAATACATTATCCTGATCTCGCAAGAAATCTTGTAATTAGATAATAGGTAGGTATCATAATAATTTATCCTTATCATAATATTAATTATATGCATTTATAATAATTACTTACTATTATTGTTATTATTATTACCTAAAAGATAAACATGTTCAGTAAGTTCACTGCAAATATCGACTTTTGCAAGTGTGTGTTTTTAAAACACAAAGTGCTCGAATATGTCGTCACACATTTGATAAATATGGTTGACACCATAGCACTTTTAAAACACTTGAAATGTGTAAAAATGGATCTGGATCTTGTCTTCAAGGCTTAGTTATTAAGGAGTTGGAGGTAAACCCAGGTAGGCCCAGAGCCGTCATCTTGGAAGACATTTTAGACTGTTGGAGGACGCATGAGACAAAATATCCGATTTTATCGCCCGTGATTTTCTTTTAATACCTGCAACTTCAGTACCTGCTGAGAGATTATTTTCTAAAGCATCATTAGTAATTAGAAAACATAGAAATAGGTTAAGTGATGAGTCAGCCAGATGGTTACTTTGTATTAATGCTTTGTCAAAAGAATAAATATAAAGTAACAGTAATGTCAAAGCTGTTGTGTACATACTGTGAAGTAATTTAATTTGCATTGTATTTTATTTTTTATTTAAATAAATTGTATATTGTATAACTCTTTTATTCCATTTCATATATGGGGAGGGTCCATCAATCTCTTTCTAGAGGGATAATGTTATTTAAAATACAGTGTAGTTATTGCCATTAATTTGTTTTTATATGTATGTTTAACCATGTTTTAGCACATGTAAGCTTATTAAATGTAAACGTTTATTAAGAAACTGACGCCCGTGGCCGTGGGACACTCAGTTGGTTGGAGCATCGGCACGGATCGCTTAGGTCGTGGGTTCAAACCCCACCCGGTGTCAGTTGATTTTTCGAATTTCTCATTAAATATTTAGACATTTGTTAATATGGTTGGTCTTTACTATGGCTATGTTAATTCAAGCTCAATATGTACCTACTCTGTTAAGTTGTTCTAAGATCTAAAGTAACGTTTAATAAATAGTAATAGGCTAATAGGTCATTGCGAGACTTGCGAGACTTGCGAGACTCTTGCTGCAAGACTAAGACCAAGGCCAAGACTCGGAGTGCAATACCAAGACCAAGAACAAGACCAGGTGTATTGGCGCAAGACCAAGACCAAGACTTGCTAAGTCTCGTCTTGTTCTTGCATTTGGGCAACACTATTGGTAATCGTATTTAGAACTTTCAAATTTCAATCATCTTCATGAAACGCTAGAAAAAAAACGTTTGTGACAGACAAAAGATACTGAAGTGATTCCATGAGTGTTCCGCTTTGCTTAAGTTATCACGGAATCCATATAATATGTATTTTTCTTAATATTAACTTTTTTCATATAGTACGAAACCTCTGAAGTAGTTTGAAATATAAGCAATAATATTTCGGATTTATTGTTAAAATACAAAATTCATAGTGAGCGCGCGTACAGTGGTGTCCTCTCCAGGTCATAGATCAGGATGGTCTGACGTCATGTCAGTCTGGCCGAAATAAATAATTCCCGGTTGTCGATGTCTGGCATGTGTTGTGCGAAAGGCCACCACGAGTTACTTGGCTTTTTTTTAATAGAGTATGGGTGACAAACGAGCACACAGTCCACCTGATGGTAAATTGATGCTGTGGCCCATAGACGTCTACATTTATCCTCTATTAAGAATTGAAATGCAGATGCGTTGTCACCCCTGAGGACTAAGATGGAAAGCCTGTATATGTGGATGTAGCATAACTAACGACTGTGAGAGGTCTTGCCCTAAACTTCAATGTGATCGATTATTACGAATTCGATTCTGTGTGTTGACATCAATAAAATATTGACAAATGAAAAAGAAGAATGCGGGATCTGTCCCGACTGTGTATCCTTGTTAAAATACTTTTATTTGAATTATTATTATTAATTTAGTAATAACAATAATAATGTCCCCCAGACCGAATTTCGGTCACGGCGGCCAGCCTCAACGGAGACTAGCCATCGGCGCAGGACAGGATTATAGTGCCCAAGTGTATGCGCAAGCACAGGTGCACTCTCTATTCCCTCACTCTAATTGTCGGTGGGACGGTAAACCGACACGACTGGAGAGAGATCAGGCGCAAGACCAACGGTTTTACGTGTTTTCCGAGGCACGGGGGTGAGACACCGCCAGCTTCATGACTCCGGGCAGCTACTGAGAATTTATTGATGGAAAAGCTCAGTAACTGTTTTTTTTGGTCTGACCCGGGATTAGAACCCGGACCTCATGATCAGCAGCCGCACTACTATAATCACTCATTTACCACCATTAATTTGGTATTAGTTTCGTATCTATAGGCATTTATTATTACTGAATGGATGTACATCTACGTAAAAAAAAACCATGTATTAAGAAAATTGTTTAAATTGCATAAAGCGATCCGCCGTTGTAAAATAAATCATCGGATAGTTTCATTTCATTTTATTACGGCGTGTGCCAGTCAAACCGACTCTCGTACAAAACACGAACTATAAAAATGGTTATTTTATAGTTTTAATAACTTAACTCCGTAGTTACTGTTTACTTCAATATTGTGTGGGCGTGTCAGGCTCACGGTGTCGTTTGTACTTACGGAATTCATCTTATTGGATATTATCTCATTATCTCAATACAGGTTCTTAATATATTAAAGTGGGAATTTATATAAAGATATCATGCGGTGGTGATATGAACCCTAGGTACTAGGAATGTAAATGATGTCGGGAAGCAATTGGTACAACAGTAAAAAGTATTTTTTAGGCAGGAAGGGGTTTCAAGAATAAAAAACCGACACTTTGAAGTTATTTCAAAATTATTTAATTTTAAAACAAGTTACATTACAGGACGCTTGTAATATAACACAAATATATTTACAAAAAGTTACTTTTCGTGCTTTTACATTAGCAAATCTTTAACAATGTCTCTGACTTCATATTCAATACTTATTACTTTATTACTTGATAAGTGACTCGAAATGTGAGGAAAATTGCCAGTGACACTGAAATTAATTTATTCGTAAACAAGTAATTAAAAATATCTAACGGTGTAGTGAAATCATCAATAAGCATCTGTGATAATTCGATTTCATTAAAGAGCTCGAACCTCTCCACATCCGAAGAGCCAACATAACACATTTTCTTTTTTAAAATTAGAACATTGTGCTATTTTGTATTTAATTCTTTCTGCTCTTTTGTGTCTAAATCTATCAGGTGGGGATATATAATATATATTCCCTTTATGAGGGAAATTCATTTCGGAATAAAATCCTTAATAAAGATATCCGCAGAGGAAAAAATATCTGATATAGCTTAGGGGATAGATAAGCTAAGGTAGCACAAATTCGAAGTCCAACTTCGTTTGCAATGACGGGTGATGATTCCACTATTGGTAGATTAAAAATTCGTGTGTTGGAACTTGATTTCCGACTACAGTAGTGAATCGTGAATGACAAGCGTTTTAACAAAAATATTAGTATTTAATATAATTAGTATTTTATTCTATTCACCTTTAATTCAAATAGTACAAGTATTATTCAGTCTCGACTGTCCTTGAGACTCGAACTGAGTGAGTGAGACAGTCTCTATTTAGTAAAAAATAAATTCATACAAGGCTGCTTAAACACCGAAAATTTCGACATATTGCAGCCGAAAAAATTTTATTACAACTAAACAAAACAAAATTAAACTGCCATTTACATTCAGTGGCTTCCCAAATTATAGATGAAGAGTTTTAAAAATATATTGACTTGAACAATTGATATTTTCTAAAGTTATAGTGTTTACAAAGCCATGCGGACTTGATAAATCCACGCCATAAGCCACTAAAACCCCTTTTTTATGTAAAAATAGCAATTAATCGATTTAAAAAAAATATGTACAACAATCATTTATCTTTCTGACAATGTGCTTTTTATATCATTTATATGTATAATATAATTGCTAGATACGATTTCATGCGACAAAACGTTGGAATCTTGGTTTTTAGGCGCTAGTAGATCATACCTACGCGCTTTGCGCTTAAGGCATGCAATATTTTGAGGAATCATGAAGTCCATACGTACGCATGATCAGTAAGCTGAAGTGGCAATGGGCCGGTCATACAGCTCGAAGAATCGGCAACCGTTGGGAGGTTCTCTAGTGGCAGCCTCGTACTGGTAAATGAAGTGTGGGGCAGCCTCTCACTAGATGCAGTAACGACCTGGTTAGAAATATAGGAATTCGATGGATGCAGGTGGCTCATGACCTAGCTTTGAGCATTCCTTGTTGAGCAGTGGACTTTCACTAGAACAACATAAGTGGTTAGCAAGACTGAAAGTTCATTTGTCACTTTCCCGCATATATAAATGCGCTCACAAAATTTCTTGAACGACGCTAGCAACCTTCCCGTAAACAAACTTGAAGCGACAAGCGAACTGGCGGTCTACTTGATGGCAATTGGCTGCTGCAAAAAAATGGACACTTACAATCAATTACAAACAAGGAAGACCTTGTTTCTTGTTTTGTCTGCTGTGTTGTGGTTACCGTGTAGTGGCGGTGTAAGTATATCCACAACCCCATATCATTCCGTGGATGTCGTAAGAGGCGACAGAGGGAAACAAATGAGGTGGGCAGCAGCGTCTTCCTAATTATGACATAAAAAAAACTACGGTTGCCAACCTGCTTGCCAAGCGAGGCAATTATGGCAAATAGTATTATAAATCCCCCCTATGAGGCAATCTATGGGGGAGACCTATGTTCAGCAGTGGACTTTAATAGGTTGTAACGATAACAGTGTGATATGAAATGTCTTTCAGTCTGTAATTACAATGACTCTCTATATCAAATCGGAACATAGTGCAGTGCTCGCTTCAGAAATATGTGAGAGGGTAAAACATACTCAGACGAACTCCAAAGTAGAAAAGAAGTCCCACCTTATAGTACAAAACATTCCTACCTCCCTAAGAAACAGTAATTTACCATAACGATTTCTTATATTTACGCGAACACTACACATTGAATAAAACTACATAGATGACGTGAAACACCAACGTTTCAGTAAGTCTGCAATTTGTGATCATATCCTAAACGGCCCCCGCCATTACATTGGATTTGACAAATCACAAATTCTCCCGAAAGTACATCGATTCCTACCAAAAACGTGAGGCTATTGAAATTAAAAAACATCCTAATTTTAATAAAGAGGGAGGCTGGGTAGTACAACCTGCTTGGGATCCTGTAATTAATAAAATTAAAACTAAACCCAATCATACCACTGCAAGACTTCAAGACACAGTAGTTCTGCGTAGATCGGATCAAAATTATTAATTAAAAAAGCTGAAGGTACTCCGGGTTAACTCTGACATCGGGACGTCAATCACTTCAGTCCCCCGTGACCATCGGTGCTGGAAGCACCCGAAACGTTGGGAATATGAAATAAGTTAACTGAACGCGATTAAATCCTTAAAAGTAGTTTTATTCAATAAGTAATTTACCATATTAATATCCACCTCACTACGTGCAACCTGCGAGCTTATTGCAAATTCTCCACCCAGGACAGGATGGTGAATATTAGAAACAGGATTCGATATTGAGCTTAAAAGAAGACCTTTAAGTTTAACCTTCACCTTTTGACTTTT
The DNA here is from genome assembly GCA_963668995.1 of Parnassius mnemosyne. NCBI lineage: Eukaryota > Metazoa > Arthropoda > Insecta > Lepidoptera > Papilionidae > Parnassius > Parnassius mnemosyne. Next base: position 5,727,440 of record CAVLGL010000035.1, on the reverse strand, counting down.
TCGTACTTAGTAGAGGCACACTCCATCTATATTATGGTTGCGGCACAAATCGATCGGCTCGACCGGGGAAGGACCACGCTCTCACAGAGTACAAACGTAAAATAGCTGCATAATGCTCGTGTTTTATTCACATAGAATACCAGCGTAAAATAACACCTCAATGCCGCTGTGTTTCATATGATGAGTGTAGAGAACTGGAAACCCTTTTTACTGGAAACGAGGCATTCCATCGTAGTCCTCGGGGGTGACAAGGCATCTGAATTTTGATTTTAAGCGATGATAGATGTTAGTATCTGTGGGCCACAGCATCCACTTAAAATCATGTGGACTGTGTGCTCGTTTATAGACACTTATATAAAAAATCTATTTCGGCCAAAAGTAGAAGCTAAAGAAATTGACGAATTTAGGAACTCGGCAACATGCAATTAATGTTTTAATTAAACTTTTGGATATTGGCGAGTTTACTCGTTCATTGCGCGATCACCGCGTGGTATATTAACATCTGCCCTTCGGTACCGTTGGTAAAAAAAAATCGAGTTACATTTTCGTGTTTATTCAGTGTATACAATGCTGCGATCTTTAATCTCCTTTGCAAACTAGACCGTTACCGTTACAGCCTATTACAAGTTCACTACTGAATACAGGTCCCGGTCTGTGATATTGGGCTTATGCGTTTTTGGATTGCGTTATTGCAACCGACAGGTGTTCTGGCGAAAATGCAACATTTTTAACTGTGTTTGTGATTGGCATTTAAAAATTAAGAAAACTGCTGTAATTAATTATTAACTAATAACTAATTAAACTAATATACAAATAATAAAGCATAGGTTGTTGAAAGTAGTTTTAAAAACTCGTCAACCATAGATTTTTATTTTTCAGCTATTTTTGTGAACGGTACACGCGCCCTAATGTACAATATTTGGCCTATTACTTCGCCCTAGGCCCATTGATTTATAGGTTATGAATCAACCTGCCCTCCTCTACACCCCCTCCCCGCGCCCCTCCCAGGCCATTACGCTTACTTGATGTATCGCGCAGATAATGAATCTAGTTGTATTTTTGCTGGCAGCGTGTGATGGAAATATGAAGGTCTGGGGTCTAAGGCCGGGGGAGAGAAGGGAACTAGGGGAGGGGGTGAATTATTACACGTCTGGTAATGGCAGATTCAAGAATTTCAAGAATATATTTATTACTCAAGCAGTTTCATGATTTCTTAGAAACAAATGACACCACATACTTACTATTATCTCTTGGTAATGCATAGATAATATCCCTTGAGTTTACCATTGGTTTACCATTTTAATTTTGTGACTGTGTAAGGTAATCTACTGCTCCATATTATATTTTCAGTATTGGGAGAGGCCAGAGAGGGAAACTTAAACAGGAGATGGGTTGCAGCTACTTCCTGATAACAACTTCAAAAAAAAAAAACTACGGTTGCCAACCCACTGACTAAACGTGGTAACAATGGCAAATATAATGGCGCAGAGTAGGCAGTCTCTCGGTATTCTATAGGATGCATTTCGTTGAGTGTGCGCAGGAATTACACGCTTTAGTTCTTCCCTCTCCTTTCCACCATCGGACAACCAGACGGTCGGCGGTGATTCATCCCTTTGTTGTCGATATTCTACGCATTAGAACCAAACGGCTTGCTTCGTCTTTTGTAATGCGTACAGCAAAGGAGTGGAATAATTTGCCAGCGTCTATCTTTCCGTCCGAATACAATCTGAGTGTGTGAGAAATTTATGGAGGAGAACTATGTTCAGCAGTGGACTTTATATGTAAGTGAATGAAGAAACCATTTCCTGACAACATAATATATGAAAGTTATCCTCTCAACTTGATAAATACCTACGTCTAGCAGTCAACTATTTACAAGATAAGAGTTTATTATGTGCACACATCAGTCACGTCATCGTCAAGTTAATATCAGTCACGTTAAACATATAGTTTAGTAGAAGTCGTAGGACTCCGGTCCCAGACGTCAGTCACGCCACGACTGGCGCGTCAGACGTCACTGACTGTGACGTCACTGATCGGCGACTTCACGGTGCCTTGACTGATGTGTGCTTGAAGCTTGATGATGATGGTATAAAAAGGAAACCAACAGATTTTTATAGACGTTCCACTCGTGTACTAATTTAAGACTAGGTTTTCTTGAGTAAATATTTTTATTTTTTCAGATGCGTAATTTTTATTGCTTATATAATCCATAACTTTATTTATAAGTGGTAGAGCCATGCTGCAGCTATATTAGTAGTATAGTTGTAGCACGAATGGGTCGGCTCGATCGGGGAAGGACCACGCTCTCACAGAATACAAGCGTAAAATAGCAGCTTAACACTGCTGTGTTTCGTATGGTGAGAGTAGAGAACCGCAGACCATTTTTACTGGAAAAGAGGCATTCCATCTTAGAAACGAGGATAGATATAGATGTCTATCACCTACCATCAGGTGGACTGTGTGCTCATTTGTCACCCTATCTTAAAAAAAAATAACTGTAAATAAAATTGAAGTGTTATTAACATAACTGGCATCTGTTAAGCTCGGGGCTTTATTTGTATGTTATTAAGACAAAAAAAAATTTTAATTGTCTGTCTGTCTGTTTGACCTAATCTTCGCTGAACCGACTGTGACAAAACTCTATGAAGAGATAGGCTGTATACTATCCGAAATAAATGATATTTTGTTTTGAAAAAATCAATAACATTTAATGGTCTTTGATGATCTTAAATGTAAATAACGCCACATAAATAGATTCCATCCAAGCGTTGGTCGCTCGTATTTAGTATATATATATATATATATATATATATATATATATATATATATATATATATATATATATATATATATATGTATATATATTGTTTTTAATAATATGTACAGTTGTCTATAGTTTTGGAAGTTCCGATAAATTTATAATACTATAGTTATACCTGAAAATAAAACGCTAAAAACCTCATGATGAAAAAAAAAATTGGCAGCTATTTTACTTTGTTAAAAACTCTTCTCAATTTAATCGGTACCGTCGGAGATAGAACTAGATTTGTACGCATAAGTGAATTTTTAAGATGATTTTTATGTTCTTGAGCTATATGAATTGTATTTGACCGAAAATCGGCTTGAAGAGCCAAAATACTATCTATAGTTTTCCGCATAAAAAGTAAAGTGAAAATAGTAAAGTACTTACACGATATTAATTCTATAAAAATTGTTATTGTAAGTTTATCAATCAAGTTCATCGCGAAATGAATAAAAAATATTAATTTTTCGTCGAAATAAACTAAAATTTCGTTTATCCAAGGGTATTTCTAAACATGTCACCGTTTTAAAATTAAAACAAGGTTCCACTAAAAGGAGAAGAAACGACAAACATTATTTTTATTGTTTTAATTTATTAGTCGCCAATGATGTTTTAAGGTTTTTTCTTAAATTTATTCAAAGTTCACAATTAATATATCACCCCTTTAAAAGCGTACACTTAAAACTAAAAACACAACAGTTTTAAATCACTTGGAAACCGAAGCACCCATCCACGGATAACATTGAAACGCCGATATTGACATTTCATTCAATAGATCTGCCCTGGTTGAATGACGCGCGTCACTGATAACACCCGACCGACGGCTGACGAAGGATCGCCGATCACTGATATGCGCCCGATTGACGCGAAGACTGCTTTGTTTCATTGAAAGTTAGTCAACTTTCCGATCTACGATTCAAGTGACTGGTTGTTAGAGAAAAAAAAAAGAGCTTTCGAACATAATTTAAAAAAGTAATTTTCTTTTTAAATTAAGATATGTGAAGTAAACAAAATACGTATGCACTTTTTAATATATAACATTTTTATAATATTTCTATTTAAAAAATATATTTGAAAGTCTCAGTCAACTGAGCGTTTTAAAAATAAAATCGCGCTTAGAAAACACTAAACAACAGAAAGTGGCGGCAAAAAACGAGTCCTTTCACAAATTCGCGCGCAGCGCCTGACATTTGTCAATCAGCCCTCCCCGCGTCCGCTGTCAGCTGTCAATGACAATTAATGGCATCCTATACAAAGTTTTATGGACTTTATTGCTTCGATTGTGTGAGGAGATGATTAATGTAATCACTAATGCAAATCCTCGCAGCCGTAGCACGGACTGGCGGCTTTGTGTTTTCGTGGATTTCTATAAAAATTGATTTATTATTGTATTTTCGCAGATACAGGGTCCTTCATAATGACCGTGGGCGGCGCGGCGTGGCGAAGTCAATGCGGGAATGAGACGGTTTTGTAAATTTGTATATTGGATAGTTTTGTAGCATTTTGCGAATGAAAAATTGATGGTCAGTTGACGCATGAATACCGACGACGTTGTAATGGATACGCTGATGAATAATATTGAGTAAGTAAATAAGATTTCAAACGTTTTGAATTACGTCGAAATTTATAAAATTTTTACTTAAAATGATCTACCTTGGCCCATTACATTTAATATTTATTGTTTTTTGTTAGGTGATAAAGGTTAATTAAATTAAATAAATGTTTGACAAATTTATTAGAGCGCATCTTTTTTTTTTTTTACTTAAAAAAGGTTCGGTACAAATTAGGTACATTCGCGGCCGCCAAAATAAAAGTTGAAGAGTGAATACACGTAAATAATTCTACCTTGGTGCTAAATTTTAAGATTGGTATTAACATAGAAGTAACCTAGATTTTTATGAATCAGTGAGTGACAAAAATGACACTTTTCAGACTTTAATAACTCAAGAACTATAATGTTTATTCATAAAATTTTGAATAGCTATTATTAGGCATGTAGAAATACAAGTGTGAAAGTGTAATACTTCTTGAGTAAAAGCGGTTTGTAAGTCGCTCGAAATAGTTAAAACAGGACTGACAGAGACTAATAATCCTTGTCGTGCCAATAATGTAGTGTTTCAATGTCAATCAAAGATATTTCTTTATGAAATTGAAGTGACAAATTGGCCGCTGCAGTCTGCAGCTCATCTACACCTACAACTAATTTGAAACAAATAAGGCCACTCAGCGTGTCACCTCAGTGGACTAAGATGGATTGCCTCAGAACAAGTAATTATACTGGTTCCGTACACCCGTCATACCGGAACATAGCAGTGCACGCACTACTGTTACTGCGACGGAAATACGTAAGAGGATGGTATCTACACAAACGGACTGCTAGACACAACAAGAGTCTACGCATTTATAACCCTATGGTTCTATTTCAGTGGACTTTAATCGTATATACATTATGTATATATCTAAAATAGCAACTTGATGCAGCTGTGTTTCGTATGGTGAGTGTAGAGAACCGGAGACCCTCTTTACTGGAAAAGAGACATTCCATCTTAGTCCTCACGGGTGACAACGCATCTGCATTTTGATTCGCAAACGAGGGTAAGTGTAGATGTCTATGGGCCACAGCAATCACTTACCGTCAGGTGGACTGTGTGCTCGTTTGTCACCCTTATTCTATAAAAAAAAATTAAATTAAAAATTTTGTAAAACCGACTTTAACATTAATTATTAAGAATAACTCAAAAACTACTGGTCAGACCTTGATCAAATTTATATAAGGCCACATAAGAAGCAAAAAAATAAATATGTATCTATTGATATAAATATATTTCGAATAAAAAATAATCGTCGAAATCGGTTCACCGAGAAAAAAGTTATAAGGTAATACACATAAAAAAACATACAGTCGAATTGAGTATCTCCTCCTTTTTTAAGTCGGTAGAAAATGCATGTACCGCGTACCAAACATGTGAAGACAGACTAATTGTGTGCATTTTGGATTGCGGCTGATACCAGCGGACCCGCCACATATTTTTTTGCCACACATTAAGGTCTCGACGTAATGTATCGGTACGCTACGATACATTTTGAAAGTTCAAAGACTCAGTATACATTCTAGACATAATATTAACATAAAGAGAACATCAAGGCACACAATTTTTTACCCATGTGGTGTGTGTACTTACCGTGTAGCGGTGTAAGAATATCCACTACCCCTATCTACTACTATCGTCCCGCGTGTGTTGTAAGAGGCGACAGAGGGAAACAATCAGGAATTGAGAGGAGAAAATCGGTGGTCGCGATTTTTAGTCGAGATAACAAAGGGATAGGTGGTTCACAGTTCGACTGCTTATTCGCTCGCGATGTTTTCACCAATTTTCTAATAGTATTTTTTAATAAACATGCCATACTCAATAGACCACCTGTTATTCTTTTAAATGTGCTCTCCTTCATTTAAATTTGAAGAAAATATTATTTCCTTAATGGAGGAAAAATAGAGGATGTAATTTTTAATGTAATTAACTGTTAAGACGATTTTTTTGCTTTTAGTTGAATAAAACTAATTTTACTTCCTTCGTTAACTATGACATCAGAACGTCAAACACGTCAGTCCCTTCGTGACCATGTCGTAAAGTACCCGGAACGACGGGAATTTAAAAAGTTAAAAATTAAAATGAAACGCGATAAAATCCGTAATATTATTTTTATTTAATGTGTAGTATTCGCGTAAATATAAGAAACTTGAGCTAACGACATTCTTAGTCCACTCAAAGGGGTCAAATAAGTAAACTTTAAAAAAAAACTAAAAGTAATAAAATAACCTTTACATTATTTCTAGAAGTTTAGAACATCATTTAATGGCTTCTGAAGTCGTTACGAACACATATAATCCAAAAATTAAACCTCGTAGGAAACCAGAACCTATCTAGAAGGACTTCTTAGCAAAAAAGAACCTCTAACACCTAGTAAATGTCTTGACGAAAATTGATTTCTGAGAAATATATTAGATATAAAATTATATTGTTTTAAAAATACCGCAAAACTATTCAACAGATAAAGCCATGTTTATACTGTACACAATCCCTAAACTAACACAGGCGGACCCCTCCTCATGAATGTCACAATTTCATTATCTGTGCGACGGCGTCTCGCGTCGGCGTCACGTCAACGTCACGTCAGCTGTCGCGCGTTACCCGACGGACGTCATTTACCTGCCAACTGTCGGAATGACAGATTGTTAATTAGAGTGTAAGGTAACCAATCAGGCTGTCGGTGAAATTGCGACTGATTTAGATATAGCATTCTACGCGAGGAGTTGATGTTTTTATAAATTTAGAGAGACCAATAAACTCATGGTTTATCTGATGGTATGTACCCTCTGCTGTCCTTAGAAGTTCCAACTTCAAGCAAAGAAGGGGTGCAGGGTCTTATGGTTTTGCAAGAAACTTGACTGGCAGTGTATTGCTACTTCTGTATTATTGTTTAAATAATTGACTGTCGCTGGTTTAAAATGTTGTCAACGCTGCAGCTATATTATGGTTGTAGCACAAATGGGTCGGCTCCATCGGGATAGGACCACGCGATCATAGAATAGCAGCAGCAAACATAGCAGCTTAATGCTACTGTGTTTTGTATGGTGAGTGTAGAGAACCGGAGACCATTTTTACTGGAAACGAGGCTTTCATTGGAACAACGCATCTCCATTCTTAATCGAGAACAAATGTAGATGTCTATGGGCCACAGTATCCACTTACCGTCATAGAATGTGTGCTCGTTTGTCACTCTTAATCTATTAAAAAAAAATCTAAAAACTAAGCAATATTATAACGTTAAGAACTTAGTAATTTGTTCTAATTAATTGACACTGGCAAAAGTACTTCTCGTTCGAGTCATTTCAATAAAACTCTCCCTTAAATATTACGAAATAATATAATGATTAATATATACTTTAGGTTACACTAAAATCAAATATGACTAAAAACATGACCTGTATCTCGACAAATTGCCAGTTGTGAAAAATATCCCAATAAATAAAGTTTGTCATTAATTCCTTGTTTATACGTGTCGTCCGCTTCTTTAATCGACACAAACAGCAGCTGCGAGCGATTAAGAATCGAAATAGATGTTAACAAATCGATTCTTTTCTCGCTAAAACGCTCCCGCAAACACTGACTATTTTAGTTTGAATGATATATCGCCGAGATTTCGTTTCGGATATTTTGTCATACACGTGGTGGTTGTAGAGGGGACACTGTTTGTTATTTTACACATTAAGTTCAGTGAGGTTGTCATCTCACGATATTCGATATTTCGACGATAATTTTCAAATATATTAATTTGTCTAGTATGTATCTATATCTATACAAATAAATAAAATTAAAGTGTCTGTTTGTAATGTTGAAATAACAGCTTCTTACTAATAAGGCCGGCAACGCATCTGCAATTCCCCTGGTGTTGCGGTTGTTCATGGGCGGCGGTAGTCACTTACCATCAGGTGAGCCGCATGCTCATTTGCCCCTCTCCTATAAAAAATAAAAATACTAAATGCATATGAAAGTATAAAAGGTACTAATAACAAAAAAAACAATTTTTGAAATGTGTGTTCCGGCTAATCTTCGAAACGGCTGGGCCGATTTTGTCAGGATTTTCACTGGTAGATAGCTGATATTATAAGGAGTAACTTAGGATACTTTTATTTTAAAAATAGAATTAGTGTTCTGCGCAAACAAATTAAAACCCATGAAACTGTAGTAAATTCCACTCGGGCGAAGTCGCGGGGGACAACTTGTCTAATATAATAATAATAATAAACACCTAGGTGACAGAGGGAAACTAAGACAGTACATAGGCAGCAACATCTTCCTGAGATCAACTGAAAATAATAAAAAACTTCGGTAGCCAACCCGCTTGTGGATCTTCTTAATCTTCTTACGTCACGTCGGGGTCACCACTTTACGGAATGATTATTTGCTACATCTCGAGTTGTACGATCATAAAGACAACAGCGGATCACAATAAGCCTAATATTGTTTCTTCAGTCATACGGTTACAACACTCGAATAAAGGTAGTCTCATACATTTAGTAGGAAAGTGGTCTAATTATCTGGAAAGAGCTGATTTTTTAAACTTTTCAGCCAGTGCTTGACTGACGGTATTTTGTGATGCAGTCGAGGATGGTAAACTCCCTGACTTAGCTCATTAAAAGCCTATTCACTCTTGCCTTGAAGACCTTGTATTGAAATAGAAAGACAGATGCTGGCCACTTATTCCATTCATTTGCTGTACGCATTATAAACGACAAAGGAAACCGTTGGAGTACGTGGTATGTCGACAGCAAAAATGTGGAGACTAGCCGAGCATCTGGTGGTCAGATAGTGAAATGGAGAGGAAGGAAGAGTACTTTATAATAGACCACAACGTACAACAGTGCCAAAATAACAGACATTAACTGGCAAAACTGGCATCGCCACACAATATTACGCTGTCATGTATTAGTACATGCATATGTGTTGCCTCATGTACTACAATAGGAGGCAGTAATACCATTTCGTATACGCCAGATATAGAATGCGTGACATTTAGTATTCAATTGCCAATTCACCTGCTAAGTATAAGGGGTCATCCTTAAATAGGACAATAACACGACCAACTCTCACGAAGAAGAATAAAGATACTTATGCAGTTTAAAAGTCCCAGAAGAAAGATACCTTGCTGATGCCCCTTAGCAAAGAAGAGATAAAAAGATTTGAGCTGAAGATTACGTTTTTAATGGTATCTAAAGTCATTGTCGTTTTTGAACCATTCAATCTGGGACTCTTTAAAGAAGTACACATTGCTTTTATACGATCATGCGTCGTGAAATATTCGTAATTATATATAATACAAGTTGTCTGGATCTAGAAATCTAACGCTAATTACAGAATTAATTATTCTGAAGTAAATAAATGGAAAATTGAACTGTATAATATATATACTTGTACATTGTTTACTTCGCCGGGCTCACGGCTATATTGCTGAATATGGTCTTGACACCATATTTTCTTGCCTTAAGGATTGAAAACCATTAGGCAAAAGAAAACTATCATCCCAAGTATACCTGGCGAAAACAAGTAAAGTGTAACGAACAAGACTTAAGATTATGGTCTTGTTTAAGCTGTAGATATGAGTAAAACCATTGCACAAGATATATTGGTACTTGCGACAAATATGTTTCCGTTCACGCAACAATCACGTGTGCATAGCACACCAGCAAATGTTAAAAAAGGCTTGCACAACAAAATGACTGATTTATTGATATCAATTATTTTTCGATTAAAATAATCACCTGTCGCCGGTGAGCTATAAAAATGTCGATAATAAGTGGAGGTAAAGCGTGATCCCGTGGCTAGTATGTTTTTATTAATAAAGTTGAAAACTAAACAAAAAATGAGGTGCCTTTTAAAGAAGAAAAAGATAAATAATAAAAAGAGAATAAAATTGTACCAAAAATACAGTCTTTAAGTTATTTCGATCAAATAGTTACTGATTTTAACTTTAGTGTTAATTATTACGTCATTATACGCATTATATTATTGTCAATCAGTCCGCTTGGCAAATTGCCTGGCATATCCTCTCCGAGTGGATATCTACGACTACTATTAACAAGTAATTGATGAAAATACAAATTTACATCCCCATACCCATAACACAGGTAACCAACCTAGTACATGGGCCCTTGCGACTGCTTCAAATTGTATCATTATAAATCAATAAATCATTTTCATTTTTCATTTTCATTTTTCACATCTTTTGAAACTATCCTGATCACGTTTTACATGACTTATTTTAACTAGTGCCATCCTTTAGTAAAAGCTTTTTGGTAATATTATCCAAATATTTTCCCAAGATTTTAAATTGTTATTGTTTACTCTTTGCCTTTTAAATTCAACATTCTTATTTATTAAATTTTCGTTTCCCTTTTTTTGTGAGTAACCTTCTAGAACTTTTGGCACTGTAAAGTACAAATTAGTCTTATTTTTCCATTTCTCTATGGCCTTAGATAGGAATATTGTCGATATAAAATGACTCTTCTGACATAGGGGCGAGGCATAGACCTTCTCTATGAGGACTTGACATGTGCTGTTTTAATTAATTTGAGTTGTAATCAAGATGACGTTGAAACCCATTGACTGTTTTTGCCCACGGAATGATATGGGTACATACATAATATAGAAATAGATTTTTCGCGTTTCTTCTGCGGTCAGAGGAACTTTATTTCGATCGATAGTAGGTTTAGAAGATTTGAAAAATGACATTCGGCAAAGCATAGCGGCAAAGGAAATTCCTTTTATGTCAAACAAATAACATATATTTTATTTCATTTAATTTGTTTTGTCTTCAATACTTACAATGTCAACATCTACTTTAAAGATCTTCGATTATATTTTTATCATCAAGTAATTTATTATAGTTAAGTATATACCTACACAATGAAATAAAAATACAATCAGGTATCAAATTAGTTTGTCTCTAAACATAAATTGTTATCTTTGATTATCAGTTGATAGTTAGAATTATAATTGAGCAAAGTTTAATCTATCACAAGCTAAAAGTTATATAATATGCCATCGCCTAATGGACACGCATGTGGGCGATTGCGTGCGATATCACGTGCGATATGAAAAGTACTACTGACTACTGCGTGGTGCAGTGTCTACTATAGCTCCTAACTTCGACCTCCGCTGAAAACAATCTAGGTGTATTGCTTTTTTCTTTTTATTTTCTTCTTTAAAGAGAGTAACGCTGTTAACATTACTAATGCTCCCGTATACAACTCCAAGTAAGTTTAAAATGCGCAAGTGCCGCCCGGTATTTTAGACCGCTGCAGGTATGACGGATTTGCAAAATGCTCCAGTTGCAACTTGAAACGAAAATCATTACCCATTTCATGGTTAAGAGAGATTTATCTCGAAATACATTGGTTCGTCTGCATATACTAATATAAATATCGACAGATAAAAAAATAACTATTTTTTTGGTTCGCGACAAAATAAACAAAATGGAATCATCATAGAGTTACCTCGCTGTCTGTCTGTCACTGACGTTTTCTAGAGACTATGTCATGTAGATACTTGAAATTCTGAATAGTTATAAAATACGGTTAGATAAATACAGACGTGCGGTTCAACATTTTCTAGAGTAAAATGGTAAGTCTAAAACTACTTTCAACAGACTTCAAAAAAGGATGAGGTTCTCAATTCGACCGTTTTCTTTTATGTGTGTGTTACCTCAAAACTTTTTTCTAGGTGAATCGATTTTGATACTTCTTTTTTATTTGAAAGCTAGTGCTTCTCATGTGGTCCTATATAATTTTGATCAAGATCTGACCAGTATTTTTTGAGTTATCCTCAATGATGCGTATATAATTGACTGAGACTACATTGATGATGTTCTAATTTTATTTATACTGAAGTCGGTTGTAAAAAAATTACCACTTCTGGGTTTTTGCTTTGTGCGGTTATTACGAATTAAAAACTCTAGCGCGTGCGATTGTGATTCAGAAGCCAATTCTAATTTATTATTTATTTATTTTTTTATAGGAGAGGGGGCAAACGAGCATGCGGCTCACCTGATGGTAAGTGACTACCGCCGCCCATGAACAACTGCAACACCAGGGGAATCGCAGATGCGTTGCCGGCCTTTTAAAAAGGAGTAGGCTCTTTTCTTGAAGGTCCCTAAGTCGTATCGGTCCGGAAAAATCGCTGGAGGTAATCGATTCCACAAGGAAATTGTGCGAGGGAGAAAACTTCTTCTGAATCGCATAGTGGTGGACCGCCAATCATCCAAATGAAATGGATGGTATCACGAGTTTTGTCTCGATGTGCGATGGTGAAATTGAGTGGCTGGAATTAGTCCGAACAATTCTTCAGAGCACTCCCCGTGGTAGATGCGATAAAATACGCAAAGAGATGCAACATCTCTACGCAGTGCCAGTGAGTCAAGCCGATCGGAAAGAACTCGGTTGTCGACGATTTGAACCGCTCTGCGCTGGATGCGGTCAAGTGGAAGGAGCTGGCACTGGGGAGCCCCTGCCCAGAGATGGGAACAGTATTCCATGTGAGGCCGAACCTGCGCCTTGTAAAGATGCAAGCGGTGTGCCCGCATGAAATACTGTCAATGTCAATTTGGCTTTCTCTTCCAAGCGACCACGAAACTGTACGTCACTCGATATGTCGACACCGAGGATACCGATACTGGCTGAGGCAACAAGGGGAGTGCCTTGAAACTGAGGAGATACGACAAAGGGATTCTTTTTAGTGGTAAACGCGCAAACTTGTGTTTTCTGGGGATTGAACTGGAATAGAATTAGTCGCCCCCAGTCTGAGACTTTATTCAACAAAGTCTCGACTTCAGACACAAGTTTGTTCCGGTACTCGGCGACGTTTTCTCGAGAAATATTGGCACGGCCGGTGCATAAAGCATCACCAGTGCTATCGTCCGCATAGCAATTAATGTTACTGGTTTGAAACATATCATTGATATGCAGAAGAAACAGCGTTGGTGATAGCACGCAGCCTTGTGGAACACCAGCGTTAATGGGCTTGTAACCGGAGCATGCACCGTCTACTACGACCTTGATGATCCGATCTGCAAGAAAACTGGTGATCCAATTGCACAATTTCTCGGGAAGTCCATAGGAAGGCAGCTTCGAAAGAAGCGCTTTGTGCCAAACCCGATCGAAAGCCTTCGCTATGTCCAAACTAACGGCCAACGCCTCCCCCTTGGACTCCACTGCCTCCGCCCATCTATGAGTCAGGTAGACCAGAAGATCACCAGCCGAGTGACCTCGACGGAAACCGTACTGGCGGTCACTAATCAGCTGGTGATCCTCAAGGTACCGCATGAGCTGGCTGTTAATAATCGTTTCCATTACTTTACATGGTAGAGCCATGCTGCAGCTATATTAGTAGTATAGTTGTAGCACGAATGGGTCGGCTCGACCGGGGAAGGACCACGCTCTCACAGAATACCAGCGGCAAATAACAGCTTCATGCTGCTGTGTTTCGTATGGTGAGTGTAGAGAACCGGATACCCTTTTTACTGGAAAAGAGGCATTCTATCTTAGTCCTCACGGGTGACGAAGCATCTGCATTTTGATTATTTATTAAGGATAAATATAGATGTCTATGGGCCACAGCAACCACTTACCATCAGGTGGACTGTGTGCTCGTTTGTCACCCCATCCTATAAAAAAAAGAACAAGGAGGTGATAGCGATAGGCCTGTAGTTGGACGGATCTGAGCGGTTGCATTTTTTAGGGATCGGGTGCACCAAAGCTGTCTTCCATGAGTTCGGGACTACGCCTAGATAGTAGGAGTACCGAAAAAGACGCATTAAAACCGGTGCCAACTCCGGAGCACACGTCTTCAGCATAATAGGCGGGACTCCATCAGGCCCACTCGACTTGTTGACGTCCAGGGAGAGGAGTGCTTTACGCACCAAGCGCTGTGTAAAAAGCACTTCCCGCATGGAGCACTCACACCGCGGGATGGTCGATGGTGTGTTCTCCCCGTCATCTAGAGTCGAGTTGGAAGCAAAAAGGGAGCCTAGCAGATCGGCTTTCTCCTTTACGTCATGGGCCAGTGAGTCGTCCACCCTGTGCAGAAATGTTAGAGATGGCTGACAGAAGTTCTCTTGGACAGCCTTGGCGAGAGACCAGAATGCACGTGTTTCCGAAGGTAGGCGAACTAGTTTCTCGCCAATTCTGCCGATGTGCTCTGACTTTGCCTTGGCAATGACTCTTTTGAAGGACCTGGAGGCGGAATTATACTTCTTTTTAAGAACGCTGGTGTTTACACCCCAGGACGTTGATACGTCAGCCCAGGCCTGGTAGCACTCCTGCTTATAGCGTGATGCTATTTTACAGGAGCGAACAAACCATGGGATCTGCCTCCGATGGGCACCACAGAGGATGGAATAAAAAGTTCCATACCCTGAAGTACCACATCAGCAACAGAATTGGCAACAACGCTGGGATCTTCGGGCGAGAAGCAAACCCGCCCCCAAGGGTAGGATGCAAAAAAAGACCGCATCCCGTCCCAATCGGCCGACCTATAGTGCCAAACACGACGGCAAGCTGCAGATCGCAACTGCGATGGGAGCGTGAGTGGCACCGTACTCCGGATCAATGGTACGAAGAGCCCAAAGGGGCATCGACGGAGACCTGATAGCCGTCCGTATGAAAGGTCAGCAGAAGGTTCAACAGGGAAGGTACATGATCCTCCACATCTGGAATCCGCGTAGGCGAAGTAATCAGTTGTGTTAGTCCATATGCCAAGGCAAAGTTATAGACAGATCTACCCGCATGATAGGTTAAACGAGAACCAAGCCATTCAGCGTAGTGGGCGGTCAAATCACCGTGTATCACGATCTCTGCGGATGGGACCTGTTGTAGCACGGAGTCTGCAACCATTTGGACGTGTTCGATGAGTCGGTCTGTGTCGGCATTACCGCTATGGGACCTATAGAGGCACCCGTAGACGTGGGGATGGTCGTCGCTGTCTACGCGCAGCCATAGGATGGACAGGTCCGTACCTTCAAGACTGCCGAGGCGTCGAAAACAGATGTCATCTCTGACGTATACGCAAACTCCAGCCCGGGGTACAAAGGAGTGTTCAAATTTGTACCCCGGGTAGGAGAGATATGAAGTATCAGCCGGAGAGGATACCTGAGTTTCGGTTAAAAAGAGCAAAAGGGGTCGCCTTGGTCTTATTGCTCAGGTTGCCCCGAGCAGTATTAATCGCGAGCGGAATTTTGCACCCCCCCCCCCCCCCCCCCAGAATACGCGAGGCAGCCTGAGCACCCACGCTCAGGAGTGGAGTGGTTTGGTTGTGGATGCTCAGCGAGGGATTCTCCAAGGGTGTTGGTACCCTCCTGGTGTAGTCTTCTGTTCAATTCCACTACCATGTTGATGGGGAGGGGGGGGGGGGGGAATTGGGCCTCCGGCCACCTGCACTCACCAAGCGAAACGCAGAGGTAAACCTCTACTTCACGCTGGTATTCTGTGAAGTCGTGGTACCACCCCGGTTCGAGCCGGCACATCCGTGCGACAGCAAAAGCTGCCGCGTGGCTCTACCACTGTTAAAACTTGCATTCTTCTTCATCCCTCAGGAACCACTACTAATTATTCTACTAAAAATCTATTTCCTTTAATAGAATAAGGGTAACAAACGAGTACACAGTTCACCTGATGGCAAGTAGATGCTATGGCCCATAGACATAGACATCTACCCACGGTTAACAATCAATATGTGTTGTTACCCCTGAGGACTAAGATGGAATGCCTAGTTTACAGTGATTACTTGCATTCTTCTTCATCGGTCAGTAAAAGTCCAGGTGATGAGTCTCACTTGTTTGAAGAAATATTTGCCTTAATCCTCATTCTTAGTAGGTGGATCACAGTAACTAGACATTTCGCATATTTTACGCTGTTTTCCGCCACCGGTTTGGATGTTTACGCCTGATGAGATATGGTCATAGCGCCATTTATCACAAGCAATAAAATCTCTTTGGGGTTTCTTATAGTCGCCTCTTACGACCCCCACGGGTATATGATATGGCGATGGATTCTTTCAACGCCACCACACTTTTGTCTTGTAAACAGGTATATATCGTGCAGCACAACTGTAAATTCAATTAATATCAACTTGACGTTGGAAGATCCAACAATGTGCGTATATCTAAAAATTTCCTGCTACACATTGTAAACTCTGCAATTTTCCGAACCGGTATGACTTAAAAATCTTGAAGAGACAATTTTTTTAAAAGGCCGGCAAAGCCCTTTCAATTCCTTTTGTGTTACAGATATTAATTAATGGACATTGATCGTAAGTTACCATTGCCGCATGCTGGTTTGCCACAAATTTTTATTTAAAAAAAGGTAGTCAAGAAGCGTCTTGCAAATGGTTTACCAAATCGCAGTCTCTAAACATCTAGGATAAGTTTAATGCAACGGTTTTCCCATCACTTTGCAGGAATGAAAGACTATGTTGGTGACTTTGTTGCTTCATTAAAAGTCTCAGAGCTGCCTCCAGTGTTGGGCTTCCTATTTTACAGTTCGGCAGCTGATGTACACTGATTTTTCACTTATAAACCTATATATTAGTGTTTGACTATGTTGTTGATGTTGATGCGTGGTTATACGTGGCAGAGCCATGCTGCAGCTATATTAATAGTATAGTTGTAGCACGAATGGGTCGACTCGACCGGGGAAGGACCACGCTCCCACAGAATACCAGCGTAAAATTGCAGCTTAACACTACTGTGTTTCGTATGGTGAGTGTAAAGAACCGGAGACCCTTTTTACTGGAAACGAGGCATTCCATCTTAGTCCTCAGGAGTGACGACGCATCTGCATTTTGATTCTTAAACAAGGATAGATGTAGATGTCTATGGTTCACAGCAACCACTTACCATCAGGTGGACTGTGTGCTCGTTTGTCCCTCTATCCTATAAAAATAGAATAGGATAGAATAACCAAAGATGACAAAGCGCACTGACTTACTTAGCTTAAGATTTGCAATAATTTTTTTGTGAAATCCAGATACTATACAACAATAATATCATTTATATTCTAATTATGCAACGTAAAAAAATATATTGAAAAAGTCAGTTGGTAAGTCGCGTCTATAATCTACATATTCATTGATCATTGTTTGTTCTTAGAACACGCGGGGGTGAGTAGATCGAGCCGGTGCGGGGTGGGGGCGGGGGCAGCAGATGCGCGCGCGCCGTCGCCGCCGTGACGAGACTTGACAGACATAAATCAATTGTCAAAACCACCAGCTCTGTACCTAATCTCGCGGGACTAATAGCGCGTGACGAGACATGTATGGATGTGCCGCTGGACCGACGATGTAAGAGAAAAGCGGTTCTTTGGTGGTGGGTCTATTCAAGTGTGAACTTGTTGTAGAAATTGTTAATGATTTTGTTGAGTTGTATTTCAAAATGATATAGAATTAAAATCTAATAACGTATTATTTCATGATCTTTAATCTGAAGAAGATAAAATGTTATGTGAAAATAATTCAAAAATAATATGACTACCCACTTAGGTTATGTTTACTTACGTTACTCTTTTTTTTCAAACATGATAATATAAAATATAATTCTTTGAAAGGCGACATCGTTACAGACTATTAAAACTCCTCTACCACGCATTGCCTTTTCCCATAGATTACTTTATAGGGGGATATTTAACAAACTTGAAATTCAGATCGGAACCTGAAAAGCAAAATCGTCATTTAGATTTTTTTTTGAAAAGTCAACTTCATCAATGTTAAAAACTATAATAAAAACTAGTAACTTAATTATAATCTGTAGTTCGTATTTTTAAAATATAACAATAACAATTTTTTTATATGATCAGTATCCACATTACTAATCATCCCTTTAACCAGTTGATATAAGCTTATGATTTTTGTACTAAGAGTAGTTCACTAGAACAGTTGAATAGTGGATTTGATCCACGAATTTCTGAGTTTGCCGTTTATTCTGTCCCTTTTATTGACGGACTAAGATCCAACTATCCAAACAATGATCGATGAATCCAAAAACGAATTGACGAGCCGAACCCCTAAGAATGGTAATGGTGAGCAAGATCACCAGTACTGGCCCACTCAACCAATTGCTTACCGTGGCGAAACTCTTTCAAAAAATAAATGCCAACTGGTATTAAAAAGTCTACCAGAAGTGAGTTTAAAGAAGGTATAAAGGAAGAAGATATTATCCCAAAAGCCGTATCCGCATTAGTCTAGCGCTCGCAAAGGGCGTAGCCGTTCGTAAGCGATGCTCGCTTAATAAGCCCAAGTGGCGTTCCGACGACTACAAAAACTGTCGTTAAAACATTGTACGACCATCGTCGGCGCTTGCACCGCTTTACAATTTATGCGAACTATTATAGACAATAACACTTAAACATAACGCCGATAATCGCCTGTACTGCAACAGCATGACTTGATAAACTATTGGGTGCACTGTCCAGAACATTCGTGGGAGCCAATCGATTAACTTGCGTGCAATTAATGCTTCAAGTGTTGTCATCTGTTCCGACGGCTTGTTTGTGACAAAAGCCGATAACAATTTCACGTGGAGTGAAACAGACAGTGACGCGGGAAGACCTTTTAGCAATGACCTACATTGTATAAGCAGCTCAATAAACAAAATTCTGGCTCACTACGTCGTGGGTCATGAGTTCAAATTCCATCAGAAGCTACAAATAAAGCAATATATACATTGTGATTGTCATGTTGACTGCTGCCGACGTAAGAGAATTTCTCAAATTTCTCAAGAAAATCACTCCATCACGTCCATTGATGTTTGCGACTTTGGGAAAAACCAATTTTCTAAGTGGTCTCTTTTTTCCTAGGTGTCCGTCTGGGTAAGTACCACCCTCTCACCTATTTCTGCTTAGTCCTCAGAGGTGGACTTTGTTGTCCTTTGTTTGGAATTGGTTGCCTACGGACTGTAGTAGCAACTGGCAAAGTTGAAGCAAATAATTAAATAATGAAGTAATTGCATGTAAATTCGTAAAATTTCTGGTAATCATAGTCCTCACAGGTGACAAAGTATTTGTAGTCTTCTTGGTTTTAAGTTGCTTGTGGCCGTGGACTGAAGTTGCAACTTACCATTACGTGGACCACTAGGAGGGTAAGTTAGTCTATCATTTTAGTTTTATAAATGACAAGTGGTAAAAAAATCTGTACAACCGACTTCAATATAAATAAAATGAGAAGATCATCAATTTAGTCGAAGTCAATTAAATACGCAATATTATGGATAACTCAAAAACTACTGGTCAGATCTTGATCTAACAAATTAGACCACATGAGGGGCACCAGCTTTCGAATAAAGAAGAATCATCAAAATCGGTTCACCTAGAAAAAATTTCAGAGGTAACACGAAAACTAAATACAGTCGAATTGAATAGCTCGTCCTTTTTCTACCGACTTCAAAAAGGAGTCGGTAGAAAAAGGAAAGCTGGTGCTTCACACGTGGTCCCATATAAATTTAATAAAGTTCTGACCAATAGTTTTTGAGTTATTCTTAATTTTTTTAATTTTAATTTATTTGAAATTAATTAATACTAGAAAGGCCTCTTCGTTGTCGATAAATTGTAGTATACAATCTTGTATATGGTAGAGGAAAGTAGTACTAAGTTTTTTTTTTATAGAATAACTGTGACGAACGAGTACACAGTCCACCTGATGTTAAATGGATGCTGTGGCCCATATTATGTATCTCTACATTTATCCTTGATTAAGAATCAAAATGCACATGTGTTGTCACCCCGGAGGACCAAGATGGAATGCATCATTTTCAGTAAAAAGGGTCTCCGGTTCTCTACACTCACTATACGAAACAACATCAAGATGTTATTTTGCGTTGGTATTCTGATCCATTCGTGCTCCATTCATAATATAACTGCAGCATGCCTCTTGACGTGTAAATCGCCAAATCGATCGAAGAGAACGTAATCGGGATTGGCGTGGGATGAAGGTAAATACTTCCTACATTGAGGGAGGCTCGTGTTGAGCAGTGAACTTTTATGGACTTATATAGAATACAATTAGACTACTTTTCCCGTATCTATTACACTACGACGAAGACGAACTATATGAAGAATGCACAGTTACATCTCAAAATCAAAGTCCCTTGACTGCAAATGGAAAGATGGACACAAATGTGACTACCGTTGAATTAGGCGAATTTTGAATTAGTATGCTGCATCCATCGAATGCCGTGTAGTGGCGGTCAAGAATATCCACTACCCCATATCCTCCCGTGGGTGTCGTAAAAGGCGACAAAGGGAAACAGCCAGGAGATGGGCAGCAGCATCTTCCTGATAATAGCCAAATTACAATAAAAAAACTGCGGTTGCCAACCCGCTCGCCAAGCGTGGCAACTATGGCAAATACCCCCCAATGATGAGAGCAACAAAAAAACGGCCCCCAGTCCCCGGCGGCCCCGCTATTCCTGGCTACGGTGGCGACCATGGTAACGGCGGGGCAGGGGGTGCTAAGAATCTCCGGTGGAGGTTCGGTTGCCACCTTAGACAACTCGACCTGGCAACGTACAACGCACGCACCCTGAGGACTGACGAGAAGATCGTGGAGCTGGAAGAAGAGATAGACAAGTTGCGCTGGCATATTATAGGATTATCCGAAGTCCGAAGAGAGGGGGAGGACACGGTAATCCTCGAATCCGGCAACTTGCTCTATCACCGGGAGGGCGACCATCTGTCCCAAGGAGGTGTCGGATTTATCGTCCACAAGTCTCTCGTTAACAACGTTGTAAAAATCGGGAGTGTGTCGACGAGGGTTGCGTACCTTATACTCAGAATCACCAAACGGTATTCGCTGAAGGTCATACAGGTTTACGCACCAACCTCGGCACACCCCGATGAGGAGGTGGAGGAAATGTATGAGGATATCTCTAGAGCCATGCATTCCTCCAAAACCCAATATACGGTGTTAATGGGAGACTTCAATGCAAAACTAGGCACAAGAGAGAACGGTGAGCTGAAAGTAGGGAAATTTGGAATAGGGCAACGGAACCCAAGGGGCCAGCAGCTGGCCGACTTCATGGAGAAAGAGGGACTCTTTATGATGAACTCTTTCTTCCAGAAGCGGCCCCACAGGAAGTGGACCTGGTCGAGCCCCGACGGTTCCACAAAAAATGAGATTGACTTCATTATGACGACCAGACGACAACTGTTCAGTGATGTCTCCGTGATCGCGAGGGTGAAAACTGGTAGCGATCACCGAATGGTTAGAGGCACACTGAACCTAAACGTTAAGTTGGAGAGGTCTCGTCTAATGAAGTCAACGCTCCGTCCCCCTCGTGCTCTGTTCCAAAGTCCCGAAACCTTTCAGCTCGAGTTACAAAACCGTTTTCAGTGCCTGGAAGACTGCAATGAAGTGGACGATATGAATGACAAGCTCGTGGAAACTGTCCATGCGGTTGGAGCTAAGTTCTGCAAGACCCGCCGCAGAAGAACACAAAAACTCTCCGATCACACTCTTAATCTCATGGCTGTTAGACGGGAGATGAAGCTACATTCTTCAACAGACTTGACAGCATACAGGCATCTGAACAGACAGATCTCCAAATGCATGCGGCGGGACTTACGCAACTTCAATACAGCTCGTATTGAAGAAGCGATCGAGCGGAACCAAGGCTCCAAAGTCTTTGCCAGAGATCTGTCTGCCAGAAAGAGCCAACTGTCAAAGCTGAAGACAGAATGTGGCAGCATCGTTTCCGGGACACCTGAGATTTTGAGTGAGATTGAGAGGTTCTATGGGCAGCTGTACACATCATCGTTGGAGCCACACGCAAGTGTGAGTAACGATCCAAGAGCGAGTCTCATCCGACACTATTCCGAAGATATCCCGGATGTCAGTCTGAGCGAGATTAGGATGGCTCTCCAGCACCTTAAAAACGGTAAGGCCCCAGGCGAGGATGGAATTACAGCGGAGCTTCTGAAAGCGGGTGGAAGACCGGTACTTGAAGTCCTTCAGAAGCTCTTTAATTCCGTCCTCCATGGTGGCATTACACCGGAGGCGTGGAGCAGAAGTGCGGTGGTCTTGTTCTTCAAGAAAGGTGACAACGCTCTCTTGAAGAACTACAGACCGATTTCCCTTCTGAGCCGCGTCTACGTGCTGTTTTCGAGAGTCATTACGAATCGTCTCGCGCGCAGACTTGACGACTTCCAGCCTCCCGAACAAGCCGGTTTCCGAAAGGGCTTTAGCACCATAGACCACATACATACCCTTCGGCAAGTTGTACAGAAGTCCGAAGAGTACAATTTGCCACTATGTCTGGCGTATGTGGACTATGAGAAAGCCTTTGATTCCGTCGAAATTTGGGCGGTGCTGCAGTCCCTTCAGCGGTGCCAAGTTGACTGTCGGTATATCGAAGTGTTGAAGTGCTTGTACAGTAGGGCTACGATGGCTATCCGAGTACAGAACCAGAGTACGAAACCTATCCAATTGCAGAGAGGTGTAAGACAGGGTGACGTCATATCCCCGAAACTCTTCACCGCTGCATTGGAAGACGTTTTCAAGCTTCTGGACTGGAAAGGATACGGTATCAACATCAATGGCGAGTACATCACTCACCTTCGATTTGCCGACGATATAGTCCTTATGGCAGAATCGCTGGAGGACCTAAGCACTATGCTCAATGACCTCAATAGTGTTTCCCAACGGATAGGTCTTAAGATGAACATGGACAAAACTAAGATCATGTTTAATGTCCATGTCACACCTATGCCGGTAGTTGTTGGGAACACTAAGCTCGAAGTTGTTGACGAGTATGTTTACCTGGGACAAATAGTCCGACTGGGTAAGTCCAACTTCGACCGAGAGGTCAATCGACGGATTCAACTCGGCTGGGCAGCGTTCGGGAAGCTACGACACATCTTCTCGTCAGACATACCTCAAAACCTTAAAACGAAATTGTACAACCAGTGCGTGTTGCCAGTGATGACTTACGGAACTGAGACGTGGTCCTTCACTGCTGGCCGTATGAGGAAGCTCAAGGTCGCTCAACGAGCTATGGAGAGGGCTATGCTCGGAGTTTCTCTGCGTGATAAACTTAGGAATGAGGATATCCGCAGTAGAACCAGAGTGACCGACATAGCCCAACGGATTAGTAAGCTGAAGTGGCAGTGGGCCGGCCATATAGCTCGAAGAACCGACAACCGATGGGGAAGAAAGGTTCTCGAGTGGCAGCCTCGTACCGGTAGGCGAAGTGTAGGGCGTCCCCCCACGAGATGGAGTGACGACCTGGTAAGACATGCAGGAAGTCGATGGATGCAGGTGGCTCAGGACCGTGTTTTGTGGCATTCTTTGGGGGAGGCCTATGTTCAGCAGTGGACTTGTGGGCTGTAATGATGAATGATGATGATCCATCGACTTCTTTCATCACTTATAAGGTCATCTCTCCATCTAGTGAACGGCCACCTTGCACTCCGCTTTGAAAAACTCACGAAGTAGAACTGCCAAGTATCTAGATTGTGTAGATGTAATTTAGAGCTATGTTACAGTTAACCATGTGCAATGTGATGCAACGCAGTGTGCAACAAAATGCTTGTAGCTTAAGATCTTTTTATATAGCAACTAGCGATCCGGCACGGGGTTTTTTTTAAATTTATGTTCCAGTAAACAACTTCACAGGGGATTAGACTAATCTTAATTCTAAATTTAAATTTAGTGAAGCCAACATCACCAACCTTAGATAATTAAAAGGGTAAATTACAAAACTGAGAGATGTGAAGGAGGACTTAGTACATAATTATGCAATATTACAAAACGACATTAGTTGGAGCTACTTAAGCTCTAGTGTAAACTGAAAACAAAAGGAAATTTTAAGATTTTACAAGAGAATCAAGAGATCACCAATATAGAACCATAAAAACATTCCAATGTAGTCATAAACAAGTAAACAAAAAACACAAAAACCTCTGCTAATATTTTAGGTTTGATTTCAAACAATTATATAATTTTCAATTTCATTTGGTTTTTTTTTTAGTTCGTTAGACTCATAAGCTCATTAATTACTTTGTTTCTATAGAAGCTAGCACGATTATTAAAATTCTTGAATCAACCAAAGTTTCATGAAAATTGGCCCGTCGTTTAGGAGGAGTTCGTACACATACATACACGCGGACAGAAGAATTATATACATAAAGATTACTTTAAAGGAATACTAATTTTTTATTTCGTATTTTAAAAACATCACCAGTAATAAGTTTGCTGCTTTGAAATTATCGTTTTAGAATCGATTCCTTAATACGTCTGAAAAAATTCATATTCATACGTCATACTGAATTATTGATAAAATTCCATTTCATTCATACATACATAGACACGTACATAGATACAAACAGGCCAATTAAATATAAAGCTTGTAAAAACTACACAAAGGATACTATGTCCAATATTTCATTACCAAACGCAAACATACGACTCTATCGCAGAGTATCGTGTTAAAAAAAGTCCAGGCCGCCTTGTGTACTCAGTAATATCGATGTGTTTACGTCGCTCATAACATACTCCAACTATTGCACGAGTAAGTCACAAGCGAAAGCGTGTCATTACTGTAAATTAGAATAACTTGATTATAATATGTTTCTTACTTTTCTTAGTTATTAATTATTTTGATATAATGGTTACGGTAAGGTTAACTTATATTAAATTAAACAATATTATAGCTAAATTTGCGATTGAAAAGTGGTTCACAAAAGCCATAACTAAACTCCACAGATTGATGATGCGGTTAACTTACACACCGTCCAACATTGGTGATGCAGTCGTCAATTCTCACCGTGGTAAATATGGCCCGATTTTTATATATATATATATATATATATATAGCTAAAATTTTATTTTAAACTATCAACTACAAATTCAATTTAACAAAATAGTGTTGTTGTCATCGAGTAGCGTAGGAAATATGTTACTTTTAAAGTTATCTTTTTTATTGTAAACTAGCTGGTACCCAGCGCGTTACTGCCGCCAAAGAAATAATTGTGGAAATATGGTTTTAAATTTGAAAGGGTTATATTATTTAATGTGGAATGATAATACATTCATTGAAAGCGAATGATATATGACTTTTAAATAAATGAGTCGGTACGATATGCGCGCCACCTATTGTAAGTTAATTGTTCTACGCCTATAACCTTCGCCCAAGTGCAAACAATAAGTTTACAAATATTATTTCTTATAATATATTAGACATACTAATTATAAACTGGTTTTGTCAATTGACAAAACCGTCAATTATTATAAAAGTTGGAAAACACGGAATTTTACAAATCATATAATCGTTCGTCGTATCCTTATCATCTAATGAGTTTCGTAAGAGGCGAGAGAAGAAAATGAAAAGAGGAGATTGGCACCAATATCTTCCTGATGTGCTCAAGGTAATAAAAAACTGCTGTTGCCGACCCGCGTGCCAAGCATGGCAATTATAAAATTATCTCCGCCATGAAGCAATCTTAGCACGCTTATGTTTAACAGTTGGACTTTTGAAAGGCTGAAACTAAGGAATTAATGAACTCTCATACAGTCTATGACTTGCACTGTAGTCACGCACACCCCGTTTCGTGTACACGTCAGTCAACGCACATCAATCACTGTTGGCGGCGACTGTGCCACTCATATTTCAGGGGTTTAACACGCCACCCAGTAACACTTCTTCTCATACATATAAGGTCTAAAATGAATACATTCTCGGACACAATGCAACGGTCGAAAGGGTAGGTAGGCTTTCAATCGATTAAGTGGCGTACTGTAAATTAGTCGGTTATGAATATTGTTTTAAAGAGGTGCGGTTAAAAGGTGAGTGATTGATTTAATAATAAGTGTTATGAATTGTTATATTAAAGTGAAAATTATTTTGTGTTGATAAGATGTATAGTTACATCCTCAATATATCCCATTTCTGTCAACAGACCTCCTCTCATTTCTTAGAGAGT
The DNA here is from genome assembly GCA_963668995.1 of Parnassius mnemosyne. Lineage (NCBI taxonomy): Eukaryota > Metazoa > Arthropoda > Insecta > Lepidoptera > Papilionidae > Parnassius > Parnassius mnemosyne. Next base: position 5,701,116 of record CAVLGL010000035.1, on the reverse strand, counting down.
TATGGAGGACTTAAATTGTCCTTGAAATTTTATATCTCTAGCATGCAGGATACCTCATAATGTTTTACTTTGCCGATGGAATCGTCAACGGAAGGATTCATTTTGGCTAGGCAGCGTTTGTTAGAAATGAGGATTCTTTTTTTATAGAATAATGTAGACAAACAAGCACGCAGTCCACCTACTAGTAAGGGGATGTTGTGGCCCATAGACATCTACATTTATCCTCGATTAAGAATCAAAATTCAGATGCGTTATCACTCCTGAGGACTAAGATGGAATGCTTCTTTTCGAATAAAAAGAAAGAAAGAAAGAAAACATTTTACACACATTAAAAAAATACAAAAGCAAATGGGCAAAAATAAGCATGCAATGAGTAAAAAGGTGCTCTACACTCACCATACGAAACACAGCAGTATTTAGCTGCTATTTTACTCTAGTGTTCTGTGAGAGCGTAGTCCTACCCCGGTCTAGCCGACCCATTCGTGCTACAACTAATATAGCTGCAGCGTGGCTCTACCTAAGGCTCTACCACTATAAAAGGATATCCGCAGTAGAACCAGAGTAACCGAATTAGCCCAATGGACCGGTAAGCTGAAGTGGTAATGGGCTAGTAATATAGCTCGAAGAACCGAAAACTGATGAGAAAGAAAGGTTTTCGAGCGGCAGTCTCGTACCACTAAGCGATGTGTAGGGCAGCCCCTCACTAGATGAAACGACGACCTGAACAGAGAACAATGCAGGTGACTCAGGACCATAATTTGAGGCCTTGCTTGGGGAAGGCCTATGTTCTTTTTTTTATTATAAACGTCCGCGTCAGTCCTTTAACGATCATGTTTTAACAACTTTATTGGTCTTACTAAAAACCCGATTTATTGATAGTCTTGGACATAGAGAAGAGTCTGTGTTATGATATCAGTCCCTTAGCCGCGGCCCCACAGTCTTTTTCTTCTTCTTTTTTTTAAATTTATGGCTTCTTTTGATAGAATTTTGCCAGTGTCATGGCGCCATATTCTACGCGAAAACTGACATTAGCTATCAAATTCATACCATACATTTAAATTCGAATATTTTTTTCAACGGGATTTTTCTATTCAGAGTGACTTTATTTTAAATCGAAGATAATTATAAACTAACTTTTGTAATAAGACAGTAATTGTACTTATAGATATACAATATATAGATATAACAGCATCTCTCCAAATATAAGGTATTTTAACCTAAAGGTAAAGTAATTTATATATAATAATAATTAAAAATTAAAAATTTTGTACAGTCGACTTCAATATAAGTTATTAAGAATAACTCAAATAACTCAAAAACTATTAGTCTGATCTTGATCAAACTCATATGGGACCACACGAGAAGTATCAGCTTTCATATAAAAAAAGAATCATCGAAATCGGTCCACTCAGTAAAAAGTTATGAGGTAACACACATTAAAAAAAAAACATACGAGTCGAATTGAGTACCGTCTCCTTTTTGAAAGTCGGCAGAAAAGATACATCTACACGCTGTTTTTGGTTTCCCTTTCAGCGGCTGACTAATAAAAACGTCATGAATAAATTAAATCAATCAAAGAGCGAACGGATGGAAGAAACATCGCTCGCTTTGTGCAGACCACGTTCCGTTCGACATTTTGGCTTAATAATTGCATATAATAATACCTACTGAAATTAGAGTTTAATTGAAAATATATTATTCAGTATAAGAATATAATATATAAGACCTATATGAACTTAAAAATCATATTGGTACCAAAACCCATTCTACAAAACTCTACAATATCTCCTAATTTTTTTTTATAGAATGAGAGTGACAAACGTGCACACAGCCACAGTATTCACGTAGATGATGATATATGGTTACTGTGACCCATTACAATTCAAAATGGTAATGCATTGGCACCCTTGAGGACTAAGATGAAATACGTCGTATCCAGTAAAAAGGGTATTTGGTTCTCTATGCTCACCATACGAGCGGCACAGGTTGTGAGAGTGTGGTCCTTCCCCGATCGAGCCAATCCAATAGTGCTACAATCATAATATAGGCGCAGCGCAGCATGACTCTACAACGTTGAAAATTTTTCAAAAATAAAGTGACCATATATTATGTGGCTGTTTACAAACAATTAATAGAATTAAATAAACGATATATTATTAAAAGTTCTTCTAATTATTTTAAAAGACCTATGCATAATAATTTCTTATATTTACGCGAAGAATACACATTAAACTAAACTAATTTTACGGATTCTATCGCGTTTAACTTTTTAATTCCCGACGTTTCTGGTGCTTTACAGCACCCATTGTCACGTGGCGGACTGAGGTGTTTGACGTCCCGATGTCATAGTTACCCGGCTACCTCCAGTTATTGTATATTAATTTTTGGTCCGATCTACGCAGAATGAGCTTATAGTATCTTGAAGTCTTGCAGTGGTATACTTGGGTTTGGATTTAATTTTATTAATTATAGGATCCCAAGCAGATGGCAGCACCCATTAATCTTCTCTATTGAAATTTGGATGTTGTTTTAATTTCAGTAGCCTCATCCTTAGTAGGAATCGGTGTTCTTTTGCGAGGATTTGTGATCTATCAAATCTAATGTAATGGCGGGTACGATCTTGAACATGTTCACAAACTGCAGACTTTCCGGAACGTCGGTGCTTCAATTCAGTAATATGTTCTTTTACGCGGGTTTTTATAGATATTTTTGTTTGTCCTATGTAATAGAGACCACATTCACAATCCAGCTTGTATACTCTTGCATCGTGTAGAGGGACAATATGACACTTGACGGATGGTAAAAATGGACTAATCTTTTCCGGCAGCTTGAAGTATGTTTTAATAGAAGCTCGCTTGAAGATGTAGCCAACCTTGTCTGTGACTCCTCTGACATAGGGTGGTACAGCAGGCACACGCTCGACTGCGGCCGGTTTCACTCGGTCACTGTAACGTAGGCGCGGGACCCGAAGTTTGTTGAAACGACGTGCTGAAGCTCGGCGGCCAGATATTTTCTGTCACATATCCCTCGTGCTCTCTGAAACAAAGATTTACCCTCGGTAGCTAACTGTGATGGATGATGGTGCGATTCACCATTTAAATATCGGTTGGTATGAATCTTTTCTTAATCAGAGTGTGACTAACCTATGCAGTAATATCTACAATTTTTCCAATATAAAATGAGATAAATATTATATAAAACCTGGATTATGACAAGAAGACTTAAAGAAAATTGAACCAATGATATTTCAAGTCAATCAATCAACAATAATTTCAAATCATTAAATCGTTACACGGATTTGTGAAGGGCTGTAATGATGATGATGATGAAATCGTTACACATAAAAATGATCGGAACACATTCAAAATCTGCATCAGTAAATTAAACTTAAACGTTTTTTATTAAATTTATATTAATTCTGACTATGAATTGAAAAAATCTCTTAGTTCGCCTTTTTTTAGTTAAATAATTCATAATAAAAACTACTGCACTGATTTTCATAGAAACTCAATCACGTACTCAATCACATCACAATAAACGCATCGAATGAAAGCGGTCCGCGACGTCAATATCATTATTTTATTTAAAATTAACCACGAACGAATACAATATATAGTGTGTATATATATAATGTATAAATTTAAATATGTCTGTGTGGGTGGTATACTGTATATATATGTACATATATAGTATATCGGGTATTGTATATTATAGAGCTTGAAACGTGGCTAAGACGAAATTTGGACTTTGGAAAATCATCCCTATTACAGTAGCCTTTACTGAGTACTTACTTAATAATAATTAATGAAGTCATAATAAGAAAATCGACGTCAGATTATTCCTTTGAATTTAATATAAAAAGTCGATCAAAAGATTGAAGAGTTAAATTCAGTTTTGTATTGGATTTTACTCTATCAACCTTCAACAAAACTTGATATTTAATGCTATTAACATAGAAATCTATTTCCCTTGATTGACGAGATAATTCTGGAAATAAATCCGACAGCGATCTGTAATCGACTGTCGCACGTCAATCACTGATCAATCATCCGCGGACAGAAATAGAAGTATCTTGTTACACAACAGCTGAATGGAAAAAATAAACACAAATTCACGTAATCAGCGCAGTGAGTATATAGTTTTGTTTGATATTTCATAGTAATTTCTTATATTTGCACGATTAGGTATCTACTTCTCATTGCATTTATCGCTAGTTTTAATTATTTTTATTTCCATTGCATTACAGCCTATAAAAGTTCACAGCTGAACATAAGCCTCATAGATTGCTTCATACGGGACATTTTGCCATGGCTACAATGCTTGGCATGTGGATTGGCAAACACAGTTTCTTTTATTATTTTGATTGTTATCAGAAATACGCTGATGCCCATCTCTTTTTATATTTCATATTAATTTCATTTTAACGTGGTAGAGCCATGCTGCAGCTATATTATGGTTGTAGCACAAATGGGTCGGCTCGACCGGGGAAGGACTACGCTCTCGCAGAATACCAGCGTAAAATAGCAGCATAACGCTGCTGTGTTTCGTATGGTGTGTGTAGAGAACCGGAGACCCTTTTTACTGGAAACGAGGCATTCCATATTAGTCCTCACGGGTGACAACGCATCTGCATTTTGATTCGTAATCGAAAATAGATGTAGATGTCTATGGGCCACAGCAACCACTTACCATCAAGTGGACTGTGTGCTCGTTTGTCACCCTTACCCTATAAAAAAATTATATTATTATTAACTCATTATCATATTATAATTCCTGTCTTACGACACACACTGGACGATGTGAGATGGTGGACATTCTTACACCGCCACTACACTTTTTTTTATTTTACATAAATCATTTAGATTTTTAAAATAATCATCAACAACCATTTATTTTTCGTTTTTACAAACAAAAACCTTACATTAAAAATATATCTTAGATCACTGGTAGCACTGCTCTCTATCTGTTAGTGAAGTTTCATTACAATCTATTAAACAATTCCAAAGATTTGTCCGTCAGACAGACAGATAAAGAGATAGACAAAAAATTAAAAAATGGTTATTCAAGTCATCATCATTATCATTACAACCCTTCACAAGTCCATTGCTGAACATCGGCCTCCCCCAAGGAATGTCACAAAGCACCCTGACCCACCTGCATCCATCGACTTCCTGCATCTAGTGGGGGGTGGGCCTACACTTCGCCTATCGGTAAGAGGCTGTCAATCGAGAACATTTTTCCCCATCGGTTATCGGTTCTTCGAGCTATATGGTCGGCCCAATGCCACTTCAGCTTACTTATCTATTGGGCTATGTCGGTTACTCTGGTTTTACTGCGGTCCTCGTTTTTAAGTTTTTAAGTTTATCACGCAGAGAAACGCCGAGCATAGCCCTCTCCATAGCTCGCTGAGCAACTTTGAGCTTCCTCATACGGCCAACAGTGAAGGAGCACGTCTCAGATCCATATGTCATCACTGGCAATACACACTGGTTGTGCAGTGTCGTTTTAAAGTTTTGAGGTATACCTGACGAGAAGATGACTGTGTCGTGATTTCTTGAACGCTGCCCAGCCGAGTTGAGTCCGTCGATTGACCTCTTGGTCGATGTCGGACTTATCTAGTCGGACTATTTGCCCCAGGTAAACATACTCGTCAACAACTTCTAGCTTAGTGCTCCCAACAACTGCTGGCATAGGTGTGACATGGACGTTATACATGATCTTTGTTTTGTCCATGTTCATCTTTAGACCTATCCGTTGGGAGGCACTATTGAGGCCATTAAGCATAGTGCTTAGGTCCTTCAGCGATTCTGCCATATGCACTATATCGTCGGCAAATCAAAGGTGAGTGATGTACTCGCCATTGATGTTAATACCGTATCTTTTCCAGTCCAGTAGCTTGAAAACTTCTTCCAATGCAGCGGTGAAGAATTTCGGGAATATAACGTCATCCTGTCTTACACCTCTCTGCAGTTGGATAAGTTTCATACTCTGGTTTTTTACTCGGATAGTCACCGTAGCACTACTGTACAAACACTTCAGCACTTCGATATACCGACATTCACCTTGGCACCGCTGAAGGGACTGCAGCACCACCCAAATTTCGACGGAATCAAAGGCTTTCTCATAGTCCACATACGCAAGACATAATGGCAAATTATACTCCTCGGTCTTCTGTACAATTTGTTGAAGGGTATGTATCTGGTCTATGGTGCTAAAGCCCTTTCGGAAACCGGCTTGTTCAGGAGGCTGGAATTCGTCGAGTCTGCGTGCGAGACGATTCGTGACTCTCGAAAACAGGACGTAGACGCGGCTCAGAAGGTAAATCGGTCTGTAGTTCTTCAAAAAAGCATTGTCACCTTTCTTGAGAAAACTCTTGAGAGAAACCTCGTAACTCAAACTATCAATTAAAAATTAATAATGAATTGACTAAATCAAATCAAGAAGTTGCAGCGGTGTTTGAGAAATATTTCACTGATGTTCCTATCTTGACAACAGAGTCATTGAATGCTTCTCCAACTGACGCCGAATCATTACTTAAACAGAATGTTAATACCTGTTTAAAAGAATTTAGATTTGAAAAAGTATTACCGCATAATATTGTAAAATACTTCAAAACCATTGATGTAAAGAAAACCGCAGATTTGTGGGGGATTTCCGTTACAGTGATTGCGTCCATAATAGATTTAATTGCACCTCATCTTGCTATTATTTTTAATACTTGTATCGATTCTGGTTTGTTTCCTGATTTAATGAAGTATAGTAAAGTAATACCTTTATTTAAATCTGGCAGTACATTGGACCCCGCTAATTATAGACCTATTTCTGTACTACCATCTCTCAGTAAAATTTTTGAAAAAATAATTTTGGATCAATTGTTAATTTTTTTTAATACAAATAAATTACTTCATAAAAATCAATTTGGTTTTACAAGGGGTCGCTCGACGTCTGACGCCGGTGTTGAGCTTATGAAATATATTTTTAATGCCTGGGAGAATTCACAAGATGCCTTAGGTATTTTCTGTGACCTTTCCAAGGATTTCGATTGTGTTCATCATGATACATTAATCAGGAAACTACAACATTACGGTGTAAACAATTTGGCGCTTAAACTTATTACTTCATATTTAAGTAACAGAACTCAAAAAGTCGTCATTAATGGTAAATGTTCCGCCGGATCGGTAGTATCAATGGGCGTTCCTCAGGGCTCGATTCTTGGCCCATTCCTGTTCTTAATCTATATTAATGACTTACCTTATCTTGTAGGGGACAATCACGATATAGTATTATTTGCTGACGATACCTCTTTAATTTTCAAACTGAAACGGCAGTCAATTAAATATGACGATGTAAATAATGCTCTATCGAAACTAGTACATTGGTTTAACGCCAACAATTTGCTCTTAAACGGCAATAAGACAAAATGTATTAAATTTACAATACCTAATGTAAAACATTCGAAAACCAATGTGCTCTTAAATGGGGAGGAGTTGAGTCTTGTGGATACCACTGTTTTTCTCGGTATTACTATTGACGCGAAACTTCAATGGGGCCCCCATATATCTAAATTAGCAAGCAGACTTAGTTCTGCAGCATATGCTGTAAGAAAGATTAGAAGTCTCACAGATGTTGAGACAGCTAGGTTAGTGTATTTTAGTTACTTTCATAGCGTAATGTCTTATGGAATTTTGCTATGGGGTAATGCGACTGATATTGAAGCTATATTTGTTTTGCAAAAGAGAGCCGTACGGGCGATTTATAATCTAAATTGTAAAGAGTCCCTTAGAGAAAAATTTAAAGAAATAAATATATTAACTTTGGCATCGCAATATATTTATGAAAATGTAATGTATGTACATAAAAACATAAATAGCTTTAATAAGAATAAGGATGTTCATACCTTAAACACTAGGAACAAACATAAGCTTGTAATGCCACTTACAAGACTCCACAGAATTAGTAATTCATTTATGGGGCAATGTATACGCTTTTACAACAGAATCCCAGAACATGTTCAAAGTTTGTCAATAAACAAGTTTAAAAGTTTTATTAAAGAAAAACTGTACAAAAAGGGTTATTATAATATCAAGGAATACATGAATGAAAATAACCCCTGGGAATAAGGTGATCGCCACCATGCTGGTTCTATGAAAATTCATTTAAAATTGTATAAACAAAATTATTGTTAAGTGAAATTATGTTTAAAAAAAAAAGTCCCGCTGGGTTTCTTGCTGGTTCTTCCCAGGACTGAGGTATTTTCCGAACCAGTGGTAAATAAAATAATGACTTTCAATAAGTATTATGTAATAATCCATATTGAATAAAAATCATTCCAAAATCATTCCATTCCATTCCATTCCATTCCATTCCCTTCTTGAAGAACCGCACTTCTGCTCCACGCCTTTGTTGTAGTGCCAACATGGAGGACGGAGTTAAAGAGCTTCTGAAGGACTTCAAGTACCAGTTGTCGCCTTTCTTGAAGAACAATACCAACGCACTTCGCATGGTGAGTGTAGAGAACCAGAGACCCATTTTACTGGAAAAGAGGCATTCTATCTTAGTCCTGTCGGCTGACAACGCATCTGCATTTTAATTCGCAAACGAAGATAGATGTAGATGTCTATGGGCCACAGTAACCACTTACCATCAGGTGGACTGTGTGCTCGTTTGTCACCCTTATTCTTTAAAAAAATCGGTCTTCAGCTTCGACAGTTAGCTCTTTCTAGCAGACAGATCTCTAGTAAAGATTTTGGAACCCTGGTTCCACTCGATCGTTTCTTCAATACGAGCAGTAGTAAAGTTGCGTAAGTCCCGCCGCATGCATTTGGAGATCTATCTGTTCAGTTGCCTGTATGCTGTCAAATCTACCGAAGACTGCAGCTTCAAATCCCGTCTAACAGCCATGAGATTAAGAGTATGATCGGAGAGTTTATGTGTTCTTCTACGGCGGGTCTTGGAAAACTTAGCTCCGACCGCATGGATAGTTTCCACGAGCCTGTCATTCATATCGTCCACTGCATTGCAATCTTCTAGGCACTGAAAACGGTTTCGGAGCTCGAGCTGAAAGGTTTCGGGATTCCAAAGTGGATTAGAGCACGAAGGGGACGGAGCGTTGACTTCATTAGACGTGACCTCCCTAACTTTACGTTTAGGTTCAGTGTGCCTCTCACCATTCGGTGATCGCTGCCGGTTTTCACCCTCGCGATCACTGAGACATCACTGAACAGTTGTCGTCTGGTCGTCATAATGAAGTCAATCTCATTTTTTGTCGAACCGTCCGGGCTCGACCAGGTCCACTTCCTGTGGGGCTGCTCCTGGAAGAAAGAGTTCATCATAAAGAGTCCCTCTTTCTCCATGAAGTCGGCCAGCTGCTGGCCCCTTGGGTTCCATTGCCCTATTCCGAATTTTCCTACTTTCAGCTCACCGTTCTCTCTTGTGCCTAGTTTTGCGTTGAAGTCTCCCATTGACACCGTATAGTGGGTTTTGGAGGATATCCTCATACATTTCCTCCACCTCCTCATCGGGGTGTGCCGAGGTTGGTGCGTAAACCTGTATGACCTTCAGCGAATACCGTTTGGTGATTCTGAGTATAAGGTACGCAACATTCGTCGATACACTCCCAATCTACCGTGTTGTATCTGCACTTATAATAACTTAAAATAGCAATTAATAATATTAATGGTGCCGGTGGGGATCGAACTGGGGTTGCTGTGCGTACGGTGAAATTCGAGGTGAGCGTAAAGCACTGAGCTACCGCGGCTCCATTAATAAATAAATTTATAAAGGGAAACCTGTGAATAATAATTTAAGTATGTAAGTATTTGCCAAATCTAAATAAACCAAGTACAATCTCAGTTATATTTTATTTTGAGATGGACTCCTTTCACGCGCATATGCTTGGCTCGTCAATTACGTATGACGGAAGGACACGTCCGGAGCGGGAGGCGGGGAGGTGGGGGGAGTGCAGCGGGGCCCGCAAGACCCGCTCCAGATATATTCCCGTCCATCAATCCACGTTGACGTTGACGGGTTGAAATAGCTCGCGCAAGTGCCGCCGGGTATTTTAGACCGCTGCAGGTATGACGGATTTGCGAAATGCTCCAGTTGCAACTTGAAACGAAAATCTTTACACATTTCACGGTTAAGAGAGATTTATCTCGAAATACATTGGTTCGTCTGCATATACTATAAATATCGACAGATAAAATAACATATATATAATAACATAAAATTAACTATTTTTTTTGTTCGTGACAAATTAAACAAAATAGAATCAACATGAAGTTACCTAGCTGTCTGTCTGTCTGTCACTGACGTTTTCTAGAGACTATGTCACGTAGATGCTTGAAATTCTGAATAGATATAAAATGCGGTTAGACAAATTCAGACGCGCGGTTCAAAATTTACAAACTTAAGAGGATTTTAGAGAGTAAAATGGGAAATTTAAAACTATTTTCAACCGACTTCAGAAAAGGAGGAAGTTCGCAATTTTACTGTATTTTTTATGTGTGTTACCTCAGAACTTGTTTCTAAGTGAACCGATTTTGATGATTCTTTTTTTTTTTGAAAGCTTGTTTTATGCTTCTCATGTGATCCCATATAAATTTGAAATCAAGATCTGATCAGTAGTTTATGAGTTATACTTAATAATGCGTATTTAATTGACTTCGACTACATCGATGAGGTTTCACATTTTATTTATATCGAAGTCTGTTGTACAATTTTTTTTTAATTTTACCACTTGTCTTCTTTTTTTTTAACTCAAGTCCAAACTTTTTTATCAGATCTTTATAATTATACAAATCCACCTGATGTTAAATGGATGCTGTGACCATAGGTGTCTATATTTATCTTCGATTAGGAATCGAGATTGAGATGCGTTTATGCCTGATGATTAAGTATAGATGTACGTATCTATGGACGCTGTACACGTATGTCATTCATTTTCTAAAAAAAAAAAACTGTTAAATGAAATTTTGATAAGTAGTTATTACCAATAATGAAAAAATAAATAAATAGTTATTACCATGATCATCAAGCTAAACATGTGCCATGTAATAAATCATTGTATAAGATGCGTGAAATTTAGTACGATCGTAACAATACAATCAATATACATACGGTATAATCTTGCAAAACACATTTTTCATTTAAGTTGTTTATTATTTTAATTATTTATTTTTTAATTTCATTTATTTATAAGTTGTGTGCCATTATTTAAGTAAAGTGATATGAATGAAAGTCTGAATTACTTTAGATTACATTTTATTGTAATATTTCGAACACAAAATATCAAATGAAAAAAACTTATTTTACGGATTTTATTGCGTTTAATTTTGAATATCTTTTTAATTTCCGACGTTTATACGTTAATACAGTGCCCATGGTCACAAGGGAAAACCGAGATGTTTGACGTTCAGCATGTCATATTTAACTCTCGTTACCTTCAGCTCTTGAATATTAATTTTTGATCCGATTTATGGTGCTATAAAGCACCCGAAATAAATGACATACCTATTTATAGATACCACCCAGGCGAATCCGGGGTGGGTTGCTAGTTATTTCTAAAAATGCGTATGGCTGCTACTTCATGCATTATTCATATATTAGTCTGCTCCCACTATCAAATTTCCATTTGATGATTAATTGTCAAGAGAATACCGGGAAAAGATCAATAATACACAAAATTTTAGTTGTTCATCCAAATGTATTTTATCACCTTCAAAGCATGCTACTCCAGAAATGATACACTCTCTCCGACGAATAATCCAATCATCAAAACATTTTTAAACGCTTCTTCCGGAATTGAGTTGAGTTCTCGCTGCGAATTCTCCTTTATGTGTTCTACCGAAAGAAAATGGGTACCACGAAGTAGTAATTTGAGTTTAGGAAAAGGAAAGAAGTTATCTGGAGCCATATCTGGTAAATAAGAATTCCGAGTGCACAACGCTGCGATAGTAAAAAAAAAAAACAGTCAACATGACTTTGACTTTTGATCGACTTGGGCGTGGTTTTTTTTTGTTTGGGTTCATTTGTAAGGCGCCACTCTGAAGTTTGTTGACTATTTTACATTACTACTACAGTAACAATACGTTTCATGACTGTTGGTTCAGAATTGACTCGTTCTAGTATGTCCTCAGCGACTCTTATGCGATTGAGTTTTTAGAGAAAATTCAGGTCTTTTGGGACTAGCCGAGCTGCACCATGTTTCATACCCAAGTGATTATTTAAAATGATACGGATCGACTCGCGAGTTACAGAAAGTTCGGCGGCTATCTCTCTCAAACTTGAATGAGAATTTTCAATCACTATTTCCTTCACTTTTGCGAAGTTAACTTTACTTGCAGACCTTGTTGGCCTACTAGAGAGAGGCCTAGCCAGACGAGGCAAATCTTCCATCATATCTCGACCACTTTTGAAAGCTTTGTGCCACTCATAAGCACGTGTTTTGATAAAGTCGATTCACAGTAAGCCTGCTGTAATATTTTCAGTGACTCGGAACACGAAATTACATCGGCGATGCAAAATTTAAGATAAACTCTGTTCGATGTTTTTGTCCATTATGAAATTTGCAATACACACTAGATATGATATAACTAAAAACAGCACTGTATTTAATCTAAATAACAGATGTAACTTGAACTCCGCACCAAAATGGAAAACAGTTGTGCTAATCTAACAATAACAAAAAAAAGAACCATAAACAAATCATCCATTCCCGATACATTTTAGACTATTTTGTTTGGCATCAAATGAAATTAGTTGGAAGACGATATCAACATGACTTATAGAGATATGACAAAAAAAATTCACTAACATACAAACCTACAAACTTACGAATATACACAGACATCTTCTTAAAACAGTAGAAAATTCCATATTATTATTTAATGAAGACATTATAACAGATTTGCATGAATGAATATTATAATTTACTTAACACGTGACACTTTTCCTTTGATTCAAACGATATAACCAATTACTGGACCGTTATATAACCAAAATATCGTAAAATAAGTTGGACTCTTACATATTGGACCCATTTAAATAATTTCCCAATGGCAAGTTTAACAATAGGACTGTCCTACTGAACCGCAGATCTTAGGTTATCTCAGACTTTGGATCCAAGCATTTATTGGTCCCTGCCGCATGTATTGTTATTGGGCAACGTCAAATGTCTTTGACGTACGCAGCAGCCTTTGCTATGCTATGTTGGAGATATGCTAAACTATGCTAAGTTGGAGACCTGTAAGCCTGTAACAACTTGAACCAACGCATCATATTTTAAATTGTTTTAGCTGTAGGTACTGTGTGTTCGTTCATTGAAGATATAACGTATTTAGATGTACACACTATTAAAAGATTTATGTTAAGGTATAAGCAATTGAAAACTGTTGCATGTTTATCTTAATTACTTGCGTTTAAAATATGTCTAGTAATCGACGAATCTAAATTTAAAAAAATATAATCTGAAAACTAATCTAGTTAAAAGTTGACGTTGATCGTTAGTAGCTATTAAAGTCATATAACATATTATCATATAAAATTATATTTTCAAAATTCGAAAGTGTCAATTATTTGTACCCTAAAACCACAAAATATCTTAAACATATACAATTAAAAGAAAAAAGTAACTAAAACGAATGAAAAATAACCCGCAAGCCCCCAACCCTCTTGGCAACGGGTCGGTCAAGACAAATGACAGGTCTCAACGAACATCAACCCACTTATTACTGCGACCTCAAAGTAAATCATTTATTGCGCGATTCAAATCTGGCTATTTACTGAACGACGGGGTCATGGCGAGCCATCAGTCACGCCGATAGTGGACTCTTCGGCTGCCATTCACCGCTTGGCGCCTTTTGAACTCACCTTAGCGGCTTATATGTCAATCTAATGCGCTATTTAGAGGGTTTAGTTAAAGTGTCGTATTAATTTACCTCTAACACTTATTCGAACCTGTGTAATATTTTTATGACTACCTCGGTGGTCTATGGGTCGCAAACGCGACTGATGATTTTCAGATCCCGTGTTCGAAACCTGGGTCCGGTCAAAATCAGTTATTTGGTTTTTTGGATAATAAATTCTCATGTCTCGGAAAGTATATAAAGCCGTTGGTCTTGCGCCTGATCTCTCTGCGGTTGTGTCGGTTTACCGTCAGAATGAGGGAATAGAGAGTGCACCTATGCTTGCGCAAACACTCTGGAACTCTGTGTCCGCAGATGGCTAATCTCTGTGAATACTAGTCGCCGTGACCGAAACTCGTTCTGGAGGATATTAATATTACGCCAGATGTAAAATATCCAGATCAGGAACGGGCAGCAGCAAAAGTTCAAGACGTATGGTAATATAATCCTTATTTCTGACATTGAAGCCATATTTGTTTTGCAAAAGAGACCGTACGGACGACTTATAACTTAAATTGTAAAGAGTAACTTAGGGAAAAATTTAAAGAAATAACCATATTAACTTTGACATCGCAATATATTTATGAAAATGTACCCATGTACATAAAAACATAAATAGCTTTGACAAGAATAAAGATGTTCATACTTTAAACACTAGGAACAAACGTAAGCTTATAATACCAGTTATTAGACTCCACAGAATTAGTAATTCATTTATTAATTTAAAGCCTAATATAGTTCCTGCGGTGTGCCTTTATTTATATATTATTTATTGTAGAGAAACCAGACTGTCCGTTCCTGCAGCAGTGAACACGTATACACTGCTGCGGGTCTGCTGCAGTGGGAAGTGGGCAGAGGTATATGAATTAATTTAGTTATAATTAGTTATTGTTGTTACTAACATATTTTAGTTAGTTTATATGTCAGGGACTCTTTATGATGAACTCTTTCTTCCAGAAGCGGCCCCACAGGAAGTGGATCTGGTCGAGCTCCGACGGTTCGACAAAAAATGAGATTGACTTCATTATGACGACCAGACGACAACTGTTCAGTGATGTCTCAGTGATCACGAGGGTGAAAACCGGCAGCGATCACCGAATGGTTAGAGGCACACTGAACCTAAACGTTAAGTTGGAGAGGTCTCGTCTAATGAAGTCAACGCTCCGTCCCCCTCATGCTCTAATCCAAAGTCCCGAAACCTTCCAGCTCGAGTTACAAAACCGTTTTCAGTGCCGTAGTAGTAGTAGTAGTAGTAACCGTAGAAGACTGCAATGAAGTGGAAGATTTGAATGACAAGCTCGTGGAAACTGTCCATGCGGTCGGAGCTAAGTTCTGCAAGACCCGCCGCAGAAGAACACAAAAACTCTCCGATCACACTCTTAATCTCATGGCTGTTAGACAGGAGATGAAGCTACATTCTTCAACAGATTTGACAGCACATAGGCAACTGAACAGACAGATCTCCAAATGCATGCGGCGGGACTTACGCAACTTCAATACAGCTCGTATTGAAGAAGCGATCGAGCGGAACCAAGGCTCCAAAGTCTTTGCCAGAGATCTGTCCGCGAGAAAGAGCCAACTGTCAAAGCTGAAGACCGAATGTGGCAGCATCGTTTCCGGGGCACCTGAGATTTTGAGTGAGATTGAGAGGTTCACACGGCAGCTGTACACGTAATCGTTGGAGCCGCACGCAAGTGTGAGTAACGATCCAAGAGCGAGTCTTATCCGACATTATTCCGATGATATCCCGGACGTCAGTCTGAGCGAGATTAGAATGGCTCTCCAGCACCTTAAAAACGGCAAGGCCCCAGGCGAGGATGGAATTACAGCGGAGCTTCTGAAAGCGGGTGGAAAACCGGTACTTGAAGTCCTTCAGAAGCTCTTTAATTCCGTCCTCCATGGTGGCATTACACCGGAGGCATGGAGCAGAAGTGCGGTGGTCTTGTTCTTCAAGAAAGGCGACAACGCTCTCTTGAAGAACTACAGACCAATTTCCCTTCTGAGCCGCGTCTACGTACTGTTTTCGAGAGTCATTACGAATCGTCTCGCGCGTAGACTTGACGACTTCCAGCCTCCCGAACAAGCCGGTTTCCGAAAAGGCTTTAGCACCATAGACCACATACATACCCTTCGGAAAATTGTACAGAAGTCCGAGGAGTACAATTTGCCACTATGTCTGGAGTATGTGGACTATGAGAAAGCCTTTGAGTCCGTCGAAATTTGGGCGGTGCTGCAGTCCCTTCAGCGATGCCAAGTTGACTGTCGGTATATCGAAGTGTTGAAGTGCTTGTACAGTAGGGCTACGACGGCTATTCGAGTACAGAACCAGAGTACGAGACCTATCCAATTGCACAGAGGTGTAAGACAGGGTGACGTCATATCCCCGAAACTCTTTACCGCTGCATTGGAAGATGTTTTCAAGCTTCTGGACTGGAAAGGATACGGTAGCAACATCAATGGGGAGTACATCACTCACCTTCGATTTGCCGACGATATAGTCCTTATGGCAGAATCGCTGGAGGACCTAAACACTATGCTCAATGACCTCAATAGTGTTTCCCAACGGATAGGTCTTAAGATGAACATGGACAAAATAA
Source organism: Parnassius mnemosyne (assembly GCA_963668995.1). NCBI lineage: Eukaryota > Metazoa > Arthropoda > Insecta > Lepidoptera > Papilionidae > Parnassius > Parnassius mnemosyne. The sequence goes on along the minus strand of CAVLGL010000035.1, from coordinate 5,684,615 downwards.
AGATCATGTTTAATGTCCATGTCACACCTATGCCGGTAGTTATTGGGAACACTAAGCTCGAAGTAGTTGACGAGTATATTTACCTGGGACAAATAGTCCGACTAGGTAAGTTCTTCGACCGAGAGGTCAATCGATGGATTCAACTCGGTTGGGCAGCGTTCGGGAAATTACGGCACATCTTCTCGTCAGGTATACCTCAAAACTTGAAAACGACACTGTACACCCAGTGCGTGTTGCCAGTGATGACATACGGAACTGAGACGTGGTCCTTCACTGCTGGCCGGATGAGGAAGCTCAAGGTCGCTCAGCGAGCTATGGAGAGGGCTATGCTGGAGTTTCTCTGCGTGATAAACTCAGAAATGAGGATATCCGCAGTAGAACCAGAGTGATCGACATAGCCCAACGGATTAGTAAGCTGAAATGGCAATGGGCCGGTCATATAGCTCGAAGAACCGACAACCGATGGCGAAGAAAGGTTCTCGAGTGGCAGCCTCGTACTGGCAGGCGAAGTGTAGGGCGTTCCCCCACTAGATGGAGTGACGACCTGGTAAGATATGCAGGAAGTCGATGGATGCAGGTGGCTCAGGACCGTGCTTTGTGGTATTCTTTGGGATGGGCCTATGTTCAGCAGTGGACTTGTGAAGGGCTGTAATGATGATGATGATGAAATGTCAGTTATATGTTAGTTTATAGGTTAGTTTATATGTTAGTTTATAAATTACTTACTAACCCATATGGATCATTGTCCGAAATAAATGATTATTATTATGTGGGGTATCTATATAGTTTTCTCATCTGGTTGGCCTGTTTAAATATATAAATGTAAATGAAAATAATAAATATACATAAATTACAATGAAATAAAACTAATACATATAAGTACATAAATAGATAAAAGCCCAACCAGATAGAAGCCCTCGGCAGGGAAGTCCGAACTGTCGAGGGTTAGGAAGAAAGGTAAAGAAACCGGCAGACGATACGTGCGGTATCGAGGAGCACCGCTTTCTGCATCTGAGTCCGGAGCGGTCCATCACGGAGTCCCAGTCGCCTCAGATAACCTGAGAGGCTGACTTATTATTATTATTATAATTTATAGGGCCATGTATACGCTTTTACAACAAAATCCAAAAAAATGTACAAAGTTTGTCAATAAAGTTTTCATTTAAAAACTGGGTTGGCAACCGCAGTTTTTTATTTTTGAGTTCCTATTAGGAAAACGATGCTGTACATCCTTTGACTTGTTTCTCTCTTATTTGACACCCACAATAACGAGACGATATGTAATAGTGGATATTCATACACCACCACTACACGGTTTACAGTTTCATAATTTCGTAAAAACAAGATAAAACTATATATAGCCCGTAAACCATACTATCCGTCAGAAGGGGTCTTAGCATAAATCCCGGGAAAAACAAATTTAACTCAATTGCATCAAATGAAATTGGTCATAGATATCACCACGTAGAGATATTATAATAAAAATGTTCACTAACACGCGGACCTACAAACAAATGAATGCGCATATACACAGACATCCTTTAATTAAGTTATATTAGAAAATATTTTAAATGAGTTATCATTAAAATTTTATTTAAAGAATGACATTTTTTTCTTCATTTGTAACAGAGATGTGGCCAGTAACAATAAGCAAACAGATAAAAAACTAAATAATAATTTATAATAACATACTATCTAGTCATGTTAAAATTACAACAATACCAAATGGGAAATAAAACAACAGGACAGTAGTGCTGTGCCGCCGGTATTAAGTTTAAGCAGTGGGCGGCACAAGTTTTGCAAATTAACAAAATTTATTTCAAACTCTTCCCGCATATTTTCACAAAAACAAGATAAATTTACATGTAGCCCGTAAATCAAACTATCCGTCAGAAGAGGTCCTTAGCATAAATCCCGTGAAAATGACGGTGCTCTCACGGAGCCTGGGGTGCCGCGTCCATTAATTTGATGATATAAAACAAAACGTCATTTTAATTAGCGCCATTATTAGATGTACAGTGACAGACAGCGGTGGGCCGGGAACGTTTGTCTTACTCAAAGGGTGGGTTAAGGGAATTCGAACGTAAGGGGAAAAAGTTGGCTGATAAACGCTGAAAAATATTTTTTTTTTAGTAATTATTAATGAGATCATCACTATCAATCAGTAACTAATTAGTTGACTTCTCAGCTGTATGTTCTCAATTGAATATAAATCCCATTCAGCCATAACAAAAATATATCCACAAATATTCTGCTGTCGTAAGAAAAAAAAAATTGAAAAAATCATTCCAGGCTATTTAAAAAGAATAAATGTTTTTTTTTATCCTAAAATACTTGAAGATTTGTTCAGAGAAAACACACGAGTCATTTTCAGAAAACATTCATAATATATGCTATTTTATTTACAAGGGCAGAAGGCGATAGATTTTGATCATCACTTTCATTAATCTCTTATGACATTATTCCACCCACCCATTTCTTAAATTAACATTTCAGTTTCATTTGGTATTTGTGCACATAGTTACATATGTTGTTTTGGTTATTTAAAAAAGTGTTGACCTTGTACATAATGGAGCAAAATCCATGATGACTTCATTTGTCTTCTTCTGATGTCACCTTCCGCACTAAAACAGCAGTGTGACTAAATAATGTACTTTTTACAAAACATAAAAAGAAAATATAATATAAATTTCAAATTTTTAACTATTTATGCTTAGTGCTATATTTTTGATGTATTTATTCTGTGAGAATTTAATATACAAACAGGCAAAGTTAAGGCTTAACACATAAAAAATAATGTGTCAGATGTAATGTACATATGTAGAGGACATATGGCCAATTATTATTCTAACATGTTTATCGAAAGTTCTGGAGAAAGTCGTGTGTCTGCAGCTTAAGAATTATTTAGAATGTAACAGTATATTACCTGTATAGTGTATACCGTGTACCGGACCGGCGGTGTAAGAATATCCACTACTGCATATCATCCCGTGGGTGTCGTAAGAGGCGACAGAGGGAAACAAATCAGGACATGAGCAACAGCGTCTTCCTAATAACGACTAACAAAAAAAACTACGGTTGCCAACCCGCTTGCAAAGCGTGGCAACTATGACAAATATTGAGACAATTAATGGGGGAGGCCTATGTTCAGCAGTTGACTTTAATACTCTATAACGGGAACGGTAAGTATATTACCTGTGTTTCCTGAATTTCAGAAACACTCGCAGTACATCAAAAGCCTTAATGGATGTTGTAAACAAAATCTTAACATCACGAGACGTAATACTTACAGGTCAGAATACTGGTCCTTCTTGATTTCTCCCCAACACTTGATGCCATAAATATTTCCATATTGGTATCAAAAACGAGTAACTATACTTTTGAAATGTCAGGTGTTCGATGGTTCGACAGCTATTTAACCAATTGCAAACAGTTACGTATTAATAATTAACGGGAACGACGGTACTCAGCTGTACTCGTGTGCCCTGTTACTAGGAGAAGTCTATACTTGGAATCTATACTTGGTTCACTTATTGCGATATAATAGACTTATTTGCGAATTTTTGCTAAGGATACAAAAAGTTCAGAAGAGAAAATAAATTAGAATCAAAATACGCTTACTGAAGTCATGCAAATCCAAATACAGGCGTTGGAGTTAAAGGGACGAGTAGACTGTACTTAAATAGCATTCGCGGTGAGACAGTGGAACGTGTAAATGAGACTCCAAATTCTGGTTTGCTGATCGACCAGGGTCATCGCTTTCACCATAATGTACTTGGGATTACACGCAACTGTTTTTATTGATTCAAGGTACTAAGCCAAGTGCGTGTTTTTCTCAGTCAGTCTTTGCCTCCGGCAATGTGAGTCACTTCTACTTTCAAGGTTTGTTCACACAGATGCTTCCTTCTGTCATGCGGGATGATTAAAGTGAATCCAATGGAAACAAGACCTAAGACAAGCAGTGTACTTTTACGGGCTGGTGAAGAAGATCTATCTACGCAAACTGTTATCGGGGCGTAGCATACTATGATTTTAGCAGTTCACCTTTCAAGAAGTAACATTAGTTCCTTGAAATAAGTTTTTAATAAAAAGTGAAATCGACTACAAATAACGAGAAAGAATAAAATAATTTCTCATTCTTGAAGTCGATGCTAAGGTATAGTGTATAGAAGAATTGAAACTCCATTTCATATAAAAATGACGAACGTCTTAAGATACATACGAAAAAAAAACATACAGTTTTACAGAATTGTAAAATTCCTCCTCTTTTTAAATTCACGAAAATGATCATGTTTTCCAAGCTGATTTTTATATTTGCCTAAATTCCTGATTGCTGCCAAAAACTACTAATTGCAGAAAAAAATATTACTAATTTACGTTTATCCATAAGTTCGAGCACTAGTACTGTGGTCACTTAACTCCACAGTAAACGTCAAGCATTGTAAATGGAGTTTTGCTGTGTATCGTTCCATCCAAAACGCGAGACGACACGAGGATAATAAAACCAAACCTGAAAACTAGTTTTCAGAATTCAAACTCACCAGATACCCGCACAACTAGGAATCTATTATGAACAAGCTTTAACGGTGGTAGAGCCACGCGGCAGTTTTTGCTGTTGCACGTATGGGCCGGCTCGAGCCGGGTTGGTACCACGACCTCACAGAATACCGGCGTGAAGTAGAAGCTCTGCTTCTGCGTTTCGTCTGGTGAGTGCAGGTAGCCGGAGGTCCAATCCCCCCCCCCTCCCATCAACATGCTAGCGGAATTACACGTTAGACTACCCCAGGAGGGTACCACTGGAGAATCCCTCGCTGAGCATCCACGACTATGTTATTCCACTCCTGAGCGAGGGTGCTCAGGCTGCCCCGAGTATTCTGGGGGGGGGGGGGGGGGGGGGCAAAATTCCGCTCAAAAACATAACTGCTCGGGGCAAACTGAGCAACAAGACCAAGGCGACCCCTGCAACGCTATCCGTGAATTTCTGCAACATCAGGGGACTTCACTCGAATCTAAACGCCGTCCAGTACCATCTCGAGACGGCGAAGCCTGCCTTGCTCTTTCTGATCGAAAATCAGGTTTCCTCTCCGGCTGATATTTCGTATCTCTCCTACCCGGGGTACAAATTGGAGCACTCCTTTGTGCCTCGGGCTGGAGTTTGCGTGTATGTCAGAGAGGACATCTGTTCTCCACGCCTCGGCAGTCTTGAAGGTTCGGACCTGTCCATCCTATGGCTGCGCGTAGACAGTGACGACCATCCGCGCGTCTAGGGGTGCCTCTATAGGTCCCATAGCGGTAATGCCGAAACAGACCGACTCATTGACCACGTCCAAATGGCTACAGATTCTTTGCTATAACAGGTCCAATCCGCAGAGATCGTGATCCTTGGCGATTTTAACGCCCACCACGCCGAATGGCTCGGTTCACGTTTAACCGATCATGCGGGGAGATCTGCTTATGACTGCTTTGGCATATGGTCTGACACAACTGGTTACTTCGCCTACGCGGAAATTCAGATGTGGAGCACCATACACCTCCCCTGTTGGACCTTCTGCTGACCTCTCATCCGGACGGATATCAGGTTTTCGTCGATGCTCTTCTTCTGATTTCTTGCGATTCTTCTGATGCTTCTCTTCTCTCGGCTCTTCAGACCATTGTCTGATCCGGAGTGTGGTGCCACTCACACTCCCCTTGCGGTTGCGTTCTGCAGGTTGCCGCCGTGTTTGGCATTACAGGTCGGCGGATTGGGACGGAATGCGGTCTTTCTTTGCATCCTACCCATGGGGCCGGGTTTGCTTCTCGCCGGATGATCCCACCGCTGTTGCTGGCTCTGTCACTGATGTGGTGCTACAGGGAATGGAACTATTTATTCCATCATCTGTGGTACCCATCGGAGGCAGATCTCAGCCTTGGTTTGGTCGCTCCTGTAAGACTGCATTACGCAGTAAGCAGGAGTGTTATCAAGCCTGGGCTGCGGCTTCGGCGACTCGGGATGTAAGCACCAGCACACTTAAAAAGAAGTATAACGTCGCCTCCAGGTCCTTCAAAAGAGTTATTGCCAAGGCAAAGTCAGAGCACATAGGCAGAAATGGCGACAAACTAGTTCACCTACCTTCGGGAACCCGTGCATTCTGGTCTCTCGCCAAGGCTGTCCAAGGGAATTTCTGTAAGCCATCACTACCATCTCTGCACAGGGAGGATGACTCACTGGCCCAAGACGCAAAAGACAAAGCCGACCTTTTAGGCTCCCTTTTTGCGTCCAACTTGACTCTTGATGACGGGGGGAAAACACCGCCGACCATCCCGCGGTGTGATTGCTCCATGCCAGATGTGCTGCTCTCACAGCGCTCGGTTCGCAAAGCACTTTTCTCCCTGGACATCCAGAAGTCGAGTGGGCCTGACGGAATCCCCCCAATTGTGCTGAGGACGTGTGCTCCGGAGTTGGCACCGGTCCTTACGCGTCTTTTCCGGTACTCCTACTCCCAAGGCGTAGTCCCGAATTCATGGAAGACAGCTTTTGTCCACCCGATCCCTAAAAAAGGCGACCGCTCAGATCCGTCCAACTATAGGCCTATCGCGATCACCTCCTTGTTCTCCAAAATAATGGAATCAATTATTAACTGCCAGCTCATGTGGTACCTTGAGGATCACCAACTGATTAGTGACCGTCAATACGGTTTTCGTCGGGGTCGATCAGCTGGTGATCTTCTGGTCTACCTGACCCATAGACGGGCAGAGGCAGCAGAGTCCAAGGGGGAGGCGTTAGCCGTTAGTTTGGACATTGCGAAGGCCTTCGATCGGGCTTGGCACAAAGTGCTTCTTTCGAAGCTCCCTTCCTATGGGCTTCCCGAGGAATTGTGCGATTGGATCACCAGCTTCCTTGCAGATCGGAGCATCAAGGTCGTTGTAGACGGTGCACGTCCGACTTCAAGCCTATTAACGCTGGTGTTCCACAAGGCTGTGTGCTATCACCAACGCTGTTTCTTCTGCATATCAATGATATGTTGCTAGCTGGTAACATTCATTGCTATGACAGCACTGGTGATGCTCTATACACCGGCCGTGCCAATATTTCCAGGAAAAACGTCGCCGAGTACCGGAACAAACTTGTGTCTGAAGTCGAGTCTTTGCTGAACAAAGTCTCGGATTGGGGGCGACTAAATCTAGTCCAGTTTAATCCTCAGAAGACACAAGTTTACGCGTTTACCGCTAAAAAGAACCCCTTCGTCGTATCTCCTCAGTTTCACTCCCCTTCTTGCCTCAGCCAGTATCGGAATCCTCGGAGTCGACATATCGAGTGACGTGCAGTTTCGTGGTCACTTGGAAGAGAAGGCCAAACTGGCCTATAAATAGCTTGGCGTGCTCAGCAGAGCGGGACAGTATTTCATGCCGGCACACCGCCTGCAACTTTACAAGGCGCAGGTTCGGCCTCACATGGAATACTGTTCCCATCTCTGGGTAGGGGCTCCCCAGTACCAGCTCCTTCCACTTGACCGCATCCAGCGCAGAGCGGCTCGAATTGTCGACGACCGAGTTCTTTCCGATCGGCTCGATTCATTGGCACTGCGTAGAGATGTTGCACCCCTTTGCATTTTCTTTCGCATCTACCAAGGGGAGTACTCTGAGGAATTGTTCGGATTAATCCCAGCCGCCAAATTTCACGAACGCACATCGCGGCTGAACTCCTGATACCATCCACACCATCTGGATGATTGGCGGTCCACCACTGTGCGATTTAGAAGATGTTTTCTTCCTCGCACGACTTCCTTGTGGAATCGATTACCATCAGCGATTTTTCCGGACCGATACGACTTAGGGACCTTCAAGAAAAGAGCGTACTCCTTTTTAAAAGGCCGGCAACGCATCTGCGATTCCCTTCCTGGTGTTGCAGCTGTTCATGGGCGGCGGTAGTCACTTACCATCAGGTGAGCCGCACGCTCGTTTGCCCCCTCTCCTATAAAAAAAATAAAAAAATTAAACGTCTAATGTACGTGTAAATATGGCATATGTATTTTGACTAATATATTTAGCTTAAAAAGTGCCTACAAAAATTTTAGTTTCAAAATCTTCATTTACTCTATTAAACTCTAATAATTTTACGTGGTAGCCAAGCTGTATACTATGGTAGTAGCACGAATGGGTCGACTCGACGGGGATAGGACCACGCTCTCATCGAATACCAGCGTAAAATAGCATCTTAATGCTGCTGTGTTTCGTATGGTGAGTGTATAAACCCTTAGACCCTTTTCACTGGAAATGAGGCACTCCATCTTAATCCTCAGAGGTGACAACGTATCTGCATTTTGATTGGATTGATTGGATTGAAATGACATATTTTATGGTAACAAAACAGATTTTACAATTACATATGTCTGTACAATACTTACATAATAAACTTACACCTGTCACTCAGAGAGGTAGACTACGTAGAACAGCGTATAAAAGTCCACTGCTGAACATAGGTCTCCCAATAGATTGCTTCATTGGGAGGATTTTGCCACATTTTGTCACGTTTGGCAGGCTAGCAATAACTTTTATTATTTTGAGTTGTTATCAGAAATATGTTTATCTCTTGCTTCAGTTTCCTCTCTGTCGCGTCTTACGACACCCACGGGACGATATGGCGCAGTGGATATTCTTACTCGATTATTGCAGGCTGTAAACTTCCAATTAACTCTGGAACTCTTTTTTTACGTGGTAGAGCCATGCTGCAGCTATATTACTGGTATAGTTGTAGCACGAATGAGTCGGCTCGACCGGGGAAGGACCACGCTCTCACAGGATACCAGCGTAAAATAGCAGCTTAAAACTGCTGTGTTTCGTATGGTGAGTGTAGAGAACCGGAGACCCTTTTTACTGGAAAAGAGGCATTCCATCTTAGTCCTCACGGGTGACAACGCATCTGCATTTTGATTCTTAATCGAGGATAAATTTTGATGTGTATGCACCACAGCATTCACTTACCATCAGATGGACTGAATGCTTGTTTGTCACCGTTATACGCGGTCGTAGCACGAATTCCCTTCTCTATGTTCTGCACAGCTTACAATGGTAGCGAGTTTTCAAATGTTTGACTGACGTGCCGTCTGCCTCACCGTATAGACTCTGGCGCAATTCATTGCCGTTTTTCTTTTCGTTACTGTCACCGTTTTCTCAGAAAAAGGGAAATGTATGAGTAAATTTTTATTTAGTCGCCGGTATGTGTGAAATTTGCAAACAAATATAAATGACGTCATTATAATGATTAAGGTAAGGTTTCTTAGAGTTGAGATGTCTCTTTCAGTGATTTCAAATTGTTGGGTTTTTGGTATATGTATATATTTTAATGCCTTTACATTTATTTTGATAAACATTTATTCGATCTACACGTACACTCCACCTTCATAAAATATACAACATATTATTATTTAATATGCACAAAGTATAAAATTGACTACGTGAAACACCGCCAACTTCCTGACTTAGAGCTGAGAAACCCAGTAATTGATTTTGACCCGGCCAGGGATTCGAACCCGGGACCACGTGATCAGTGGTCGCATTTACGACCATTAGACCAACGATGCAGTTACTTTTATTTTAATTAGGGCTAATCATTTTCCGCTCACCAGATGGCGCTAGTTGGGACTGAGATGAAGTTATTTATAACAGTTTTACCATAAGTGAAAAGTTGCGTTTTAAATAAAAGTTTTTTTGATTTCTTGTGTATAGACATATTACCTTTACATTATTTTTTAATTTTAGAAATATTCATATTTTGGTTTATTCATTTTAATCTAATTAATCTATACTAATACTAACGACCTGGTAAGACATGCAGGAAGTCGATGGATGCAGGTGGCTCAGGACCGTGCTTTGTGGCATTCTTTGGGGGAGGCCTATGTTCAGCAGTGGACTTGTGAAGGGCTGTAATGATGATGATGATGATACTAAACTATAAATAATAAAGCGGAAGAGTTTTTTTTTGTTTGTTTAAACACGCTAATCTCTGAAACTACAAGTCCGATTTGAAAAATACTTCTTGTATATTATAGTTATAGCCAGATTCATGAGGAATTGTATAGGCTATATAGCATTAGGCTACACCTTTCAGCTAGCCAGAAGTCAGAAGCAAAAACCGCTTCCGAAATAATTTATCCGCGTGCGCTGGCGTAATGGTTAGTGATACGTAAATACAACACTACAATAATATAGATCTGAAGAAAGATTGAGATGAAGAAATCTCGAAAAAAGTCTGCGCTAAAACAGACAATTTCTTTTTGTATTAAGAATGGGCCCACCACCGTAACACGGCGTAACACATGTCGATTTATTCCTTATAACCAATAGATTACAAATAGTACCGTATCTAACGGGAACACTGAGAAATTAAAAATTAAAATATGAATATCACAATAAACTAAAAACAAGCTAAAAGCGATTGTCTAGTAGTTTTCACCGGTATTATAAATTAAAATAGTGCACTTGTCAATAATTAACAGTATAAAAGAAAGTTGTAGGTAGGTACATTCAGCACTTATAGGTGCTTTAAGGTTGATGGAATTTTTTTTTATTCATTTTCATAAAATCTTTAGGCCCTTTACTATAATAAATTTGTATCTTTTTATGTGTAATAAAATTAGGTTACGTTACAGTTTCTAGTGGGCCCATAAACGATTGTCTCCTTTGCTATCAACCTCTTATACTTATTAATCAATTAAATTTTCAAAATAGCATAGCAACGTGATTTTTTTTATTTTAATTTAAAGAGTTTAGAAATAAATTGTAGCTTTTTGTAAAGAATATATTCTTTACTTTAATTATACATAGCTGAGAACTTAGAAAAAATCGATAAATGATAAAAAATGTACATATTTCGTGGGAGATTGATTTGAAATGCAGATTTCCTCGCGATGTTAAATATGTGGCATTTCTCAATTTTCCATAGTCCTCACTTACGACACCCAAGGGACTAAATGGGTGATAGACAAAGTAAGGTAACCGCGAACTTCAAAGGTCGTGGGTTTGAATCCGCCATTCAACTATTGTGAATCACTCCTAACACAAGCATTTAAGCTTACCAGAAGTGGTTACAGGGAACATTAGTAGTTTTATTAAAAAAAAAAGAAAAATATATAAATAGACTGTTTTACGAACCCACCACGTGGCAGAAGAATTCTCTCATCTATCAGATTTCAAAAGAAGGAGCCAGAATAAGCCTTAATCGTTGTGGTAAGCAGGCGTATTAGCGGATTGATATTTCGCATCTTCGTTGCTGGTCTGCGTATTTCACATGTGGCGTAAATGAAATGTTTATACCGCAGTGTACGGAAGCCATAAAATTTATTTTTAAGGTATCCCATAGTTGCCTCTTGCCATGGATCGAAATGAGTGAGGTGGATTTCCTTACGCCTCAACCTCACGACAGTAAATACATCTTATTGACAATCATTTATGAATTGAAATTAAATGAAATTTCTTTGTGAAATGAAATGAAAACTCTTGTGTTGTTGATCTATAATGTTTTTTTGATCTACTACCTACTGGCAATAGTTTGGAAAAATTCTGTCCTGATTGTAACCAGGAGGAAACTCAGGGGGTTATCTCTTTTCTAAATAGTAGTACAAATCAAATCGAATCTTTGCCAAGGAGTTATTATCAACCATGTATTCTGTTAATATTTAAATGATCCCTTTTATAAAGTGTATATATCTTAATATTTTAGAGATTTGGTCTAAGGATTAAAAAGACCGAAATTCGGTCTGGATATCTGTTCAAAGTCGGTTGCAATTATAAATGAGCAGCAGTTACTGTCAGGGAACTATTTAATCGTTGCTTCTTCTTCATCAGTAATGACCCTCGTGTTGCAGTTGTTCGTACAAGCTACTGCCGGATATACATCACTCACGTTGTAGAGAGGATGACTTTATCGTAAAACTTGGTAGGCGGATTGACGTCTACTACAGTAGGGTAGAATAGGGGGTTCCGCATCACTTCACCTCGTTGAGCTCGGTTTGTGCTGCAGAAGCCCCAATTCTACCTGATATGACGGCTCGAACTGCAGAATCGTATAATATTGTTTACTGAGCGATGATACACTTGATCAGACAGACAGCTAATACACGGCAGTTACCAGTATTGATTGTGATATCGTATAAAAAAATAAAAGAAAAACCTTCGCATTATGGGAAATGTCTATACTTGATACGTGGTACGTGGCATGTGATAATTGTTGTGACATATCCTCAACGCTTAAGTTGATGTGATATTTATTATTTGATACGTGATACTTGGCACTGATATTTTAATGGCATTCAGGGCTATAAATTTGGACCGGTCTGTCTGTCAGATTAAAAACTAGAGCATCGCTCAGTGAAAAATATTATAGGTTTCCGCCGTTAGAGCCTCTATATCGAGTAATGGATCGGGTAATAGGTAGAATTCTGGTTTCTGCATCACTTCGTCGCCAACACTTTCACAGCCTCCAATTATACCCTACTTACTACTGCTACCTTAGTGTTGATATCGTCATCTATCCAAAGCCATTAGATTTTTCTGACATTGCTCTTGGTCGCCTCTTACGATTACCCACGGTGTAAAATGGAGTAGTGTATTCTCTTACGTACAGCACAGCACTCGTATTCTTTTGGTGTGATTATTTTGTTATGAATAAGGGTGATTTACATAGATCCAATTTATATAAGTTGTGATTAAATTTTCTTTTATTTTCTAACACCTTTTTACTGTGGAAGGTGATTTTATTATACAGCTCCAGCTGGAGACATTATTATACAGCTTTATATAACTAATGCAGTTATTATCGTGACTGGTACACATTGATGGCAAAATTAAGAGGACCCATAACCGACGAGCATGTATACGTATATGGATGAGAAAGAGGCGAGAGAGAGGTGTCAGGATCGAGTTTTTTTTATAGGATAGGGTGACAAACGAGCACACAGTCCACCTGATGGTAAGTGGTTGCTGTGGCCCATAGACATCTACATCTGTCCCCGCTTGCGAATCAAAATGCAGATGCGTTGTCCCCCTTGAGGACTAAGATGGAATGCCTCTTTTCCAGTAAAAAGGGTCTCCGGTTCTCTACACTCACCATACGAAACACAGCAGTTTTAAGCTGCTATTTTACGCTGGTATCCTGTGAGAGCGTGGTCCTTCCCCGGTCGAGCCGACCGATTCGTGCTACAACTATACTACTAATATAGCTGCAGCATGGCTCTACCACGTAAAAAGAGTTCCAGAGTTAATTGGAAGTCTACAGTCTGCAATAATCGAGTAAGAATATCCACTGCGCCATATCGTCCCGTGGGTGTCGTAAGACGCGACAGAGAGGAAACTGAAGCAAGAGATGGACATATTTCTGATAACAACTCAAAATAATTAAAGTTATTGCTAGCCTGTCAAACGTGGCAAATGTAGCAAAATCCTCCCAATGAAGCAATCTATTGGGAGACCTATGTTCAGCAGTGGACTTTTGTACGCTGTTTCGTAGTCTACCTCTCTGAGTGACAGGTGTAAGTTTATTATGTAAGTATTGTACATACATATGTAATTGTAAAATCTGTTTTGTTACCATAAAATATGTCATTTCAGTTCAATCCAGCAGCAGATTTTAGATTAGGCCCGCAAGGTTTGTGCCAAGGGCGATGAAAATTGATACGTCACTATATCCATAAAATGTTTGTAATTTCTGCCTACATTTTCTTTTTCGTCAGCCTGTAAAATTCGACTACTGAACATGGGACTCTAAGTTTAATGGAGGTTTTGGCATAACCGCCTCGCTTGGCAGACACCATGGATTTGTCCAGCATTTCCCATAGTCGCCTCTTATAGGAACAACTTGATAAACTTGACTAGGGCCACCATACGCCAAATTCTACTCACACATTTATATGAACACATTTAAAAAAATTGTCCACTTTATCTCTCTCTCATATATATATATATATATATATATATATATATATATATATATATATTGCTGTCCGTTAGTCTCGCTAAAACTCAAAAATGGCTCAACTGATTTTGATGAAATTTTTTGTGCCTTTGAGTGGGTCCCTGGATGGTTTAGATTTACATTTGGAGCCGGTAGGTGGCGCTTTTGTCAAGATCCAGATATCACCTGTGCAAAATCGGGGCGGATCTCTATTTAAATATAAATTTTGGTGTAGGATATCCCATGATCCCATGTTAATGTGGGACTTATAACAGAAAATAATGTGCCAGTTACTGTTTAACTTGCCTAGCATAGTCGTAAAAGGTGACTAATGGGATATTCGGTTTTTGATTGTCTAGGCGTTGGACTAAACACCCATCATTTCATCACCCATCATCCATTCTTTCATAATTTTCCATCTTAACCCATATTTTTTGAGCTAAGCGTGGATCGAGCAGCTGGCGGCTATTTGGCCTCTGTCCCTAGGGGTTTGCAGGCGTAATGCTTTGTAAAATTAAAGGAAATTACACCAGTGGAATTATATTTAATATGTGGAAATTTGACAGTACGCGAGCAACCCGGGTTTGATCATCGCCTTTAATTGATGATTTACCACGTGCTCGGCATCAATAGAAACCATCGTGAGAAAACCTGCATGCAAGTCTTCGATTTTTTTTTATTTCTCAGACATGTGTAGCCCGCCGACACGCATTGGGGCTGCGCGGCGGATACCTAAAATTCTCTCAGAAGTGAGAGAAGGCCTGTGCTCAGCAGTGGGACGTACATAGAATATAGCTTTACTTTAATTTAAATATGTACTTCTAATAAAACAATTAAGGAAACCATTTCGCGCTATGTGAGTATAGGGCGCTATTTTACTAATGGTGGTTCGATTTCGCTATTCGACTACTGTCCACCAAATATACCTCTTACTAATGTTAATGGCTTTATTAGTATTATTTTTTTAAATAACTTGGAAGTGGGCTTCTCTGTAAGTTATTCATTTATGTTGTTCCTTATAAGCAAATTTGAACATTTTATACAGTGTGGGGTGTAGTGTGAGGTTCGTGTTCAGTACGTACTGGGTAAAAATAAATGAAATAAACATAATTAAAGTATTTAACATATATATTTCTTTGAGCTTTTAATTGCATTTTGAAATACAACATAAAATATTAAATAAGATTATTTAATTTGGTAAAATCAATATTTCAACACCATTTTTTTTTTCGTTTAATGAATGAGCAAAAATCTCTCATCAGAGCTAGCGTATACATAATATTTGTCGTATGTTTCATTAATTATCGTTAAAATGATAGTTTATCGATTTTAAACATCACACTTGTGATGCGTATTCGTAAGATAACTGTCAAAACAAATATAAGTACAGATATATCTGATTAAAAAAAAACAAACGAAAAGGAAACGGTCATAGAGCCTACGAACAAATTTAATAAAATAAAAACAAATTGTACACTAACGTGATTAACAGTTACATTACGAATTCGCAAATCGCAAAATGAATCGATTGATATCTTCTGAAACTTATTTTAGACAGTTTACAATATTTTTATTAAATATAAAAGAGTTTTTCACTCGCAAGTACCGTATATACAACTCGTATATCTTGTTGTTAAAATTGGAAGCTTTTCTCTCAATACAATCGAAAGTCTAACCGTATACGAATGTAGTCGTCCTTTAAAGAAATGAAATTTGTATAACGTATTATCACTTTTTTAATATATAGCTTGGTTTGGACAACCTAATAACGCTGGTACAATGGTATACAAGTGTTCACAGTAAGGTCACCTAATTACGCACTTATCACTAAATAATAAATAGCAATCTCGCGGGGAGAGCGTATGGATCTAGAGCGAAATTTACACTAAGAAAACTGTTATATTGCATTCAATGACGAATCACGTATGTACAACGTACTGCCGACTGAGATTGAATCTCCGAGATTGCGGGCATCGGCCGCCGTTCCACCTCACGACACCTTCAAAATATACATAGAATAACTAAGGACGTTAAGCCTAACTCCGATTTACATAGAAAAATTAAGTAACGCGAAAGAAAATGATATTGCAACAGTTTTATTATCGAATACTGAAGGTCAACGTTGCGACGTCTAAACGCATTCATCGCGCGAAGTCGATCCAAATAGCGATACCGGATCGCGAAAGTAACCTCACTCCTCTGGTCATTAGAAAAAAATATACATTTACAAAGAGATCGAATTGAACTTTTAAGACTTAATGCGACTTATATATACAATTGGAAAATGGAATTACAACGTAGTGTGGAAGATAAGCCGCGGCCGGCGAGGACCGCGCGTCGCAAGACAACCGACCCAATTCACCTAAAGGCAATATTTTGAAAATATTCTCTTATATCTAAACGAACGTAAGACGTTTGGCGTATACTTATGTTGCTATTAATAATTACACTAACCGAACTATGCGGTGAACTCTAACGATTACCTAAAATAATTAAATTGGCAAAGAGTTTCGAAATACTTAGCGTCGCCGCAGCGACTAAAACCTAGGTACCTAGGTTCAACGTAGCGGGATATGATATCATCACAACTGATGGCCGATTCGACCCTATCTACACGTATTTGCTGGATAGCTGTTTCGCGAGTTCCGTGTACTTGAGGAACTTGGAGTGGGGACTCTCTTCGAAGGACTGGGAGGGACTTCGAGGGTCTTGGGGTGAAGCAGCATTCGAGCCACCACCCTTGTGGGTGCCAGGCGAACCAGCCGCTTGTGGAGCCTTCACGGGGACTGGCTCTGGTAGAGCGCCGTCTTTTACGAAATGCATTTTAGAAAGATGGTGTCGATAAGCGCCCTTTGATATAAATGGAGTGTCGCAGAGAGCACACTTCATAATTGAATCTGTGACGACGGCATCGTTACACGCCCAACTAAATGTCAAGATGCTCGGAGGGCCAGCGGGCGATGGCGCCGGGGGCGGGGCTCGCGAAGGATTGCTCTCCGTTTTATCACACAACTTCTGTAAAGCCGCGAGAGGATGACTCCCACCGCGGCGAGAAGAACTGGGCTCATTAGATCCACCTCCAGCTAAATTATCGAACATAGACGAAAGCGCGCCTAAACTGGAAGCCGGCTTTCTGTCTGAACCCGGAGTGGGTCCGGACCGATCACTTGATGGACTTCGAGGACTAGCTGCTGGACTAGGGCCTTCGCTTTCGCGCTTTGGGATCGTCGGTTTTACGTCCTCTTCCGTCGCACTGTTCGGCCTAGCCGGCTCTTCTTCCTCCTCCACTTCGGTTTTAACGCGAACCGTTTGATTGCTCAAATCGACACCGTTCTCGCGTTCGTCCTCATCCGTTACTTCCTTCTTTATCCTAACTTCAGTGGGACGATCTTCGGACGCGGGAGTTTGTGAACCTCGCGTGTCTGGCGTCGTGCGAGGCGTCATGTGATACGCATCTAATTTCCTATCGGGAGTGAGAGATTCGACTCTACTACCGCCCCTTTCCGACATCGAGCTTGACTCGCTGCCACTGCGCTCGCGACGTCCGTACCCTTGCTGATGATGATAACTTCTTAACATACTCATCGTTTGTGGGTCTACTAATGGCTTGGTATAGTCTACACTCTCGTCTATGCCTAATCTTTTAAGGATACTAGAACCGATGGGAGCGTGAGATGGGGCACCCGGCATACCAGGAACGGAATGCCGTGAACGAGTATCGAAACTCTTCTCGATCAATTGTTCTATGGCGTTTAATACAGATGGCGACGAGCTTTTGTCGTTGCTCGCGTTCGCGTCTTTGGAACTTGGAGATGAATCGTTCACCGAAGATGGGGAACGATGGTGAGCGGAACCGGGAGAGGGCAGTTCCTCGTTAATGCTTTTACGACCATCGCGGCTTGTTGGTGTGATGTGACCGGGAACATCAGGTGGTATGATATTGTTAGAGAGAAGCGCGCTTTTAAGGAAATTCCTTTGGCTATTCGACATAGGACCACCGATACACTGCCTAATATGCTCGACGAATACTGCCGTCTCGATTTTATCACCGCATTTTTCACAAGTAATCCTACTACCCGCGCTGAAGTCCCTGATAGGTTTGCCCATCGGAACTCCGTTGCCTTCTCCATTCTTAAACTCATGTTGCGCTCTTTCGAGCTCCAACAGTTTTCTAACCGGTAATGACTTCTTTCTCTTTTCACGTGTTTGTCGTCTCCTACCACCGCTTTCAGTAATAGATCTCATAATATGTTCTTTATAATGCGAATTTTTAACCATATGATTGCTAAGTTCCTTTAAAGAACTGAACGCTTGATCGCAAACCTTACAAGTTAATACGGCACTAACGTGACTACTAGTGCCCGTGGTCGGCGGAACAGCGTTATTGGAACCCGGGGCGTTCGAGTTGGAGCCTTTACCGTCGTCGGATGATTTCCATGAGATAATCTGCTCCTGAGATATGATATTTGTATAATGCTGCGTACGCTGCATGTGACTCGTCATTTCGGCTAGAGATCGAAAACTTTCCGCGCACCACATACATTTCAAAATTTGTCTAGTTTGTTCGGCTCCCTTACCTAACCATACGTCCTGCCCGCGAACTAACTTTCTAGGTATTGGCATATTTTCTTTAATGAGCATATTTAGATCGCTGTGATTCGGCTTCGAGGAGCCACTGGAAGATGTCGAATTGTGTGATGGTGTAGACGGTGAACTCGAAGGCGGCTGCAGCGATGGCGGTAAAGGTGCTCCCGTCGATGGCGGGACAGGCACATTTACACCGCAATGTTTCGCCTCCTTCATGTGTACAGTAAGATCCGCGAGGGAATTAAAGCTCTTCTTACACCAAACGCATTTGAGGACGTCCTTAGTCTGATCGGCGCCTTTGTTGAGCCAGTGTGACTGCCAGGCGGAGTGACGAGCGGCTGCGTTCGGCGTCAATCCAGCGCCCAAAGCTGCGTTTTGGACAGACCTGAACAGTTCTTCACCGCCTAACCTACTCAGTTCACTCATCTTTTCTAACGCTTTCGTCGCGTCGCTTGGCGTGGGCGCCCCGTGTTTTAACTTCCCGTTCCAGTCAGCAGGTATGCCGCCTTTCGGAGATAAGCTAGCTGCAGCGACCGCTGCAGCGAAGTACGGTAAATGCGGCGCTACCGGCGTTGACCAGGGTGACGGTGTAGGCTTAAACTCAGCCGTTCGGGAACTTTTCCTCGTGGGAACTGGGGACGGGGAATCCTCGGGCCCCCGTTTCCTGGTCCCAACGGAGAGATCAAGAGGGCCGTTCTCGAGCGTTTTGCTGAGGTTGACGGCGTCGTCATCATCATCGTCGTCCTGCGGGGACTCACTGCGTTTCGTGCTGAAGTCGAGGACGGCGTCAGAGCGCTCCGAGTCGATGAGGTCTTCCTGGCAGGACATGAGGAGTCGCTGCTGCGCGGCCGCGGCCGCCGCGCCCAAGTACGCCGCCATTGCGGCAGAGTGTGGCGGCAGTAACGCGGCCGGGAGGGCAGCTGGCAGGGCTGCTGTCAGTGCCGCGGGGAGGGGCAGCCCTGGCGCACTCCTTCCGGAGTACACGGAGTCGTTGGAGGGACATCGCGGCGCACCCGACGACTCCCGCGACAGACATCTCGGGCTTTCCCTGTGGACAATAATAAAATTATTATTAGTATCAATATCACTAAATTTCTAAACAACTTCCCCGTTCGCGAAAAAAAAAACACAATTGAAATGTTCATAATATATGACTCACGGAACAATGAAATGGTTAATCCTGTTACCCGGTGAATTTTTTTACATTCAATCAAGAAAAATCCCGAATGATATATGTTACTTCAAAAAAAATCGTCTGTCTTTATCATAATTCAAAAGTTATGGTTCCACCAGTACCATAGTTTAGAAACAATATTTTTAACATACGTTTCGGAAAATAAAGCCGAAATCTCTAAAACTGATGCACCAAATAAATGTTACTCGAGTTTTTAGTTAAAGAGTTAAAATTGACTTGGTATATTATATTATTTTCATTTATTCAAAGTGTAAACAATTATCACGCAACTTAACTTACAATTATGATATCAAAGCTATGTTATCTATTAATTATCAATTATCAACAATTATAATTGAATCTTACTAGTTACTACATCATGATCTTATCAAGTATGAATAAATCCACAGTTTACGAAATCGACGAAAATTTTCTTAAATAATCAAATAATAAAACAACAACAACCAGCAGCGTAGTAGGTAATTATACTTTCAAATCATTTGCTCCATAGAATTTATAATACGGACTGATTCACATAAACATTGATAACATATGTGTTAGCGACTTGAGCATAATTAATTATGATTCCGAATAAAACATTTTATTAAAGAAGCGTTTTACTAAAGAACGAGCTAGTGGAGGAATTCACGATAAGAAATATTAACCATTGAGGACCACCTAACTCACTTAAGATCTTCAAAGTTCTTAGAAGTGATCGAACAAATATGTTTCGTAAAAGCACAGTAGCATCTTAAAACATTTACAAACATTGTACCCACAAATTTAAATTAAATTCGTGTGTTTCTTACCAGAGAAACTTATTCACGGCTTACTTGTAGTGTTTAAAAAAAGTTAGCTGTTAACTGTTTCTTAGACTACTAAATGTCAATAATTTGTTATAAAAAAATAAACCTTGATTTAATTCAGTATATTAATAATATTCAGTAAACCACTTTAGAAAGTTTAAAATCAGTTTAATAAATGGTTATAAATTTGATACCAAACTATTCGTAACTTTCTGAAAACTTTATGTATTAAGACATGTTTAATTTCAATTAATTAAAATTATTTAAAATATAACACAAAATCGAAATAGACAATCAGATTTAATAAAAATTAAAACGAAAATAAAGTTTCAATTCAAGACACTGCAATCTTGTATTGTACTTTGCGGGCAAAATTCACATCGAACACAAAAATATATTTGGGGTATCCTAATACAAAAAACCAATAACAAGTAAAAAAACCAAAACAACGGAATTAATGAACCAACACTAGAACCTACCTCACATGGTCGGGCTCGACGATCATTTTGGACGAAATTTTTTCAATATACTCCAAACTGCTTTACTCTGATGTATCTCGGATCCATGTAACAACACTTTAACAATTCTATACACTGTATTACAAGAGAACAATTGACTTCCCAAGAGCGACTGGAAGTAAACACGACGCGAAAGACGCGCCGCGATGCCGGTCGAACGGGGAGTGCGGAACATGCGGTAACGGCGGCGGTCCCGCGTGGAATGAGATGCCGCGTGATTTACGACCCGCCTGCAGCGCCCTCTCCCCGCACGCCCTCCGCGGAACAGAGACAGCTGCGACTGAAACGGGCGAATCAGAGCGAAGGAGAGAGACAACTAGTCATGTACACTTTCGAGGGGTGGTGCGCTGCGTAATGCAAGCGTGCGTGCTATGCGCGAGGTGGACATGCAATGACGGGCGATCGTTCCGATGACAGCCCCGACAAAGCGGAGCTACTCCGCATAGCTGACTCACCTGACACCAATGAGCTATATAGGATACAGTAACCAATCGGAATATCTTCTTAATGTTTACGAAGGGCTTACACATGTCAAAGCCAGTAGATGAAAGTCTACTGAGATTATTTGATGGCGATGACAGGAAAACCGGTGAGCTACAAAACGACATATCCTTTCATCCATCGGACAAGGGACGGTGGACGGATTTAGAGCATCATTATACATTTCCTTTTTGATAAAAATACAGGGAAAGTTTATTTTACATATTTGTTTTGTTGTCACTAATACAAAAGAAAATTTATAACAATACTTTCATCAGATTCTAGTGAGGTTCTATAAGCTAACATTTAATAATAAAACAATACTGTAAAAAACCTGAACAAAGACAGTAAGTATAAACAACCAAAATTATCGTTAACTTTAAACATTCGAATCGTTGAAACAAACTCAAAGAACCAAATATACCTAGTCAAGTCATCACAAGTCTGCAGAAAATGGGGCACTATAACCATTTTGAAACAGCTATCGTGATCGACAGGATACATTAGCCAAACTGCATATTTTAAAGCACACACTCAGTTCTCAACAGAATCGCCAGCTGTTTATTGCTTCCTATAAGCATTAGACGGGTGCGGGTCAATCAATCACATGTATTTATGTGACAGCTATTGTTCTCTCTTTCCCCCGCACTGTTCACGCACGACATCGAAAATACCGCGAGAACGCTCTGTGACATAGAAGAAAAAAATAAGGCTGAAGCATAACTCGTCGTTAGTGACGTTCGAAGTTTATTACGTGATGTTTCTAGTCTGTGGCGTTTTACCCATTTAAAAATTAGGAGGCATGTGCATGTAAATTTTTAGTACTCAATGCGGCTCGGGTTGTAGCACCTGACACTTTGAATAATTTCGCAGTTACAACGTGAATTTTAAAACCAACACAGATGTCTTCGAAGCAATAAAAGTGTGCATTGCAAATAAGTCGGACAATATTTCGGTAAATAGACATGACTGGGCTAAAATCAAATAACGTACAAAGTCGATGAGTCTACTCATCGCGATAAAGTAGATTGATGAAGGTAATAAAAACAATATTTTTTATTACCTTCATCAATCTACTATATTTGTATGAATAAAAACTTCGTCTCCGCATTGACCTTATTATAATTTTATTTATTTTACCTCAAAAACAGTCTGACCAATAAGCAAAACTTGGAAAACACTTAATTTTTAATCAAATAGTGTTTAATTTTTCGACTCTTTAAAAACAATACTGACTTTTGAAACAATTATGAAATTCAAGTGCGTGAATAAGTAATAAACCTCAGTACAATAAGCTTCGACATTACGTATTATTGTAAAGAAATGTATTTATGAGACAAAGAAATATTGTATGGAAGTAGATGGATTTCCTTCGCTTTAAGCTATTTTCAATTTAGAAAGAAACAAAATACATTTTAAATAAAAAGAATTTAGACAAGCACCCACTCGTAAGATTCTGATGAAATCATTTCAGTAGTTTTGGAGTTCATCGCGGACAAACAATGTGACAGGTATAAAAATTTTATATATAAAGATTGAAACTAAAAAGGAATACCAAAATATACTAAAATATAGTACCTTCGCACAATTGTTATACTTTAAATAAAGTATAACAATTGTACGAAGGCGATAGCCTGCACTCGGACAGATATCTACAGGGAGATGAAATTTCGGTAAATCTGAAATCTAAACAATAGACCCTCACGATGGATGCTCTAGAGCTCTGTAGAGAATGTTTATGATTGATGACGTCTCTTCACTGCGACTAATTGACAGTGATGGAACACGGAACGTCCAAACAATACCAATATATTATTTGCCGCCAAGAAAATTGACTTTCAGATGCTTTTCGACTCAGTGTCAAGGGAACAGAGACGATTTTTGCGTTCTGCTCACGTCGAAGATATCAAAATAACAAACTAACATTCGTACCTGGCTCACCGGATGTATACAATATGAAGACTTTATAATGTTTAGAAATATTTCCATATTCAAATTCTAATTAAAAAGTCGAGAAATAAGTGATTTCGTTGCGAGACGAGTGCATCCAGTCCAATACAAATTTTATGGTAATAAAATAAAATGTATTGATCTTCTTATAATTGACGATAACATTAAGCGGTTAGTTTAGCGGTTGTTACTCGTATTAGCGAGCATTAGCATAATTAAATACAGACGCTGCTGTTTGTTTTACTTTCCTATCTAGTCAGTGCTTGGTTTTCGTTGAATTGACAGTTAGGACGTTACGCAAACAGTTATTACCATATCAGTGAAAAGAATACCATCTGTTCCAACAAACATAGGTTCTACAAGACAATAGGAAATGATGTGAGACGCTAGAAATGTAAAACAAAATAAATTAACTCACTGGTGACACCTTCTGAACCAATGTGAATTCAAGTGGTAAGTTAAGTATGATAAATACATACACGATCTACTGTACGCCAAATTATTTTTTTAAATATGGTTGCCCATCAAGTATCTTTAGTACTTTTTTTAAGTAAAATTACTTAAAAGTCATAGTAACTTTGTAGTCACTATGATTTTTAAGTGATTTTATTAATTAATACCGAATCGTTGCACTAGGTGATCGAATAAAAAGAAACCTTCAAAATTTTCATTTTTCTATTCTTAATATTCGAGTTCGATCCCCGCCGGCACCAATGAAATTGTTAACTGCAATTTTAATTGCTGATTTACCACGTGCTTGGCGGTGAAGGAAAACATCGTAAGGAAACCTGCATGTATGAGAAATAAGAAAAAAATTTTCGAAGACATGTGAAATCCGACATCACACATTAGGGCACCGCACCGCGGTGGACACTTCACAACTGAGAAGAGACAAATGAGAAGAAACCTGTGCCCAAAAGTGGGACGTGTGGAGGCTGTAGCTTTAACTTTAAATTTTTATTCTGAATAGGTAGACGCAACAAAATTTAGAGGTCCTGTTCAAGACGGAATTTCTTTCTACGGATTCTTCGACTTCTCGCTACCGTTTGTAAATGACTCGAATGCATACATTTTCTACAAAAATTCTTACTATATTCCTATTAATATAAAAAAAAACAGCGTGAAGAATCAAAATTTTAATAATTTAGATCAGAACAGAAATTAATAAAGTATGGCCGATATACCGACAGTGAGTATTTACCGTTATAGATAACAAATCATGAATAATAACGTGATTTATGCTTTGTCGGTGTGTTATCTAGCGTTATACTATCCATATAATAAAATCGAAACAATTGCATTGTTTCTATGAATTTTCTGACTAAAACCGCTTGATCATAGTTATTAAACTAAAATTGATTAAGTGTCATACGAAAAATATCCGATCATTTTTACCGTCACAAACTTCTAATGCTGTCACGATCATGTTCATTCGTTTCGCTAACATGTCTAGTTGTGGTTGAGCTTTCGCTTAATCAAAAATAGCTCTTGAGACGTTAGAATAGAGCAAAATGAAGGTTTATTAACTGTCGGTCGCGTCAGGAACGGTGGCGCGGACAGCAGTTGACTAGTGATCATTGAAAACAATGGGATCGTTAAAATGACCGCGGAATGATGTTTGGACCACCGACAAATAGACAACGTTACTGTCAATAACGTAAGAAAAATGTTTATTATTGAAATCTGTCATTGTTCCATTTACAAGTATCACTGATAACTTTGTGAATTTAAGCTACATTAAGGAAATTCTCTAAATCGACTCTTTCGTTCCGTATAACATCCACGATCTCGTTTGCAGTAACCAACACGTCAGGAGCTATAAACTGCATAAGCTTGGTGTTCTGCTCAAAATATGACTTAAATTTAAAGGCTCGAGAGCTAACGGAGCGACTTGGACCACTTCCAAAAGATATCTTCCGTCGAAGATTGGAACAATTTAGACTGTTTCGAAAAAATGTGGGACTCCTCACTGAAAGTACGATAGCTATTGCTATTTTTGTGTGAATTCAATAATTGAATTTTTGCTAGATTTCAAGTGACACTTACGAGTCCACGTTACTTGTGATGTCACGGGGGAAAATGATAGATTTTACTAGTCAATTTAACCATAAATAGCAAAATCATTTTCCTGATAACAGTTCAAAATAATAAAAACTACGACTGCGATCCCGCCTGCCAAGTATGGCAACTATGGATAATCCCCCTATCATAGGCAATCTATGGATGGAGCCTATGTTTTGCAATGGGCTTTTGACTGGCTGAATGAATGAATAATGTGGAAGAGTTTAATTGCTAAAATAATAAATAAAACTACTACTTTCCTATGCAATCAATTTACTTTTTATAATAATTCTGTGTCAAAATTACAAAATGGTGGATCTACATCACCTTTAAGGCCTAAAATTTTTATTTCCTCCTTATCATTCTGTGCTAATGTGTGTAATGTGTTTAATTTGTTATCAGGAAGATGCTACTTCTCGTTTACTGCTTCATTTCCCTCCGTTGCCTCTTACGATACGCACGGCATGATATGAGATATTGGATTATCTTCCTCTTGTAATGGTGGAAATACGCGCGAACAAATCCCTCACAAAGGCCTCACAACTAAGGAATCCTGCGGTACATAAAAATGCTTCAGCAAACAGCGACCACAAAATATTTTATTGGTCGCAGTGCTACTAATCTTGTAAGAACTGAATAAATATTTGCAATGAATGTATGTGTAGATTCTAACGTACGTCATACGAGCTTGAAACAAGCCTAAATTGAATAAGAAGGTTAGACTCTGATTTTGCACGCAAAAGGTATAGGAAATGAATTTTTCTCCTTCGTAGAACGCATGACAAAATATCCGAGGTCTTGCATTATTAGGAACGCACCTTTCAGCATTTGGGTCCTGTATCAGAGTCGCTGGGATGCTGTGCTCGATGTCATCTCTCTCGTCGGGCGCAGGAGAGGCGTGGGACGCGGGGGAGGCAGACCGGGACGCCTCGCCCTGTTCCTGCCTCTCCCCGCGCTCGCCCCGTTCCTTCACGCCGCTTTCTGGACTAGTAGCTTCTTCTGTGAACAAGGAGAATTCAAAAGTTAGTTTATGTTTACTCTGACTGTATAAGTTTGTGATGACTTTTCTATTCTATTCTTTATTCAAAAATCGTCATAATTCTACACCCCACAAAATGCTTTAGAGTAAGCAATATTAATTTTGAGTCACAACTGCAAGTTACCAGTGACAGCCTAAAAACAGTTCACTGCTGAACATAGGCCTCCTTCATTGATTGCCCCATAGGGGTAATTTGCCATGGTTGCCACGATTGGCTGACGGATTGGCAACCGTAGGTTTTAAATTAATTTTGATTTAATATTAGAAAGATGCTGCTGCTCATGTCCTGTTTCATTTTCCCTCTATCGCCTCTAATATTAGCCTTTACATGTCCTTCTCCTGGACACAGGCCTCCTTTCATTTCTGAGAAGATTTCGGGTAAGGGAGAATCCACCAAACGGTGGGGCAACACGCATTTACATATTTTTGAAAATATTTTTTTTTTCAACTTCTCATACATTAACAGAATGTAGTATTAACTAACCCAAACAGTAATAATATTGTAAAATCACATGGCCCAACCTTTAATCAACTGATAAAGCAAATACATGTTATCTAGGTTAATATTTACAGCAACATCACAAATACAACAACTTACTCCTTAAAGCGATTATCCAATATAATAATAAAACAATGCAGACCGATACAGCTTCGATAAAAAACGGAAAATTACCCCAAAACGGGGCCAACACGGCCGGCCCGTTGCGCAAACAACATGTGATCGATGATTGATTGATTCGGTAAGCTATCGAACGAGGATCAATTATTCAAAGTTAGTTATCTGCTGACATAATTCCGAGGTATAAGTCGATAGCGCGGTTACTACACGCGGCTTGCTATCGCACCGGGCTAATTAAGGATTTCGAAATTAATTTGTTGCGATGAGACGTAACAAAGTGTAATCGCTCTTATTGGACATTTTTTATTGATGAAAAGGTACGTACAAGTTTAAACTTGGAATAAATTTGAATTTGGAACTGTCGTGTTTTTCACAAATGCTTCGAACGAGCCGAATGATTCCAATACAATCGTTCAACGTTCAATGACGCTAGTTTATGTAAATGTTACTGATAGATGATTATGTTTGGCTTTTGTCTATGAATTTTGTGAGGAAAAGTTGACTACATTCCAAAACCATAAACATATATTTCGTTCACATTATATGTCTATGGTTTTGGGAAACAATAAATTTAGTAATACGGGGCTGAACAAGCAGAAAAAAGAACTCTTAACACTAGAAACGTTGAATTGGCTTTTTTAGAACTATTTTATATTTGAAACGTTCTTATTACATTGCGATAACGACTTGAAACTAATTAAACGATATTTAACTAAATAACCTGATAAAAACATTCAAGAAAGAAATTAGCTAATTGACGATTGACGATCTTCCAAATTTATTTCATGTGTATATAATTTAAAATGCGTATCAAACAGCAAGCATATCCAAGGACAAATTGGTTCATTCAGAATGAGTTGTGTCATTCTTTTTGCTTGAGTTACAAGACGTTTTGAACCGTCAATCCCTCATCGAGTATCAAATTTAACCTAATCCCCGGAGCGTAAACCTTGCCTTGGCAGGATTCCGCGAGCTGTAAAACTAAAACGACAATCGAGACCGACTTTCGCTCCGATTATGAAGTTATCATCCGAGAAACGCCGAAAAAAATGTTTCTGAAATCGGAGAGCGCATCCAAAAACTCGGCGCAGCGGTGGCCCGGCATGGTCCGCTTATTTCACTGTCCACTGGCTCGTGAACCGCTTTTCTGCTCGCTAATTGATTAAAACGCACCGTGTCAATCCAGTGCAGACGCCAGAGATGCGAATGGAACGCCCTGGGCGATCGGCTGCATCACTAACAAACGAATGAGCGAATCCAATTTTGATCAAAGAAACGTTTTACTATGCTATGCTATGTTATGGCTGCAGCACGAATGAGTCGGCTCAACTGGGGTTAGACGGTGTTCTCACAGAATACCAGCTTAATGTTGTTTCGTATGGTGAGTGTAGAGAACTGGAGACCCTTTTTATTAGTTATGAGGCATTCCATCTTAGTTCTCAAGGTCGTCAACTATGATAGATGTAGATGTCTATGGGCCACAGCAACCACTTACCACCTGGTGGTAAGTCGTTGCTGTGGCCCATAGACATCTACATCTATCCTCGTTTGCGAATAAAATGCAGATACGTTGTTAGCCGTGAAGGCTAAGATGGAATCAAAGATGCGTAAATCAAAGAAAGTGGGCGCTCCATTCCTTTTTTTTATAGGATAGGGTGACAAACGAGCACACAGTTCACCTGATGGTAAGTGGTTGATGTGGCCCATAGACATCTACACTTACCCTCGTTTGCGAATCAAAATGCAGATGCGTTATCACCCGTGAGAACTAAGATGGAATGCCTCTTTTCCAGTAAAAAGGGGCTCCGGTTCTCTACACTCACCATAAGAAACACAGCAGTGTTAAGCTGCTATTTTACGCTGGTATTCTGTGAGAGCGTGGTCCTTCCCCGGTCAAGCCGACCCATTCGTGCTACAACTATACTACTAATGTAGCTGCAGCATGGCTCTACCACCTAAAAAACCTGACGTCTGGCTATGAGTGCTAGCCCAAGTCTAATTCAAACGACACAGCGTAATGCTTTGAATGATTGCTCGCCAAGCCACGTCCGCGGTACATCGGCGATCGCGGCGACGGGACTCAATGTTTAAATTTGACAGACGGCGTAATCAGATGTACGTCCGTGTCGAGTCCCAAAACGGGCTCACCACAATAGAGCCGTTCGTGTACAAAGGACGCTGACTCGACAGTTTCCAAATACCGAAACAATGGATTAATTTCACCAGAATTCGCCGTGAAATCGATATAATTTTCGATTATCGTCGATAATGTATCGATTGGCGATACGGATGACAACGTTAACGAAACGCATTGGGTCGTAATAAAAGTTATAAATCTTGATTGTATCGGGACAAAGTAAATAGGTCTATCGATAAAAGAGGCAGCCCTCGCTCAAGTTCATGCTTTATCTGAATGGATGTAGGCGTTATTATCGTTTGATATGAATTTTTGGGCTCTAAAGGCTTGGAATAGAGTTAAAGTTGAGCTTTGTACTAAAAGTTATCAGGGGATCCTTAATCGTTCATATTTCGTTATCTAATGATCAATCAAACGACAGATGGAAACGGTAATCCCGTCACCATATCTGACACTCGATAACACTCGTTTGTATTTTGCAACACCCTGTTCACATTAAAAGTGAATTATTAAAAAACGATATCAAATATTTTAGTTGTAGCTATAATATGTTATTTTTACTTCATCGTGCTAAAACTACGATGTAGCTTAACATCTACGTGTCATTCCATCTTAGCCCTCAGGTGTGACAATGCTTCTGCATTTCTATGCTTAACCGAGGATAGATTCTATAAACCATCGGTTGTATTGGATATTAGTTTGTCACCTTTGTATAAATATCTACAATCACATGTTACTTGTGAAGTACGGAATTTAAATTATGTTATTATTAAATTTAAGGCAAACTATGTGTTTGTTTCTACTACTGAAAAAGAAACGTGATGCCAAATCCATATAAGTAACACCCACACAAAATTTACAATGCTGGTTTGAGTCAATCGCGTTGAAATATATCATTCAGATATATTCATATAGCCTGACCTCACAAAAAAGATTAAAGAGTTTAAGGGAAAGAAATATTAATGGAACGTAAATCCCGATTGCAGCACTGCGTTACTTAGTGGAGCCACACCAAGACGTTGCAGTGTGGTTATGGTTGCAGTATGTATAGGTCGGCTCAGATAGGGAAAGACCAAGCTTGTATTGAATACCAGCGTGAAATAGCGGTAAAATATTGCTGGGATTCGTATGGTGAGTGTAGAGAACCGGAGACCCTTTTCTACTGGAAACGAGGCATTACATCTTTGTCCTTAGGGGTGACAACGCATCTACATTTTGATTCTTTTTGGTTGCCGTAAAGTACTCGAAACGCCGGAATATAAAATAAGTAAATTAAATACAATAAAATCCGTAAAAACTAGTTTCATTCAACACGTTTCATAAGTTTTAGTGTTTGACTCTCCATTGTTGATGTGAATATCGGACGGATGTCGTAAACGACGTGATAATTTCATCTATAGTTATCCATTAGATGTTTCAGGCGTTTTCTATAGTCGTCTCTTACAGCAACTGTGGAACCATATTGGTTGATGGAAATTCTTACGCCGCCAACGTGCGACAATATTTGTCAAAGTTGTCTATGGGTCCTGTTTCTTATTGTGATAATATTATTGTGTTTTGAACCAAGTGAACCGGTCACAGTTTCGACACGTAGAGGAACCTCATTTTGGAACGTAGATTAACGTTTAATAAAAATATAATTACATAAATTTCAAAAGCTGTGATAACTAAAATACAAAAATGTTGTCAATATTTACCGCCGAAAACTGGAAGGAATAGGAATATGCTGATTTGTTTATAATTTACAACGTAACAGCTTTAAAACCAATACAACGAGACTACAACAATTTCGTCCATAGAGATCTTTCAATCAGTCTCTCGACGACACGTGATTTCCTTGTCGTGACGTCGGAGTTGTCTCACTATCGCCTCGGTCCTGCAGCAGAATGCACAAGGCAATGCTTTGTTAGTGCCTTCGATTCCGCATTGCGTTGCGCCGCTGTTGAAGTCTTATTATGCTTTTGATAAGTGTCTTCAATTTAATAAGCAAATTGTGGTGGCAGATATTAAAAAAAAAAACAAATTGGAACGATAAAAGCTTTTGAAATCCTTTAAAAACCAGTATATACAAAAATAACCGTAATTAGTGCATTCTTCTTTATTTTTCATCAAACAAGGGCCTCTTCCGTTGTTGGAAGGATTTGATTTGTCAGTGACGCTTGGCAGGCGGACTGATGATTTTAATGGGGTACACACGTCTCGAATCTTTGACGCTGCATATTTTACGTTTGGCGTAAACGAGATGTTATAACATTAAATAAAACTACTTTTACTACGGATTCTATCGCGTTTAATTAACTTATTTGTAAATTATATTGTGGAAGGAAGAGTTTTACAAGCAAGTAGATGGTGTTGCGTTGGGCTCACCGGTGTCTCCCATTGTCGCCAATATATTCACGGAGGACTTTGAGGAGAAAGCCCTGCTTACTACACCTATAACTCCAAGGTTCTACAAGCGATACGTAGACGATACTTTTATAATTTTACCATCAGACAAAGTAACTGCATTTTCTTCCATAAACTCTAAAATTAAATTTACTATGGAGTATCGGGACGTCAAATACCTTAGTGCCCCCCGTGACCATGGGTGCTGTAAAGCACCCGAAACGTCGGGAATTAAAAAGTTAAATTAAACGTGATAAAATCTGTAGAAAAAATAGTTTCATTTAATACCTCCTCCTTATTGAAGTCGGTTAAAAACAAATGGAAATAAGAATGATAATATAGTATCTGTTAACAAGTAAACAGAACCACCAGTAAACAGAGAGAAATTTCTTTCCTTCCTTAAACAGTCAATAATAGTTGAAACAGTCCTCTGGGGTCCACATCGATTTCAATACGTCCCCTGCCTCGATCGGGAGATAATAAATTTGCCTCGCACGCAAGACCATGCGTCTTGAAGACCTATAAATCTGAAGAGAACCGCCTAATTGGAAGATCTGATGTTTGTCGAATTTGTACTTCGAGGCGTTGTCTTTATCAGGTTCAATTATACGTCGACCGGTTTAGACTTGGGACGGCAGTAATCGCGGAGCCTTAACTTATGCTCACTCTCATAATTAATCTGTGATTGATAGTGACATTTAATTTACGAGGCAAATTAATTTGGGTTTTTAATTAGCGTACTTTATTTATAAATAGATATCTTGATGTGACTTCTAAACTTTTTATAGTCTCGTTTGAAAGTCACATCGTAATTTTTTGTTTAGATTATCAATCGATGAAAGATATAGTCTACTAGCCACTCACCATCAGGTTGAATGTGTACTATGTCACCCATCTATAAAAATGTGTCTAATCTTTGGTAGATTATGGGATAAGCTATTGCTTTATAATTTCACATAACACGAGCAAACTGAGTTATTTTCCACAGGCACCGACAAATTTTATTGTAGTGATTGCAACTTTGCCATGAATTTCGCCAAACACGTATTGTGGTTGTCAACACGTATATCGTATAGGCGTAGTCGTTCTGGTAAAAGCGCTATCTAATAAATGAGTTACTTTAATGTCCTCCAGACAAGAAAAGTATTTTATAATAAGTTTCCGATTAAACATAAATTTCTAAACAAAACATTTTAAATTTAACAGCAAAAGTCAAATCGCTCGAAGACCGGCACCGCGGCAAACTGACTTCTTTAGTTCTAAGGACACATATCATAGTTCAAACACGTGATTGCCAATTAACAATATTCGAATACCATTTTCTAAGTAAAATATAAAATGCTATGCGTAAATAAAGCGTACATTGTCGAAAGTTATCTGTCTTGTTAAGACCGAGCTGAGCACTTAGATCTAGTTTTTTTAATCGAAATCAAACCCACAGGGCCGGTATCGCAGCTATAATTGACCGAGTGAGGAGGAGGGCCAGGGGGAGGCTCGTAAAATGTCAGATACCGTGTTGTCCGCGGCGCCTGTGTCCCCGATAGCCGCTAGAAGCTGAGATAGCAGGTTGAAGTTATTGGTGACGCGAAATAGCGCCTCTGGAAACCCGACACGAGTTTAAAGCTATTTAATGTCGGCCCTGTCGCTATTAATTAAACAGTTGAGTGCGGGAATGGACGCTGTAAGACACTGTTGATTGATTTCTCTTTAAATTGTTTCATTCGATATGTTTTAAAGTTTAAATAGATTTGAAAAAAGAAATAAAGAAACTGTTTTGAATTTGTATAAAATATAATGAAATTTAAAAAAAAATTAAAATGTGTAAAAGTTTAAATTTTAAGCTTTCATTGCAAATAAGCTATGTACGCTATAATTGATATATATGACATATGTATAATATGGCAACACTCGTTTAAATAAATATAATAAATAAAAATAAACTTTGGCAACAATGTAGTTGACCGTGTAGTGGCGGTGTAAGAATATCCACTATCCCATATCGTCCCGTGGCTGTCGTAAGAGGCGACAGAGCGAAACTGAAATAAGAGATGGGCAGTAGCACCTCCTGATAACAACTTAAAATTTAAAAAAAAACTGCGGTTCCCAACCCGCCTGCCACACGTGGGAACTATGGCTTAACTCCTATGAGGTAATCTATGGAGGAGTAGGCAATTCAGCAGTGGACTTAATACACTGTAGGTAATGATAGATGGATAAATGGATTAAACACAAACACACACACAAAACTTATTTTAATTTATAAAATATATTTTAATAGTATTTTGACATAACAATTTAGTTAATTTAACACATTCTTTTCAAATTTATTGTATCTTTGCATCATTTTAATATTTTTAGGCTTTAAATGGCAAGTCTGTGATAAATATGACACCACGTGTGGGGGTCCTTATGGAGTAAACAGGTTTAATACTTGAAATATTATGCAGTCCGTCAAGTTTTATTCCACAGGTACTAAATAATGAATTACTATTACCTTCGAAATTCAGTAAAACTACAGTCTATATAAGTCCCACGGCTGCAGGTATATATTTAAAAATACTTCGTTTTTTACGAGCCGTTTTGCAGTAAATGAAGTGCGTGAAAATCCCTTTTTTTAAACAAAATACCAGTTCAAATATTTAGGAACCGTTTAAAGTTGTTTCCGTTCTAAGTCCTACGTTGCTCAATGAATAGTTTGTAGTTTAAACTGTTTTTACATGCGTCTCTGGTGTACTAAAACGGATCGTTACCATGAACGAAACCTTTCTTGAATATACAACCAGGACCTTACTACCGAGCACGTGGCAAAATAAGCCATGTAAATGCGGAAGAGAGTAGATAGCCTAGTCCAAACCAGCATTTGACCAGCCTTCAAGAGTAGGAGAGACCCAACATTTAAGGCTGGTCAAATTATAGTAGTGGTCAGCATAGCTTTTATGTCACCCTTGTGGCAGAAAGGCACTAATGAGGATTTCTTTGCTTGAGGACCAAAGTTTTATAAAAAAAATGACCTTTTTAACCATTTCTTCGACCACAGCTGTCAAAGGCCGTCCCGAGTAGGTAAGGGGTCATCTTTGGTGGACGTTCTCCCACTTTTAAATTCAGAACACCAACGTGCAACTGTAGAATACTAGGAACGAGTATTTAGCACTCAATATATGCCGTAAATCTTAATTGACTTATTTCGTAGTGAAATTTTTCTAGCACAGATATTTTATTAACAGCGCACAACGTTTTAAAACGCCACAAATCACGATCCTGAGCGACCTGCATCCATCGACTTCCTCCATGTCTTACCAGGCTTCATGTAGTGGGGCTTCACCTACCTGTACAAGGCTGCCATTTGAGAACCTTTCCCCATCGGTTGTCGGTTCTTCGAACTGTATGGCCGGCTAATTGCCACTTCGGCTTAATAATCCGTTGAGCTAAGTTGGTTACTCTCACTCTACTACGGATATCCTCATTTCTAAGTCTATTACCCAGAGAAACTCCGATCGTAGCTCTCTTCATAGCTCGCTGAGCGGCCTAGAGCACATACATACGGCCAGCAATGAAGGACAACGTCTTAGCTACATAAGTCATCACTGGCAACACGCACTCTCGTGAATCTACATATATATACTTTAGAATTTAATATTTTCTTATTAAATTCTAAAGTAGGTATATATGAATCTAAGAGTATGTATTTTACATTCTCACTTTTTTACTTTTATAATGCCCGTCCATCGCATAAATAAATACTATAATAGAGGTAATCTATTGAACTGAAGCCACATGAAAATGTTACTGGCAATTCACATTATAAATGAATTAGAGCGTAGACACATTAAGCACGCCGCGTGACATCTAAACCCATCTAACACGGCGCCTAAACGACGCTAAACCATTGAGTGAGTGTAGGACAATGACGCTCCATATAGGAGGAATCACGCTGATGTGATGCAACAAGTGACGAGCGAAACAAGCAGAACATCATTAATAATATAGTTTATGAAAATCTTGAATGAAAGTTCGACTTGACATAACTCGGGATTTTAATTTTTAGACGCTCCACCGACTTAGGACCGATGCCAGATGTGGCATATTATACTTTTTAAAAGTATAATTATTTGATCCTTTGAAGTTGACTAAACATTGACACAAGCTCAAAAGTTGTCTATATAGTGACGTCAATAATTTCACACATTATTATTCCGTCATTAGAGGTGGATTTTTTTCTTCAAACTCAAGTGGGGTTCTCCTTGACATATAAAGTATTGGATATATTTATATGTCAAGGAGAATCTTAATCAACAAAAAAGAATCATTAACATTGGTTTACAATCAGCAAAACTATCGCGTAAGATACAAAAGTACAGTCAAACTGAGAACCGTCTTCTTTGTCAAAGTTGATTAAAAATAACATCTCATTGTAACAACTAGTGTATACAAAAACGGTATTTGTAGTAACGTCTAATACCCGATTTTTCGACAAAAGTAGTAGCTCGCATCACACAAGTGATCTCTGACGCGGGACGAAGCAACAAGTATCCATTTGTAGCTGTCAGCCGCGACCCGGCTGTCGACTCAACGCGAGCACTGTTCAGCGGAACTTCAGTTAACAAATTTGGGACACAATTGTAGTGTTTAGAGGGACTCTAGTAAGAGGAACACATTGAATCATGTGTCATTTCGTTACTTTGTAAAGGTTTAAAGCTAATGATTTCTTACATTTACACGAATACTAGAGTTTGAATAAATCTAACTATACGAATTTAATAAATGTTGCTTTACAGCACCCAGGACCACGGGGGGAATGAGGTGTTTGATCTAGAGATGTCATAGTTATTCCAGGCTACCTTTAGCTTTTCAATTTTTGTTCCGACCTACGCAGTTAATTTAAATTTTAAATCCTATATTACATATTTTATTATTTACTTTCGTAGATGCTTTAGACTGCAAGTTCTGTTTAATTTGACTAGGGTCTTGACTTTTCAGCCTAGGAGTCTGTCTGCGTACGTACCACCCTTTTACCTATTTCTGCTGCCAAGCTGTATATCTAATTACAGACTGCGTCTTTTTTACCTAAAGTTGATCGGAGGTGTCCACGCACTAGAGTATCGCCTTACTATATTGTTGAGTGAGCTCATTTAACACTAATTCTAGGTGGTAGGACTCTTTTCTTGTCTAGGGTTATGTTTGGGTAGGTGAGTAGACAGTAGATGCCCCACTCTTTCTGCCGATGAACACTATTTCCTGTACTCGGGTCGGGTGGTTATAGACAGCCAATATAATTACAGACTATAAGGCAGGTGGACAATATGTTTGTTTGTCATTACACTAAATTGTATTACAATTAAAAATAAACACTAACGTAATAAAAAAGCTGGAATTTTATTATACATTCAATTTTATTGACAGAAGTTTATATAGTTTTATTAATCACGCTAATCCACGAGAATTGGAATTGTTATACATATACTAGAAAAAGGTATTTTTAGTAAAGGCGATGTTTTTAACCAAATTGCAAAAAGTTTACATTTAACTTTTCCAAGATCCTTGACAACTGAGATCAATGCTGGTATATAACCTCAAGAATATTTACTAACATTATACCTTTAATAAAGATATAGTTTTGTGTCAACGAAGATAGTTACAAATTTAAATGGAAGTTTGTAGTAGTACTGTTACCGTTACGGTACAAAGTCTACTACAAAGTCCAATACTGAACATAGGCCTTCCCGATCTATAATTGCCTCATAGGAGGCAATCTTTTTATATTTTAGTTGTTATCAGGAATTCACTGCTGCACATCTCTTATTTCACTCACTTCTTGTTTTCATAATGTCATAAACTAATCTCAATTCTTTTTTCATAAAACAAACAGTTTTACCACAAAATAAGTTTTATATTGCTGCTAAAATAAAAAATAATGCTTCGCTAAAATCTTGTTTTACGATAGTTGTCTAATATTACCCTACCCTTTAAACGTTAAATGAGGGAAAGTTAACCCTTTAATGGACTGCGATAGGTATAAAAACGACCAGGTTTTTGACGAAGACTGCAACAAAAACAGAACCGAAGCCGCTCCTATGTTGATATTCATAACTCTTAACAGTTGATTTAATTACCTCGCCACGGTCAGCTGAATTTGCTATGAAGTGCAAAACGGGCACTCCTGCATCTTAACATTCAGTGCACGCCAATACAACCCATATGTAGTTACTTGTAAGACCAAATCCGCATGTATTAAGCAACCTACGTCGACTTCATAAAGACGTGCCACGAAACAATTAGTTGGACCTACGGCGGTGAACACGTTATATACATTCGTTAAATTCGTTTATGTAAATTTGATTATAATCGAGTTAATATAAAGATTAAAATCGTTTCGGAGATATGGTCTATAAGTGTAGTTATAGACCATATCTTATGGTTATATTAGAAATATGTTATTGAATATTATTAGCATTTACTATGATGTTGTAAGTTATAAGTGCACTTTTTTGGTTTCGTGTAAAGTTTCAATGTTTATTTATTTGTAATGGGACTGGATTAGGTACTTAATGAGAATGCCCACGATTGAGAAAAGTATGACGTAAGTGTACGTAGTCAAAGGTGTGAAACTTTTATACGTTAATGCGATAGAGCCAAGTTGCAGCTATATTAGTTACAGTTGTAGCACGAATGGTTCTGCTCGACCGGGGAAGGACCATGCTCTCACTGAATACGAGCGTTGAATAGCAGCTTTACGCTGCTGTGTTTCGTTAGTGAGTGTAGAGAACCGGAGACCCTATTTACTAAAATACGAGGCATCCCATATTAGTCCTCATATTGGGACACACCTGCAATTGAATCTTAATCGAGGATAAAAGTAGATGTCTATGGGTCACCGTACCATCAGGTGGACTGTGAGTTCTTTTGTCACCCTTATTCTATAAAAATAGTGTAGAAAAATTAGTAAATATATGAACCCCGGAGATAATGCTTACTTCACTTACAACTAGAGATAGGAGAAGTAGTTGGTTGGCGTGACACGATATAATTAAAAAAACCTATGGATATATAGAAGTCAAGTACGCAGTCACCAATAGCGTCTCACTGTAAGTATGTACTTGGGTACCCATAACCCGGAGACGAGTGACGCGACAGTGATATAGCTCGGTCGAAAGCAGCGAGGACGTCCGATAATTACAGGGAATATCGCGTCGATATCATAAATATCAATCAATGTCAGCTAGCGGAGTTAAATGAATACCTTTATGAATCGAGTGTCGTCGAGCATCAATCAGCCGGCGATGTTGATTGATGGGCCGCAGAGACCAAACAGTGTCTAGAATTTGTAATAATATAGAGGAAATTTGTCGCTGGGCAATGCTATTATGGCTGCGGCTCGAAGGGGTCAGTCGGAGAGCATAATTATAGTGATGTTTCATTAATGCCCGATTCCTATATTCAAGAACGTTTCATTCTCCGTAACGAGCCGTTTTATTACATACAAGATGCATGTAAAAACAGTTTGTGGGATGAAGTAATTCTTATCACATCGAAATATATACAATATCTACTAGCTGACCAGGCAGACGTTGTTCTGCTCTTTCTGACGACCCTTCCTATAAAAAATCTTTAAATTTGCAATAAAAAAATATTGAAGGACACTCTCGGGATAAAAACTATCCTATCTCTCAAATTGGACCAAACTGCACACAGCGTGCCAAATTTCATTGAACAAACAATGTGTAATTTTTATATATAAAGATTTAAAAAAAAAAACTATAGCAAAGGAAAAACTAAAACCTAAAACATGATTTATCATACAGTCCTACTTCCCGTGGTATCACACCAAGAACGCTGCGGCTGGGAGCATCTGAATGCCTTTGAGAGAAAAAAATCAACCTTCTTATCACCAGAAGCGACGAAAAGATTTCATTACAAACTATTCATTCAGCAACTTAGAATGAAACGTAAAAAAATGGTTCATAAATAGTTGAACTGGTATTTTGTTTCAAAGAAGGATGAAAGGATACAAGCACATTGTATACTGTAAAACGGCTCTTTAAAGAAGACAAAGCGTTTGTTTTTAAATATAGAAACCCTGCATTAGTGAGTGCCGAGAACCAGAGATTCTCTTTATTGATAACGGTGCATTCCATATTCGTCCTAGGAGAAGAGAACGCATCCTCATTTTGATTCTCATTGAAGGTTAGACATCGGTGTCCACAGCGTCCACTTACCACGGTAGACTGAGTGGTCGCTGTACACGTTAGATTGTAACAGGGGCAATCTAGGGTGTACAGCGACCGGGGCAATATCAGTCTTTACACATATGCCTGCCGTTCAGTAGGAGAGTGTACGTCTCTCTGGATACCTGCCCCTGCTTGCATATACACATCAAAATTAAGAAGGCAATTAGCGGTCATCCCTACTCCTACACCCTAGATTGACCCTGCGGCAGGCAAGTGCGTAGCCGCCTTAAACTTATATTAAAAACAATTAAATTCAAAAATCAACATTTCTTATATTGTTAGTCACTCTGGTATATTCAACACTGAGGCACAAAACTGAGGCAGTTGGGTTATAAAGAAAAAAATAAAAACAGAAAAATTTTTGCTTTGCGGTTTGTAATAATTTTCAAGTTGAAGAAACATACTTCCACTTTGTAGACGAACAAAAAAGCTATGAAAGGAGCAAGGTTAAATACGCCGAGGTCGAATCGACCCCTCCGTAGGATTAGTCGGTAACTTGTGAAAAATCACGGGCGAAATCATGTCCCACCCGACACGATCCGTATTTGTCGGCGCTGAGACGTTTGGACATCATTTTCATTAAAGGCCAGAACTCCACTCCATTTATACTAATGTCTCGGAGTTGATAGGATGGGGCTGTACAAATCCGTCCATCTTTTTTTCCTTTCCCCTTTAATGTTAACGCATAGATCTAGATACAAAACGTGATCGGTTTTGTTACGTATTATTTAGTATTAACACAGATTAAGTACAAGAAGTATTAGCTTGGCGCCAAAATCTATCTTTGAAAAGATTCACTGAATAAAACATTTGACTTGACCAAAGTGTAAAAAGAGAGTCGTTTTACTTAACAATCGTAATTAAATAGATGTAAAAAAATAATTATAATATGAGAAGCATATTTAAGTGAAAGTAAGAGACTAAAAATGTTTCACTTCCAGGAAGATAGTTCATATTTTAATACGCGTAATTTATTTTTTTAATTATAAATTTGACCTTTTAGCAGCGGCGTAAGGGAATCCACTACACCATATCTGTCGTAAGAGGTGACAGGAGGAAATTGAAACAGGAATGACAAAAACTTGCGTTTGCCCACCTGCCAACTATGAGCAAAATGATTACTACATATGCATTAATGATTACTACAGGCTATCAAAGTGGACATTTGATAGCCTGTAGTAATCATTAATGAATGGTGGGGATCGAATTCTGTTTGTTTGAGCACTATTTATTATACTCATTACTAGATACCTATATTGTTTCTAATTGTTTGGAAATCGGACTGCATATTTGCATATCTGAAAGCCAAAGAATCAAATCGAACTTTGACCGCTACCGTCAAATCTTATAATAAAGTGAATGTTACAGACAAAAATTGCATGAAGATATTAATGTAGTATAGTAAAACATAGTAATGTATGCAAAAGATATAAATGCAAAAGATATATAATGCATCGCATGTGGTGTAGACATTTAAAAAAAAAGCTTTTCTATGGCTTGTATTTTTTGGAAAGTATCTTGGAAAGTTAGTCAAACCCCTTCCATTTATTATGAACGTAAGCATATTAATATTAATTCTTTAATATAAAATTCTAAACTTTTGTCATAGTTTAAAAATTTCGGGTAAATTAAACCATAATATTATAAACAAACTGGAAATTCGTTTAAAATTAACATCAAACATTTGAAATGTATAACGAAGGCATCATATTTACGATGTGAGGACATATTTATGATAATTGTTTAGCTTACTGAATAAACTATTGAAATTAACCTCGATTCAGAAATTTCTAATGGAATAAATAACTCAAGGTGAAATATCTATCAATCTAAATGAAATTTATACTGATCATGAATAATACAAAATTGAAGATTCAGTGAAGACAGACAGATTTTAAGTGAAAGTTCAACGCTTTCAGATTTCACTTTTTTGATTTCGTACAACTAAAACCACGAATAGGTAGGATCGACGGAGGAGGACCAAGATCTTACAGAATAGCATCGTAAAATGGCACCTTAAGGTACTGTGTTTTGTATGACGAGTGTGGAGAAACGGAGACCCATTTTACTGGAAACGAGGCATTCCATCTTAAACCTCAGTGTTGATAACGAAAAAATTTCGATCCTTAATCGAGGATAGATGTATGTCTATTGGACCACAGTATCCGGTTATCATCAGATGGACAGAAAAAATTAAGCACTTCGACTTGTAACATTTAATATTATTTCCTTGAAAACATGAAATACTTAGTTAATATACTCTGTAATATCCATTATTTCTACAGAATCCGCTATCAAAACAATGACAATGGCATGCTAGCAAAACAAACCCCCGCAAGCATATGAAAGTTAACACACACTGTAGGAAACAATGGTAGAGCGGAGGCTCAAGCTTCCGACACTGCCGACAACTTACAAGAAATCATGCCTGCCAAACATTTATCTACTATGCATTTAAAAGAAAAAGTCTCAACTGACGCAACAATCATTGACTTTTCCTACATAAGTAAGGGTTAATAAAAATCTAAATAATTACTTATGTGTCAATTTTTTCTTGTTAATAAAATTATCAATGAATATTGTGATGAAATTTATTCTTTGATCATACATGTGACACTTAAAACAGGGGTTAATTTCTAAAATAGTTATCTATATAATTCTTACACGAAAGTTATGCTAGGTCATGAATCGCAAACTGAAGTTTGAGCCTTTTTCACTATTGACTTAAAATAATGCAATACTCCTACGCATATATTCCTTAGAAATACTTATGTAGAAAGATCATAATCAAAAACCTGTCACTCACAGGGGTAGGCCGAGATTACTAACATCCATTTGGCATGATCCTGCCCCACCTCTTTCACTTCTTTCATAGTCTTGCATGCTCGTCGGTTTAAAGTACCTACTCTTAATTTGACCCATAACACTAATTTAGTCGAATGAAGTCCACCTAGGGCGTCTCTTGCCGACTCTGCAACACACTTCTGCCGCATAAACTTGCTTTGTCACGCCTTCTTCATTCATTCTATCTACGTCCAAAAGAAATATAGAAAGAATTATGTACAAAGGCATAGACCATTGTTAATGTTTTATACGTGGTAGAGCTATGCTGCAGCTATATTAGTATCTAGTATAGTTGTAGCACAAATGGGTCGGCTCGACCGCGAAAGGACCACGCTCTCACAGAATACCAGCGTAAAATAGCAGCTTAACACTGCTGTGTTTCGTATGGTGAGTGTAGAGAACCGGAGACCCTTTTTACTGGAAAGAGGCATTCCATCTTAGTCCTCACGGGTGACAACGCATCTGTATTTTGATTCGCAAACGAGGATAGATGTAGATGTCTATGGGCCACAGCAACCACTTACCATCAGGTGGACTGTGTGCTCGTTTGTCACCCTATCCTATAAAAAAAAAAGCTAGGAGCCCATCTGAGTAGGTACCACCCTCTTATTTGTTGATGCAGCAAAGTATCTATTAATACACTCACTGCTATATTCCGATTTGAAGGGTATAAGAACTGGTATGATAAGAGGTTTGAGACATTTTATCTTATTCCCTAAGAGTGTAAATATCTTTTTGCACTAGTACTGAAAAAAATCACACCTTCTCCTGTCTAACAAAACTACTGTTTTATTGGATCAACGGATAAATGTAAGGTCTTTCAGATAAACATAACCGTAACCTAAGGCGTATGTAATGTTAATAGTGTTATCCTACAATATTTATTCCTCAAATACGCATTTCATTGCTTTCAATGCAAGGCGAGAAAGAGACGTAAAATGTAAGAATCAGTTGTAAGGACGATCTATGCGAGATGTACGCGCACCGGGACCGCTGCACTCTTGTACCGATAGCAAGCAAATT
Organism: Parnassius mnemosyne; assembly: GCA_963668995.1. Taxonomy (NCBI): domain Eukaryota; kingdom Metazoa; phylum Arthropoda; class Insecta; order Lepidoptera; family Papilionidae; genus Parnassius; species Parnassius mnemosyne. The sequence goes on along the minus strand of CAVLGL010000035.1, from coordinate 5,640,840 downwards.
TTACTGCAACTTTTTACGTGACGCTCTCTATTCTTACAAATATCTGATAAACAGAATATTTATTTGAGACAACTTATTAAATCAAATTTCATGCTATAATTATAAGAGTTCTAATAAAATTGCCCACCGAAGTAATAGATTTAATATAAATATAACAACTAAAAACGTGAGTACTACATCTATAATATCAACATAAAACCTGTAACTATTGACGAATAGAACAATCTTAAGATTTATTGATATTAAATTAATTATTATAGTATGACATCAATCACCGTACAATACTCTTTTTTTATAGGATAGGGTGACAAACGGGCACACAGTCCACCTGATGGTAAGTGGTTGCTGTGAACCATAGACATCTACATCTATCTTCAATAAAGAATCAAAATGCAGATGCGTTGTCACCCGTGAGGACGAAGTCGGAATGCCTCTATTCCAGTAAAAGGGGTATCTCTATCATCAACTGTCATGTACCTACTTCTCCAATGAAATTCGTGTCTTGAAAAATCTTTGATTAGATTTGCGGAGTATAAACTCAAATTTTGCCACTTTTACAATCTTGTACAAATTTCATTTCAAATATCAATAGTGACATACTCCTATTGCTGACGTTACGTTTGATCCAATCCAACATGCCAAGTACCTGCTCTAACGCCGTCCTTACGCTACGAGGGGCGGGGACTGAGTTGCGTTTTGACCAATGATTTTGCTCCGTTCGGGCAAAACTAATTATACTGATTTATGCTCCCATTGTTCATTGTTGTATGTCTTTCTCTCAGTGTACGTTTCGATGCATACAAATAATATTATATGCGAGAGACTTGATGCATCGCCTATCAACTTTTTTTCTGAGTTCGCGGCCCAAACGCTTCAACTAACAAATGAGATAAAACCATTTAAATATTGTCCATGTGAGTTTATTTTACACCTGAAACACATTTCAAGCTAACCCCATTGAGAATATTTAATGGTTTGAGAAGCAAACAATACAAAAGACAATGCTTATCTAATGAAACAATGTTTCTAGGGATTTACATAACAATAGTTTCTAAATATAATTGAATAATTTATATTTAGCATAGTTTATAAAATAAACACATTTAATAAGTTTTATAATATAAATACACAAATATCTAATAAATTATGTCTCAGGAAACAAGCTTCTTTGCATGACGATGCAATGGCAAATCTGTTAATCGAGATTCATTAAAGTAGTTGTGAAGAGGCTAAGGCAAGTTAGCCAACTGTCTAAGGACCCCAGGTTAATTAAGAGCCCCGTGGCCTGGGAAAAAACTCTTTATCACGTGGTTTAGAACGTTGTAAAAAGAAGAAGGTGGTTACTGAGCGGCGGTCGACACTTACCATCAGGTGAGCCGCATCGTTAGCTCTGGGACTTTGTCAATAGCCTGGGGCCTTTACATGGATTTAACCGAGTCTGTGACTCGGACGCGGTAGTATTCAGTATGTCACTCGTGGATGTTCATACCGTTGACATCGACATGAAGAATTTTACATAGTGAAATTTACCTATATTTCCCTAAATAAAGCGTAGCCACATCACATTGGAATTGTTTTTGTTACAAATTAAATCAATAACAAGAATATTCATTATCCTCATTACATCCCTTCACAAGTTCACTGCTGAAAATATGCCTCCTCCAAAGTAAAAATTAAAATAAGTTACTATGTATTTATAAGTACAATATAAAACAAAAACCACTGTTATATGTATCACGTAGAGAATGATTAAACGTTAAAAATGTCAACAGTTACAAAAAAAAACGATTCATTCCATAGATAGTGCGTTGTCAAGCTCCATTGTATATCAATATTTAGCGAAATGTATTCCACGTTCGCAAAATAAAGCAGCAAACCGTCGACTCCCGCGCATTCACCTGTCGACAGGGCGCGCGTGGGCGGGGTGGAGCGTTTGAATTCGGAATTCGACATTCGCGCTTTTTTCCATTTGTCCCGTCAACGGCCAGCGGAATTCGGGTGCGATATTTCCTCCGGTCGGAATCCGAAGGCTGTACCGCGAGTTGAGATATTTATACCTCAAGCGAATTTCGAGATTTATGAACGGATTCGATTTCTGTATTGGATGTATGGTGGACCCCTAATCCAGGTAGACCTCGCGCTTCTGAGAAGGTCATCAGGTCGGTGATTTAGAGACGGGAAATCGATTGGTTTGTCGATAATATATTCAAATCTTGTGGTAGATATAAAAAATGGTTAATACATAAATTGAATTTCGACGTTCGTTAATTAATTAGAGTTAATTATTAATCTTATTTTCAAGTTAATTAAAAGTATGCTTTGCAGCATTAGCATGGCATGTATTGTATTGCATGTATTGTATTTCGTTACAGTAAAATTGATTGGGGGTGAGGTGGATAGCTTAAAATAAATATCAATAATTTTCAGCAACAAATTTTACTTTAAATCTTAAACTTAACCTTATTTATCATATAGGTACAACAAGACCCAATTAATCAAAGATAGTGATCATAGTAAAAATTCTTCCTATTGCCTCCGAATTTCGTGAATACGTTTTATGTTTGTCGTTATCGCATGTCGCTACCGCGATAAAGCAAATAGGTCAGGTGGCTAAAACCGGGGGCTATCAGTCAAAAAATAAACAACAATAACACGTAAATCCGCGGCGGATCGGGGCGAGGTTGAGTGGCTTCCGTCGACGACGAAAGATTGATCGCTACTTTGCAATTATGAAAAATGATTTCGGTATAATGTTGGTTTAAGTCACTGGCGTAAGCAAATATTTTTAAACAAAAACAGAATTGTCAATGGAAGTTACAGTCCACCTGATGGTAAGTGGCGACTGTAGTCCATGGACACCTGCAGGCAACTTCTAACAAAGAAGGCTACATGTGTCTCACCTCAGAGGACTGAGATGGAATGCCTCACAACCTGTCATTTTACTGGCTCTCTAAACCCTTCATATTGAAACACGCCATAGCGCAAGCACTGGTATTTGATGGCAGTAGGCAATAGTTAAGAGGGTACCCTACCCAGATCCAGACGGACTCCTAAAGTCCTACAGCCTAGTAAACCTCATTACTTATCTGACGCTGTAGGTAGTAATGGTAACATTGATTTAGAATACCTAGCACAATAGATGGGCTAGTTCAAATGAAAAATAATTATAAAATGAACACGTCTTTATGCCGAGTTAATGAACAAAAAGATCAGATTTAATTTTATCCTCCGTGCGAACTCAATTTACTTACCGAGTTATTTAGCACGTGAACACTAGAATAACTTTTTGCATTTTATTTTGTTATTATTAATACGAGGAAAATTAATATTACATAATATTTTTAAACAGGTGAGGGCTTAGAGTCTCTTGTAATCATTTCATTTATACTAAATAATTGCTTTAAAAAAATCTAGTAAATCTAAATAATTTTAGGAAAATAAAAACGGTGAAGAAATTCTATGTTGAACTGTTTTAACCGATTTCAAAAAAAAATTAGTAAGTTAATAATTCTACTTGAAATATTAGCCGATTACATTTACCGACAATTTTATAGCTTATATTATATTATATATATTAAGAATTGTCCTCTATAAATATTTTCGGATTTGATAAATATAGTCGCTATTTAAGTAGTAGCTAGTAACTATTTAAATAGCTCGCGGCCTCCTTGTAGGGTGCGAACCCTGTGTCAGATGAAGCTGTAAGAGCCGCATAGGCTAATAGCGCCAACATCTCGAAAATGGACGAAATATAGTCGTTATATTTTTTTTAAAGATAAAATTATCATTAAGGGCGTTAAAGCTGAAACAAAATAGATTTTTTTCATGGATAATTGTGTTAGGAAGTAGGTATAGTTACGTACCTTAGTCGATTAGTCGTGAAACTGACGTAGTCTTTCTGTTTATTTTTCTTTATTTAATATTATGAACACTACTTGAGGGGCGAAAACGTAATAGGAAATTTCTCTCGTACCTAAATAAATTTAAAATTAAAGACACAATGTTAATATACGTTTTATTATGTTAGTTATACGTAAACTATTTAAAAAAAGATAAGTGCGGTGAAGCTTACGTCATGTTCAATGTTGGGCACAGGCCTCCTCTCATTTGGAAAAGAGTTTTAGGGCAAGAAAATGTCCGCCGCACTGCCCAATGCGTGTTGGCGGACTTTACATGCCTTCAAAATGCATATGTATTTCTTTAATTTCTCAGACGTGCAGGTTTACTCACTGTCACCACGTGCGACTGCACATTCATTTTTGAATTTTTGCAGTATTAATATAATGGCCGAAAAGAAAATGCATGCTAAAGGAATTACGTAAAAAAAGAAAAAGGAGGAAAAATAAAAAGAAACGACAGACGCCACAAACTCAATACTAACCAGAATTTTTTTTGACATTGAAATAATATGTAGGTTACTTCTATGTTTTTGAATATTATATTATCATCTCATCGAGTTTGAAGTTTTATCGAAACCTAACACTCACGATATTTTCAATGGAAAATAAAATTCCACGTTAATGTATGATATACTTTTAAAGTGTCACAAAAAGTCTTTGTAACGAACAAAGACGTTACAAAAGTGGTAGAAAACTAATTTTGTACTACTCCTGCCAAAAGTTCGCACGCCATGCGTTTCTAACTTGCACAACCGCTTGCTGACCTTCATTATAGTGTTTATTGATTTATTATTCAACTTAATAAGTTCCATTACCCGGCATGTTCATCTGTATGCCATACTAGCTACTATAATGCCAAGGACGACAACCAGACGCTAGTTTTTTGTTACCAAAGGTGATTTTACCAGAGGAATTTTCAACCTTGAGGTGGATGCGTGTGAATTTAAAAATTGGACAAAAGCTTACAAACTAAAATCAACTAATAGAAATATGGGATCCTATGCACGTTACTCTATGACATTTCATTCATTTATTAGAGCCTACGAGTATTATAGTCCACTGCTGTGCGTAGGTCTCTAGATTGTCTCATAAGACTTGCCAGTTTCCACCCTCAGGTTTTTATCATTATTGACTTATTTTCAGAAAAATGTTTCTATTTTCTTTCTATCTACCTTCGTCGGCGCTTACGCAACCCATGGGGTTGATATGGGATAATGGATTCTCTTACGCCGCTACTATACGACGTATACCAACGTAGTAGAATGTGCCTGGTATTGTAGGTGGTGAAAACTTAACTGAACTACAATTATTCTTAAAATACGTATGTACGTATTTGTACGTGGTAGAGCCACGCTGCAGCTTTGTTATGGTTGTAGCAAGAATAGGTCGTTTTAATCTGGGTTGGAACACTCACAAAATACCAGCGTAAAATAGTAGGTTAATGCTGGTGTGTTTTGTATACAAGAGTGTAGAGAACCTTTTTACAGAAAACGTGGCATTCCATCTTAGTCCTCAGGGGTTAGAACGCATCTGTATTTTGATTCTTAATCGAGAATAATTGGGCCATATGTAGGTCTATAGGCCACTGCATCCCCTTACCATCAGGTGCACTCTGCGTTCCTTTGTCAGCCTTATTCTATAAAAAAAAATCGTCTTGAAAATCAAAAGTTAAATCATGTCTAAGCATACACAAAATCACCACATCGTCATAAATACCAAAATCGTACGGCACCGGAATGCGCAACAAGAACACTCCTCAAAGAAATCTGACACTGTAAAGGCAAGACAAAGAGTTGGGAGTATATCCACGCACGGCGACAGAATTAAAATTATGCCGACATGTCGGACGTTTGTCACCGTCGAGATTAACAGTTTCCTGGACTATCGCGTTACTAATCAATACAGAAATACGCTTAGACGTGACTGGGCTTCCTATGCGGTATCCCTTGCCTTGTTTATGACTATTGATTAGCTTGGAAACAACTCTTTTTAAATAGAAATATTGGTGATGTCGATTTAGTTATTCCAACTATTGGAACACTTGCTCGGCATTTTTGGATGCTACGAACCATCCAAGTTTTGCACAAGCACGTCAGGTCTGCAGGGTATAGAAAGCCAGTATAATTGGAAAAGATATAAGGCATTCTATCTTAGTCCTCAGATGTGACAACACATCTATAGCATTTTTACTTAAAATTTTAAATACTAAAAAATTTAAAAAAATATAAAAAAAATTTTTGCTGGTGTCCATGGGGTATATTGGTCAGCTACCATCAGGTGAACTGTAACATCACTTGTAACTTCATTTTTAAAAACTACAATGGTAGTTGACCTTGCGGTAATGACTTAAGACAATACATCAGCCATTGTGTTCCGTAGGAGTAAAAGACGACTTAAAAATACGCCAAAGACATTCAGCCGTGTAATTGACGTCATCACAAGTCATCACAACAAGAAAAATTCTAATAACTTTTTCCGAAATGGGAAATAAGAAAATATTTAACATTTTAACTAAATGAGTTTAAACTTTTATCAAATGTTGCAATAGTAAAAATTGCGAAGCGATACCGAATTTCAGAACAAAGAGATTTCTCGATGATATAAACAAAGGATAAATTAACAAGTATGAAAGTAAAAACAATAATTAAAAAATAATACGACTGCGTAAAAGTGTTTACTAAAAAAATTTATACTCTGTGTCACTTCCACAACAAAGACGAATCTAATCACACCCCATATGCTAAAATCAATCAAGTCGCTTAGAACGTGCCAAAGAGATAGACATTCATACATATTCTTGAAAAACATTACCCTCTTTGAAGGGCAGGTGGAAAAAAAATGAGCATGAGATTTGCATGATGGTTAAATGTATAGATCGAGATCCACACATACGTCCTTTAATTAATACATAAGCAATCGCAATAATAAGAAGGTGCAAACCGTGTGGAACCGTAGCTCACTAGAGTCAGTAAACAAAACCTGAACTTATAATCAGACCAGATAATTCAATTACCTTTACCGCTCGTTAAACGTGAAACCTAAACTAAAATCCTAAGAGGCAGTAAATACGTTGAACTGTCGTAAGTATAAATCGAACGGTCGCGAAATATTCTCCGAGTTGCGGTCACACTGCGTCCAATTTCGGATTCGATCTCATTACCATAATGCGAGTGCACCAACAAGCGGGAGCGACAATCCACTGGTCCTTCTAAAGCGATCCTACATTTTTGTGCCAATCGAATACAATTTTAAGATATATCAAACTTAAATATTACTTGATGTAAACTCACATTTTTTATATAAACAATCAGTTAAAAAACAATCAGTCATTGCTGACGCTATAACCAATTTTTTTTATAGGATAAGGGTGACAAACGAGCATTCAACCTGATAGTAAGGAGAATCCCTGAGGATTAAGATGAAATGCCTCGTATCCAGTAAAAAGGGTCTCCGAATCTCTACCCTCATCCTAAAAATCACAGCAGCATTAAGCTGCTACTTTACACAGGTAACCATAATATAGCTGCAGTATGGTTCTACCACTTAAAATAATACTTACTAAATACTATAATTTGATGGCTATCTGGTCACGGTCTTCGGATAATTGCTGGTGTCTATCAAGGTAGTCAATAGCCTTTCGTTATAACTTTTTTCTTTTAATTATCAGCTCACAAAAGATTTGCTTTAATTGCTACGAGTGGAAGCCAGATTGACAATCGCAGTACCAGACTTTTCGTACCTTTGACGCTGCTGCCAGTCTCTAATCGGCGTAATTTACGTAAGCGGGATGGCTATAGCGCCATTTAACGGAAGTTGTAAAATGTGTTTAGAATTTCCCATAGTTGACTCTTACAACACCCACGGGACGAAATAAGATGACTGATTCTCTTACACCAAATCGTTCGTTCTCGGAAGACGCTCGCACTTGCACAGAGTGTCGACGAGAAGCGGCAGCGTAATGTTGCTGTATCCCGTATGGGGAACGAGGTGGTTTATCTTAGTCCTCAATGGTGACAGCTGATTGTTAATCGATCTTATCTGGTATCTACGAAGCACAGCCTCTATTTTTGTCATCGAGTAAAGAACGTAATTTGTTTGACACCCTTACTTCTATAAAAAGTACTTTTATTTATTTGATTAACTTATTCTTAATTCATTACTACAGTATGACATTAAATATAAGCGAAATGTTTAGTTGGGACGATAACTACAACCTCATTAGTGACTTAAATTGGCCTAAAAGTGTATCTATAAATGTTAAAAAAAGTTGAATTAAATTACGATAAGCTCGATAATCTTCGCGCCCGTGTGTCCGCGCTAACTTTAATACCTCGACTATTTTATATAGTATTTAGGTGCGCATTAAGAGTCATCTTTAACTTGGGAATGTTCCGATCGAGTTTCATTACCATACCGCTTGTCGAGGACACTTGACTACAGAGACGGTGTGCGCATATATGCGGCTACAGCCTTATATAGTGGCTATATGCGATACTCCGGCGAGATTAGACCTTTGGCGCTCTTGGAATAGATAGTGCACTCATTATCATATTCTGAGGCTTGAGAGAGCGCTGACTTTGTTAGATCCTGCACTGTGATCTTTTCAAGTGTACGTCGCGTGGAAATTATTTCATGTAGATTCGACGTGGGCTGATCTTGATGTCTGTTGGAGAGAAGAAACTGCAAATTGGCGGAATACAGACCGCGAATTATGGCTCAAGATCTCTTTTCACACGAACTCTATAAAAGAAGATATGATTTTCTTTTTGTTTTACTAATAAAAAGAAATAAAATGTCATATTTATTATTATTAGATAGACGTTTAAAAATAGCAAAATTGAATTGACATCAAAATCAAACAGGAATTTGTTACATCTTAATTAGTAGAATATTTATAAAGCGTTAATTATTAAATAAATACGATCTGATATTGAATTTAATTGAATTAAATGTGTTTGATTTAAAATTAATTATATCGTAACCGGATCTCGACTGATTGCTATATACAAATTTAGATTAACGAGCTTCTTTTAAATTTGTTAAATGATAACATAAAATTTTGAACAACTAATAACAGAAATGAGTTTGTCACATAACATAAATTAATTTTTAATAATATATAATAAAAAAAGTTATTTCTGATATTGAAGTAGTACATCAATCACCATGTTCTAAACATTCCAAGGTACAATCCAGTAATTATGGGTGTGAATACGAGGGCTTTGTAGACGAAGGGAGAGGCAGTGTGTATGCATCGATTTCATTGGAGTGCAGGAGGTTTTATCACCGACTAATGATCTCGGACGAGGCGTAATGAGGGAGTCGACTACGCGCCACCAATAAAGTATTTATGAAAACCTCCCGACGTAATGGAACGCGTCAAAGCGATTACAGACTTCCGCTAGCATTATCGTCCGATAATGGAATTAGGAAACGGAATTCACTGTAACGTACAATATAAACATTAGAATTGTGCAAGTACTTTTGATTAAGAAGATTTGAAGGGATTCAGTTTGTTTGGAATAATTAAAAATTTATATATTATATATTTTAATTTTCAATTGTACCCACTGATTTCAACCAGTGTAAGTTAGAAGTGATACGTAAGTCGTGTGGTAGAAACAACCGGTGTGATAGAACCTATCATCCTATTTCGTGCCATGGGTGTCGTTAGAGACGACTATGGAATATACCAAAAAATACTAATAGCTTCTGATAGACTGCTAGACGTCTATCTTGTTTACATCAAACCTAAAATACCAAGACCAGTGACGACCAGGAGACTCCAAATAACGAGATAAGCACTGCAACAAACTTCAAAAAAGAAAGGTATTGCTTTGTCACTCCATAAATCTAAGACGAAATGTCTCTCCACATCTAATTATATTAGGAATCTTTTAATTAAAACAGGAACACAACGGTGCTCTGCGGCCAAGGAGCAGAAATAGACAAGAGAACCAATTCAGACGGACCCCAGTGCAGTTATAAAATCTACGCATTCGGCAGATGATAGTAATTAGAGTAGGTATTAAGAAAAGTACAGAAATGGCGTCATTTGAGATGTCAAATATAACCGAAATGTCTAATAAAAATTTAAATTATTAAAAGATTATATACTAAAAGATTTTATATTTTTAACTTAATAGATAAATATATAAATAAAGATTTACTTTCGGAACCATGTTGGAGTGTAATTAAATTCCAGAATAACATTTATTTCCATATTGTGTGTAGTACAAAAACGCGAAAATTCAAAGTCGAAATAGATAAGACTCATTTGGTCAAGATCCATTTCGGATCGTTAAGACGATGGAAAATATAGGATAACAATTTAAAATTGATCAAACCATCAATTAGACGGAGAATACGAACATTATTTAGGCTACATTTGAGTCTAATAAAGACTGGTCCTAAATTTAGCCCTACTATTTTAGATTGCTTGAAGCTTTTGGTCCACAGGTAACATTCTTGCATCATTTGAATCTTGTTCGAAGCAAATAACTATTACAGGCTAATACAAACAACAACAAAGATTGATATGATGTAGAAGCGACTGTCACTAGTTTCGCTATTAAGTCCAGAGGACCGCAACCTACTAAGAAAATAATAAGCAGATCAAGTCGATTTTGAGACGTATTCATCGCAAAGCGGTCGGCAGAATGAGTGTCCAGTTATGGAGTCGACTAAATAAAGGAAAAGGACAATAGCCGATCGCATGTCGCCGCACGCAGAATGCGACTCGTTAAGTCGCTTCGGACGCGAATTTAAGAGACAGCTTCTAAATATCCAGTGGCGGTGCGCGCATGCGTTCGCAGATCTGTATCGCGCGCACAATACCGCAGCCGACCGTCACGACGTCCCTCGCAGAAATATGGACGCGACCGCCGCGTGCCTTCTTGTTTTATGTTAATGCACCCGCATAAAAGCCTAGCGAAAAATATCGCAATGTCGCCCGTGATGGAATAAGCGATACAGTCCCGATCATTAAGCGTATCGCGCCCATTAGCCATCTAGATGCCGATTGGGCGCGAGCAACGCGACCGCTTCAATTAGACTCTAACGCTATTGTCCCGTATCTCGAGACGTCAGCGGCAGGAGGAAGTGAAATAATTAACGTGGATTCATCGCGCGGCCGTCGCGTCGCGCTCCTGGCCCTATCGAGCCTGTCGATCTCCCGCGGGCGAAATTCCGAAACCTAATAAGTCCGAACTGGTCTCATTTGTGCGAGGGAAAGAATAAAAGAAATGCCACAGATAAAGGAGACGGTCCCGATAATTTAGGGTCATTGTTTCGCCACTTAATTTATGGAGTGTGTTGCGATTGATTTGTGGCCGATGCGCTTAATATCTGGGACGGATTATCGAGCGGGGGCGTCGTCGTACGTCAGGCGAGATCAATTCCTCCGGTGAGGCTGGATTTATTAGCAGTGGCGCGTCCTCTGCCGCGATATACATACAATGAGCGGCGGTATTCTGAATGCGAGATAGGAGTGGTCCAAGACTGGGCGGGGTGCGCACCATATACGCGGTCTTCGTGATGCACATATTAAATTGGACTCTGTACATGGGACGCGATAGGCACCGTTGACGACTTTGCGATCGTGAGTGTCCCTCCGGTAGTAAGCGCAGTGGGCGAACACAGGAAATTATTAATGCCTGGAGGCGTTCGGCTATAGTGCGGGTGGCGCGCTCGGTGCCGTGAAATTGTCTTACGCTGGTGGTACTCCGACAGCCATCGTGCACTATTTGGAAAATTATATTTTTAGTTATTTCGTACTTACAAATAGCAGTGATTGCATTGCTATTTGTAAGTACCAAACGTGCTGTCTGAAGAGTATAGAGAGCCTTCTTTGTTTACCATCGGGTGATCTGTAAGGTAGTTTGTTACTTTAGTTTTATTAAAAAAAAATTGAGATATTATTAGAAAAATTATGAACCGTCAATTGAATTTCGCTTTTAAATTATACTAGTTTTATATGCGCAAATAATTGATAATTCTTTAAGTAAATAAAATATTTGAATAATTCAGAGAAGCATTAGTAGTTAAGTCTTTATTTACTTTCGCATTAACCCTGGAGCCAATAAAAAACCTACAATATTGACAGGTACGAATAGGCTGCGAAGATTTATAGGCGCGATTGAGGCTCGTCTGCGGTATCGAATGTCCCTCCAGTGCATTAATTGGAACGGCTGCCGAGCAGAGACATCACCTCACTCTATAAATGGCTCGAGGCTTTATGGAATCGGATGGTGTGTTGTTCCCGCCAAACCCTGCGCCCGCGCCGCCTTGTAATTGGCCGGCCCCCGGTTGACATTTACACGTTGCAAGATGGCCGACCGATGCGATATGGCGACGAGTAATTGACAAATCGCCCTCCCTTTACTTCAACTCGGAATCGGAATAATTGGTATCGCATGTTACGCCACTATAAAGATTTTCTTTGGCTAATAAGCGAGCGTTTCTCGGAAGTACAGGGTTTGTTGAACACGAGTAAGGGGCAAATACAAATTCTGCAATGCTCCATATAATTATAGCGCGATTTACATGCAAGTTTTGCGCTGAGCTTATGTAAATGCGGTAAAAAAAGTTTTGTTTGTTATACGTTACAGATAGGTTCGTCACGGCACATGGACTTTGATGTAACCATTAAATTTCACACGAGCAATAAAAAAGGTTTGAAGGCAAACTATAATACGAGTTCGCGCAAGAGTAAAAATAAATATGCAATATGCATATTAAGCAATATTATTACTATAATGATTTATATTTACACGAACACTACATATCGAATAAAACTACTCTTATGGATTTAATGGCGTTTAATTTAAATTTTTAACGTGTTTTGCTTTGCAGCACTCATGGTCACAGAGGGAGTAGTAGTAGCAAGTTTTTGACGTCCCGATGTAATTTTTAACTCGGTGCACCTTCGTTAATTAAAATTAGCTTTTTTTTAATTTCAATAGCCTCATATATAACCCTTGGTAGGAATCGATGTTCTTTCGCAAGGATTTGAGGTCTATCAAATGTAATGTAATGGCGGAGGCGTCTAGGATATAGACTGCAGATTTTAAACTTTGTAAACAGCTATCTCCGCGGGAATATTCTTGTTTTCTCCACTATGTTCAGCTCGTTTTGAATGTATTTCCTGTTTCCGTCACCAGTTCCACATATGTCTTTTAGGAAATAAGGGTGACAAAAGAGCACGCAGTCCACATGATGGTAGGTAAGTGAATGCTGTGGCCCATAGACACCTTCATCTATTCGATTAAGAATCAATATGCAAATACGTTGTCATCCCCTGACGACTAAGATGGAATGCCTAGTTTGTAGTAAAAAGAGTCCCTAGTGCTCTTCACCATACAAAACACAGCAGCATTAAGCTGCTATTTTACACAGGTATTTATTGATAGACCATTCGTGCTGCAACCATAATATAGCTGCAGCATGGCCTTGTCACTTATAGAAATCCTGCTGTCAATCTGTCCCCCATAGTCCTGTGTTTTTGGAACATGGAATACTCTAAACCGGGTATTTTTTAAGCAGTGTAAAGGTGCAAGATATCTGATACCGAGATATCCAACGCTTTCCATTTCGTCTGCAAAGTGTAGCTGTTACGACAAATCTTGTTCTACAATGGAAGAAGTCTATGGCCTGTGTTGAGTGGATTGACGATGATAATGACATATTTCTACATAATTTCATACGACAATGACTACTAGACTCAACATTTCGCCCAAATATCTGGGTAGCTTTTTTTTTAAATTTTGTATAACTTTATGCATTAACTGCTTAGAGTGTTAAGTGGTCTGCGATGAAATTCAGTGTTGGCCGTTACTTATGCCGAGCGACCATTTTGTTACGTTAACTATTCTAACCGCATAGTAACTATGCTCGAAAATTTTATTGCTTTTTTTTTCTTTATATTTTTAATTTTATTATGTGTGGATAAAACTACTTTTAGTCAGGGTCAGTTATCAGTCCCCCGTGACCATGGTTGCTGGAAAGCAACCGAAACGTCGGAAATATAAGTTTATTAAACGCGATAAAATCCGTAAAAGTAGTTTTATTCAATGAGTAGTGTTCACGTAAATATAAGATATCATTTATTATGTGTGTTTGTGAGTATTATGTCTTTGCAATTGCTTCTTTTATTAATTTATTTTTAATTAAATATTAATAAAAAAGACTGAAAACACCTGCCAATCGTGGCAAAATCCTCCTTTTGAGTCTGTCTATGAGAATCCTATGTTCAGTAGTAAACTTTTGTAGGATGTAATGGAAAAAAATTACTAAGTTTACATTAAATTAACCTACCTATTAAATACATTGTTCTCTTACGCTAATTGCACCAAATCTTAAAAGTAAAATGACATTCATTCAAAAGGGTTATTTGCTGTGAATACCTTTTATTAGTGTTTTTGTATGATGAGTAGTTGAGTCGATTTTGTATGAGCGTGTTGTTGATTGTATTCATTTATTTTATTAATTTGAAACAAATGCTACTTTATTCTTAATATAAAATGAATATTATCATAGTTTTTAAATTGTTATGGCACTGCAATTGCACGTCCTTTAAGTATTTCAAGTACATCATTTAGATCGGACAATGGCGCGCTTAAGGCGCGGACCACACTAGCGTGCAGTGCAGTGTCGAACGGGCGATGGTCGCGCGATGATTGATCGCCCGTTTGTCCGCGCGGTGGATCCATCATCGGAAGCGTCGCCGGCCAGTCGCCGCCGAGTTGTCCGTCTGACGTCTTGATCAATCAAACCCTTTTACCGGGGAAGTATGAGTCTGCTCGGTTTATTTTGTCGCTTCATGTGCTAAATAAAGCGACGGTTGAAAATTTGCGTTAAAATTTTAGTTTAATAGTAGTGAGCTAAAGTGTATTTTATACCTAAATTAAGTTAAATAGTAAATTGAATTAATACAATGTAACTTTTTATTGAACATACAATTTAAAAGACTTTATGTAAAACACTTTCGTGTGTAAAATGCTAGATGTAATTACAACAAAACCGACACGTTAGGCAAGGCAATTAGGTAGGTTGAATTAATTTTAAATATGAAATAAAATCGTTAAAAATAGACGATTTGGTCCTGTAATATTAATATTTAGTAATATTTAGTATAATAAAATAAATAACTACCCTCTTATAAATTGCTATGCCCGTACGGGGCGTCACTCGATGTATGATGTATTTCTTGTGGCATGCAAATTATATAAAAAAGTAAAGAAATATGCCTAGATGATACAGTAGAAAATCCTAGTGTGGGGGAGAGGGTAACGTTTTTTTCTAAATGAATATAAGACAGACATCAAACGCGTTATCCAAAGTCATTCCTGCTCAACGTTCAAAAACACCACCTAACGCATACCTAACCATATTGTACGAATGCGTCGACGATACCACAAAATAACAACTGATCTTGATATTTTCAGTCCTCACTACGCTGCGTTTTTTTTTGTAAAATAATTTATAATTAAATCACTGAAGGATATGTGTACGTAATACGTATATATGAATATATTCTGTACTTATCAATTTTTATAAGCTTATTAAAAATAATAATATGTTGTATGTTGTCGCGCTATCACTTTTTTCTGCTGTACTGTATAAAAAAATGCTATTTTTATTTTCATTTTTAGATTTAAGATAGTTAATGACCATTTATTTTTTAATTTTCATTTTTTTTTAATATCCAAGGTTTTCATTGCTCTATTTCTGTTCGTGAAGTTTCATTACAATCGGTTCAACCATTCCAAAGATTAGCTCAGACTGATTTAAAAAAAATATTAGACATGTTTTGATTGCAGGCATATATGCTTACAAAATGTCTGTCTGTTAGTGACTGTAAACTGTTCGTACCTTTAAATAAATAAAATAAAATATTATTTATGTATAAAAAATAACAGAGACTTCTCGATCCAACATAAACGACTATTGGATATTTATCTTTCGAGTATAATCGATTGCCGCACTATCGCACGCAGCGCTGACGCAGATGCGATTATGATTGATCATGATTACATTTACCCAGGTAAACATTCACCCCCACTAATTGTCACCACCACTTTTTTGACACGTGCATCACTATCAGGCTCAAATCTAACTTTACCCTTTGAAAACCCAAATATGAACCATATCTCCTGCGCAGTAAAGCACTTTATCGCACGATTGTGTAATATGTTTGATTTTGACGTTTATCAAGTGAAGTATATTAATTAAAGGGAACGTTTTAGGTTTGCTCAGACAAAGATGGCGATGAGTGATGGATGATTTGTCAATATAAAGGGACAGCTCTCCGCTAAATACGATATAACAATATTTTAGAGGTAAAAATAAAAAAAGTAAATTCCAATTACGACTATAATTTATGATTTCAGCTACTATTTGAAGTGAAACTTCTTTATGGAGGTAGTGGAGTTTTTTTTGTAAATATTTATATTGCAGAAGTAATAAAATAAAAGAAGAATAATATCTCGTTAAGAAGTTTCACTTCGTATGTGTGTACACAATTACACGCACCATTTTGTTTTACTGAAAATGTTTCAGTTCAAAATATTTTATCGTTCCATTTATGTACGCACTAACTAGGACACTTATTTGTCCTTGCACTCTCTTGTTAGTCGTAAAGTTTACGAGTCCTTGCTTTGAATCTAGACCGAACATTCCAATATAAACACCTCCAACCCCACCAGTGATGTTAGATGTTTGCCCGAGGATCTTACACAATACAAACACATCTTACACAATACATTAAAGCTTACTATCACAATGCATCATCATCATTACAACCTTTCACAAGTCCACTGCCAAAGAAAGACCCCAAAGAATGACAAAGTACGTTACTGACCCACCTGTATCCATCGTTTTCTGCATCTGTTATCAGTTCGTCACTCCATCTAGTGCGGGGCCCCCATTCACGACGGTACGACGCGACAACTCGAGAACCTTTCTTCCCCATTTGTTGTCAGTTCTTCAAGCTAAATGGCCGGCCCGTTGCCACTTCAGTCTACTGATCTGTTTGGCTCTGTCGGCAGAGTAACTTTGGTTCTACTGCGAACATCCTCATCTCGAAGTCTATACGCAGATAAACTAGACAGAACTACCAAGCATAGGCCTCTCTATAACTCGCTTAGTGACCTTGAGTTTCCTCATATGCCCGCAGTGAAGGACCACGTCTCAGATTCATATGTCATCACAGGCAACACTGTTAGTACACTCTTGTTTTCAAGTTTTGAGGTATGACGGGAATATGAGTCTTTATCTCCCAAAAACTATCACACTTGTAAAAAAATAATACTTAACACAATATGAAACTGGGTTGGGAAGTAGTTGGTACATGGTATAAGTCCCTAAATATGGTTCGTGTAACAAGAAATTGGCACGTCTAACATCATTCAACCCCGCCATTGTTAACTTTATTGAACATTCATTACAGCGAAATATTTAGCCAAAAATCTTAAACGAATTAAACCAGAAACATAAATATTTGGTAAAACTCTTTTTCTGCCCAGGAGTCGCAACAATTCAATATAATAGTTGTCATAAGCTAACACGTGTTTTACCAATACAAATTTATAGACAGCAACTAACATTATACTTCGTTGTTGTTTGTACCTCAGATCGTGAGTTCATGTGGGTAATAAAAGTTCGAAAGGTTTCTCTAAAAGCGATTACTAAATGTTGCTCTGCGATAATAAAAAAATAGCAACGTTCAATTTGTCCACTGGTGGGGTGTCCACAATAAACCTGTCACGCGAGGGACAGTCCGGCATCGCACTTATCAGGGACCATAACGTCCTCAATTTTACGACAGGCTCTCGATGCTCGCGCGTGCATAAATTTAAACAAACGCCAAGTTGTGACATTTTATTTTACAGATCAAGGAAATTGTATCGATATTTCAGTGATAATGTTTTTGAGTTACGGAACCGATATCTTTATGTGTAAGTTTCTCAGACGTACATTGAACGCAGATAATACCGTCATGTAAAGTATTAAGCCGGGAATTTGCTTTGCATATATTTTTTTCCTGGAGCGATAAAATTAAAGCGTCGTAAATATCAAATTTTATTCGCCATGTTTGCGCTATAAAGTTGCTGGATAGAGATTACATCTGAGGGGCAAAGGAAATTAACGAATGAATTAGTCAGGTAGTTTCGACAGAATCTGAACGCGAAAAAGTAGCAATCAAGATCGACAGTACCAATAGCAAATCTTCAGAACCGGTCCACATCGGCGAACATTGCACCGTGTAATTCTAATTAGGCAATTCAGGCAGCGGCCGGTACTAATGGGGCCCGTTCGGTGCCATAAAGCAAGCGCAATCTGATCGTGTGAACACGCTGTCCGCGTGTCCCACGAACATTGTCCGTAGACATGCAACGCTTTGTCACCCTAGTACCCACGCGTTTTTGATCGTTTTGTGATAGATATAGTAGACGGTAGACAATAGATTTACTAGACGACTAAAGAAAGAGTTTAGTGAAAGGAACCTTTCTAACAATTTTACATCGGTCTTTTGTACAACTGGAAAAGTTATTTCTAAAGAAAATCGTGATTAATATAAATTTTAATATCTAATTTTATTTTATTTAAAAGTTACAAAATTTTATGAACGCAATATTTAACTGCCAATTTCACGACAAACACCTGACTCAACAAAACGTCTAAGTACCAAATAACCTCAAGGAACTGTGTCCGCACGAAATATCGTCGGATACGAGCGCAAGAGTATAATAAATTAAATAAAAACAGACGGCGGACTGCAACAGGGATACACACTCGGTGCCTTATTGATGGAAACAATTCAAACACCATTTAGATAGTGAGCTGGCGTTGACGTATTATTATTATTGTGGGACCGGCTTGGCTGGATGGCGGCGGACATGTACGTAAGAAATTGCTATTGGAGAAGGCATTTAGTTTATAGACTATAGGAATTGCTATCGTTGACTATTATAAGTATTAATTATCTTTACATCTGTCTCTTTCTATTGTCATTTTGTAAAGAGAGAAAGAGTCATTTTGAAGCACTTCTTAAATAATTGATATTGATTTTAAGGCTTACTTTTATTAAATTTTCATTTGGACTGTTTCATCCTACGTTTTTTCTGCGTGAATACGTATACATCAGAAAAAAACTTGATGTAGATTTTATGATAAAGGCCCCATAATCTTACATTCCATCCATCCATTACAGTCTATAAAAGTCCACCGCTGAACACAGGCCTCCCTTATAGATTGCCGCATGGGGGGTGTTTGTCATAGTTGACACGCTTGGCAAGCGGCTTGGCAACCTCAGTTTTTATTTTTTTGTTGTTATCAGGAAGATGCTGCTGCCCATCACCTGTTTCATTTTCCATCTGTCACCTCTCACCACACCCTCCAGACGATATGGGTTAGTGAATATTTTTTACTGCCAGTATTAATATACGTATATAAAACGGTTATAATTATATTTTCTATTAAACAGTTTTAACATTTTTTTTTTGCGTGGAAACATACAATCAGAGAAATGAATACTCGCTATACGGATAGCCTGAAAGTCACAGCCGTTTCATTATGAATAACACTATCATAGCCTAAGAAGAACATAGTTGTAATTAGTAGTAGTTAGACTGTGACTCTATCGTGGCCTCCAATAAATGGCAAAATTACCATCACGAATATGCCAGACTAAACACGATAGTCGATTACTACTACAGACAAAGATTAAATAGTCCAATGTAAAAGGTTTACGAATCCTAGTGATAACGCCAAATCGATTATCGAGTGACGATGTTAATGATGACGGCTAAAATTCAACTAAGAATGTAACTTAAATAAATTATATTGATTTTTCATGTAGATTAAATCGAGACCCAGCTAAATTACGTGATATTTGTGCTGTTGTCTCGCCTTTTACAGGTTCATCAGACTCGGAGTTCACGAGCAAGAGGCGTGGTAGCTTAAATGTTGTTCGTTTTATATTTCATATAGTACTATAACTCACTTACTCAGTGTGAAACACTGATATGACTCAAATATTTTTAAGTATCGTAAAGGAATCTACACTTAAACCTAATATTTTTTAACACTACACAAGAATATTTGATGTGAAGTTCATAAAAACATGAAGCTGAACGTCGTTCTCTTAGCGCCTCGTAACTCTTATGATAAAAGACTTATCAGTATGACAATTACAGGCTATAAAGTTAAAAACATGTCTGTTATCTAAATTTCTTTAAATATCCATTGTCTTAGATAGATCATGATGTGTTATTCCAACTACTAAATGTAATTTTAACATTGTGATAGATCGCATAGCATCGGGTTATGATTTTTTTCGTCATGAAGGTCAGCTGCTGACTTTCTCGTAGCTTTTAGAATTTATTTCAACAATTCATATGTTCTAAGTGGAACATTAACTTAAACTGCTAAATATGCCGCATCCTCATTTCATTTCCGGTCTCCACGATGCAATCTTCAATGTCATTCATAACTCAACGTTCCGGCGGAGACGATCGCCTCTATTCCGTCCTTTAAAGAAAGTTATGCCCGCCATTTTCCCCCGAGAGCGCTTCGGCGACTAATGACGTATAAAACTATCCTGACGCCTCGTGCGGCGTTCATGCTCTATTATTAGTGAAAGCCATTTTTGAGTATTATCACATCTATACCAGTAAATATTAAAAAAAAAATATTAATCCAACGAATTATTTAATGTGAAACACAGTTTTTAAATTTCATTATTCCATCCATTCATTCATTGGAACCTTATAATAAAAATCCACACAAACATAGGCCTGAACTTTAGTTTAAGATTTTAACATTTTGAGCTCTGAACAGGAAGATGCTGCTACCCATCTCCTGTTTCAATTTCCTTCTGTCGGCTCTGACGACACTCATGGAACGATATAGAGAAGTGGATCCTTTTACACTGCAACTACACGCCACCAAATCTATTATGTATCAGTAAAATCATATTTAAAAACATGCGTGAGTGTCGTGGAACACTGAGTTGGAACGAAGTTCCTTTCGTAGTATATTATTATTGATAAACGTATTATATTACTAATTAACAAATACAAATAAACAAATTACTAGCTTCTATTGAAATGAATTTAAAATAAAATAATATTTCTTTCATGGCAAGATAAGAAAAAGTGCGAGGGACATGGATATTATTTCATTTCGCTCGGACTATAGAAAGGGCGTCGTGACGGAAAAATCTTACACTTTTTCTCCATTCGTTAAATTCGTACCGTGCGATAAGGAATTTCGTTCCAAAAACAAGCAAGGTCAACTGCTGATCACAGGCCTGAACATTAGCAAGTGTTTATTATTTTGAGATTTTGACAGAAGATGTAACTGCCTATCTTCTATTTTAGTTACCCTGTATCGCCCCTACCGACACCCGAGGAATGATGTGAATGATTACAAGTAGATCTATCAATTCGAAATCATATTATTATAATAAAGCAACCATATCAAGAACTACATACGTAGGAACGATATAAAACGACATACGTATCCATAATACCATCTAAAACCTCACAGATCTTGTTTGTATTTGGTCGAATCTTAAAATTTGTCGTGACAGTAACTATACGTGCAATAATATATTCAATGTTTCAAATGTCGACGTTTCCCGCTCGATCATAAAGTAATACGCATTATTTGTAACACTGATTCACTTAAACAAGTAACAAATTATGCATCTGTTTATCGGACATACGCTATAATAAACTAACGATAACATAAACACATGAGACGTTGTTAACGTGAGGAACACAGCAATTTACAAGAGGTAAATTGTTACTCTGATTTGAAATCCGTTCATGTGCATTATTCTTATCTTCTTTTTCTTTAGCTTCTTCATCAGACCGAAGAAGTTATACGTGGTAGAAGCATGTTGCAGACATATAATGGTTGTAACAATGGGTCGGCTCGGAAGGACCATGCTCCGCAGAATACCAGCGCAGCGTAAAATAGTAGCTTAATGCTGTTGTGTTTGGTGTGGTGAAGGTAGAGATTAGGAGACTTTTCTTTACTGGACATGAGGCATTGCACCTTATTTGTCAGGGGTGACAGCGCATCTGCATTTTGATTCTTGATTGAGGATAAATGAAGATGCCCATGGGCCGTAGTCTCCAATTGCCATCAGGTCCACTGTGTGCTCAGTATTTCATCCAGGTCAGGTGACGGATTTATTCTTACATTTATTACCATATTAAAAGGAAAATAGTTTTCTTTGGCTTCCATAAGTTGGAAATCCTTCATCACATACTTCAGCCGTAGAGTTTTGTCTTGAGATGACATAAAACTGGAGAAATAGCTGTTATTTTAAAATAACAGATTAATTGAATAATATTATTGAGGACTACTTAGTCAGCCGAGTTTTGCTAGGCGTTCGAAAATAGATTTCTTAGGAGTGACTACATATTTAGATAAACTTGGACAGTAAAGTATTATCTATTTACAAAATGTCATCCAAATCGTTCGAGCCGTTTCCAAGTTTACAAGAATAGTTTACTTAAAATATTGGATATTTCTGGGAACGCATCATGTTATCGTCTGGCATGGACGTTTTAAGGAATTAGATAAAATTTAGTATCAAAATATGGCAGCATAACCATTTCAAAATTTGTCAAATCTGAAATATCAAACTTCAGATAGAGAACAGACTTAAGCTTTAGTTATTAATTAATGCGAAGAACATACAGCGTAGTGGGGGTGTAAGAATATCCACCACCCTATAATATCGTCCCGTGGTTGTCCTAAGAGGCAACCAGGGGAAACTAAAACAGAAGATGGACAGCAGCATCTTCCTGATAAAAACTTAAGATTATAAAAAAATTGCAGTTGCCAACCCGTCTGTAAAGCGTTGCTACT
This sequence comes from Parnassius mnemosyne, assembly GCA_963668995.1. Classification (NCBI taxonomy): domain Eukaryota; kingdom Metazoa; phylum Arthropoda; class Insecta; order Lepidoptera; family Papilionidae; genus Parnassius; species Parnassius mnemosyne. The sequence goes on along the minus strand of CAVLGL010000035.1, from coordinate 5,618,056 downwards.
ATGAGGGAGGGATCATTCATCAGTGGACTTTTAAGGGCTGTAATGGATGGATGGATTGATAACGACAAGGGAGTCAAGTCAACAAAAAGCTAATACAAAACTTTATTATGGGTGATCAAAACGATTTTACTTCGGTAACGACAAAATAAAACAGATAAATTGCGGATCGCGGTTTAAACAGAACAGTAAAATCGATGCAAAGTCTGAGTTGCCCGGTGTACATTTGAACGGTCGATAATAAACAACATCAAAATACAGTCGGCCGAGAGTGAGCCAACAACCAATAAATATCCAGATTGCGTTGTTAACGCGCTCTCTCACGCGGCGGATTTATCCCCGTGTGCGGTACACGGAGCGCTCTTGTCGCCTCTGCCACAATACATCTATACACTTGACAACGGTGCATACGTTCAAAGAAATAAGTAGTCTCTTGCTTTTTTTACAGGAAACGATACGATAGATAGACTCCTGAGTGGGCTCTGGAATGAAATCCCGCCGAGTTAGCTAATGTGCATAAGTGAACTGTCGATTTAATGCGCCTGCTTTAGTCAATGTGTCTTACACATCAACATTTTTTGTTGTGTAACTTTTTTCTTTTTTGTAGATATTGAGGCAGAAGCACACTGTACACCTGATGGTAAGTGATCATCGCCGCCCATGAACAGCTGCAATATAGTGATCACGGGTGCATTGACGGTATTTTAGGAAGTAGTATATACTTATCCTGCATAGTTGATAGCTTTCGAGGGTCTCCTTCTTTTTTCTTCATTGACCCATTAACAACCTAATACTGAAAATTGTCTTCTCTCACAGTGCAATTTACCGAAACAGCTAAGCATGCTAAACAAACTAGCGATAACCGTGTCAGAAGTATCGCACTTTTGATGCTGCTCTCATCGGTTAGATATCTCACATAACATCACACATCAGCCTTTAGATTTCCGGCAATTCCAATAATCAAATTTTAAAACATCCATAAGATTTGGTAATGGATTATTTTACGTCCAACACACAAACGTATACGTCACATCATCCTGAACGTATTCAGGAGTTATTTTTATACAACCCCTCATCTACAAAGTATAAGGAAGTTATGAAGAGTAAGATATCTACCAATGCTGGCTGGTGACGAGGACGTATGAAACTATCTCACGGAATGATACCTCTGTTTAGAATCTCCCCGTGAGCTACAGCAGATGACTTTAATCCAGTTTCTAGATTAGAGAGCAAATAAAATTTGTATATTACGATAAGAAAAAGAAGTCTTTTGATTTTTGTGGGAATTTCTTAAATCATCAATCTCAATAAATCATTTTTAATTCTTACTAATGTGTTAAAAATACAGTTAGGACTTTGATATTGTCGGTGCCACAGTCAGTTTGGATATTAAGTGAAAAGTAATGCCTTCTACACTGAATTTTGAAGTTTTAAATACAATTTTCATTAGGCTGTACCTATGTAAGAAATTTATAAAAAATACCTGAATATATAATTAATAATATATACTAAAAAATATGAATATAGTTATTAACATTAATTTTACAAGAAACATAATAGCCAATATCTTTAGTAACAATGAAAATTAATCTCCCGAAGTTATGGTGTAACGACACAATAAAAACACCGTGTGTAAGAATCATTGGGAATCGTAAAAAAGACAAACTATATCCGATTTCTGATCGTAAAAAGACAATAAAAATCTTTTGACGGAGTTTTAATGATCTATTAAATACTGTCCTCTCCGTATAGAGTAACCGCCGTAGAGACTGCATCCATTGAAAAGAACTAATCGGTATTATGTTACTTGGCAAACAAAGATTGATTGTTTCCTACATTTATATTTTCTGTCATCATGCTTATTGCAATAATTATTTTCAAATTGATGTTAGTAAAAATTACTTTGCCCATATTCGCTCAATAAAATAAAATGATGTGTCTTACCTAGTTTGAAGAGCACCTCCCGCCCTCCCTCAATTGCGTGCACTATCCCCGTCACCACTAATCTCAGCACCACTACTCCCTACACCACTACACTAGCAAAAACACGCCACCGATGACACGTTTCGCCTGGTGTCGTATTATCGTTTTACGTGAATACGTGTACGTAATGAAACTTCAAAAGGCAGCGCTCCATTCACCGCGCGCGTTACTTCACTGACCTCGCTCAATGTAACAAATTCTTTGATCTTTTAGGTATCGAGTAGTGTAACTAAATTTTAGATGTAGATGATAGATATGCAGCTGCAACGCCAAACTGTATTCCCCGATTTAGTTGTCAACAGTTTTCTGAATTTCCTCCCACTATGGAAGTAAATATAAGACGTATTTACGTCAAAAAAGATAAAACAGTGCTCTGTCGGTAAGTTCTCTATGCATTTTTAAACCAGCGCGGAACTAGGTAAATGTATGTATACTAAATTAACTTTAATGTGCTCTTAAAAATTTAGGTTTATGATGTGTTTAGTTTCGCGAATATCGTATGATAGTAGTCTCTCATAATTGAAGGATATTAAAACAAACCGACCTAACAGGACGTTACTATCTGCGAGAATTAAATAAAAAGATACATTTATAAGGTGATATTGATTTAATTGATATGTATTCTTGATTCTGACCTCATCGATTTAAATCTTCGATTGAATATTGATAAGACTGTTTATTCGACTTGTGTTCGGCGATTTAACAAAGTACTTATCGGTTTCTTTCATTGATTCTTTTAAACGTGACTTAACTAAAAGATACTAAACTCTTCTTTAGTTAACAACAAAGAGGTTTTAAAGGTACCTTTATTAATTTATTGTGTTTTTTTTTCTAAATTATATTATCAATACATTTAATAATAATTTATACGAAATAAATTATTTTTATTTTTATATAGTATTTACACAAATTATCAAAAATTTGTAAATATAAAAGCTTCATCATATTAAAACATTCTAAGTCAATAATAAAAATACTTTTAAGGTGATAGATAATTGCGACTCACGTCGTTTTTTAAGTAATTACCATTTCAGTAATAATGATTATTTTAAATAGTAAAATCTGGTCGTCTTTTAGCTTAACAGTAAAAAAACCGAACGTAGGATAGAATAGAAAAAATATCAAGAAGAAATAACTAAGAAACACTTATTATATTCAAGTTTGTCTTTTCAACTAATATAATCCAGTGCGTGACTACTATCCCACCAGTGCAAGTGGTGATGTAGCGGATGATAGAAAAGCGTGTTGTCTTAGCTTAACAAAGGTCTTGAAGTCCTATACCTATATTGAAATCGGATGCAAAGGCAAATGCTGGCAAATATTTCCACTTCCTGAATTCCCCTGGACGGATTAAGATTGATGAAACAATGTTTTGTTCGATTGCGTAATATATCGACAACAAGAGGTGGAAACTAACCAATCGTGAAAAAAAAACTATATAACAAGCAACGGTTAAAACAGTAATTAAATAAACTCGACTGCGTGAAAAAGTTTATGGAAAAGAGAAAAATGTTATACACTTTGTCACTTCCACAACTAAGGCGAATCTAACGATACCAAGGTTTAAAAATCCGTCAAAAGCCGTTTAGGCTAGAGCGCGCGCCAAAGAAATAGACATACATACATACACTCGAAAAACATTACCTTCCTTCTGAGGCGGTCGGATAAAATCACTAAATATTAATTGAAACAATAAACGGGTGGATATGAGCGAATCTAATTTATACAGCAATATAAATCTGTCGACAAACAGACAATCGGATCGAATCGCTTGGCGCCACAAAAACGACCTCTTTCATCCAAGAAATGATAAATTCTGATAGAAAAAAACTGTCAAAAAAAAAGAAAGGAAACGCGTGTGTCCAAAGAGCGAAGCTTTGATACAAAACCATCCATCAGATGACGACCGATTCGTGAGTTCTCTTTGATTATGGACCATCATAATTGGTATATTTTTCTTTAGAGGATTTCAACGTGTTATGCTACCGGTTTTTCAATAAATCTTTTCATGAATATCATTTGAAACTATCTGAGTTTTAAAATAACTTATTGCAAAAAATAGGTTTAAAACACGATATGTAAAACATTTCCAGTTTTTAAAATATACTCGACAAGTTTAAAAAATAATGTTTTCATTCATTCATGAAGATAGGCCTCCCACAAGGAATGGTGGTGACGACCTTGTAAGACCCTGCACTTCGCTTAACGGTACGAGGCTGCCACTCAAGAAAAGTTTTCGTTCTTCCTCATCACATTTATTTTCAAGTGCAAAATCAATAAGATTATTTTTCACAGAAGTAAAGTCACTTCTATCACTGATAAGGAATTCAAATGCTGATCTGTTGTCCATCATGAGGACTGAGATACATGCGGTACCAATAAAACGGATTTCTGGTTTTCTCAAACTCATCATACATAACACAACAGCATATGCTGCTATTTCCCGCTGATATTCTTTCTGTAAAAGCGTGGACGTTCCCCGGTTAAGCCATTCGTGCTGAAATCTTAATACAACTACAGCGTAACTCTATCACGTAGGAATAAACAACTATTTAATAGTTTTATCTATTTATATGTTAATGAAACAAATGATATAACACAAATTTCTTATGCAATTTACTTTTTTGTGAAATTTAATTGAAACACGACTAATAATAACCAAGACGCATTAATCTGTTGTTGAAAAATTTATTAGTTCCTCTATGTTTTCATTTCGACCGCAAATAAAACATAGTTTCCGGACTTTAACGATGTCTTTTAAATTTTTTTCTTTGATTTTTTCATTATTTCATAACCTAGTTTTTGAACGATTCAATTATCAACAACTCATAATAATGTTCTATATCGATGAGTAAATAAGTACTACAGTGAAACTAGTTTTACAAATATGTCTGATATGTTTAATATATTATTATTTTGTGTAGTAGTAAAAAAGATAGACTACGAGGAGAAGATTAATAGAAGACTAGCGATCCCCCCGGCTTCGCACGGGTAATTTCTGAATCTTGACAACAGAGCCACCTACTGCCTCCAATTGTGAATTTAAACCATTTAGAGACCCATTCACACAACAAAAATATACATAATAATTAAAAATTAAAAATTTTGTACAATCGACTTCAATACAAATTATTAAGAATAACTCAAAAACTATTTGTCAGACCTTGATCAAAATATGGGACCACATGAGAAGCACCAGCTTTCAAATAAAAAAGGATCATCGAAATCGGTTCATCCAGAAAAAAAGTTATGAGGTAACAGACATAAAAAAACATACAGTCGAATTGAGTACCGTCTCCTTTTAGAAGTCGGTAGAAAATAGGTCCAGCAGTTAAGAAGGAGGAATTATATACATAATGATTAAATATTAGAAGGGAATATTATGGAAGAGGCCCATGTCCAGCCATGAAGTTTTACGCGCTGACACAGAAGAACTTAAGAAGATAATAAGATCGTGGTAGAAGAAATTGTTGAATAAGTCAACATTCTTTCCGATGCAATAAAATATAAACAATTGCTTCTAGTTACAATCGTAATTCTAAATTTTTTACGTGGTAGAGACACGCTGGAGATCGGCTCGACCAGGAACGGGCCAATCTATCACATAATACCATCGTAAAATAGCAGCTCAATGCTGCTGTGTTTCGTATGGTGAGTGTAGAGAACCGGAAACTTTTTTCACTGACATCGAGGAATAGCATCTTAGTCCACGGGGGTGATAACGCATCTGCATTTCAATTCTTAATCGAGGATAGATGTAAATGTCTATGGGCCAGAGCATACACTTACGATCAGGAGGGTGCTCGTTCTATCATTAGATACAGTCGTTAGTCACCATTATCCCATAAAAAGAATGAATAAATCATCCATGTAATCTTTTAAATATAAGATACAGGAAAAATGTCCATTAAAAACTTCACTGGATTACAATTCAAGAGACACGTGTTAAATTAACAAGAGATTGCCTTCTAAAAATGCCTAACGTTTTGCTTCAAGACTCCCCCAACGTCTACCGTCTAATTGATAATTAGTATTCCGACGGTCCGCTGTCCAGGCCTACGTGTCCCGCTCGAGGTGGGGGGTAGGCCGGGTGGGCGGGGGTTGGTCACCGCTGCATCAGCACGCCTAAGTCCAAGACGTCTGTTATTGACATAAATGTTGAGATGACAACCCTCTGGGAAACGGCCGAGACGTGATTTACAATCTTTCCATAATAGTAACTTTTGACAAAGGTTAAATAATATTCAAAATAAATAATAATAAGCCTTTAAATAAATGTTCTTCAAATAAAAAGTAATAAAAAACTACTTAAAAACATGTAGCTTCGAATGGGTATACCGTCGTAATTATTATATACAAGTCTTTATTTAGTTTACCTTAGTACCATATACGCTAGTAGCCTGTTAACGTACCAATAAATATGACGAGACAAAAGGAAACTTTATGATTTCCTTACTTTCACAAAATCAGCACATTATTACATTTCATTCATGATGAACATCTCTTCTTCTTGGTCTTCGCCAGAGTTACCTCGCCACACTTGGCAATCGCATTTTTATTACTTTCATATGTTGTCAGGAAGATGGTGCTGCCCAACTCCTGCTGCACTTTTCCTCAGTTTCCTCTTACGACATTCACGGAACGATTTGAGCTGCATATGTTTACACCGCCACTACAACTTTTTACACTTGTGTGTAATGAACTATATACTGATACGGCACTTACGCACACAACAATTAATTTAATCACTTTCGACAGATTAAATTCTACTTTCGACTAAATATTTAGTAAATAAATAACTTATATAAATGCGGCTACTGAGTAGACAATATATGAAAGTATTTAAACAATGTTTTGTAGGCGTATGTTCTTAATTAATATCCCATTTTAATTAAATGAACGAATGAATAATTATGTTGTTAGATGGCGTTATAATGATAAATATATTTACTATTCGATACATATATATTAAGCGTGATGTTGGTTTCAGAGATTGACTATGGGGAGCAGCATCATCAGCTCGAAGGTTTTAGCGGTTGCTGAGTCCAATAAGCTAGCCTAACGTGGGGAGAATTGGACAAAATTTAGGATTTTTTTAGTTATGCAGTCCATTTGACGCTTTCTTTAAAAAGTGTGTGGTCTAACGATAGAATAAAGGAAGGTTATTGTTGAAGAACGCAGCCGGTAGAATCTTAGCACTCAATTGCTCTTTATTCGCTAGCAAATTTATTCCGGATCCGGTAAAGGGTGGCACAGGGCCAGCAACAAAACAAAGAATAAAAAGGAAGCACCATTAAAGGTGTGAGGACGCCTACAACGGGGAAGACCCGAGTCCACAGTGTACTTTAAGGGGCTGATGAAGAAGAACAATAATAAATTATTATAGAACAGCAATTATCATACTCATAAAACATTATTTAAGGGATATAACGTATATCGGAAGATAGAAATAATTTGTTATATTTGATAGAAATATTACGATAATTCGAGACGTCGTCAGCTTGTATCTCCCTCGATTAGCATATCTTAAGTCGAGCATCGGGCTAGCCAGGAGCGAACCGGCTATCGGCCGCATGCATCTCGCGGATGGCCGCCGTGCCATCGAGTAACATCGTGCCCGGTAGCAGCCCCTGTCGACCCTTATAAGGCTGTTCGAGCGTTTATTTCTTTAATTCCGACTACTTTGTCGTGTTTATTGATATTTTTATCGATTATTGCATCGCAATATTGTTTGTTTGTTCACTGGCTTGATGTTCGAATACTATAAGTATGATAAACATTTTGAACGAATTTTAAAATAAAAATTAAATTTGTTCTTACAGCGCGATTAGGTCGGCTCGTTTGGGGAAGGACTTCACTCACACAGAATATCAGTGTAAACAGCAACATAATGCTCTTATGTTTGGAATGGTAAGTAGTGAGGACTAAAGAAGATTGCTAGGTAAGATTCCTTTTGTGCCAGGCGTCAGTCTGCGTAGGTACCACACTTACCTATTTCTGCCGCCAAAAATTAGTACGTTCACTGATGTGTCCCGGTCTGAAGTGTGCATAAAGTCAGTATAACTACAGGCTGAGAGTATTCGTTCATATTCCTCAGAGGTGACAACGGATCTGTAGCCTTCTTTATTTGAAGTTGGTTATAGGTGTCCATATCATCAAAAAAAAAAGCAAAAATAAAAAAAAGCAAAAACAAAGCGGCAAATGCAGGCTGCATTTGCCGCTTTGTATTTGCTTTTCTTTTGCTTTTTTATGCTTTTTTTGTTTTTTATTTTTATTAAAAAGTGGCTGACCATCAGGCAAACTGTAATTTTGTTAGTTGCTTTAATTTTATAAAATTAAAAATAAATAAGATAAGAACCTTTTTCTGGTGAGGAACGCATTCTATCTTCGTTCTCACGGGTGACAACGTATCTGTTTTGGTTCTTAATCGATAATGGGTAGATGTAGGAATATATGGGCTACAGCATCAATTTACCATCAGTTGGACTGTGTGCTTGTTTTCATTCCTGCATGTTAGTGCTTCTAGTTCAAACTTTGACTATATATATTTCAACCAATTTTTAGTAGACAATTTTCAATAGATAGCAGACGTAGCTAGTAGGCGATTTAAATTCATTAGTAAATATTTTGTTTAATTCATATTTTTCTTATTTCAATATAGTCATAGGAATTTCCAAGCGTATTCCCTTCGGACTCCTAGTGAGCGAAATAATTCCACAGATGTTTTTTTACAATATTGGAATGGCAAAAAATCTACAAGTCAACTTAATAGTATATGGCACTGCGACCAATTTCTATCAAAGATACGTTCTCATCACTGAAGATTAACATGTGATACCTCTCAGACAGTAAAAGAAATATACCAGACCACATAGGACTTAGAGTTCTTTTAAAAGCCTATTAGAGTGTTTAAAAGAGGTTGTATTCTTATTAGTTAAGTGGGTAAGAGGTTGTATTCTTACAAGTTAATGGGTAAGTCGGTTTATCAGTTATTATACAGTTCAAGATGCATAAAAAAAGAATTTAAACCGAAAAACAACAGTTGGTACACTTTTGCCTGGCGGTAGATATTTATAAGAGGGTGATACCTACATACCTAGACGGACTTCTTAGCAGAAGAGATCACACTACCTGGGATTGTTACGAATCTTTAAGCAAGTATGTTATATTGTATCATAATAATCCTAAGAGTTTGTTTCAGCTTTCATAACCAAGTGATATAATGTCTTAAGCCAAGTGACTGCCTTACATAATATACACACGGTCGGACCCCAACGCAGTAATCCGTGATTCATTAGGGGTTTTGAAAATTTCAATTAAGCCTCGGAGAAGATACAAGGATGCTCTGTTCGAAACGAGAGCACAGACCAACGGCAGTGTTCGACAACTTAGTACAAATCAAAATATTAGATGTCACTTTGTTGTACATTGCATCGTATGCTACATAGCTTTCCTGGAATAGAAACAGAAACTTTTTCATTCAATATAGATTACAAATCATATTTATTAAAAGTCACTCTTTTGTATAATTACCACCGGTTCGGAAAAAACCTTTGTCCTGGGAAGAATCAGCAACAAAACCAGCGGGACATTTTTTTTAAAACTAACAGCTCATAGTCATCTACATTACACAATTAACAACACAAAACAAATTAGAAATAGCTGGAGCGATCACCTCTTTCCCAGGGGTTATCTATACAAATACTTAAATAAAATTGAAGTGTCTGTTTCTAATGTCAAAATTACAACAATTTACTAAATGCGTATGAAAGTTTATACGGTACTTATAACAAAAATACAATTTTTTAAATTTTTGTCGGTCTGTCTGTCTGTCTGTCTGTCTGTCTGTCTGTTCCGGCTAATCTCCGAAACGGCTGGACCGATTTTGACACTTTCACTGGCAGATAGCTAATGTCATAAAGAGTAATTTAGGCTACTTTTATCTTACAAAAAGGATTAGGGTTCCGCGCAAAAAAAAAACCCCAAATAATTTCAAAATAACAGCTTTTTACTAAATGCATATGAAAATATATACGATACTGATAACAAAAACACAATTTTTAAATTTTTTGTATGTCTGTCTCTCTGTCTGTTTATTCTAGATACTCTCCGAAAGTGCTGGACCAAATTTGACGGGAATTTCACTGGCAGATAGTTGATGTAACTTAGGAGTATAAGTAGTGATAAGGTAACTTATGCTACTTATATTTTAGATTTTAGAATTAGGGTTCCGCGCAACATAATTAAAACCCTAAATTACACGCGGGCGAAGTCGCGGGGAACGACTGGTTAATAATTATTATACATTATTATGTTATGTCATCCAGATAGTGGAATTTCGGTCATGGCAGTCAAAATCAACCGAAGGCCAATCCATCTTCCCAGGACACGATCATAGAGCACAAGTGTGTACGCAGGTGTACTCTATTCCCTCACTCTCAAAGTCCTATGGGACGGCAATCTGATACGACTGAAGAGAAATTAGGCTCAGGAGTAATGGTCTTATGTGCGTTCAGAGCCGACTTGCTGCCTCCATGCAGAAAAACCCATTATATGATATTGGCCCGACCCGGAATTCGAACCCACCACATGATCAGCTATCGTACTTACAACTACTAGACCAACGAGGTAGTCAAAAATAATATAAATTGGTCACAACTCTTTATTAATTAAGCAAAGAACACACAAGCTATTTAATCTGTAACATTGTTTACAAAAATGCTTTTAGCTTTATGCTGACATAAAAACAATACTCAACGATAAAGGTGGATCTAGACATAAGGCATGTGCTCACACTCGAACAGAATCGCAGCCACACAGCCTGCACCTGCCCGCCTACACCCACACACGTACCCCCCCCCCCCCCCCCCGCCTCTGCAGTTACTTGACTTCATTTGCAGTCGACTCTAAGTTAAAATCAATTATGCCCGCGATTGTTTCGTTAGTGGAAGCAAATGTTTTTTGTCCCTGTCCCCACCCCCCGTTCTGGCTCGCTCGCCCTCCCTCCCTCTTTGTATTCAGGACGGACGGCTGTCTCCCGCTATGTTTGGATTTCTTTTGATGAACTCAGAACTCGAAGACTTGTGATTGTGTGTGCATTCTGTTCATTTGGCTCGCTCGTTTTTTTAACTTCCTTACTAAATTGCACGGTGCAGCATTGCGTGATCTGCTTGTTGACTAGCTTTCGTCCGCAACTTCGTTTTCTCGTTGCCAATGTCGATAAAGCTGATTCTATTCAATAAAGGTAGCTAAAAAATGTATATTTATTTACACAAGTAGGGTTGACAAACGAGCGAATAGTTCATCTGATAGTATACCCATAGACACCTAAATCTCACAGTAAAGCTTTTTTATAGAATTACGACGACAAACGAGTATACAGACCACCTAATGATAAGTGGATGTCCATAGACATACATCTATCTTCGATTAAGAAACAAAATACAGACGCGTTGACACCCCTGAGGACTAAGATGGAGTGCTTCGTTATTGGTGAAAAGGGTATCCAGTTCTCGATATTCACCAAAAGAAACGCAGCAGCATTAAGCTAAAAATTACAAATAAAATATTTGTACCTGGATATAGTCAAAAAGCAGATTTTATCCTACGTCTTTCATTTTTTTATTTGGAATATGAGTTTTAATTTTTTTGTTTGGAACCCTAATTATTTTTCTTAAACAAAATTTTTTATATTATTTTAAATCAACGTTTAACTACAAGCCCACCTGATGGTAAGTGATGATGTGGCCTAAGATGGTGAAGCGCACTGACTTAACAAAAACCTATTCACTCTTGCCTTGACACTGTAATCAGATGGAAAGACATATGCTGGCAACTTATTCCACTCCTTTGCTGTACGCATGATGAACGACGTAGGAAACCGTTTGCTTCGAATGCGTTATAAGTCAACAACAAACGATGGAGGAATTATATTATGCAATGTATAAAACCGAAAGGTTGGCTACTTTGCGCCTGTGTTCGACATAACATAAGAGTAAACAATGATTATAGTAATAAAAATATATAGTTTGTATTAAATTAATACACAGTCCTACTCCACACGATATTTTGCATGAACGCTGCCTGCGTTTCTTCGTCGAACGGCTTTTCTTTGTTTTTCGGCGAGAAAATAACCAAACTTCTTGTCTCCAGCGGCGATGACCAGTACAAAATTACAGTAGTATATATATATATTATATAGGCAGCGCAACGAAGTTTTTTCTCTAAATATTTCTTGCTCAAGTAAACTTCTCTATTAAAATAGAAGCCGCGCATTAGACGTTTAAAGATAGTTATAGATAGATATATAGATAGCTTTACTTTAAATACTCTATCTCAATCATTACAGCCTATCAAAAGTTCACTGCTAAAGATAGGCCTTCGCCATACATTGTATCAAGGGGGGAGTTTCGCTATAGTTATCACGTTTGGCAGGCGGGTTGGCTACCGCAGGTTTATTATTATTTTGAGTTGTCATCTGGAAGGTACTGCTACCCAACTCCTGCGTCAATCCCTCTGTCGTCTGTACTTACTTCACAAGATGTATTGCTTTCTCATATGCTAATATTTTTTAGTTTAATTTTTGAAATTAAGTAAATAGATATCTTTACGCTCCCTACAATTCTATAACAGAATACATTCCAATGGAGTTTAAAAATACACCTACAGCTCGTGTTTATCACGACAATAAGAACAAACAATTAGCTTCAATTATATCCCGATTACGAATCTACAGGTCTCGGATGGCATTGAAAAAGAAAGAAAGCGCTACTCTAACCCTTATTGTTGGGACACAAGAGCTTCATATACTATATATCAACGCTCAAGTGTGTTTGCTTTTTTATCTCATATAAAGTTGAAAAAAAAAACAACATTTTAAACTTTAATTATAAGGCACTAAGACCTATGTTGCGCAATGTAGGGGCGCAAAAATGTAAGCTTGTTTTATTTTTTCCTTATAAGGCCGGGCCCACACAATTGTTGCTCGCAATGTCCAATATCTCTGTACATTCATTATGCAAACGATTCTCTCGAGTTCATTTGCTTTTTTCCCTCTCTGTCCGTTTTAATTTCAAACGGTCGTATATTCTTTCGAACGTCTATAGAAATTAAAAAGAACTTTCACATTTCTGCGCTGTTCGCGTTCGTGCTTCTCATATTATTGTGAATATTAAGACAGTCGACATAGAAATTTGTTTCCAAGGATTATTCAATTCAAGTAGATAATTTTAATATACGAAACCGCTTTAAAACAGGTCTCCTTAAAAGAAGTCTCGGAACATTACAATGTGTTAAGTGTACCTATGTAAAAAGTCACATGACTTTTTACATAGATACACTTAACGCCTATAATACCCGAGGCTAAGTATAAAACGCAGCTATGTGATTTAAAATAAATTAAAAGTAAAAAAAAAAACTTTTTTAAAACAAGCTTTAATTTAAAAGCCCTAAAAATAATAAAATAAACGCAATCAGAAACCAAATGACCCATTCGTCATTTAAGCCTAGAGAAGTATGTAATACAGTTGGTACATTATTTTTTTCAGATTAACCCTTTCGCTGTCCCGTGCACTACATATAGGTCGTTGCTATTGTTTTACTATTGTGTCTGAAAACCGCACAGTGAAAGTGTTAACATGGGACTTGTGTGTTGACGGATATAATTAATAATTTTTAAGAATATTGAATATTGCATATTATGATAAGTAAAATTTGTTTAGTTTGACAGTACCAAACCAACCGCTTGCTAAGCGTGACAAATACGCCAAAATTCCCCCTAAGACGCAATCTGTGGTGGAAGCCTATGTTCAGCAGTGGACTTTGATAGGCGGCAACGCTAAGGAGAAGCTTGTGTTCAACAGTGTTTTGTAGTGGACTACACCTCGATGGTGAAGACGACGATGATGATGATGAAGGATTTTAATAGACAAAGAGTAGACATACACTTAAAGAATTATTGTGTGGAATCATTTGAAACGTACTCTTAATGAATGCCACGTATCTTTCTAATGTCGTCGGGAAAGCGGGAAATAATTCCAATCCGACCACGTCCAATATTAAAAGTAAAGTCAATAGTGCTGTACCTTGTTCATTAGCTTTAACGATAACCGGCTTCCGCGCGTCACGTACTATCGACATTAGTGCTGCGCGGGAAGCTCTAATTAAAAACCGTAAATATTGCATCGGTGTGCCGCGTTGCAGACAACTTGTGTAGGAATCAATTACTTTTAACCTATATGAGTGGAATTATTCTAAATATTTACATTTACTTACTGTTTCCTGTGCCATTGTATATGAATTGTATGATGTATGAATTTTCTGAATTGCTTACCTGAAACAAAAATATACTTATAAGTTAATGTTGTTTAGCTTTAATTTTTTATCATTGTTTAAGGTGCGATACATCCGGTAGCCACGATCATCAATCACGCTCGAAATCGACCTTACAACGGAAAGGGTCTATGGACTAGCAGTGGACTTTTCGGACTGACGAAGAAGAAGAATTTTGATTTTCTGATCTAGGACTTCTAAGGCTGCTTGTTTATTTCATCACTGTATGAATATGATAAATACAAAGATGTGTCAAAGAAAGCGAGGAAACATATTTTATTCGCAGTTACAAAAATAAATGTACATCATCTAAAATATATTTGTACATAACGATTAATGCATTATAGGTATTAGATGCAAACTAATATTCTGCCAGTGTCGATTACCAAAAACTCATGAACAGTCGCCAATCATAAGTTTATGGCAAAAAATTTCAAAAATACTGAACGTAAAATTTTAATGTTAAATAAATGTCCCTTTTTCTTCATCCTTCTCATTCTTTATCATCATGAAACCTCTTACAGCATGACAGCGTGAAACGTGCCGTGAGTGAAGAGAATTGGAGGCCCTTTTTAGTGCCGAGGTATTTCATATAAGTCCTAAGGAAGCGCTCCAAGCGCATCTGCATTTAGACTCATAATCGATAACAGATACAGGCGTTTATCGAACAAACACACTATTTACTCACCATCAGGTGGACTGTATGCTCATTTGTCGTCCTTATCCCATAATAAACATAAAGAGATCGACTGATTCAAACTGCATGCGCTTCTTTTTTTGTATTTATCGTAGATTTTATCACTTTTATCATGACGAATATGGTAAAAATACTATATAATACTTAAACACTACACCTGGTAGAGTCAAGCTGCAGCTATATTATGGTTGTAGCATGAATGGGTCGGCTGGACCGGGGTAGGACCACGCTCTCACAGAATACCTGCGTAAAATAGCAGCTTCACGCTGTTGTGTTTCGTATGGTGAGTATAGAGAAGCGGAGACCTTTTCTAATGGAAACGAGGCATTCCATCTTAGTCCTCAGGGGTGACAACGCATCTAATTTTGATTCCTAATGGAGGATAAATGTGGATGTCTATGTGCCACAGCATTCACTTACCATGAGGTGTACTGTATGTTCGTTTGTCAAACATATTCTATTTAAAAAAAAAAACAATAGAAAGGGCGCATCTACTAAAAAATACAAGAAATCCGCGTGCAGTTTTATATTAGACGATCTCTACAGGTGTCGATTTACCATAACAAAACGGACTTTGTCACTCTAATTATAAAATATAAAAACAACTTGTTCGTAGTCTTAAAAGTGTACGCGTAATCAATACGATGCGCAAACAATAGAATCCAACAGAAGCACCAAAATCGATTACATCTTAAAACAATCCGTTGATTAGGCAGAAGGTTAATTTACAGCCTCGCCCAGGGCGTTTGGCAATTATGAAAAGCCATAAAACGGCGACATTAGGAGCTCTCCCATACACAAGTGTACCAAAGGGACGTTCCCTAATCCATTTACGATGTAAAGAGGTATAAATCAAACTTAATACGAGCTACACGTGTTGATAAAGCGAAACTCACACATAGACAATTTCACTCACACAGTCGCAATCGCAACGTGTTGTGTCGATTCCGTTCCCAGAAGTCGCACACACGTGGTTCTTATCTAACTGCTAAAAGGGATTAAAATGACACATATCTCAAAGATCCTCGGATGTATTTGGATGACATTTTTTAATTATGATTGATTAGACCTTAACGAATTTATTTTCATACTAGCTGATACCCGCGACTTTGTCTGGGTTGCTTGATATATTAACAAAGTTTTCGTATATGTGCGAAAGAAAAAACATCAAAAAGATATATAAATTATTTGGGTTAGTAACGCGAGAGCAAGCAACGTACAGGACCCTGTTAAAAACCCCGTATGATAAAACTTAAATAACTTTATATTAAATGAAGACATCGCAATATTTTTGTTAGGTAAGGGCCAAATGTCTAAAAAAATAAAACTTAGAAAACCTAATTAAAAGCGTGGTCGGTACCTGTGGTAGTTTTTCCGTGATGCGCGCACAACTGCAAACCTCTATCATTATATTTATATAGATTAACAGAAGAAAAATCTTCATATTGCTTCGCTTATTCAAAATACGTTCATAAGATTTACTTATTAAAATATTGTACCCACTGAAAAGTTAAAAAGGACATGCAAGACAATACTGCAATCGATGTTAAACTTTTAAGAATAAAAAAAGGATTAGTTTACCCTTAATTTAACTTTATGGTTGCGAGATAATCCATCATCCCAGACCATATTAAATGCCCCAAAAATTACAAAAAGACAGGTACTGGCGAACGGCAATCACAAAGCCTTGATAAACGAAAATAAAAATTTTCATCTTGAGTAAGGTCCCAGTCCAGTTGTAAATATTTAGTATTTTATATGTAGATTTAAAATTGCACTCTTATTAGTTTTTTCAGTAATGTAATGCCAGTGGTAAGACAAAACATCACACAATAACAGAACGCAGATGAAGCGCGTATGTGTGCAAGGTGGCATGAAAATGGAATTAAGGGGGGAAAATGCAAAGGAATCGGGCCAGCGTGCGCGCGGGGGCTAAAGTGTCCCAGACCGGACACTTTGAACGAATTATGACGGTCATTATTAGAACGTGGACAGAATTAAATTGCCTCCACCCTCTACCCACTAGCGCCCCCTTCCGGCTAAGTATGCCCGCATAATGATACCTGTCGGATACTCGCAACACTTAACTGAGAGTAAGCGATTCTATATCGTAGGACAGTATGGGATTCCTGATTTGGTTTTTTTGTTCTTGGGGTATTTACTTTTATGGGAACGTATTGAATGGTTCAGAAAGGGAATGATTGTGAAGATTACTTGACTGTTTCTTTATTTTTTATAAAAATAATAGAAATGACGAAAGGCATTTTTTAATTATCAATAGTTTTATAACACCGTTATTTTTGTTTGATTCATTTGAAATGTTCTCCTTAGGCTTGTTTTCCATTCAATGCCATGTAATTTTCTCTCTTTATTGATATCTTCTACAATCTTGAGCTTCTCGCGCCAACAGCCTTCTTCTTAGATCATCCGTCCATCTCACTGGACATACATATAGAGAAAATAATATTCAGAAAAAAAATAACAAGAACAGTTCGTGATATTTGTGAGGTACGAGTATTAAAGTTCTTTGATTGAGGGTAATGTGAAAATGAATATAGTAGATAATATGGCGAAAGATTCACCTTCCTCACTACAATCTAATCGATAGTTAAATGTAGCAATTAAATAATAAGCAATATTTGCAGCATATGTTGTGAAAAATATTATACGCCTATGTACTCAAACAGCTGGATTAGTTTATTTTAGTCATTTCCATAGCATAATGGCCTATGGAACTTTGCTTTTTAATAACATGACGAGTCTCTTAGAGAAAATTTTAAAGAAATAAGTATAATGGACATTGGCCTGTTAGCATATTTATGAAAGTTTAATAAAACAAAAAAAACAAAAACAGGTTTATTAAAAATAGTGATGTACATTCTGTAAATACTAAGAACAAGCACAAGCAAGCTATACCAGTTACTTAAGTCCAGAGGGTTAATTAATTCCTAATAGGGTAACCAAAATCACAGAAAATTTGCTGCAACTATGTATCAAAAAGTTTTAAAGTTTAATATTTTTGGTTGGTTCAAAAAGCCTTTGACTGGCTTAAAAATGTCCTCTTCTTTTCTTAAGACTTCAAGTTACCTAACATTTAATCGTTCACCGCCGATGGCATGTTAAATAAAACTATAATATACAAAAACCAATTTACAAGAGTCGCTGCGCAAGATAAAAAGCGAACAATGATACTCTGAAATCATTAGCGTCTGTTTCGTTAAGGATTACGGCAATCAGAGGTAACTACGCACTTCAAACTATATCCGATAAAGCGCCTAGATCAACGTATATTTACCAAAACAAAACCAACATTAGTTGTAGATTACAGCTTGGTAGCCTTCACTGAATAGATAGTGGCTGTATCAATAGCGATGGTACTATCAGTAAATTTGCAATAATCTCCGCAAACGCGGTGAGGGATAGTAGATATGTGACGCTTGGCTCGTGTTATAAGCTTAAGCGAATTACACCGATATAATATCTAAAAAGTGACAAAGAATACGTATAGTACATTTATCCACGATTATGAATCAGATGTTGCTGCCATATACATGCAAAGGCATTTATTTTAAGTCTGCACAAAATTCATAATTGAGAACAAATTAATTTTTCAAAATGAAACAGGAGATGGACAGCAGCATCTTCCTGAAAATAGCTCAAAATAATTAAAAACTGCGATTGCCAACCCGCTTGCCAAGCGTGGCAACTATGGCAAAATCCACCCATGAAGCAATCTATGAGGGAGGCTTATGTTCTTTAGTGGAATTTTATAGGCTATAATGGATGGAATGATAGATAGTTTTCCACATCTATCGTCTGGACGTACATACTCCCAGGATTAGAAATTTCGTTATTCAATAAAAAAAACTTTATAATTGTTTTGTTATGAATTAGATGATAAATAGTATGGTAAATAAAAATGATTACAAATAACATAACGTAACATATGAGCGACAATCCCGTTACCGCTTTTAAATCAAACCAATATGAATTATAATACAATATTGACAGAGGCTGTGTATAAAGCGGTCGTGTTTAAAAGGCGCAGGGGCCATCTCACGTGCCGACTTTAATACTGAGATATGACAAATATTAGGTGCAATTGTTGGCTCAAACAAAGACCGGATTAAGGTGTTCTACGACTGCTATTTGCTGTTTTATTGGGTCGTTTGGTGGCGACTGGCTTACAATATTTTGTTGAAATATGCTTAACGGATAACGTCGTTTTTGAGATTTAAAATATTTAAGTGTGAAATATGGCATTCAACTTAAGGATATATTTGCAATGAAGAACACTTCAAGCCATTATCCACGAAAAATATACTGATAAAAAATAAAACATAATATTAATAAATCTAGTACCGTGTAGTGGCGGTGTAAAAATATCCACTATCCCATGTTGTCTCGTGGGTGGTAGGTAATGAACTAATGAATACATCTATATTTTGATTCTTAGTCAAGGATAGATGTACCTCGTGTATCATATATATTCTTCTTTGCTCAAGTTGACATTTCTCTATTCTGTACCAAATAATTGCCGACTTCTTTAAGTCAAAACTAGAAGGGCTCCTTTTTTGCTATACGAGTAAGAGACCGCCTTGGTTGGCCTCTTGTCCATTTCTGCCACCAGTCAGTAGTGCACCTACTTCTGTGTTTTGGTCTCAAAGGCGACAAAGGCCTATCAGTAGACTTCTTTTTTTAAATTGGTTGCAGGTGTACATGCACTGCATTTGCCACATACAATCTGAACTGAACGTAAGTTCCGAAAATGTACTGTCGTAATACTGGTGTGATCAAATATATTTCATCTCCACAAATGATAGCAGTACGCTCAAAGGTTTGGAATATAGGACTGCAGCAGTCGGACACTACACCCAAATAAGTTAAAGGAGAATGTGATTTTTGGGCCTGAAGTTAACTAAATTGGCTATATTTTCTAAAGTGAAATACAAAAAAGTAGCTCTGTTTACAATCCAGAATTTGAATACACTAGTGAAATTCTCGTTTCAATCCAATAAAGGACTTCTCATTTTGAAACTTGACTTGACAGTTCAAACTTCAAACTATTCACTTAAAAGAAAAAGATAGATTTTCGATTCGATTAGAAACGAGCGCAATATAATTGATTCTCGATTAAATCGAGCATTTTAATATCTATTTTCGATCATTTCTCTGTGTTAATTATGGAGATAAAAAATAATTGCAAACATATCTACAAATTAATAACAAAAAAAAAATACATAACATCAATATTCCAACAACTAACAATTCTAGTAGTCGATCTCAGATCGATATCCCTAATATTCACGTCACTTAGTTGTAGTTGTTTTAACTTTCGTTAATCGTTTCACCATTTCGTTTCCTTATAAACCACAGCTTTTCTTTAGTGATTTAATACTGTTCCTGCTTTTATATCTTTAAGTAATTATAGTGAAATATAGCCTGTTACAGTGCAATAACAGTGAAAAATCACTTGTTACAGTGAAGTTAATACATAATCTCATTTTTACTTATTCTACAATAACTCAGCTCAGATTATCAGCTATGAATTGTTTATATATACGCTTTCAAATGATCTTATTTTCATCTTGTAACATCTGAGCCCAAGAATGTACGGAGACGTGTCCTTCTCGTTCATACTATAACTTCTGAAAATACCAGGTTTATTAAAAATTTAAAGTACGTTTCTTAACTAATTTGAAGAGTGCACATCCCGCCCGCCTTCAATTGCGTACACTATCCCCATCACCACTAATCCCAGCCCCAATACTCCCAACACAACTGCTCTAGGAAAGACATACAACCGTCTATAATACGACACGTGTTTCGCCCCTACACGAGGGATCCTCAGGTGAAGTAGACTGCGATGGCTGACCGCTAAGTACGTACGTACCGGCTGACTGGCTGAACGCTAGTTCGCGGTATTTTATTTCATGACGCGGATTAATCTTTAACCACTTTAATATATATATAATTTCCGCAAAGTAACGCCTGATTCTATTAATTATACTAGATTTAGTTGAAAATGAACTATTAATAAAAAGTGATTTGAACTATCGTAATTATTTAATAGTTAGTTATTCGGTAGGTTGATTACCATGTAGGAATGAATATATTATGTAAATGTAATTCAAATATAAATTTATCCATATTAATTTCAAATTACAAATGAAATCCACGCTAAGGGATTTCGGTTGTTATACAACATGGGGAACAAGCAGTTAAACAAATGGTAATACCAAACATTAAGAGTCCGGCGTCAGCAACATTCATACAACACGTCTAAAACCCATCCGACAATAACCATTATCCAAGTCTATTAACATACAAAACAAAATGTTACATATTTAGAGATGTTGCACGTAATACGCTGGGATATATCGATGGAAAGTAAACAAGAGGGGCGCGCGCGGCACTTTATCGACAAAGAGCAAACATGGCGCAACAAAAACGTGAAATCAGCGAAGAAACATTGTTAAAACAAAGGTTTTGCGCTAAATACCGGGAGGGTGGAGCGGGGGAGGACCTATTACAATATTTGCTAGAATCTCGTTATTTTTAAGTATCTCCTGACGTTGGCTCTCAAACTTTCGCTGATTTGCAAAAATTTGTTAATATCCTGCGGTTAACTATATCCTACGGGTATTTTTAAAAGGGTTAAAATAAAGATATTTTATACTGGTTTATTTCACTGTGATTATAAATTGACTTTATAAAAAGTATGATGTACAAGCAAAACTTCTTTGATAAATAGTACATTACACAACCGATATTTTACTGATAGTAAAAAATATAAACACAACACTTACTTTAACATAGAACTCCAAAAACATCAAAATTTAATAAACTAAAATGCTGCTGCAACATTATGAATAAAAGCAAAGCGTATTCACGTTACATAAACTCTACCTACTTTCCATTGAACCGTAAGATACGAAACAAAATGTTTGCTATGTTTGAGAACCGCTGTACTCCGACTGCGCAACGTCATAGAGCGGCGACGTAGTGTTGTAAATTATAATGTTTTATGGTTTAATACTGCAGATAAGGCGGGCGAGGGGTAAGGAGCCTATTATTAACCGTGTTAACCGGGACCGCGGGGTGGGAAGCCGCCGGTAGACTCCGCGAGCGGTAACACGCGGGCGACTTCAAAGTGCGACTGCGATTTTCTAGACGCTGCGTCTTCTCGTAGTTTACACCTCGGTGACTGAAGTAAAATTTTGAAATATGTAATGATACTTTACAGTTCATTTAAGATTAACAATTTGTAAATGTGTGTGGAGTCAGATTTAGTTTTGACTTCCATAATAACATTTTTGTTTAGAATATCAATGAAATTCATTGTGACAATATGGCTCATTGCAAACTTATTGCTAAATGTAGGCCTACCAGCACTTACATAAGTAACTACTAAATATTATGTTGTGTATGCATGTACTGCCACTTGCTCGATTAGATCATTGCCCAATACATAGTCACTACATTAAACTGTGGTGCCATCCAATAACGTAAGAGCAAAAATTATATCTGTGAACTTTCTGTGAATGATACAATTATTGTAGCTTTAGCTTATAACTCTTTAGATTAGAGTGACGTCATAGTAAGAAGCAATGATAGTTGTGATAAAATTTAAAAGTAGGTAATTAAAAACCACCCCTAAAACATTACATGAACGCCCGTCTGTGCTCGCCCTAAGAATATGATTTTTAACGAGCCATACCCAAGTATGTAATTGTGTCTGAATGCGCTTCGTAATGATTATTTATGTAGCGCGGTGCGGGTGGAGGAGAAAATTATTTTTTATTGTTTTCATCTATGTTTGTTGAAACCGCAGGAGGAGCTATGGCAACGCGGTGCACTTCAGATAACTGCGGTAATAATAAAGTAGACAACGACATTAAGTTCCCACGTTTTTTTTTTAAATTGGCCCCACACTAGTATTAGTATTTTCACTGTATTGTGGGGACATTTGACTGTATAGTGGCGCTGTAAGACAATCCACTGCCCCATGCCCTCCCGTGCGTGTCGTAAGAGGCGACA
Source organism: Parnassius mnemosyne (assembly GCA_963668995.1). NCBI lineage: Eukaryota > Metazoa > Arthropoda > Insecta > Lepidoptera > Papilionidae > Parnassius > Parnassius mnemosyne. The sequence continues at coordinate 5,595,009 of CAVLGL010000035.1, read as the reverse complement.
GAGGGAAACAAATCAGAAGATGGGCAGCAGAGTCTTCTTAATAACGACTAAAAATAAAAAATGGCGGTTGCCAACCTACTTATCAAACGTGGCAAGCATGACAAATATCCCCCCTGTGAGTCAATCTATTAAGGAGGCTTATGTTCAGTAGTGGACTTTGATAGGCTGTAACAATGAAACAATCACTAATAGGCCATAAAAATATTTGTTCCGCGCAGGATTCGAACTCGTGGGCCCGAGGCACCGCAGTCAAATACTTAACCACTACGCTATCAAGTAGTCCAAAGTGCTACATTATTCCTTGGCTTAGCATGAAAAATTAATAAAATGGGTTCCATAAAATGTAATGACGATTAAGTTGATGGAGATTTTTAATTCCAACACCTGTATAGCGGGAACAGAATAAGACTAATAATAATAAGTTAATAAAACTATGTTATTAAACACGCCGAAATTTTACATATAAATATATGTATAGATTTAAATATTTCTATTATTTCTTATATATTTATGTATGAATTTGGGTCGGCTGACAAGAGACCCAGTACAAACAGACTGTGAGGCATTTCATCCCAAATTTAAAAAATGTTTTATAATAATTAAATGTAAGAAAAATGTACCTATGTAAGATAGTCTAACCTTCTCATTTAATTAAACATTACTATTGTAAACAAGTTACGCCGTATCGTGGCGTTAGAGAATCAATCGCCAATTTCGTAATTAGGGTGTCGTAAGAGGGCTACTGTGGTAAATACCAGAAATATTTTATTCTATCCAAAAATCAAGACCGGCTACGGACAGCACCGTCGAAGGTGCTAGTCGTCCGAGACTGAGATCGTCAATTTGTTTACCACGCGCAACGACCATTATAATATCTAGAGTGATGATAAAAATACTATCACACAAGTGACAATTATACAAATAAAAAAATACAATTGCCGAACATTTGGAAAATCCGCGGGCGAACGTCCAGGGCGGGCGTAATGAAATCGTAAATCCGCAGCCGCTAGGCCGGTATAATAGTGATAAATAAATTGGGCCCGCGGTTTGGCGCCGGCGGATTGTTGGCCGACATTTTTGCGGGCGCGCTTCAATCACAGGGTTTACAACTTCACTGCGGGACCGAATGTAGCTACGCGGTTGCATATCGAATATACGAGGTTTTTGGTTTATCTTATTAAAGCCATCATTTATTTTAATGAAAATTAAATATTTGAAAATTTTATAAGATCTAAAACGGCTCTTTACCATATTTGATGTTATATAGAAGTAATTACAAAAATATAAAATGCAGCCAAACTCTTAGACCAAGACTCGATTAATAGGTATACTTTTTTTATAACTTAAAAGTGAAAAATGAGCACACACACAGTTCATCCAATGGTAAGTCAGTGATGTGGCCTATAGACACCTAAATCTATTATCACTTATCATTTAAGAATTAAAATGACCGTGTAGTGGCAGTGTAAGTATATCCACTACCCTATGTCATCCCGTGGGTGTCGTAAGAGCCGGCAGAGAGAAACAAATCAGGTGGGAGGCAGTGTCTTCCTAATAACAACTAAAAATAAACATAAACTGTGGCAACTATGGCAAATATCCCCCCTATGGGGGAGGCCTATGTTCAGCAGCGGACTTTAATAGGCTGAACCGTAATGGTAACTTTATAAAAACTAAAACGGTACTTCCGACTCCATCATCACGTCCTTTGTACTATATGTGACGTATAACTAATTACGATGAATAAATATACTTTTTTATTTATGTAAGGTGGAAAAATAAGCACACAGTCCATTCAAAGGTAAGTCAATGTTGCGATCCATAGACACTTACAGTCATTATCAGTTAAGAATTAAAATGGCCATGCAATGACAGTGTATAAGTATCCACTACTCCATATCGTCACGTGGATGTCGTAAGAGGCACCCGACAGAGAGAAACACACCAGGCCATATCCAGCAGCGTCTTCCTAATAACAACTAAAAAATAAAAAATAAGTGTGGTTTCCTACCAGCCTGCCAAGCATGGCATTCTACGGAGGAAGCCTATGTTGAGCAGGGAACTTGTAATAGGGTGTAACGGTAAGTACCCGGCAACTACCCGAAGCTTAAGAGGAACCGCCTCGTTGCTAGTAAAAGGAACTAAACGAAACACAGCAGCGTTTTTACGCTATTTTTCGCTCGTTTTTTTTTAAAGAATCGGATCTTTATCCTGCTGAGTCAACCCATCTCCGCTGCAACCATAATACTGATAATAAATTAAATTAGAATGGCAGTCCAAGCTATCAAACAGGTGAGATGCCTCGAAATGATTTTTCTGTCTAATGATGATAGACTGCTGTCTGTCCAAGTGGACGTCTAAGATAAATAAAGTCCTACCCCTTAATAAGGTGAATCTTCTTCTTCATGCGTACGTAAAAGGCCATTGATGGACATCAGATCCTTCTGTTGAAGGTAGAGCTGTAGGGTTTTGCTTTAATTATCACTTTCCGTAGTACAATTGATGATCACAGTAACAGACATTTTTACATGGTGTAGCCACGCTGCAGCTACACTATGGTAGCAAAACGAATAGGTGGGCTCGAACGAGGGAGGACCACATTCTCATACAATGCTAGCGTAAAGTAGCAGCTTAATGCTGTCGTGTTTCGTATGGTGATTGTAGAGAACCGGAGACCCTTTTCACTAGAAACAAAGCATTCTGTCTCGGTACTCAAGGGTGACAACGCATCTGCGTTTTGATTCTTGCTCGAGGAAGGATAGTTGTCTACGGGCTACACCATGCACTCCCCATCAGTACGGTACGATTGTTTGTCGTCCCTATATTATTCTACAAAAAAGTCTAGTTCCTTTGACGCTGCCGCCCGTTACCAGTCTAAACATTTTACATCTTACGTAAACGAGATGTCTATACCGCCAGTTATCGGAAGCCGTGAAATTTGTCTGGCAATCTTATCAGCCTCAACCACAGGCGCAGAGTAACCCAGCCTCTCAGTATTCTCTATGATTCCGAAGAGTGTGCGCAGACATTACATGTTTTGATTCCTCCTTACTCCAACAACATTAGATAACCAGACGGTAGGTGATTCACCATCCCTCTGCTGTCGATATTCCAAGCATTCGAACAGAACGATTTGCTTCGTCTTTCATAATGGTTACAGAAGCAAAGGAGTGCAAAGAATTGCGGCGTCAGACTTTTCGTCCGATTATCCGGAGAATAGGCTTTTGTCTAGCTAAGTCAGTGTGATATATCTTCTAGGGCTTCATCACCTATTACCATCAGGTTGAAGTCGTTGTAGTCAAGCACTGGCTTATAGCAAGTAGCTGTCTCTAACCACGAAATGGGTCGTTGGATTCTCTTACGCCATCATCAAGCGGCAAAATAAGGTGAAACTAATGAATATAATAAATAAACACACGCACAGGAATCCCGTCCTGGCCGCAACGTCCGCAGTCCGCACTACCGCGGCACATTTGCGCCACGTGTGTCAATCACACGCGGCGCGCTCGCGAACTGAATTTAATTCTACATTGTTTTATTTCGCGTTGTGTACTTTTCACCCCGTTGTGCTCTTGATAGAGTGCCCGCTAATGGGATTTATTCGGGTTTTTAAACTCGAAATTGATTTCCCGTCGGTGCTGTGACATATTTTGACGGGCGTGATCTGTGTAGCTGGCGAGCTTAAACCGTTTTTATAGATGAATTTTGTAACGTATTTCACTTGAGGTTTTCTAAACGTTTTAGCATAAGAACTATGAAAATGAAGTATTTATTTCAAATATTATATCCCCGTCTTTGTCGTCCACGTCATTCGACATGTTCCTCATCTTCTTGAGAGAACAGCAAAAAAAATACTTACACTTCAAATTCTTCTGTATGTGTTAAAGATAACCGGCCAAGTGCGAGTCGGACTCGCGCATGAAGGGCTCCGTACCATCGCAATACACGTTTCTAGGAGGGAAACCCCTATTAACTTTTAAGTTATTTTAATTTTTATTATTTGTTGTTACAGCGGCAACAGAAATACACCTTTTGTGGAAATTTACAAAACTGTCTACCTATTACGGATCATGAGATACAGCCCGCTGTCAGACAGACGGACGGATGGACAGACGGACAGCGGAGGCTTATTAATAGGGTCCCGTTGGTTACCCTTTGTGTACGGAACCCAAAAAAAATCAGTTTTACACAATTTTATCATACTGTGGTTCACAGTGTAATGACTGTGTAAGAATATCCGAATATCGTCTCTTGGGTGTCGTAAGAGGCGACAGAGGGAAACTGAAACAGAATATAAGGCAGTAGCGTCTCTTCAGTATTAATAAGGTACTCTGTGGCACCTTCGTCCTGTAACGAGCTCAAAATGCTAAAATGAATGACATGTAAGGTCAGCAGTTGAATTTTGATACTGAATGATCTTTAGAGATGGTGGTAAAGAACACTTAAGCTCGATTCTTATAATTATAAAAGGTTTTGTTCATAAATATGTTAATTTAAGTTTTTATATTTCTACTTTTGTAGATATTGTATGTATTTTATGTAAATAAACTAATTAAAAATCAATTTCCTATAAAAAAAAAATGATTCCACATTTAAAAAACTTAATATAACTTCGATTAATTCATGATGACATTTAGCGATAACTAAGTTATATTTAATTATTTATGAAGCAACGATTTGCATTTTATGTTTGAGATAGAATTCAACAATGCCTTGTTGAACAATTTTACGAGGATTCCTATGTTTATATTTAATATCTAAATAATGTATTTGACACACAAATTTTCTTCGAATGTGCATAATATCATTAATTAATGTTTATTTTTACGAAATTTAGAAACGTTCGCTGTTTCTCTCCCGTATTTTATTAGGAGTTAAATATTCTTATTAGACATTGAACAACAGAAATCCCCAATTTTTTATATTCTTTTTTAATATTCTTATAGTTGGATAATTAAGAAATTCCGAAACTAGGTGCTGGCTTTTGAGACGACATAAATGCACAGACGCTGTTTTATTACCCTGGCATTTTTTCATTTTAAAGTGTTGTTTGAAATTGGAATGGACGTTGGAATTGATTGATCTGTAGATGAGATATAATATTTTGTAATCTTTGCGTATAATTATGCTTTTAAAGTTACATTCTACATCTCCATTAGCCTGTAAAAGGTCATCGACTTGGGGTTCTTCCATTGTAGGAAGGATTGACAATCACAGTACCAAATTTTCAATCAGATCTTGAAAACGAATCCATTAAAAAATGCCCCTCTCCTAGCTTGCTGTTGTTTGTCGCTTGTTACAACACCCAAGGGACGAAATAGGTAGCAAATATTCTTACACCGCCACTACACCGAAACATTTACATACAAATATAATTTTAATTATTACGGTGTATTTTAATTAAATTCATACTACCATTTACTGTATTGCTATGCCCAAACAGATATCAAGACACATTCTTAGACCATTTTATGTTTACTCATGAACATAATAAATAACTTTGACTTTGTCACTTTTTTTGTATTTTCTATAGTCGTCTCTCATGATACCCATGGAATGCAAATGTTATTGATTCTCCAAAACTCTTGGGGGTATTCCATATGAGTCCTATAATCGTATTGAAATATGTCACACTATGAGTTTACAACGGAATTGCATCGCAGAATTAAAACGGACGAAAGCGCAAAAAACGTTGGAACAACGGCGCGGTAGATTTATAAACTCGACCGACGCTAACACACTTTCACGTGTCATTGGTTCCCGCGTAAAAGCCTAAAAAGCCGACACAAAAAAGCGCACAACAGGCGGGTACATGCATCTTTTTCACTTGGCTGACAAATGGCCATGAAACGCGGGATGAGTCCGAGAGCAGAATGAAAAATCATTCACAAATTCTGACGCCGTTCGCTTAGCCTGCTTCGGCCACTTTTTAACCGGGCGTCATCAATAAAGGGATGGGGAAAAAAGCGGTGACGTCACGAGGTACGCTTCCCCGACACCGGTGAGCGAATAAATCCAGCGCTACACTAGTGCGGAGTCGGCTCCTACCGAATTGGCTAGTTTTATGGCTTTTTGATTTACACTGCCGCTTGTTTAGTATATTCGACACGTATTCGGACGGCGCGAGTGAAAAGTGAGTGAATCACTCGATGAATTTAGGTTTTCGAGTGTGACATTACATCAACGACATCCGCGAATAAACATGTGTCAGTGACAAATGATACGTCACACCCGAACGTTGTTGCGACGTAAATGACGGCACATTTAAAGCGGACCTTACACGTTGAGAAACATTAATAATAATAATAATAATAATAAATAATTTATTGCTTTAAAAGAAGTAGTAAGTTGTTACAATATTGTTGGGTACTCTCTTTTAGGTAAATAGCTACCTGTAGTAGAGAGACCCGCTTTTCCGTAGTACAATTATATTACTACTTTAAATTATAATTAAAATAATAATTAAAAAAAAAATAAAGAAATTCTACACAATTTAAAACATGCAGTAAGGTATGTGCGTGTGCGTGCGCGTGCGTGTGCGTGCGTGCGTGCGTGCGTGCGTGCGTGCGTGCGTGTGTGTGTGTGTGTGTGTGTGTGTGTGTGTGTGTGTGTGTGTGTATGTATGGATGACTGTGAGAAGTCTGTAATTGTGAAAATTTATAAGGCACTGTTTTCTAGAAGGGATTCAGTTTCTTCATAAGTAAGTTTTCTTAACCAGTCTGCTACGGTTTTTTACAGTCATGGTAATTCATAGGATAAATATTAAAAATATAAAAAATTAAATATTATAAATATTAAACATTACCCGATTACATTACTAAAATAAATTTTCTCAGCTAGTAACGCGAATTTGAATAAAATAAAACGATATAATAATATAGTCCTAGTCCGATAGGACGGTTATCCGACATGAGCGGGGAGAGATTAGGCGCAGGACCAACACGAGGTGAAACACCGTCAACTTCCCCACTCAGGGCTGCCACTGAGAAAATCCCAATAAATGATTTTGGCCCGACCCGGTATTCGGACCCAGGATCTCATGTGCAGTAACGCTGTTTACGACAACTAGAACAACGAGGCAGTCACCTTATGGGAGTCACTTTGTGGCAGGTTTTGTGAAGATGTCCAGAAAGAACCTGATGCCATGTGAGCAGTTTTTGTAAAGGGCTAATGATCACTGCTCTAGAATTGAGAGTTGTGATAATATTACCAACTTTAATTATTATAGTACTAATTTACCAACAATATTAAACAAAATTAAGATTAACTTTTACACGGTCACCATGTTTTTTCTTCATCCAGCATGGTTGGCAAAGAACGCTACATATAGTACTAAATAGTAAAGTATAAATAAATAAAAATCTCAACCAATAGCAAATTTCAAAGATGTCATAAATAAAAGGCTCTTCCTGTTTTAGTTACCGCAATCGAGGTTGACGGACACGGGTAGATCAGGACCGATCAACTGGTGTCTCGCGCGCCCTCTCTGATTCACTCACTCACTCATTCATTCTTCCGCACACTCGATCCGTTTCGAGTGATCACAGATCGCGGCGAACCTGTTTTTTTTTAATCGAATCTGGAACTCGTTAAACGTAGTCTTTTTAAGCTATCGCTCGTTGATTCACAATATTTTTTCGTCAAATCTATCAAGTAAAATATTTGTTACTTTTTTCTTTAGAATAAGTGTGACAAAGGAGCACAAAATCCACTTCATGGTAAGTGGATGTAGCTCATAGACATCTCAATCTACCATCCATTAAGAATCAAAACGCAGATGCATTATCTGAGGACTAAGATGGAATGCCTCGTAAAAAATGTCTCCGGTTCTAAACAATCACCATTCGAAACACAGCACCATTGAGCTGCTATTTTACGCTGGTATTCTGTGAGAGTGTGATCCTACCCCGGTCAAACCGACCTATTCGTGCTACAATCATATTATAGCTGCAGCGTGGCCCTACCACGTAAGCTACTATATTATAATCTAAATAACGGTTATACATATTATACATATATATGTTATGCTACGAACAGTGTTCCGCAACTAAACATCAAAGCGCGTATTGTGTCCAACCCTTGATGTTACTGACAACCTCGTTATTGACGTCCTGCGCAAGGTCATTCAGACCTGCAGAGTGTGGGCCACTGTTTCTTTTTTCTTTATGATCTAATATTAATTAAAAGAACTGTAATAAGTTATTAGAAATGTTACTTAAAGGTTTTTCAGTAGTATGCTAACTGCTAACCACAGTGGTTAGAAGTATTAGAGCCCCGACTTCAAAAGTTATTATGTGGAAATTATTTTATTCTTTTTTTGTCCTTTCTTTCATCATTCAACAATAAAGTCTATCAAGATTCACTGGTGAACATAGAACTCTCCCAGTTGCCTCCTTGGAGATATTTGCCGTAGTTGTCAACATAGTTTTGGTTTTTCATTATTTTAAGTTGTTATCTAGAAGATGCTACTGCCCATATCATGTTTCAGTTTCCACAGCTTGTCACCTTTTACACCCTTGGGATGATATTTTTTTATATAGAATAAGGGTGACAAACGAGCACACAGTCCACCTGATGGTAAGTGGTTGCTGTGGCCATAGACATCTACATCTATCCTCGTTTGCGAATCAAAATGCAGATGCGCTGTCATCCGTGAGGACTAAGATGTAATGCCTCTTTTCCAGTAAAAAGGGTCTCCGGTTCTCTACACTCACCATACGAAACACAGCAGCGTTAAGCTGCCGTTTTACGCTGGTATTCTGTGAGAGCGTGGTCCTTTCCCGGTCGAGCCGACCCATTCGTGGTACAACTATACTACTAATATAGCTACAGCATGGCTCTACCACGTAAAAAATGGGGTAATAGATTCTCTTATGCCGTATATTGTGTCGTATTCACTAATTTTTGAGAGATTAATGAGGCCGCGCTTCAGTGCGTGTTGACGGACTTGACGTGACCTTGAAATTTTGTTTTGTCTAATAATGACGATTTCTTTACGAGTTTACTAGAGGTAAAAGGGTTACGAAAATAAAGCGAAGAAAAATCGCTTTATTGTATATTACACAAAGAAAAAAATTACGCTTAAGGCGTTTCCCTCACCAAATAACCTTGAGCATGAAGTGCACTGCCGCCCGCACTCTACGTACGCCCATTTATCATAGAATTCACACAATTTTTGGAATTAATTTTAATTAAAAAAGAAAAGCGAACGTTAAAAATTAAATAATACGTGAGTAATATAGATTTTTAAATCATCTATCCATTAGTGTAATCCTCAAATGATTAGCAACAGATGCATGTAATCAATAATTTTAGTCATTTATTAAAAGTAGATTTTAAATGTATTTGTAACACATAAAAACAAATTAGAACGCATAAAATCAAATCATAACTAATGAGATAATATAGTCTTTGAATAACGAAGAAAAACGCACAATAGCAAGGTCTTAAATAATTGTAAGTTTAGCCACCCCTGCGTAGTCAAGACCAGTCTTCTTTTTCAACATTCAGTGATTGTGAGAAAAATATAAAGTCAATATCAAAGTAAAGTAAGACAAATAAAAATAAATAGTCACCGAATAAAATCAAAATTACTAAAGTAAAGACACTCAAACTGCAAAAATAAGATTTAAGATAAAGTAGAAATATCTACTTTACACTAAAATGAAACTTATAGAAAAAAGAGAACGGAACTAAAAATTCGAAGATACCAAATAAACATCCGAAAAGTATACCAATGCAAAGCACCTCGTAACACGGGCCGGGATTACGCAAGCGAATAATCGGCAGCGATCATAAAAGGAGACTTCTTAACGGCCTGCAAACGTTCGCTTGCATTCCGGTCACGTCGGACCGAACTGATTGACGCGAGACGTCCGCGCCTTCTGGAGGCACCCCAACCACCCTAGTATACCCAACCCCTTATCGCGGGGGCTCACCTACACAGACTTGACCGACTTGAACAAGAAACATGTGAAAAATGTCATTCATGTACTCCCGGGATTCGTATTGACGGCCTTATAGTGTTTCCCGGTGTTAACTCAGTATACGTAGACCCAACACAAAGGAACAATAAACATATTGATTTGCTTGTGTCGTATATTGGATATATATATATATGTGTGTGTATGCGCGCGCGCGGTGTGTGTGTGTGTGTGTGTGTGTGTGTGTGTGTGTGTGTGTGTGTGTGTGTGTGTTCGCGCGTGTGTGCGTGTGTGTGTGTGTGTACAAATTTCCTTCTGTTATAGTAGACAGTGTACTAATATATCAAGGTCTCCAATAGATGGCGTTATCAGAATCTCGTATGTATGAATGATCATCATCATCAACATCATCGTTACAATCCCAAAAAATATACACAAAACCCAAAGAATGCCACAAAACACGATCTCGCACGTCTTTCTAGGTCTTCACTCCAGCTAATATAAACCTATATATGTAAATGTAAATGTATAAACTTATAAATGTAAAATAGACACCATCGCTGGTAGCACGTCAAAGGCATGCGTAACGTTTACGCGGTAGAGCCATGCTGCAGCTATAATATGGTTGTAGCGTAAATGGGTCGGCTCGGCCGGGGAAGGATCACGCCCTCACAGAACATAATTCGTAGCTGTTACATTATATTGAAAAAAAAATTTTCAGTTTCGCTGCTATTTTACGCTGGTGTTCTGTGAGAGCGTGGTCTTACCCCGGTCGAGCCGACCCATTCGTGCTACAACTATACAATTAGTATAGCTGCAGCATGGCTCTCTACACGTGGTAGAGATAATTACATTAATAAAATTTAGAACTTTTTTAATGGATACTGACATATTAAAGTGTTTCTTTTATTCATTACATCTTGATTTAGTACATCAATCAAACAAACAAACTTCTCGTTGCCAGCTGTCATGTCGCTTTGTCGAAAAAGAGGGAGAGCGAAAACTGTGCGGTGTAAACTTTCCGGGGCAAGGAGACAGTCCAGCGAAAAGTTTGTTAATTTGGACGTGCAATTTCTATCCGGACGCGGACGTCGAACGTTCGCCAAGTTTGAATTGCATGTAGTTTAGAATAAATAGACGCCGTAACGGACATTGTCCAAACGCCATGTTGGATTCAAGAGTAAACATTGATAGAACGTAAGGCGATTGCAGTATTTCTATGAGCTGCAGTAACCAATTTTTTATCGATTATAAAGCTGACTTTTATAAATACTCGTAATGAAGAAGTGTTTATTGGTTGGTAGGACTGCTGTGTTCTAGTATGAGTGTAGAGAGCCACTGTGGCGGATTAGCCTTAAGGTAAACTAGACACGAGCCTAGAGGCGCGAGGCTGTTAACGAGCGCGAGCTGATATTTTAAATAAAATCAATTAAGTAAGTACCAACTTAACGTAAAATAGCAGCTTAACACTGCTGTGTTTCGTACTCATATGGTAAGTGCAGAGAACCGAAGACCCTTTTTACTGGAAAAGAGGCATTCCATCCTAGGATGGAATGCCTCCTCACGGGTGACAACGCATCTGCTATTTGATTCTTTATTGAGGATAGATATTTTTGATTATCATACTATCCTATAAAAAAACTTTCTTAACATAAAAAATCACACTTTCTATAGTAATGTAGAGCTTTCGAAGCGCGCCACATCTACTTGACTTCTTCAGCATCGCCCGATTCCTTAATAGAAGTTGGTAAGATAAACTTGCAATGTTGCGCAACGTCGCGTCGCGTCGCTTGCCGTCGAAAGTATGGTATTGGGTGACGTAACTACGTGGTCCTCAGAGGTGACAAGGCATCTGTAGTTTGCTTTATTTGAAGTTGGCTGCTGATATCCATTAACTGTAGTAGCCACTTACCATCACGTGGACTGTAATTTTTTTATGGAAAATAATTTAATTAATTTTGTAAAAAAAAAATAAGTTTATCTCAATTTGTTTTGTATTAAAGTTTGTAATAGTTTTACATATTATTACTATATTATTTCTTTAATAATAATATTATAATTGAACTAAGATTATGGGGACCTCTGAGTAATATCTATAATAGTAAAAAGGCATTATCTGTTTTCAATTAAATACAACCGATTGAGTGGTGAAATGAATTTGAAATAACCAGATTCTAAAAATGTTATTTTTTTAATATTATGAATGCTATTAAACATTACTAATATTCCCTTTAACCAGTTCTGGTAAACTTAAAATGCTTGTGTTAGAAGTGGTACACGACAGTAGTCTAATGGAAGAATCGAACCCACGACCTTTCGAGTTCGTGTTCCGCGTCGTGCAATAAAGCTACTGACGCTTAATATATTTATTATTTACATTTCGAAAAAAAAAGAACAAATTTTGAACCGATTTATTTTTATAATGATAAGATTTAAAGAAGTTTTGTTTACGGTGTTACCAAAAAAATGTCAATCATGTTTTCTTCAATAGATTCGAACGTTAAAAACTTCCAGTTGCTTTGCATTAGTCGGTAAAATATCTTTACTTGCTTTGTTAACTAGCCTGTTTTTAATGAGATAAAAAATATTGATTTAATTTTTTATATGGTATTATATATTTAAAGATATAGTTTGTAAATAAGTAGGGTCCTTAAATACAATCTATCATATTGTTATGTATTCACAATAATGTATTTTACTAGTAGAAATAAATTGAAACCATATTAGGTATATAGTTTTACGTTTCGTCTGAAATATAATTACCGGAATATTCTATTTAAGTAAAAGGGCATACTACTGCAATGCGCTGTAATTTTGCGAACCAGGAAACAATAATCCCTTCCATAAAATTCCAGTGTGACGAAATATTGTCAATTTCACCACTAATACAGACACCTATGGAGGGCGCTGGAAATAAGACGTCCAATGGACGCAATAACGCAAAAACTCCAAACAATGGACATTAATAAGGCGAGAATATAGCGCGGCGCGGGCATACGGCCTGGCGTCCCGAGATGCGCTTATTAAAACATTTCACCCGGGCAATATCTGACGATGGTACGCGACGTGCGCAATATGTGCCCGCAAACTCGGCCCGCATGTGACGACCTGTGGGAATCGCGGCCGAGAAAACTTCATTAACTCCAACGAGCCCCACACCCCGACCCGGGGACACCCCGGGACACCCCGCCTCGGTGACGGACGCGACGGACGGGGGACGCCTGACGTCCGCTTATTACGCCGTTCGAACGTGCTGCGAAATCGAAGAAATGCGACGTATACAGGGATGCCGAAGAAAAATTATCAGACAATCAGAACAGAGAGGGTTGGATGCTGTTTTATTAACATTGTAAAGGGGGGAAAAAACCATACCTACATGTGAATAAAATAATATTTTCTATAGTTCATTTAGCATCGTTCATCACCATCGTTACTATAACTAATATCTGCTCTTTCTATTCCTTCACCCTGATAGTCCGATGGGACGGTAATCCGACGCGACCGGAGAAACATCAAAAGTCCGGGCAAAGGACCAACGGCTGCTTTCCGAGGCACGGGGCTAAAACGCCGCCTACTTTCTGAATCTGGGCTGCTACCGAAAATTTCTTAACTGAATAACCCAATAGCTGATTGTTGGCAACTCGGCTTCGAACCTAGGACCACGTGATTGGGACTTACAACCACCAGACTAACGAGGCAGTTGGGTTCGAGTTCAATTAAGTATTAATCTTATCATAGATAATTCATTTGTACGTGTGTTTGTCACTGACTCCTAAGCGGCTGGATCGATTTTGATGATTTTTTGTATGTGTTTGAGTGGTCCTTGGATGGTTTAGATTCACAATTGATTCCTCCATGATTAGTGGCACTGTTGTCAAGATCAGAATTCACCCATGCGAAGCCGAGGCGGATCCCTAACTATCTGTACAAACTTTCTATTGTAAAAGAGAGAGAGAGAGAGAGAGAGAGAGAACAACTTTAAGCATGTCTTAAAATAACATCAATAATTTTTATGAGTAAGGCCGTAACACAGCACCATTATGCTGCATTGTTTATGTAACGCTGAATATAATTGTCACCTTAATATACTCGGAACAGATAAAGACACATGAACTCGCCGTACATTTCACAGAACAACAGTAACCTCAGTTTAATCCCCGCCGGCAGAGAAGAAATAAACACAGATGAAATTAACATTTCATCTCTGCCGGCGGGGCCGGCTTTCCGGTTTCAGTTTTAAGTCCTGATTTACCACGTTTTGCTCATTTCACCTCATGTCTGAAGAGAAAAATATTTGGAGGACACTATAATAATCCATAATCCACTCAGAAACGAGGCCTGTTCCCAGCAGTAGGTCGAGTAAAGGTGTAAGTCAAGTCACATTAATATTAGATAAAGGAAAATTAGAAGACAAGACCAATAGAAAAACAAATTACGATTACCGTTACAGCTTATTAAAGCACTGCTGAACATAGGTCTCCCCCAAAGATTGCCTTATAGCAGGGATATTTTCCGTAGTTGCCATGCTTGGCAAGATGGTTGGCAACTGCAATTTATTTTTTATTTTTAGTCGTTACGAAGAAGACGCTGCTATAAGGCTGCTATAAGATTCAGCCCTAGCATACTCCTTAATGACCGCATTTCTACAGCATTTATTCTACTCTCTTGCTTCTTCTGCCAGACCAAACTTTCACTACCATACATTAAAGTAGGGACTTACACAGCATTATGAATTGCCATACGTGCCTTATTTGACACATTCTGACTCTTCATAATAGCGTGTAGGGCCCCATTCACTCTATTTCCTGCGTTCACTCGTCGTTCTATATCCTTATCCAACTCCCCTTCTATTTTTATTTTACATAACGTTTTACTTTCTTCTCTTTCAAAAACCAACACTTTCGTCTTACTTGCGTTCACTTTCATACCCCTTTCTTTCAATGACCAGTTCATTAAAGTAACCATAATTTGCAACTCGGCCGCCGACGATGCAAATATGACTTGATCATCGGCGTACAGAAGGCATTTGACGGTTAACTCACCCATTCTCAACCCACATTCTTCAACTTTCAAAGTTTGCAAACAATTGTCCATAAATAGGTTAAACAGCTACACAGCCCTATCTGACATCTTTTTGAATGCCAAACCAGTCCGAGTTGATCCTGACACAAGCACTAGAGTCCCTATAAAGAGACCTTAATGCCTGTATCAAACCAGCGCTCAACCCAAATGAGTTGGGTGTATGCCATAACACGTTCCTGTCACTCTGGCATAAGTCTTTTCCAAGTCCATGAACGCACAAAAAACTTTCCGTCCGTTTCTACACAGGGGAGTAGTGAGTGGTGGACTAAGAGCTACTCTAATTCTTCTCCTCTCTTGTACGCGATGCTATCTTACAGAATACATGTTTCAAATTTCGTACTTTATCCAATTTGCGATATTCGCGTAAATATAATAAATCATTACTCTATGATCTGATAGCGAGTTTTTAAGGAGATTAGGTCATACAATTGATAAGCTATAAATAATCAACAAGATACTCAAATGGCAATATCTATTTTGTATTTTATAATCTTTATTCTTATCGACCGGTTATACTGTCTATAATAAAATAGTCCACAGTGAATCCCGAGAACGTTAACGTTGTTCAACGTATTCTCAAACACACACATTGTAGACTGTAGAGCCACGCTGCGACTTTAATATGATTGTAGCACGAATGGGTAGGCTCGACCGGGCTAGAACCACACTCTCACAGAATACAATCTTGAAATATAGGAACTTAATGCTGCTGTGTTTCGTATTGTAAATGTAGAGAACCTGAGATTCTTTTTACTGGTAACGAGTCATTCCATCTTTGTCTTCAGGGGTGACAACGTATCTGCATTTTAGTACCTAATCGAAGATAGATGTAGATGTCTATGGACCACAGCTTACCATAAGGTGGACTGCATGCTCGCGAGTCGCCTTTATTCTATAAAAAAATGCAGATATTAGTATATGTTGGTCACACTTCTCAGAAAACCGATTATCTTTCCAATGTTTCTTATTACCTCAGATTATGCACCTCTGCCTTTCCAAAATAATTAGATTTTGACAACCCTGTACGCAACTACGTGAAGCGTTCGCGAAAGAATCGTTTCGCTGATTGGCCGGGCTTTGTGCTCGGCTGACCGTTAATCCGATCTGTATCTAAGGGGCGCATTTTTCAAGTTATTATTGGAGTCATCGTTTATATTAGCGGCGATTGCGTCCCGCCATATCGACTTATTGAGGTAAACTAACACCGATCAAAACCGTGCCGATAGCCCTCGAATAACTTAAGCTAAGCTGCCGCGCTCATACAAATGGTTTCATAAATTAAGGAATATCCTTCGTAGGGAACGATTTAGAGAAATTATTGTAACTTTTTATGGATGGAATTAAATAAAAAAAAATCGATGTTATAAATTTTAAATATACACATAAAGTTGCTATTGAATGGATCTATATTTAAGGATTTAATCGCTCAAAAAAAATAACATAAAAATATGAACGAGTAAATATATATAATAGAATAAAAATAGTTTAATTCGCTGTTTAGTATTAGGGTAAAAATCATATTAAAAAATAATTTATAATTAAAAATTTTGTACAACCGACTTCAATATAAATTATTAAGAATAACTTAACAACTATTGGTCACACCTTGGTCACATTTATATGGGACCTACATGAGAAGCACCAGCTTTCAAATAAAAATGAATCATTGAAATCGGTTCACCCAGAAAAAAAGTTATGAGGTACACATAAAAAAAAACATACAGTCGAATTGAGTACCGTCTCCTTTTTGAAGTCGGTAGAAAAAGGATAGGGACTGGCAGAGAATGCTTTTAGTATTAAGTCCGC
This sequence comes from Parnassius mnemosyne, assembly GCA_963668995.1. Lineage (NCBI taxonomy): Eukaryota > Metazoa > Arthropoda > Insecta > Lepidoptera > Papilionidae > Parnassius > Parnassius mnemosyne. The sequence continues at coordinate 5,578,198 of CAVLGL010000035.1, read as the reverse complement.
CTTTTCTTTCTCACCATAGTGTAAGGTTCAATACAGAATAAATAAATAAATGCATTATGCTGCTGCTGTGTTTCATATGGTGAGTGTAGAGAACTGAAGTCCCTTATTATCGTCACAATAATTTAAAAAATAAAAGGTGTGTGGTTCTTTTTTCGTCAACACACCGGGAATCCTAAAACGCGCCATTTCCACGAATCGACCACACGTGAGTTCTGTCCGCAGCCGTTGACGTACACACTGTGTCACGTTGCCCCACTTCCAAGTCCTCAATCACACCTGCTGACGCTGTTTATAACGATTGATGGATGGCACAAATTACATTCGAACCGAGACTCCACATTAAATCGAGGCTACTGAAGACGTGGTCCATAATTTTCGATTAAAGTTGCTACTGACGTGATAATTTTTTTCAATACATGAATAAAATACTGTTAAAATAATAAAATTTCATTAGTTAGTAAGGTTTTTTTTAATGTAATCAATAATTACACATTAAATTTACAGCCTATAATCATTTCTTAGAGGGTTATAGATAATTATTATAACAATTCTAGAAACACAGAAAGTCTACAATATACTGAATTAATACTAATGTTAACCACTAGATTAAAAGAGTGGAATAAGTCGCTTCGACAAGAAAAAACATTTCTTACTATCAAATACTAAAGTAAAATAGTAACTAAATACCGACGTGTTTTTGAAATTCATTAATCGTTTACGGTATATAGGTTACAATAGATCGTAATAATTTCAAACAATACAGCCATGTTCTACCTTTCAGTGTCCAAGCTAATTAAATAAAAGACATTTCTTGTATAATTATAAAGAAAAGTTCTGATAATTTATTTATATACACTATTCTTATTTGTATTACCGATATCATAACAATTTATGTTTCATATGGTAACAAGACATTTCATTATAGTAATAGAGTTTACAAGGCATTTGCATTTTGATTCTCGATTGAGGACAGATGTAGATGCCCATAGGCATCCACTTTCCATAAGCTGAAACTATGCGCTCGTTTGTCACCTTTACGAGTAAAAAAATAACAATATACACTGATTGACACTATACATGGTGGCCTGACAGCCCGCGAGCGCTGCCAAGATATTACGTTACAATTTCTTTTACAAAATAAAGTAACCGTTGTTAATCTTTATTCAAGGTGGACAACTTTTTAATAAAGATTGTTTAAGCATAAATGTAGTATTATTGAAGCAAATAACATTAAGCTGTCAATCTAGTGAAAATATTATTGTAAATTTAGGTCAATTTGCAAAAATAAAACTGTATAATGATCAGTCAATCAAACATACAGAAATAACAGACTTAACCTTATTTCACATCGGGCATAATTGCAGATATTGTGTCACACAGCGTCAATAAATCGAAATTACGTCAAACCTTACCTTATTTATACGTAGAGCCACACTACAGCTATATTATGGTTGTGGTACGAATGGGTTGGCTCGACCGTGGTAGGACCACGCTCTCACAGAATACCAGCGTAAAATTGCTGCTTAATGTTGCTGTGTTTCGTATGGTGAGTGTAGAGAACCGGAAACCCTTTTTAGTGAAATCAAGGCATTCCATATTGGTCCTTCGAGTCCTAGGAGTGACAACGCATCTGCATTTTGAGTCTTAATCGAGGATTAATTTAGATATCTATGGGCCACACCATCCACTTACCATCTAGTGCTACTAGTAGTACTAAGACTATGTGTACCCTTACCCTTACGTTTTCGTCACCCTTATTCTATAAAAAAAAACCTTCGAATGTACAAATCAGCGTAACGCCTGTCACATACAAAATGAACCGTTCGGGAGCGGCGGCAATTAACTCGTCGAGAAATATTTCTTCGCAAGACAAAATAGAGCAAACGCTAAGCCCGTCAATGTCAGTTCCTCTTTTTTTTCTCCTTCGTTCCAGCGACAGGCGGACCGAACGTCCCGCTGTCAATCACACGTCAGCGACTGGATTTTTGTCCGTCTTTCTGTCTGAGACGCGTAACCCGACTCTGAGAATCCACTTAATCTTTATTGACGTCCCATCAGACGACCGCCGAGTTATTCCTTGACCGGGCAAAAATGCCGCCTAAGTGTATCAGAACAAGATCACAGATGGACGCAGAGTGATTTTTGCGAGATTCCTCCGAGCGTTTCGTTTATTAGCAGCTTGTTTTCTTCTTAAGCAGACAACGTCTGTTATATTCCATTTTTATCGTTTGGTTTTCACTTGTTTCCTTTTACATCTTATTATTTAAGAACGATAATCATTTATTCGGGTATCAAATCAAAAAATCTATTGTGGTTGAAGTGGAGAGATGATTACTAACCACGATATTATAAGTGGGAATGATTTATTACCTTTACGTGAATACTACACGTAGAATAAAACGATTTGTTTACAAATTTTATCTATTAAAAATCATCAGTCTAGATACTAAAAGAATATGATAATTTACTCAATTATTGAGGGTTAACGAGATTATAAAATCTAAATTTAACATTTAAGTCATAAGCGTGTCAACACTCAACCTTTTCGTAAAGGGCTATTTTTTATAACAGAGGGGCAAACGAACTTGCGGCTCACCTGATGGTAAGTAACGACCGGCGACCTTGAACGACTGCAATTGCAGGCGCGTTACCGGCCTTATAAAAAGGAGTAAGCTCACTTCTTTCAGGTCCCTAAGTCGTATCGATCCCGAAATATCGCTGGTTGTAACCAATTCCACAGAGAAGTCGTGCATTGAAGAAAACTTCTAGTAAACCGCACAATAGTGGACAGCCAAGCATCCAGATCATGTAGGGTGGTAACATGAGTTTTGACAGTATGTGCGTTGGTGAAATTTGGCAGCTGGAAGTAATCCAAACAATTCCTCAGAGCGTACTCCGTGGTAAATGCGATAGGAGATGCAAAGGGATGCAACATCTCTGGGCAGCGCCAGTGAACCGAGCCGATCAGAGAGAACTCGGTCGAGCCGCTCTGCGTTGGACGCGTTCAACTTGCTACTGAAATCCAGCAAAGAAGACTTAAAAGAAGTTGTCGCTGTAGTTTCGTATAGTCCCACGACAACAGGTATATATTAGAGTTAGGTTTATAATAAAGGGTAGTCTAATTAAAGTCATAACAAGAGTTACACGTTTCTCTTCTCATCGACACCTTTTTCAACATTACATTGCCCATGGCATACTCTTAAATAGAAACACACCAGTGGACGCATTAATACTTTACGGCAGTATCTGCAGTAATATGTCAGTACGTCCAAATACTAAGAGTTGTCTGCTTAGGCGGACTTGAGGAAAGAAAACGTCATGATACATTCATGGAAATGCCTCGGTTTATAGGCTGTTGTCAATAATTAAAGAAACATTCTAGCAAAAGTTAAATAGTATAATGTAATATAATGTGTATATATTAGGTTCTTTATATAACAGAAATAAACTTTTTTCTGCCAATTGTAAGTCGACGAATATTTGTATTGTTCATAAGCCGAATTCTGTATACTGTCCTTGATAATGGAAGGATGTATTACAAACCGTAGTCTATAAATGTTGTGATGAAAGTGGTATAATATGTAAGTAACATTTACTAAAAGTGACCATAAAAGTGAATGTGTTACATTTAGTTACAAAACTTATTTAAATATGTTTTAAAAATTAATATTCAATAGTTTTAAATATTAACTAAATCTATTGGTCGTAGAGCACGTTATTCCAGGCATCTAGACCTAAAATCAGCACAAATGTCGTCTTAGCGTCTAAAACGTAACACCCACAGCGATGCACGCTATTGACAGATGTCAAAGTTAAGTCAAGCCACACCTGACGGCCGCACCGGCTCTGAGAGCAACAAAAATAAACATAATGCCACACCGAGACGTGCGCGCGCATCGACCTTACATTTCAACGGCTCATTGTCAGGCAAACGCCAGTTTTTTTTTGATTTATTGTTAAAAGAATTTATGGACAAGGCACAAATCTTAACTATGAAATACAATAATTTATTTTGTAATTCCTTTTCAACGATAAATTTATTTTCTGAACATTTATATCACATTCTGAAGTTTTAAGTCTTGTAAAATTCTAAAAATAAAAACTAAAACGAATTCTTTAAAATTATAAGAAATTCAAATTTTAGTAAACATCTTTCTGTATGGAACTCTATATATTTAACGTCTCATTGTTTAAATTTATAATAAAATTTTTGAAATTGAAAATGATAGATACATTTATATGACTAAAGGGCGTATAGAATTCTAACAGAACGAACTTCATCATCATCACCTACAGCCTATCATAGTCCACAAAGCCCACATCTAAACATAGTCCTCCTCCATAAATTGCCTAGGAGGATATTTTCCACAGTCGCTACGGTGGGCCGGCAACCGCATATTTTTATTATTTTAAGTTGTTATTAAAAAATGCTGCTGCCCTTCTCCTGTTTCAGTTTACCTCTGTCGCCTCTGAAACCCACGGGATGGTATGGGGTAGTGGATTCTCTTACGCCAACACTAGAAGGCAAACGAACTTTGCTAATATGAATGCCATTTAATTTTTATTTACAAACAACTAATACAGAACATTCATATTACAAAATGTACGTAGACTTCAAATCGTAAATACATAGTTCAGATACAAAGAGAACAATACAAAAACAAGAAGGTACAGAGAGAATTCTATATAAAAAAAAAAGATAACGTAAATAACTAACCAGAAATAACGTTTGTAGAGCTTTCGAATTCAACGAAATGAGCGAATTCAACGAAATATTTTAAGAATTACGTGTATTTAGTTGTTTTTCATCATCTTCTTCATCAGCCTGTAAAAGTCTACTGCTGGACATAGGCATTTTCTGCTTAGCAGGATTGGCCTTAATCGCCATGATTGGCGATCGCAGTACCAGACGTCTGACACCTTTTACGCTGTTTAAACAAGAGTAGTTATACCGTCGTCCACCGGAACTCATGAAAAATTTTTGAGTTGCCTCTTACGACACGCCGCACCCATACGGCTTATATTGTTAGTAAGTATTTGATTATTTTTTCTACCTTTAGGCATATCCATATTATTCTGTCCCTTATGAAAGAGTTTTTGCTTCAAGTTTAAACATATCAAGAGCACTGATTGATTGATGTTTGTTCAACGAGCATTAGTGGACCCTACCTGCGTTATTTATGCCTTTATTGATATTAAGACGTATCCCGGAGCCCGTAATTATAACATTATTCATAACTCCTGCCCCGCTATTAACACTGACAGAGCGATCACTCGGTCAATCATACTTCACCAAGATTATTTGACTCCTTAATCGAATATTTTTAAAGGTGTCAGGTTGAGCCTCGAATTTGATTCATTCATTCCTAATCAAAAGGTGTTTATTTGAAAGGATGAACTATTAAGGGTGATTTGTATGTGTAACACTATATGAAAAGTACTTTATTATAGAAAGTACTGAGGGCTACGATGGAATGTCTCATTTCCAGTGAAAAGAGTCCCGGTTCTCTACACTCACCTCACGAAACACAGCAGCATTAAGCTACTAATTTTACGCTGGTATTCTGTCAGAGCGTGTTCCTTCCTCGGTCGAGCCGACCCATTCGTACTACAACTTTAAACACCTACCTTGCTCGTTAATTTACAACATGTTCGGTGTTAACGAAAAACTTCGTGATGACTGACCTGCTTTTTTTAAGACATATAGATAAAGAGTTTGAGTTTGAGTGGTTGTACACTAAAATAGCGCGGGCGCTGGGTTTTTTTTTTCTGTTAAATTAGACTCTCAGAAATGAAAGGGCATGTCCTGTAGTGGAACTTTTATAATCTCTTACATATTTTATTATTATCGTCACTAACTACTTCACTGGTTTTTTTTTTTAAATTTAATGTACGTTTTTAATATAGGAGTAAGTTTGAAAAACGAGCATACCACTCACTTGATAGTGGGCTGCTGTGTCCTATAACGCGTAGATCAATTCATAAGAATTAAAATTGCTATACTTTCTGTCATAAACAAGATAGTCGAAAAAGTAATTGTTAAACAAATAACAGATTTCTTTGAGAATAATTTTATATTAGGAGATCATCAGCATGGATTTCGAAGAAATAGGAGTACAGCTACAGCCATAACTAACTTTACAGACTATATAAATGAAAGATTAAATGAAAGGAAACATGTAGTAGGCATATTTATTGATTTTAAAAAAGCTTTTGACACTTTAGAACATAATCTTTTGTTGAAATCAATGGATGAATGTGGTATACGAGGTCCTATAAACAATTGGCTAAGTAATTATTTTTATTTGCAAAATAGGAAAATAGTGACAGTTATTAAAAATATATCTGGAAAAGAGGAAAATGTAAAGTCAGGTGTTCCTACTGGATCCGTATATGGACCAGTGGGTTATATAATGCACGTCAACAGTATATGTAATGTAATCGAACACTGTGCTGTTTTTATGTATGCGGATAATATGTGCATCCTTTTTGCTAACAAAAATCAAGATGAAATAGAGAAAAAGATACAAATCGATTTTAACAACATAACTAAGTGGTCTCATGATAATGGAATTATTATTAACACAGCAAAAACTAAAGGATTGCATATGTCATCACCGCATAATATTAAAAATGCAAAAGAATATAAGATAGTGGGTCACTCACACCAATGTATACACGAAAATATGCTTAACTGTAAATGTGCAATTATAGAATTTGTAAAACATTTCAAATATCTAGGCGTAACAATAGATAGAAATATGAACTGGGGTAGCCATATAGAACAGGTGTGTAATAAATTAAGAGGCATATTAAGTTAATTCCATTTTTTGAAGAAAGTAACATCTAAAGCCGTACTGTATGTTGTTTATTACGCACTAGTTGAGTCAACGTTGCAATATGGATTAGTAGCATATGGAAGGACTTTTAAAACAATTTTTTTTCAAATTAGATTTATGAAAATATTGGCTAACCCAAAAGCTAAAACTAAATTTAGGGATAATTATGAGCAGCTCTTTCAGGAGTGTAATTTAATACCGATACACGAGCAATTTAAAATATCATTTGCGACATGTGATAAATATTATTCAATCTTATGTAACGCATTGAGTAGCTATATGCCCATAAATAAGAATACGCGCAGACCGCGTAAACTAATAACATTGCAATATAAATGTGCTAATTATTATGGCAAAAGAACATTTCAATGTTTAACATCGAAAATATACAACAATTTACCGGGAGAATGCCTTACGCATAAAACAAAAACACAGTTTAAAAATAAGTTAAAAAAGTTCATACTAATAAATAGTAAAAATTAACATTTGTATCCTGATGATCCATTCTACAACAATATAAGCTGTAGTTATTATGTATGGGTGTGTACCTCGAATGTATATGTGTATGTGTAAATGTATACATCGATACTGTAGATTTGCTATATTTGAGTGTATATTTGTATTAAGCTTTTTCCTTTTTTGTATGTTAGGAAATAAGAGAGCATTTTTCTTCTGCCAACAAACTGCTGAGCAGTTTGGCAGACAGTAAAACTTTAATAGTGTAAATTTAAATAATTTTGTTAAATAAATAAATAAAATGCAAATGCGAACTCATTGAGGACTAAGATGGAATGCCTCGTTACCATTAAAAACGCAGACCATACAAAACCACCAAATACCATACAAAATACAAGCAGCTTTATGCTACCACCACACTAGGATTTTTTCCTGTATCGTGGAGGCAGTTTACACACATTAATTGCTCAAGGACAAACATCCAGACCCGGAACAGTTATTTGTAGGCCATACAAATACTTGTTCCGTGCGGGATTCGAAACCGCGGCCCTCACCGCCGCAACTCAATGCTAAGTCACTGCGCCACGGAGCTCGCCTGTTTGAGTGGATCTCTGGAAGATTTGGAATCACAATTGGGCCCAGTAGGTGGCGCAGTTTTCGAGATCCAGAAATCACCCATGCGAAGCCGAGGCAGGTCTTATATCTAAAGTAAAACCACCAACTGTTAATGATAGATTTAGAAAATAAAAATAAAATAAAATATACCGTTGATGAACAGCTTCAAATACACATTGTACTAAGCTAAGTAAAACACTGACAAGTAAAATAAACTTGTCGCCTCAAGCAAACTAATTTTCCTACCCACTCGGACCTTGCAGAGACAAGCCGCATGTCTCCCCTGTCCGTCACAAAGTGCCTATCGCCCGTCGTACCAGACGCTCAAATCGATTCGTCAAACAAATACATCTGGGTGTTTATATGGCATGATTGTTTTTATTTGTAATCATTGTACATACCTTATTTTGTAGCCTATAAGATATGAAATGGAAGCGTCTGTCTGTAATATCGAAATAACTGCCTTTTATTGCGCTTGGGGGTTATTTGCATGCTGTATTAAGACATGAATAAACATTTTTAAAAATTATGTCTGTCTGACTGTCTGTCTATATATGTAATGAAACTTGACGATCAGATAAAGAGCAATGCCAATGATCTAGGCTATCTTTTATCCAAAAAACTTGAATTTTTTTTTGTGGGAAATTAAAAACTTGATAAAAGACATTGACTTTGATTATATTACGATTCTTGTTTATTTGTGTTCGTGATCTTAGTAATAAGAAAATCTAGAAACAAATCATGTTAAGATAATCTCAATGAATCGATTTGATTTTTTTAAACAAAACGTTACTCTACACTAAAGTTTTCTCGTGCATCTTGGGGGCGTTAATTTACTTAAATTGCACATTAACTCGGAAACCTTATTTTCAGGCCATACTTTTTATTCTGTGCGGCATTCGAAAATAGACACTGCGTACTTATTAATACTAATACAAACATTGCGTAAATTTGAAAAAGATAGGTACCGAAAATCTCACTTCGTATTTGAAAATTGCGTCGATATATTCCACAGTAACCGAGCGCAAGTTTTCAATGTAGCCGAGCTATAAAGAGGCTGTAGCCCACCGAGTCGGAGCAGAATTACTATAGCTAGGAAGTCGCATACCTCTGAAGTCGACTGCATGAAAATGCAAATGAATGCAGTTCTTTAACGCGAGGTTCATCGTTATTGCACTCTCGGGACACCTTGGTCTGGTTTTCCGGTGAGTAACGCGCGCTTCGAGCACCGTCGTCTATGTGCGATAGTTCCTAAGTATTCTCCGATATGGTTTCGGTGAATGGTGCTATGCAAGCGTGGAATTAATTTAAGAAAATAATATTTAGTATTATTGTTTGGAGAAAGTGTGATTATATCTGATAATGAATACTATTTATAAATAAAAGAAGTTTTGCAAAACTTTTTCTTAGACAGACACAGACATACATTTAAAAAATGGTTATTATACATATGTATATGTAACAATATGTAAAAAATTGCATATATTTAAGGAAAACTTTTTTATATATTAGATATAACAGACTGTTATTATAGGTATATTAGATATCAAAACTAGTAGACTTTATTAGTTTCTTATACATTTTATGTTAATATCATGCTAAAATTCGTAAAAAAAAAATTGTTTTTCAAAATTCTAGACATAAAGTAATGAGTTTTCTATTTTCTCACTCCTACTTACTCTCAGTCCTGCTTCCAAAGTAGTTTTATAGGAATTAAATCAATAATTAATAATCGAAGAAAATAATCGATTACCTATATCACTGATTAAAACTAATAATAAATTAAATATAATATTTAACAATGTAACAACAAGCTCCTTTTAAATCGTATGACGTTTGGAGCAATTGAATAATGCAATCAATTAAATCTGTTTATCAAAGTGATGGATGCGGCGGCGCGGAGACGCCACACCTGGGCCTCTACGCTAATTTGTCGCTCTCGCCTTCCGTCATTGACGAATTGGGAATGGGATGAAGCGACGCTTCTTTATAACCGTCGTCAAATGAAAATAGAATCTGACACACGTTTATTTATATTAAAATGTTATAGAAACATGCTGTATATCATGGAGATGCTGTAACAGAACCTTTATATATGTTTTTCATTTCTTTTTTTCTCTATAATCAAGGTGAAATACGTATTTATTCAAGTAGGTAACGTCAAAAATAAATCACCCGCCGCTTCAGAATTATGGTTTTTACACCTCTTTAAAGAAAAACTGTCAAAAAAATTGGGAGCAAAATATATCCCTATAAATTTATGCTGATTTATGACCCAAATGTTTGGACTTCTAAAATTAACAGTTCCAGTTTGTGTTACAGTTCTTCTCAACGTATTCTTAAATGGTGAGGATTTATAATATGATCCCCATAAAAAAGACGCGTCTTACTTAGCTTGAAGATCAACTTCCGCCCTCCTAATTTGATTGCACCATTTTATTTGATTATTTTATTTCATTTTTAATATCAATGTAACGCCCAATTCAATTTCTTAAACATTTTGAGATTATTCACCTATTTTACATTCGCCACCTACATACGACAAAGTTGTCTAGCATTTTCTTAGCCTTAATTTTAGGGTTCCGTACCTCAAAAGGAAAAAACGGAACCCTTATAGGATCACTTTGTTGTCCGTCTGTCTGTCTGTCTGTCTGTCAAGACCCTTTTTCTCAGGAACTCGTGGAGGTATCACGCTGAAATTCATTAAAAATACTCAAGTCTTCTGTCCCTTAGAACTGTGAAAAAAATCAAACTTCTAAGTCAACACAATCAAAAGATACAGCCGTTTATGCCGTAAATTTTCGACATTCGCAAGGGAATCAAAACCTACAGGGTACTTTCCGTGAACTCAGAATCTTGAAATTTGGTACGTAGCAACGTTTTATAACACAGATAAATGAAAAATTGCGAAAAGCATACATTTTAGTTACATCATATAATGAAAATATTTTTAATAATTTTAAACTTATATACCTACAGATTTGTTCGGAACCCTCGGTGCGCGAGTCCGACTCGCATTTTGCCGGTTTTTTATAATATTAGATTTACAAATGAGCTGCTGAGCTGCGTGAACTGCTGTGTTCGAGTCTTAAGAGTATAAAGATCCAGCAAAATAACAGACTGTGAGGCAATTCATCTCAGTCCTCAGTAACAACGCATACTGCACAACACATAGGCTGCAATAACCACTTAGATTCCGGTGGAAAGTAACTTCGCAGGATAATATCGTAAATAGCAGCTCAATGCTTTTGTGTTCCTGTAGAGAACCGGAGATCATTTTTACCGAAAACGAGGCATTCCATCTTAGTCCACAGGAGTGACAACGCATCTGCATTTTGATTCCTAATTGAGAATAGATGAAGATCTCTATGGGTCAAAGCATCCAGTTAACATCATGTGGGTTATGTGCTCGGTTGTCACCCTTAGTCTATATTAAAAAAAAATATTTTACAATTCAAAAGTATCGAGTGTTTATAACATTCTATTTAAAAAAGAAGCTTATGCAATAATAAAGATGCAATAAAAATAGAGGAGAAAAGGATGTATCAAGCCGGACCGACACCGTCATACCTTTGATATTTGTTGGTCTTTGTTTCTTATAGCCGTAACTTAGCTTATTCATGCGTCAAGCTGCACCTTAAGGGATGCCACGTTTTGTGCACTGATAATTTTAAATTAAGGTTAGCAGCGTACTTTAATATGTTTTGGTATGGCTCCCTTTCTGACTAGGAGTCCGTTTGGACAGAAACCACTCTCTTCTTTTGTACGTGGTAAAGCCACGCTGCAGCAATATTATGGTTTTAGCACGAATGGCTAGGCTCGACCGGAGAAGGACCACACTATTACCAGCGTCAAATAGCATCTCAATGCTGCTGCAGTGTTTCGTATGGTGAGTGTAGAGAACCGGAGACCCTTTTTACTGAAAACGAGGCATACTATGTTAGTCCTCAGGGGTGACAACACATTTGCATTTTGATTCTTGAGGATAAATGTAGATGTCTATGGGCCACAGCATCCACTTACTATCAGGTGGACTGTGTTCTCGTTTGTCTTAAGTAAACTGCAGTAGCCACTCGCGATCAATATCATCACCATCGTTTTGTTCATCACACACGGTCTGAGCCAACTGCATCCATCGACTTCCTGCATCTCTTACTGTCACTGTAGTAGGGGGTTGCCCTACACTTCGTTTACCGAAACTATTTTGTGAATGAGACGACCTTGACTTTTTAAAGACGTCATTAGACGAGAAATTAAAGGCTTTTCATTAATTAACTAACATGATTATAAAAATTACTAACTACTATATAACAACTAATAAATCTATTTACAATTAAAAAACAGATTTTTTTTAAAGTTCAGTTACGCTTGGAGACACCAACGTAATAATTAGCTTATCATAGATCTTTGCGTGATTCTCTATCGGCGGAAAGAGATTTACACAGAAACAACTAAACAGAATGATATCTACGATAATCGTAGTGTCTAGGTCACAATTAGTATTTTATTATATAGTGTCCAGTCTCAACGGAGACCAACCATTGGCGCAGGACAAGATTATATTGCCCGAGTAGGTATATGCGAAAGCACACTGCACCCTCTATTCCCTCACTCTCGTGGTTCATCTCCGGACGATTATTGGACACGACCGGAGAGAGCTCAGACGGAGGACTGACGGCTTTACGTGCTTTCCGAAGCACGGCGCTCTAACACCGCCAACTACCCGACTCCGGGCTACTATTGAGAATATCGTGTCAGAAAAACCAAATAACTAATTTTTGGCCCGATCCAGGATTTGAACCCGGAACGTCATGATCAGCAACCGTGTTTGCTATCACTAGTATGGTATACCATGCATTGCCATGCAGTGCATCTGTGCTTGCACCTGGGCACTACAATCCTGTACTGCGCAGGTGGCTAGTCTCAGTTAAAGACTGGCCGCCATGACCGAAATTCGATCCGAAAGACATTATTAGAATTTTTCAATAACTTGCTGGGGTTCGATAGGAGACGCTACTTACCAAATAATTAGACGGTAAATACCAAATAATTCGCGACAGTAGCCTAATGGCAGGGTGCAAACCTTGAACTCGTGTGTTCGTGTGTTCGTACCAGCTATTCGACTACTGTCGTGAACCACTCCTAAGAGAAGCATTTTAAGCTTATAAGGAATGGTTAAAGTTATATTAATAATGTAAATAGCATTACAGTTCTTTTTAAATGAAAAAAAAAACATGCGTATGTCGTGGAACACTCGGTTGGAACGAAGTTCCTTTCGTAGTATATGAAATACTAGCGTCTATTAAAATTAAGTGTCATTTAAAATAAAATAATATTTCTTTCATGGTAAGATAAGAAAAAGTGCGAGGGAGATGGATATTATTCCATCTCGCTTCCTTATAGCCGCCAATGCTGTCTACACTTACTATGTCAGAAGGGGTCGTGAAGGAAAAATCTTACACGTTTTGTCGCCTAGCCCCCATCCGCCAAATCCGTACCGTCCGATAAGGAACTTCGTTCCAAAAATATACCTCAATCGATCAAGTAGCACCAATAATTATTTATAAAAAAACTAATTAACCTTCGAAATTTAAAATACCACCGCAAATTAAAAATAACCGGCCAAGTGCGAGTCGGACTCGCTCACCGAGGGTTCCGTAGGTATATAAGTTTAAAATTATTAAAAATATTTTTATTATATGATATAACTAAAAATTTATGCTTTTCGCAATTTTTCCTTTATCTGTGCTATAAAACGTTGCTTCGTACCAAATTTCAGGATTCTGAGTTCACGGGAAGTACCCTGTAGGTTTTGATTCCCTTGCGAATGTCGTAAATTTGCGGCATAAACAGCTGTATCTTTTGATTGCGTTGGCTTAGAAGTTTTATTTTTTCACAGCTCTAAGGGACAGTGGACTTGAGTATTTGATATGAATTTCAGCTTGATACTTCCACGCGTTCCTGAGAAAAAGGATCTTGACAGACAGACAGACGGACAACAAAGTGATCCTATAAGGGTTCCGATTTTTTCTTTTGAGGTACGGAACCCTAAAAATTTTCCGGAAACATGTTTTCAACACCTCCAAACATTTATTGTGGCAGCAAGGCGGCCTCTTTTCTGATCCAAAACTCTCAGAAATGAGAGGAGGCCTGTTTTTGGAAGTGGTCGTATATCGGCACTTACTCTCTAACGTACGTAAGTAAACGCATGTAGACGTATATAAGCATCTACTTTTTACTTCATACTGTTACCATTGATTAAAAAAAGGAAATTATACTCGCAATGAGCACTCTCTCATTTTCAAAGCATAATGCAGCTAAAAATAATAGAATGCGCTGCTCCAACTGGTTGCTTTTTTTTAAATAAGCTGGTTGAAAATAACCTAACGACAACTGGAGAGAAAGAATAATCCCCGAATAACTGCCTCGTAAGGAGGAGCAACGACTTGATGAAAGATGCTGAGAACATACTGATGCTATGAAGGAGGACTTGTGATGGGCTGTACTGATAATAACGAACCGTAGCCTTATTGTTTAGAATTAGCTATTCTGCAATATTTTACGGGTAACTTTATGCATGTTATAATAAATCGAAAAGAGAACTTATGTCAAGGTCAAATTGATCCAACTAAATCTCATCATCATTTATTTATTTAAAAAATGTACTAACATATTTCGCCGGTATATCAAAAATTAAGACAAGACACCGCGACAACCCTATCTGCAAGGCTACGTCAGTCGATTCGCATCGCGCCGGCTGGCCATCAATCAGCCGGACGCTGGAGGGCGCGGGTTCGAGCGCCGGGCCGCGCAGATCCCGCAGATAACGCCCCCGTGTATGATGCGATTAATGCCGATTATTGCCGGTGCGTACAACTAAGACGGCCCGTGCTTTAGCTACGTGGGTTTCGGTACCTCTCCAACGGACTATCTGGCATTGTTTAAAATTATGATGCGAATGAATTTATTAAAATTATAAGAGGAAACTTACTGTGTATTCAAGTGTGGTTACGGAAGACATTAAATATGAATATAATAGCAGGTGAGCATGTAGAATCGATAAGAAATATGTCTGGAAGGGGAATTCATCACACACATGTCTCGCCCTTACTGTACTTAATTTTTTTTAATTTTTAAATTTAATTATATTTAGCTCCTTACGCATCATGCCTCTAGTAAAATATCAATGGACCGAGACACAGGAAAACAGAAGCAGGAAGTAGTCAGCAAACAACGCCTACTCGGCCAGCTAGTACATACATTAAACAATAATTAAAAATATTTGTAGGGCACAGAAATACTTTGACCTTTAGAAAAAAATCACAGTAGGTGTTTTCAAACATCCAATGTTATGAAATACAACAAGCAAGGTTAACACTGTTCAAAAAAAATTATACGATTATATAAGAACTTTATCACAGCTTTAATAAAGAATGAAGAAGAGAATGGTCGCCAACCAACTTTAAATCGTTATAGAAAATGATCACTCAAAATTAAAAATGAAGAAAACTAGAGAAACCTAAATATGATTTTCAAAGACCTAATCAATGATACCCTACTTGGCATAGTTCGTCGACTTTCATTTTTTTTTATTTTAAGCAATCTCGCAAAGCGTCTGTTTGTCGCCATATTGAATTTTGATTACTGTCATGTCTTTAGTGACACTCACAAGATTAAACAAATCGATTGACGTAAGAATTATTTAACATTAAATTAAATTAAATTTATTAGAACATGAAATCGGCTCACGCGTTTAGTCTCTTTTTTTATCTTGGGGAAATCCTCATGGATACCTTCTGTTGCGGGGGCAACGGAAAGGTTATGCCGGACTCCTACCGGCCAAAACCCCACGGTGGTCTCCATCAGCGTATATGAGGGGTCCCGGGATCTCCGTTCGGAACGCAACCTGGGCCCCTCTCACGATTTGCTCTATTAAAGCACGTCCCGGGGGCAGTCCTTACTACATACCCCCAGCACTCGCAATGCTATTACGGTGCTCGAGACCACTTTCAAGTCACCGTCCTCCTCAGGTGTTACATCACTAGACGCTCGGGGCCCCCGCCCAGAGTGCCCGTAACCCCCGAGGCCCCGTTTCTGGTAGGGGAACACCATCATCAAGGGGAGGGCCCTGACGAACGCCTTGGCGGCGTCGTCTTCGAGTGGGATCTGTCCTCTCCCGATACCGCTCAGCAGCCTCCTTCTGGATCATAACGGATTCACAAAAGGTGGCTACGGCCCTCCACGCGGAGTCCCTGCTCAGCATCGCCGACACGACTGCCGGCAGGGAGAGGTTCTGACCGATCCGGCTTACCAGGACCGTCCGCTCCCGTTCCCACGCTGGGCATGTTGCCAGCGTATGGGATGCGGAGTCCTGTACCTGCCCGCCGCAGTGGAAACAGATCGCCGTCGCTTCCCGTCCAATCTTACACAAACAATCACCGAAGCACCCGTGCCCGGTCATTACGTGTGTAAGTCTGTAGGTAAGTCTTCCTGTTCTTCGATGCATCCAGGCTTCAAAGTGCGGCAGGATTGCTCCAACAACGCGTTTACACGCATAACGCTCTTCAGAGAGGCGAGCGCGCCACGTTTCGAATGCGTTAATTCGTTCCTGCCGCTTGACCCCTTCGAACACCTCATCTGGCTCACTCCCGACGCTCTGGCGGAGGACACGCGTCCTGTGGTACACCCTCGCATCCATGTCCGTCAGTATGTCCAGGGGTGGGAAGCGAGCCAGGAGTGTCGCCGCCTCAAAGGATATTGTGCGGTATCCTCGCACGATCCGTATAGCCATCCTCCGCTGCACCCTGTAGATTTTAGCTCTACAGCGTTGGATGGCCAGCCTTTTCGCCCAAACAGGCGCCCCGTACAAGGCTACGGACCGTATCACTCCTGCATAGAGGCGACGCACTTCTTCCCTTGGTCCCCCTAGATTGGGCAGCAGTCTATGCATAGCACCCGCTACCCTTTCAATTCGGGGGACAAGGCGCTCGAAGTGTCCTTCGAAGCCCCATCGACTGTCCAGGTGGAGGCCTAGGTACTTCATGTACCGCCCCACTTGGACTTCAGACCCACCTACGCGGACGCACGAGTCGGGTGGTTCCGAGCCGCGACGTAATTTATGGAACCATAGCGCCTCGGTTTTGTGAGGCGCTATTTCTAATCCCAACTCGTGGATTTTGGCGACGGCGACCACCGCCCCAAGCTCGGCGAGCTCTTTGGCCCTCTCGAAGTTGGCCCCGCTGGCAACCACCAACGTGTCGTCGACATAGCAAACGATATCTACGCCAGCGGGAAGTTCAACTCGCAGAACCGCATCATAGGCGAGGTTCCACAGTAGCGGCCCCAGCACCGAGCCCTGTGGAACCCCACGTCTGATCTCCCTCCTGATCTTTCTACCATTTTGCCCCATGTACAGGATGTACCTGTCGCGCAAGTAGTCCCCAATAACACCTTGCAGGTAGGGGGGCACCTGATGGTGTGCCAGTGCGCTCCGGATTGCGCCCCAGGGTAGAGAATTAAAGGCGAGCTCCACAAAGGAACAACATAATATATACATATATAGGCTGATAAACGCATTACCCTCCGCAGCCTTGTAAAAATTATATCGATAAGCATACGAAAATTTGTATATGTGTGCTTGGTGCCCCAAAAGTCAAGATAAAAGTAAAACACTGATGACTAATTGTGGTTATAAGTTATAAATAGTATTATTAGGTGGCCGCTGAATTTGTTAAAAAAAAGGTATTAGGTCCTAATAAATTTGTTAATTTTTATATTTATTTCAAATAGGCTTTTATGTGAATTACGTTGTCTGGTTATTTAAAATGTTTATAACCTTTTAAATAACCAGACGACGTGAATAACCAGACAACGTAATTCAATGTATTAAATGAAAAAAAGAAAACAAATGCGCTTCTTACAAGAATAAAACAATGAACTAATGGATCAAAATAATCAATTCATCCAAGACGCAAGATGAGCGATTAAAATCAACAAAGCTAGCCGTCAGCGGCGCCCTAGACTGACGTTTATCTCCTCGGGCGCGGAGTGACAGGGGGTGGGTGGGTATTGTTAATCCAGCCTTCACCTAGACTTCTCCCAACTCGTATCATCCGATTCTCTTTAAAATGCATCTTTACGAGTTTTCTTTTTTTTTACTCAAATTAAATTATTGGTGGACTGTAATGGTGAACCTAATTAATAGTTTATTATTAAATACAAGTTGACTGCAGCACGAATGGGGCGCATCGACCAGGGGAGGACTACGCTGGCACAGAAACATCAGCGCCAGCGTAAAATAGTGTAGCGTAATGCTGCTGTCTTTCGTATGGTGTCTGTTGAGAACTTAATTATAAACCATTCTCAATGTCCTTAAGAAGAAGGAAATATGGTAGTTCCTCTCCTACTTTTAACAAATCGATTTTGGATTGTTGCAAGAGCCATTTTTAGTTTCAAATTCTTTCATATTTTTTTTCTCTGTCACAACGTCTTCTATCATATAACAATGTTGTTCATACATTTAATTTAAATGCATAGGTATGTATAATGGATTTTTCTAAAAATCGTGATATTATAAGTTCCCTTTATTTAGTTGGTAAGCTTTATTAAATATATATATATATTCATGAGTAAAATTTGAAACGTATATCGAGATATCTCATAAATTTACGTTCTTTAATTTTGACCAAATTCTAGAAATTATGACGGTACGGCACGTTAAGACGGAAAGAAATTATAACACATAAAAGGCAAGAAACCCGCCTTACACCTTACAAACAAGAAAAAATCTATCGCCCTCTTCTGCTTATCGTATGTTCCATATTACCGTTATAAATGTTTAATCATTATCTAATCATATTGATGCTAAAAAATTTATGATTGAATATCCATTAATACATCACCTGTTATCGGACACCCATTTCCTGATACCCTCATTGACGAAGAATTCTAAAAAATAACAAACGAACTTAAAGTTCATTTAATGGTAAGTGGCTATTTCTAATCATGAACACCTGTAACCAAATTTAAGTAAAATAAACCACGCTATAGATGAGGTGTCACCTCTGCGGAGTAAGACAGAATGTCTGTGAGACATTACTTGTAATTATACATATACTAGCTAGCCAGGCAGACGTCGTACTGCCCTCTCCAACTTTGTCCTATAAAAATCCTTAAATTATCAATAAAAAATATTGAGAGTCACTTAACGGGATAAAAACTATCCTATCTCTCAAGTTGGACCAAACTGCACACAATGTGCAAAATTTCATTCAAATCAGTTCAGTACAAACAACGTGACACGTAATTTTTATATATAAAGATAGAATATAGAGCCATGGTAGCTCGGGGGCTTAGCGCTTGCTGTAAATATCACAGTACGCGAGCAATCAGGGTTCGATCCCCGCCGGCACCAATGAAATTGTTAATTGCAATTTTAAGTATTGATTAAGTTGTTAGCTCGGCGGTGAAGGAAAACATCACGAGGAAACCTACATGTGTGAGAAATAAGAGAAAAAATATTTCGAAAACATGTCAAGTTCACCAACGCGCTTTGGAGCACTGAGGAGGACATTTCCTCGCCCTAAAACGCTCTCAGAAATTAGAGGAGGCCTGTGCCCAGCATTGGGACGTATATAGATTGTAACTTTATACTGGCTCTCTACACGCTTCATTCCGGAACACAACAATTAACGTATTGCATCTTGGTGACAGAAATAGGTAAGAGAATTCTAGGCAAAAAGGGGTTTTACCACCGAATTACCACCTATTAATTTCATCTAGTTACAAACCTATAGTGACAAACGAGCTTACAGTTCACTTGAACGTACTGCAGATCATAGGTGCATGTAACCAACTTCAAACAAAGAAGACAATAGATACGTAACCATCTGCGAGGATAAGATAGATGAAAATGTCATTAATTATGCTTTTTCTGACACTTTAAATCAGAACACAATATTAGGAGTACTACTGCTTGACAACAAAAATAAGTAATTCAAGAAGATGAAAAATCCAGAAAGAAAACAAGTCTAACAAGCTTACCACCTAGTCTATCCTAGTCTATGTCGTGTTTTACAGAGTTAGATGTATTAGAGATGATATTAGTTGGAAGTTAGGTACTGACAGTAGTTATAATGAAAACAACGTGGATCGACTACTCCATCATAACGCTAAGCTCTAAACGCAATTAGTAAGGAAACAAATGAAGATTTAAAAAATCAAAATTAGTGAAATTGACGATAGATCTATTTTTATTTTTAAAGTTGCGTTTCGAAATTAATAAATTATAAATAGGTCACAAGCAAGGCATAATGAATTAGCAGCCGAGTTATCGCGATTAAAAAGATTTACACCACTACGAATTTAAGTCTACGTAGTTGAATTTCAATAAAAATAAAATTTTTGGTAAAACCTAGATGACTTTATTTTCTGATGACCATTTTACCTTTAACCATTTATAAAAAAGATATTCGGAACAAAGGGGTTTATCACACAACACTAATAAATAATTAAGATAAGCTCGCTATATGACAGGCTGATAAATTATCATATATCATAGATACGAAATTAAATGAGTAATATTGTTATAATCTTTATTAAAGAAAATATTTGTTTCTCGAAACTTTTATCGGTTCTTGTTAAGCCAAGATGATCAGTGATCACCTTGATAAACGAAGAAATAATAAGGATCAGATATGCGCTTTAATCGATGAACTGTAGAGATAATACGATAAACAATAAACGTAGATCTGGTCATTGGAGTTTATATCAATTGACAAATTGTTGATTGATAACTGTCTTAACAATCACGAGGTTGGACTTTACTCGACTACGTTACATTCGCCTGTTTAGCGAATGAGCTAAGCAGTGATTAAGCAAATGACAGAACTCCTGGAGTTACTCTTTTTTTAATTATAATCTGTAAAGATATTTTAACTTTTTTCTAATATTTTACTGCAACATGCGGTAAACCAGCAGAGAACGCAATATCCAGTATTACAATGTCATTCAATCATTTTTCGGCTTTACGCATGCAGTTGCTGATCATTGCTTCGTCTATCCGGGGGACACGATTGACGCGGCCTTAGATGGCCAAATCAAAATACAACCACACCATGAGGTATTTCATTTTGTTTTCAAGAACGACAAAGAATCTTAGACCTTTATTTCAAGGTCCTTAATAAAAGCAAATTATAATAATTATCGGATGGCATCACTATTAATACAATTTAGATACTTTGGTAACGACTAAAGCAATAGGAAATGGCAGGTAATATATACAGGCAGGTAATATATTGTACAATTTACAAACAGTCGCATAACAAAACCCGCCGTGCGCCGGCGGCCTGATAAAAATTAGGGGCATGAAGTCAACGCACGGCAATGACCCCCCGACCCGTCTGATTCAATCAACCGCGAGATTGACAGATGATTGACATAATTAGCTTAACAAGGCAACATGTTAATAAATTGTCCCGCACCGACCACGACGACCATATTCATATAAGGCTACATTCTACAATTTGTTTTCGCCTGTAGACGTACCGGAATTCAATAATAGCAAAACAATGCGCCATTTATTGAACTAGTCTTGACTCATGCGTCAGAGGCATGCGCTAATAGAGCCAAATATATTTTGATTGTGTCGACAGAAATACTTGTGATTTCGTTTAAGAATGTATGCTTGTTAAATTGAAAATAGTTTTTACCCTAATCATGTTCCCTTCACTATCTTAGACCTTTTTAAATTATAATGTGATAACCAAAGAAACATTTACAAAATGTGTTGCTACTTATCTCATCATTACAGCCCTTCACAAGTCCACTGCTGAACATAGGCCTCCCCCAAGGAATGCCACAAAGCACGGTCCTGAGCCACCTGCATCCATCGACTTCTTGCATGTCTTACCAGGTCGTCATTCCAACTAGTGGAGGGATGCCCTACACTTCGTCCGCCGGTACGAAGCCGCCACTCGAGAATCTTTTTCCCAATCGGTTGTCGGTTCTTCGAGCTATATGGCCGGCCCATTGCCACTTCAGGGTATATATGGTCGTTTGCCGAAGGGTATTTATGGTTTTTGGTGCTAAAACTTTTTCGGAAACCGACTTCTTCGGGAGGTTGCAAGGCGTCGAGTCTGCATGTAAGACGATTCGTAATGACTCTCGAAAACAGCACGTAGACGCGGCTCAGAAGGGAAATCGGTCTGTAGTGCTCCACGCCTCCGGTGTATTGCCACCATGGAAGACGGAATTAAAGAGCTACTGAAGGACTTCAAGTAACGGTTTTCCACATGCTTTCATGCGCTGTAATTCCATCCTCGCTCGGGGCCTTGCCGTTTCTAAGGTGCTGGAGAACCATTCTAATCTCGCTCAGATTGACTAATGTCGGATAAGACTTGCTCTTGGGTCGTTACTCATACTTGCGTGTGGCTCTAACGATGATGATGTATACAGCTGCCCATAGAACCTCTCAATCTCACTCAAAATCTCAGGTGTCCCGGAAACGATGCTGCCACATTCGGTCTTCATCTTCAACAGTTGGCTCTTTCTGGCAGACAGATCTCTAGCAAAGACTTTGGAGTCCTGCTTAACCTGTATGACCTTCAGCGAATGCCGGTTGGTGATTCTGAGTATAAGGTAACCCTCGTCGACTCACTCTCAATCTTTACATCGTTGTTAACGAGAGACTTGTGGACGATAAATCCGACACCTCCTTGGGACAGATGGTCGCCCTACCGGTAATAGAACAAGTTGCCGGATTCGAGGATTACCATGTCCTCCCCCCTCTTCGGACCTCAGATAATCCTATAATATTCCAGTGCAACTTGTCTATCTATTCTTTCAGCTCCAGGATCTTCTCGTCTGTCCTCAGGGTGCGTGCGTTATATGTTGCCAGGTCGAGTCGTCTGAGGTGGCAACCGAACCTCCACCGGAGATTCTTGTCACCCCATGCCCCGTCGTTACCATAGCCGCCACCGTAGCCATGAATCTCTTCGTAACTTTAATCATGGGGGGTATATTGCCATAGTTGCCACGCTTGGTGAGCGGGTTGGCAACAACGTATCGTACCGACAAATTTATTTGAAATTTATATATCATTCAACGTCAATGAATGTATTATATCAATCCCAATTAAACAATACAACCTTTCCTAATTTAAAACGATATTTCCGCAATAATTTTTTCTGAGGCTGCAACGCGCTGAATACCAACTGGTAGTCATAACAGAACGTAAAGATAGATTGTTAGATTCTAACATACTCGTAACAACAGCTGACTTATTAAATTTAAATAGAAAAATAAGACTATCAATTCAGAACTAAATTAAATATCTGAAGATATCCTATAATATTAACAATAATCCCCATCTTCAGATGGTCAACCCAAACATCTGAAAAGCTCTTCAATCAATGCTTACAACGTATTGTCTTCACAATTCTTCCAATAACCACTAGATGGTAAGTGAATGCCCATGACAACTGCGATTATGATTCAATTTTAATCCAATTAAAAATCAAAATGCATGTGCGTTATCAACCTTGAGGACTAAGATGGAATATCCACTTGCCAATAACTGGATCTCATAACTCAGTTCATAAATTACCTTAATTTGTGACATTATCTTAACTCTACACATACAAGCCTTCAAAAGGTCGCAAATTACGCAATACAACACAAACACAATTTTCATCTTGACTGCACGTTAATTTTAAGCAACAAAGTTGAATTTTGAATGGCAATACACGCTAAAGCTACACAGCGTAGGAGTCAAACATGATGGTTCGACAATTCGATTCGAAATATATCGATTTAGTCAAGTTGTAAATAAACCGTCGTAGGTGGGTGCGGATTCGATTCTCGACGAAAGCGCCGTTTGGCACGCGCTCGATGTGTGGTATCGTAAAATATGCCTATTTGGACACTTACGTATTGAAGGGAAATTTGTGTCAATTGGGTTTGTATTTTATTGTAACAATTTTGCTCGTATCGACGGTTAAATCAGTCAAAGTAATTTAATTGTCTTGTTTTGGAGCTGGTGGGTAACGCTTTGTTACATTACTAGTACAGAGTAATGCCATTTTCGTAAATGATACCCGTATTATTTCTGCAATATTATGAGCGTATCCATCCTGCATTGCAAGTAACTGTTACATTTGGTTTGATCATTTTATCGGGCAAGACTTCACATAAGTGGATATTTATATCGCTGCCAGATAGTGAAAGTAGTTAGCTTATTGACTAGGTAATTAGTTGATCGCCGGCATTCAAATGAATGCCTAAAGAAAGCTTGACCAATTTCCCAAAAGTTTACCAAAGAGGTTGATTAGTGTTTAGGCATGAAAATATTGTTAAACTAGTTGTTAGCTACCTAATTAAACAAAATATTGTTAAGCCAGATGGCTAAACAGTGCGACTGTACGAGTTTTTTTTTTATAGAAGTAAGGATGGGAAGTAAGATGGTACAAATCATGAAAGAATATAAGTTTGGCTTAAGTTACAGTTCAGGATTATATTTAAAGTAGAATTCCGTCAGATTATTCGTAGACAAAAAAATTCCACATTTTATTGTAGTTCATCAATATTAAAATCCATGTTTTGAAATCGGCGAACTTAAATTTAAAAAAAGACATGCGTCTAATATAAAATCTCCTCGATGTTTGAACTTCGTACAATGGTGTGTCTTACTCAGTTTGAAGAGCACCCCTATCTACCACAATTGCGTGCTACTAGGAAAACGCACCACCGCCCGTGTTACGACCGTTTTTCACCTCTAAATGAGGCATCATCATGAGATTAACAAATTAATTTTCACACCTGTAATATAATAAACAGATTTTGGCAAAACAATTTCTGATACTATTGAATTATATGAACTGGCAAACGAAATTACAATCTCTCAAACTGCTGCACACTGACACCTGTAGTCAACTTCAAACAAAGAAGGCTAC
Organism: Parnassius mnemosyne; assembly: GCA_963668995.1. Taxonomy (NCBI): domain Eukaryota; kingdom Metazoa; phylum Arthropoda; class Insecta; order Lepidoptera; family Papilionidae; genus Parnassius; species Parnassius mnemosyne. Next base: position 5,553,339 of record CAVLGL010000035.1, on the reverse strand, counting down.
ATATGGCGCCTAGTCACCTCCGATGACTAATATGGAATGCCTATCACGTTGCGATTTCCTGGCTCTCTACACCCTTTAGATCGAAATACAGAAGAAGTGCAAATACTGTTATTAAATATGTTATTGTAAGTATTATTATAATTATACTGGCAGAGGTAAGACTTCTACCTCCTAGTAAACATGTGAACTGGCAATTACTTTATACTTTTGATATAAATCTGCTTGATACACGTTATTTATAAATTAGCAAACAAAGATAACATGGTGTAAGTAAAGTGGACGGACGTACGAGATGTACGCTAGCAGATTACCTGTCCGTCTGTCCACCCGGTCGGTACGAAGTTGCGTGTCAAGATTTACTACGTTCTGTTTTATATTAACCGTAATACTTATCAGATTTCTATAATATTATATTATATGGATAAAGGAGACGACCGAAGAGTATTGCGTAAACTAATGGTTACAGTCTACGTCGCGGGTACAAGGTTCTAATTCCAGCCTGATTAATTAGACTATAGTTAGATCAAAGAAATTTCTGTCAAGGTTACTATTTCTTTTTTCAACGTGGTAGAGCCATGCTGCAACTGTATTAATAGTATAGTACGAATGGGTCGGCTCGACCGGGGAAGGACCACGCTCTCACAGAATACCAGCGTAAAATAGCACCTTAACGCTGCTGTGTTTCGTATGGTGAGTGTAGAGAACCGGAGACCCTTTTTACTTGAAATGAGACATTCCATCTTAGTCCTCACGGGTGACAACGCATCTGCATTTTGATTTGTAATAGAGTTAACATCAGGTGGACTGTGTGCTCGTTTGTCACCCTTATCCTATAAAAGTAAAAAAAAAGCAACAAGTAATAGTTGCTCCCCTAAAGCCCAACATGTTACTTCATTCAGACCGTGGGTGTATCTAATTAATTCCTAATAACAACTAGAAAATAATAAACAGCAGTTGCCAACCCGTCCCCCAGGCGTGGCAACTCTGGCTAATAGCTCCTCTTATGAGGCAATATATGGGAAGACCTATGTTCAGCAGTGGACTTTGATAAACTGTATTAATGAAGTAAATGTTTAATTCCGACGTTGCGATAAAATCCATAAAATTATTTTTATTCGACGTGTAGTATTTGCGTAAAAGTTTGAACAAAGATTCGACTTAACCTACTCTGTATTTAAACCACACAGAGTAAGACAAGAGCGCCGACGCAAATGAAATTAGTGCTTATTTCGCAAAGTATTCCAGAACCTTCCATCAAGCCGGCGTCATGTGCGAAACGTAATATCTAATTGCGGACACACCGCTAGGCGCATTAAAAACGATGCACATAATTTTAATTCATAATAACATTGCACTAGTCCCTAGAAAAGAACGCCGTAACTCACACCACACGCTAATAAAACTCACACATACACACCAAAAGTTAAAGCCGATAATCGCATAAAGTAAATGTGTAGTTACGGTCCTCGGGGTACAAAGTTACGTCTCGCCCGAGCGCATTAAGGCTTGAGTCACTCTCAATCACTCAAGCTGTCTGGCTGTCAGTCATAAGCAAGACGAACGGGGAGCCGGTAGCCCACGTCGCCCCCCTCCACTAGGTAAGGGAGGTTGGTCAGCTCTTGAAGACAATTTAGCGGGCGGATCGAGGCAGCTACGATGGAATTTATTTGAAGAAGCTTACACCGCTAACACTACAAAATTTTAACTCATATTTCATAGTAGCAAATATATTACAAAGATTTTAACCATTTTTACACACAATGATATGAAATGAATATTATATTTTCGTTTGTGAAACGTTTTTATAATCTACCCACGTTTAAATATAACGATCCTTTGCCCGGAGAAGAAACAGCGAAAGAAACTATACAGGTATATCGTAGTAGAGCCACGCTGCTGCTACATTATAGATGCAGCACGAATGTGTTGGCTCGACCGGAGAAGTACTATGCTCTTAGGGTCAGCGTATAATAGCCACATAATACTGCTGTTTTGTGGGGTAAGTGGAGAAATCCAGAGATCCTTTTTACCAGTAACGAGGCATTCTATCTTTGTCATCGGGATCGAGCAACGCATTTACATTTTATTTTTAATTGAGCATAAGATGTAGATGCCAATGGGCCATCGGGTAAACTGTGTGCTCGTTTTTCACTCTTATTCCATAAAAAAGGGTACTAACTATTGTATTTTTAAAGGTCAACGATACAATATTATTAATGAAAAATGAAATGGTTCTATGGATAATTAGAACATGCTCTATAGTAATACAAAATTGAAGATTATTCGTATATTATAAATCAGGACAGACCAGCCATTACATGTAACAACTGTTAACAAGTATGGTAACCATCATCCTCCTCGACCATTATGTGAAAGGGAAATGAACAACGAATCACTCGAAGCCGCCAGAAATAAATGCAAGCGGACATGACATACACGTATAGAGGTACATATCGAGATACTAAAAAAACAAAATCAATAATAATATTATACCGAAATACTTAGAATGTTTTTTTTTATTGAATTTGGTCATGGTAGACAAATACTGTCAGCATGGTGATGGAGAGGAGCATTACCAATACGAGGATATTAGCCCTGAGTTCACCAACCTTCGACACTGAGCAAATTTTAAAGATAGGTCATATTCTTGGAACACCTATATATTATATTATGCGGTAATTAAAAAATCTTATAAAACTGACGTTATAGTAGATAGACGTTAAGTTACAGCCAATATACACCCCACTGCTGAGCACCGACCTTAAGACCGGCCGTACTACCGACCCGGCAGGCCTTACCCGGCTTAACGCTGTAAATCAGCACTTAAAATTACTATTAACAATTTCGTTGGTACCAGCGGGAATCGAACCCGGATTGATCGTGTACTGATTTAGAGCGAACGCTTAGCCCCTAAGCTACCACGGCTCTACAACAATGAAGACCAGTTTAAACAAAGTTTCTATAAAACAAAATAAGCGTTTCGAAATACCAATTCAAAAGAAAGTTTATTCTATTATATTTTTTATAATACTGGTCATCTAGACGAGACGTTTTTAAAAACAATACGCATCGCCCCCAGCCCCTGACTACTTGCAAACAGACTGAAAAACGCGACAAAGCAGCCGGACCGGGCGGTGAGTTAACATCATTATCGGCACAAGCCTGGGGCTGGGTGGGAGCCGAGGGGGGGCAAAGGGGCGGCCAGGGGGCGACACACGTCGCTCAGATGTCGCGCGCAGACGGACGTCTTTGTCGACCGCTTTATTTACTCAGAGCCTTTGCAGCGAACAGAGGCGGCGAGTATTCATTCAATTCGTTTGACTTAACACAAATACTGCTTGTTACTCGCCGAGTGATATATAACTATAATTTGAACCGGCGCAAACCGATAAATTCTATTTAAAGTTGACTCGGCATACGTCTTCATAGCATGCTAATAGATGGTCCTCAACGTCTCCTGGCCCCGTGCTTTCATTTTGGATTATAATATATAGCCACGAAATTCGCAAGAGGAAGCGCTTTATCAGCATATAAATTAATTACCGGAACACAACTAATAATTTAGACTTAGAAAGTGTTTCCTACGTAAATCACTATTTGGTAAAATTTATTATTTGAAATTACTCCTAAAATTATATTAAAATTTGACTGATACTTTTAAGCATTCATTGTTCTTCATCTTCTTCATCGGCCTCTAAAACAACTATCCGACATTGCCTTCTCTTGTCACTGAGAGGATTTGTCTTAATCTTGGTGTGACATGGCAGGGTCTATTGTCAGGTCACCTGAGGATACCTCGCTTGGAGGCGAAATACGTGTCGTATTATCGACGGTGGTGTATCTTTCCTAGTGTAGTGGTTTTGGGAGTAGTGGTATAGGGATTGGGTGACATCGATAGTGCACGCAATTGAGAGAGGGCGCTGGAGGTTCTCTTCAAACTAGTTAAACCATTATCGTTACAGCCTATTAAAATCCGCTGCTGAATATAGTTCTCTCACATAGATTGCCTTGGAGTGGTGATCTTTGCCATAGTTGCCACGCAAGCAAGTTGGCAAACATAAATTTTTATTTTTGGTCGTTATTTTTAAGTGGTAGAGCCATGGTACACCTATATTGTTGCAGCACGAATGGGTCGGCTCGTCCAGGGTAGGACCACGCTCTCACAGAGAACCGGAGACCCTTTTTACTGGAAACGAGGCATTTCATCTCAGTCCTCAGGTGTCACGCATCTGCATTTAGATTCTTAATGGAGGATAAAATAAATGTAGATGACCTTGGGCCACAGCATCCACTTACCATCAGGTGGACTGTGTGCTCGTTTGTCACCAAAATACTATTAAAAATATTAGGAAGACGCTGCTGCCCATCTCCTGATTTGTTTCCCTCTGTCGCCTCTTACGACACCCACGGGATAATATTACTATATATTCTTACACCGTTACTACACAGTAACTAGTTTTTTATTTTATTACGCGGATGTTAGCTAATTAATTTTTAACATCTATGATTAACCGTCACGCTTAGGATACGGATTGACGATCACTGTATTTAGAAGTTTCGCATCTTTGAAATAAGCAAGTATTATCATAATAATATTTTTATTATCTTATTGTTTGATAATTTCGACGCGTCCTTTCTACACATTACCTAAGTCTTTAAAGAGTTGATTCAATCAAACTTGACAGCTCAAAGTCGATGTGGGTCGGACAATGTGCCGATCATCGATTTTTCCTCCCCTCTATAAGAACGTATTAAGAATAACTTACGTTAAATAGCCGAGTGTTAACAGACGTAACATGTGTATAAATTGATATAGCAAAGAGATAACTTAATCATTTAAGTATTATTGAATGGCTAGAGAGATTTTCATCAACTTCTTGGCCTAATAACTTAAGTATTTGCTAAGTAAATTTATATAAATTAAATACATTACTGTAATTGATTTACGTAAGAGCCGTAGTAGGTCAGTGGCTAAGCGTCCGATGTTTCACAATACGCAAGCAGCCCGGGTTCGAAACTGTCGGCACCAATGCATTATTAATTGAAATTTGATTGAAGTGTTTTTATAGCCTACAAATAATAATTGATCCTGGTATTAATGTTTTTCCTTGTGAAATTTATATTATGTATATTGCCCCCAATATACATGAGAAAATCCTAGTGTAGAAGGTAGTGGTAACGTTTTTTAAAAGAAAACTAAAAAACTATTATATGTAATGACTGTGGGTGATTTAGGTGATGTGTACTCGGCGGTGAAGGGAGACGCCGTGAGGAATAAATTGTTTCGAGGACACCTGAAATACGCCAACACGCACTGAAGCGTATGAACTGGAGTGGTGCGTCAGACAAAAGTTCTATAACTCTCTCAAAAATGGGAGGAGAATTGTACCCAGCACTGGGACTTTTATAATTGATTTAATTACACTCTCAATTATTAAATTATATTTTCTTATTATTTTGTTCTATTACGCTGTCGTGTTTGGAATAAAGAACAATATATTATAGATTTTTACGAGCGCTACTACAAATATATTGCTTTATCTACACATGAATAACATACGAATAAAATTGAAGTATATGTCTGTAATATCCAAATAACTGTCTTATATTGAGCTGAGGGGTTATTAGCATGGCATTACATATACAATAACTATTTTTAGAAGTTGTGGCTGTCTGTCCGGGTTAATCCTCGGAATGGCTGAACCGATTGTAATGAAACTTCACGAACAGGTAGAGATTTTAGGTGTTATTTAAGCTATATTTTAATCTATATAAAATAGATGAAATAAAATGTTCTTTGATTATCTTGAATCTAAACAACGTCACATTAATACATCCTACGCAGGCGAATCCGGACTGATTCAGTAGTTATATTTATTAGTTAACTAACTAATAAATATATAAATTAAAAAGTTGATCAAAGAAAAACGTAAGTTACTTGTAGCACAATTAATTCTTATTTTAAGATAAACTGAAAGAATTTTAGAGTAAAAAAAAATTAAACTGATGATTCTAGTCAGAATTCTGGCAGTTTGTAAAATTTCAGATTATTCAGACGTCCGGAAGCGAGTGAAAGCTGAATTATAAGATTCCATTACATTCTGACATACATACCTGCAGGTCAAACTAATAATAAAAATGTGTTAATATTATGTTTTCGATCATGCATATAGATAATGTTTTAAATTTTATTGACAATTTATTTATAAATATTGTTTAATTTCATATTTCAAGTTACAACAGCTGCGACTTATTTAATATTAATCAATGTAGTAAGTTAGTTATAATTTTAAATCAAACATTGATGCGTAAAAGAGACCTGTCAGATATAATTCAAATTGTTATTTCATTTTAAGGTATGCAAATAAGAAGAGAGAAACAAAAACATTGAATAAAGAGACTTCTGATACAAAGATATGATGGAAATATAGAAACAAAAAAGGTTTTGTCAAACAAATTGCAAAGAAAAGAACAGAAGATTTAATTATAATTTGTTGACAAAACTAACAAATAAATACAAAACGCTATCTTCAAAGTAAATCTGTATTAATGCACTCTATCATATAGTAGACGTACTGAGTACTTGCCTATTTAATTGACGGCCCACTCCATCAAAATAACCTTTGAGTCTGCCACAAACAAGCACACACTTCTTTAGCCGAGACATTTTAAACTTTAAGGCCAAAATATAAAACCTAATTTATATGAACAGTATAATGTTCTAAGGATAGGTAACCACAATATTTTGATAATGACTTTACTTATATAACAACAAAGACGATGTATGAGAAAATTTTAAAAGAAATTTGATATTTGGCTATCAACGTTAAACGTCACATATCACGGTGAAACTATTAAAGTAAAGACGCCCTTGTGTCTGCCAGTGAACGCCTCTTGAAATTGCAGAGAAAATTCTAAGGCTGAGGTTTTGATGCTAGTCGGTTGATAAAGAAATTGTTCGTAAGTCATACTTATATACTTATAATAAATGATCCTTGCTTACGGAATTTAATTTATTTTTATATATTTTTAAAACGTCACAAATAAAGAAATGTTTCTTAATATGATTATCATAACACATAACCTTATATTGTAGTAACGTAGTCAATACTTGCGATTACTGTTACTTTGTGAACTTTTATTATTAATTCAGTTTGCGTATAATTTGCACTTGTTTGTTGTTGCACACACATTTTGTCCTTGCACTTTTTAATATTTACTATAAATAATTAATATTATCAGGGGTCAATTTGCCGAAATTCGTTAAATTTAAGAGTGGTGTTGGGTGTAGAGTTGGCAGAGATATTATATGTGATTTTTAGGAGAGAAGAAAGTGCTTTTGGAACTAAGAAAATACTATATTATGTTGTAGTGTAGCCCACACTGTTATTGTAAGTGTAGAATAGTCTAATAAAAGTTGTAGGAAGAGACTCTTATGTTTTCATTTTTATATATTGTCACCGTGTAGTGGCTGTGTAAGAATATTAATGTTGAATATCTAATATCGTCCCGTACGTGTAGTAAGAGGCGACAGAGGCAAACAGAAACATTATATAGGCAACTGTATCATCTTAGTAACAATCGCAAATGAAAAATAACTGCGGTTGCCAACCCGCCTGCCAAGCGAGGCGACTATGGCAAAATCCTCCGTATGGGGCTTTCTATAGGGGAGGCATATGTACAGCAGTGGTCTTTTATAGGCTGTAATGGATGGATGGATATTTCATTACCTGACCAGCTTTGCCTTTTTAGAGAATTTCCAAAGGTTGTGTATGACTTTCTCTTAAGTAAATTCCTTAAAAGGATCTACAGTAACCGATACGCAGACAGATTAGTAGTCACAGTGCTTTATTTTGCTTTACCATAGACATTGTTTATCGATACAGGTATTAGCTATTTTAAGGCATGACGTTTTTAAGAATAGTCTATTAATGTTTACTACATTAATTTGTTCTCGGTAACCTAACGCTAAGCGAAAGAGCCAATTGTCAAAGCTGAGGACCGAGTGTGGCAGCATCGTTTCCGGGGCACCTGAGATTTTGAGTGAGATTGAGAGGTTCTATTAGGGTGACCCCCCATGAGATGGAGTGACAACCTGGTAAGACATACAGGAAGTCGATGGATGCAGGTGGCTCAGGACCGTGCTTTGTGGCATTCCTTGGGGGAGGCCTATGTTCAGCAGTGGACTTATGAAAGGCTGTAATGATGATGATGAACCTAACGCTACAATACTCAAGGGAAGAATTAAGTAATATAGTAATTTGTCCTACTCAGTAAACACCCAATTACTGATTTTGACTTAACCCGGGATTCGAACCCATGATCAGCAATCACGTTTACGACCACCAGATTAACGAGGCAGTTGCAGTACAAGTATTATTACGGAAGTAAGTAGGTACGATATACAAACCTGATTATAAATAAATCACCAATAGCGTTTAAAATACTAACGTAATATTCTCAGTCCTATGTGCACCGACTGACAAACTGAACCTTTTCCGCGCTCCAGACGAAAATAGTAATCGACGTTTGACTAATAGTGAGCAGATGTCGCTCAAGGGAGCGACAAGTTCGCGTGTGTTTGAAATCTTCTAGCACTTTACTGTCTCGAGCTTTTTATGTACGAACTCCATATAGAATAGAATAGAATAACTTTTATTCAATATAGATTATTACATAATACTAACCGAAAGTATTTTTTTTTATTTACCACTGGTTCGGAAAATACCTCTGTCCTGGGAGGAACCAGCAAGAATCCCAGCGGGACTATTTTTTATATGATATAAAATTAAAGAATGTATAAAGGTGTTATTCTGTTCTGGACTGACTTGTGACCAACAAGAGATGCGAAAATCTAACAAGTTTTCAAAAAAGATGGAACGTTGCTTTTAGACTATTATTAGAGTTATTACTTTATATCCAATAAAAGTATTCTCATTACTTCAGTATATCAGTTTAATCGTGTTTCTAGCAATGCAATTTTACGGGTGATGATGATTATTTTGACAAGCCAATAACTACTAGAAATAGGATGATGAAAGAAACATCCTATAATCCGTACGTGAAGTCAATATTGGGCTCTGTTAGAAAATCAGAACTACGGTCATTTATTAAGTACAGCAGCAGTTAGCTAAAATAGGATATAATATAAGGACTTGAGTTGACTTCACACCAATTCTCTTGTCATTTATTTTTTTATCTCGTGTAATTACTTTTTCTTTGTGATTTCAAATAAAGTTTTATTTTTTATTTATTTTTCCTTTTATAATTACTTTACATTACTTATAATTTAATAGGTCAAGGAAGCGGTAATAGTCAAAAATTATTGTATTAATGGAAGTCACAAAGAACTTTTATAATTTAAAGTTTAAAATTTTCACAGTAACAAGCCAAAATATAATGTAAAAATAGTATTAAAATAAATATGCCTTTAAACAACGAAGAATTAAACACAGTAAATTAGAATTAAGCTGTATTTTAATAATCATATAATAAAGATTTGAATCTACAGTTGCCAAAAACAACATTATTATTTATTTACCCATTAATTCAACAAATTAAAATGTTAAATTAACCCACACACATGTCAGTGACCTACATTCTCCCAAATCAATCCACAACAAAACAATTTAGAAACAAAAACGCAACTAAATAATTCTCCAACACCATAAATTATTCAGACTAAACGCCGTTTGACGAGAACCGAATCAAATCTGGCCAGGAACCATAAATTCGGTTCGGCAGGAGCGGAATCAATGAATCAATCAATGAATCTAGCTAAAGATTGAGATATTTCACTCGAGGGGGCCCGATGGAGAACTGGCCGGGGATAGGGTGGTGCGGAGGGGGTGTTTACCGCCCGTGACGGATATATCCTCGCGTAGACAGCCGTCAATCACTCGCGATATGATGAGAATTAATATTTCAGAGCAGCGCGCCCGGGGAATCTTGATCGTTCATTCACGATACCTACTGCGAAATACAGAAACAGAATTGCTTCAATAAATACCACTTTTACTGTCTACGCATATTTTATGTTTTAATGATTTAAAGTATCTGTACACAATAACGTCATGATATTGAGATTTTAGGAATTAATTAAGAGGGGGAGCCGGGAGTTCCATAGCACAGGGTATCCTAGTTTGGGCCGTCTCGTTCCGTCTCTTACAAATTCATGTCCTCTCTTATAAACTTTGAATATATTTGTATCAGGTAAGTTACACAATGTACCATTTCTAGGAAAACTCAGTAAATATATTATACGTGGTAGAGCCAACCTGCAGCTATATATATTATGTAAGTAGAACGAATGTGTCGACTCGATCGGGTAAGGACCACGCTTTTACAGAATAGTGAGTGCAGTGAACTAAATACCATTTTTACTGGAAACGAGGGATTCCATCTTCATCCTCATGGGTAACAACGTATCTGCAAGATAGAAGTAGATGTCCATAGTACACAGTATTCATTTACCATTAGGTGGCCTGTGTGCTCACTGCTCATTTGCCACCCTTATTTCATTACGTGTTAATTTACCATGGCGGCGAAAAAACTTCTTGGTGGCATTTTGTATGTTATGTGTATTATATTGTGTACTATCTCTATATTAGTGGAAATAATTACGATTTAATAGTTTTATTTGTTTTTAATTTATTTGGAACAACAAATAGTTACACAATATGGTAATAATAACAGAGCCTTAAATACACTTGACTTATTAATTATGTATTATATACATAATTAATTAATTATGTATAACCCACACCATTATCTACAGGTTTATTGACGGAATTGTGTAACTAATATAATTCATTTTGTTGAAATAATTTATACTATAGTAAGTTTTTTTATTTAGAAATAAAATAAATTGTTAAATTTGGAAAAAAATAAATTGGAGTAGCTAGGTTGATTAAAAACTAGCTTAATACCTATCAACATTTTTATATGACATCGACTTAAGTTACGGCACACGAGTACATAATTCACCTGATGGCAAGTGGATGCTGTGGCCGGAAGAATGTAAAGAATTAAATATATTAACTTTGGCATCGCAATATATTTATGAAAATGCAATGTATGTACATAAAAACATAAATAACTTTAATAAGAATAAGGATGTTCATACTTTAAGCACTAGGAACAAATATAAGATTGTAATACCAGTTACTAGACTCCACAGAATCAGTAATTCATTTAAGGGGCAAGATAGATACGCTTTTACAACAAAATCCCAGAACATGTTCAAAGTTTGTCAATAAACAAGTTTAAAATTTTTACTAAAGAAAAGCTTTACAAAAAGAGTTATTATAATATCACGGAATACATGAATGAAAATAACCCCTGGGAATGAGGTGATCGCTGGTTCTATAAAAATTCATTTAAAATTTTTTTTAGATGAATTTTTATAGAACATAATTAGTGCCAACAAAATTATTGTAAGTGAAATATGCTTAAAAAAAGTCCCGCTCGGTTTCTTGCTGGTTCTTCCCAGGACAAAGGTATTTTCCGAACCAGTGGTAATTAAAAAAATGTCTTTAAATAAGTATTATGTAATAACATTGAATAAAAAATTCATAAAAAAAATATCTGCGAGTGCGGTCCTTATCCGTACGAGTCGACCCTTTCGTGCTGCAGTCAAGCCGCTGCAGCACAACTGTACCATGTAAAACAAAGCACAAAATATGGTAGAAAGTCCGCCCGAAGTACTCTTTATTTTAAACTGCATTATAAATAGCAAAAAAAAATATATTTGGAAACATTATCTAAAATCTGTCATCTAATCCTAAAGCAGTGTGGCACGCGCAGACCTACTTTTAATATTTTTTTTAAGATAAATTATTGAAACCGTACCTTTCTTTGACTTACTAAACAGTGGTTCAGTGTTTTTTTATAACGAACATTAGTAGTCACGACACGATGTAAAATAAATACGTCGATTCTTGTTGACACTTATTACATAACGCGTTTCAAAATATTGTTATTTAAGCGATAAGCGATTACCTTCATTTAGAATTCTGACCACTTCTTATTAAAAACATGATAATTTTTTTTAATTATAGCAAAGCAAACTAAAATTCCACCCGATGTTAATGACTCATCGAATGCTTGAATAAATACTCTCAATAATTCATTCTAAAAGGGCTGTCGCTTCAGCGCTATTGAGCGAAAGTATAAATATGTGAGATACCTATCCACAATTTACGGTCATCGGTTTTCTTTTTATTACCTAATCTGTGCTACTTGTCAAGAATTTGCCGCTATCAAAATTTGTCCTTGTGATGGCGACTGTCAAGTGTGACGATTAAGGCGGGTCCTACCTAGAATGGGAGAGACCAATATACATCAGTGAAGTTTTTCGGGTTGATTAATAGAAAGAAGAAAAGCAGTCCTATCAAGAAACTGTCAGCAAGCATTCAAAAAATTAAAGTGTTCTCAATATATATCTTTATATATTGAGAGGTGCTGATTAAGTCACTCCCCATGCAATGTGTCTAGTGTGTGGGATTTGCATTTGGCATACACGTATGGATTTCGGAACGATTTACTAGTTGACAAACGTAGTTTAGGTATTCAAAATTGTAAAAATATACAACTTTAAGTTACTAACATCAAAATGATTACATCAACGTCTTACGAAATACATGTGCACGTCAACGTGGAATCAATCAAGTCCGCCTCCCCTCAGTCAGAAGCGGCGGGTGGGGGAGGAGGGGAAGGCGCAGACGTGAGGGACCCTTGACCTGTCGCTGTTTACACTGCGGGGAAGGCCTGACGTTTGATTGATAGGTGCTGAGGTGGCCGTGTTTTTTTAGACTACAAGGTTTCGCGCTTTGCAAACTCAAGTTTTGTTTAGCGTTCTTCTTAAGTATAAGTTATAAAAACAGAATTTATATATATATATATATATATATATATATATATATATATATATATATATATAATATTAATCATAGAACTATGCAAATGCCAATTCTATAAATAAATACATTTAAATATGATCATATAATATGACCAATTTTATTTACAAACATAGGGATATTATTGAAATACGAGTCATTATAAACCGATGAATCCGAATAAAGGTTTTGTTTTAATTAAGTTATTTGTTTATTCTCTTATGTATAACACTACGGGTTTAATTTTGGTGCTAGTATATTAGCGAATCCATGATTTCAACACAGCGACAGTCATAATAAATCAAAACTTTAAAAGTACATGATCTTTTACGTTAGAAGAAAACTAAAGCAGTTCAAAATAAATTGCGCTAACTATAAATTTATTGTATAGGAAAGGTTTCACATAGATAACGTGATAGACACATGCTGCAACTATATATCTGTTATAGTTTTAGCACGAACGGGTCGGCTCGACCGGGGAAGGACCACGCTCTCACAGAATACCAGCGTAAAATGGCAGCTTAACGCTGCTGTGATTCGTATGGTGAGTGTAGAGAACCGGAGACCCTTTTTACTGGAAACGAGGAATTTTACCTTAGTCCTCACGGGTGACAACGCACCTGCATTTTGATTGGTAATCGAGGATAGATGTAGATGTCTGTGAAACACATCCACCACTTACCATCAGATGGACTGTGGGCTCGTTTGTCACGATAAATCCTACTCGTATTAAAAAAAAAAAGATAAAATATATCTGGCCTTAAAAACAACTATTTTTTATTATGTTCGGAATATATGTATATTGATATTGATTTCAAAAGCGATTTAAACTTATCATCTTAATTTTATAATCTTTTTTAGTGTAATTAAAACCTTTATATAATACTAAAAAAAATTCTACTGTAAACTTAGGTAAGTATTTTTTTTTAATATTCAATGGTACAATTTGTTCCTTAAATAATATTTTAGATCTAGTTGCTTCCTGAATAATTTGCTAATTTCTTAACCTAAAGCAACGCAGTAAGTAATCAAGGTAAATAAACAACAAACCTTATCAATTAATTCAATCAATAACACGACAAAATATGTTAGCTAAATGAAATTTGATTGACTTTGAAGGCCTTTTGATGTAATCCGCATTAATCACTGGTTGACTTTGTATCAAAAAAAACCATAATTAAATCGATTGTAACAACTCATAATCTCGGTTATAGAACCGACATTTTCACTTCAATGCATTGCGACCTTCGTACGGTGACAAGTGACCGTGAGCGATCAATTATAACCAGTCCAGTTATACAATTACTCACACAATTTAAAGTACACGTCATACGTCAATTAATGCTAAAATGTGTCAATCAGAGTCGGTAGGTACGACCGCGCACGTACCGAATTTTATATAATTAATCAATCAAAAGAGTCAACAATCTGTTATTAATTAAAATCGAGGTTTAACTCACATTCTAGTTACCTGCAGTGTAACATCAGATATAGATGGTGCTTACCTGTGAAAAAGAAAATAAAAATTATTATATTTCTTTGAATATGTTATAACACTCGTATTTTACACGTGGTAAAGTATAGGGCGTCCCTTGCCGACTTGACGCCCTAGAGCTAAAGTTTATTGACCAAATTGGCGATATATTGAAGACGGGCCAAATTAAAAGTACTCTTAACCGACGAGCATGTATGCGATATGGATGTAAAGGAGGCGGGAAAGGAGTGTCAGGATCGTTCCAAATGGAAGTCCGTAGTCTCTGCCTACACCTCTGGATGACAGGCGTAAGTGCTTCTGTTTTTGCCACAGACCATACTCTCACAGAATAACATCGTAAAATAGTAGCTTAATACTGCTGAGTTTCATCTGGCGAGTGTAGAGAACCGAAGACAGAAATTGTACTCTTTATTATTTACAACGCTTGCTCAAAACTATTAAGCAATAAACATCAAAGTTTCGTAGGAGGTACTTAATGTTATACTACATTTTTATAAAACTGAAGTAACAATCGAAATTACAGTACAACTACATAATGGTAAGTAGCTATAGCAGTCCACGGATACCTGCAGTCAACTTTAAAACAAAGAAAACTACAGATGCGTTTGTTCCTCATAACATAATGTTTCACAGCCTATAGTTATACTGGTTTCTATACCCTATAGACCGAAACGCAATAATGCAAGCACCGCTATTTGGCAGGATAAATAGGTAACAGGGATATCACTTCTGTAATATAGATATCTGAACAATTTGTTTTAAAAACTTCTAGTACAAATCGAACTACGTTACTGGATGAACACATACAGTATAATGGCGAATGTTATCCGAGAACTGTTCTGCAAAATGGAATACTTAACGTTTTACGGTTCTGAAGGCAATTATTAGAACGAGGCACTGAGAATTGTAATACGTTTTACGATTTTATTGCTGAATCAATGAAACCATTAATCACGACTCCTTTCTAAAACGCTGGCATATCACCTGATATTCCCCTGGTGTTGCAGATGTACATGGGCAACGGTGATCACTATCCATCAGGTGAGCCGTATGCTCGTTTGCTTCTACAAAACCATTTTAAATTTTATTGAAATATATTTAATAATTTAAGTTCTTTACTTCTTTGTTTAAGTTATCATCAGCTGTCCACCAAAAGTTATTAACAACGAATGGACACCATTAAATAAGGCTTATGTCAATAGCAGTGGCATGGTGCTACTAAATATACGCTTTGGAATGTGAAAACCAGATATAAAAAGCGTAAACTTTTAATATAGGTACTAATGTTCATCACGAATGAGAAAGCATCAAATATAAGTAATAAACTGTCTATAATAAAATCTTCATTAGTAAAATGAACGAATCAAAACATGAATGAAATTTTCCATAATATAATATATTCTGATCTGATCTGCTTTTAATTAAAAAAATACACATAATTGATAATATGTGAAATTATTCATTTAGAAATTCACCAATGGAATGCTAGCGTTTTTCACACAACCATTTACTTTTAATTGCACTTCTTTATTGTAACTGCCATATATGTTATTGTCATCTTAATTACTATGTTTTTGATCATTGCCCGCTTGCAACTATGTATGTAAAGTTTGTTTTATTTTACTTCTCTGATCCTCTCCTCGTATTTAATTTCATGGAAAACATTAGGGATGTTGTTTTACGAACGTCACCCTTTCCTTTTTGCATAAATAAAAAAATAATTTTAATTTATCAAGTCAAGAAATACTTAAAATATAAAAAGTATACATTCGATGCAAAATTTCCAAATCGTCGATCGCAGCGTTTTTTGATAAAACTCAGCGAATGAAACGAAGACATTCAGAAGTGAGAGAACCTTTTCGCTGCCACCTTCTACAATTCAGATAAAAGTGTTCTTATTGGAAGCGGCCGACACGGCTACGGAGTTATAGTCACACGCGCCGCTCCGTTATTGCCCTAACCGAATGGCCTATCTCCTATCTGCTGTCTCCTTCCCACTTGCCCAAACCCTAGGACAATGCCGGAGTGCTAAAATTTTATTCGTCTCACACGTGGGCTAGAGCCAGGCCTGCATAATGCAAAGTTACGTTAACTAAAAAGAAAGATAAGTGCATATTTATACTATCCCTACGCGATATTTCGCAGCAAGCGTCAGTGTAAAGCGTTCGATTACAATTTAATGTCGCGATGGCGGGCTGCGGCTCGAAATTTAGAATCTCGACCGCTCCTTTTTTCTCACACCGAAAGTAGACTTAGCGACATTGCGATAGAATTTGAAATCATATGGCACTAGTGTAATATATGTAGCCTGAGAGACGCTTCGATTCCGCAAAGGAGTCGTTTCATTACTGCAACGGAGCCTAGAAGTAGTCGCTGGTATGTGGTGGCACTCTGTCGTTGTATTTGTAGCATTAGCGCTGCAGTCGTGTTCATTTATCGCTTGGAGGAATATTTTACTTATAAAACTTGTATTAGAACTGAGGTTTGACAAAAGTTATACTTATAGTATGTTACCTTGCATCATCTGTTTTCCATTTAAGAAAACAAAGCATTAATCGGATCTAAATATTATTAGATTTTCAGATCCTAATTCTTAAAAGAAGGTTTTCAATAAACTTTCTGTGAACCTAAACTACCCATCATATAATGAAGTGAGCGAAAACGCAATAAAACCTGCAGTCATTTTTTTAACTTCTTTTGTAGGCCATACAAATATTTATTCCGTGTGGGATTGGAACTCGCGCACATAGCGCTGCACTCATTGCTGCGCCACTGCGCCACGGAACCATCCGTCCAATTTCTTTGTTTGTATTTTTATCTATATCGTTCAGTACTTAGCTCCTCATTTTCGTTCAGGTCAGGTTGAAAGACCGCCGTAAAAGTAAGCGGACAAGCTGGGTACATTTTAAAATTTATTTTAATTATCAGAAAATACTTTAACAAACAGAAAAAATTGCAGGCGCTTAGTGTGGCAGTGAATGCAACTCTGAGACATTACTTTGTCCGTCTATCACACCACTTAGGCACTTTAAACTTTGCTGTTATCACGAATCTGTTAATTCAAGTTACGGTTGAGACGGTCATTCCGTTAAAATCTTGTGGAAACCAATATGTGGACGCCTGAAGATCTACCTTACAGACACCTATGAGACCATAAACAATATAAATGCTCTTATGCTGTCAACGTTCGCTATGTTAATTCCAAAACAGTTATAAAATATAATTTATTACCATATAAATAAATATACGATCTCAAAGCACGCTAAAATATTTATTCTTTTAAATTCACTCAAAACCTATGATTCATCCGAGAGTTAACGCCATCAAAGAATTTCCGTTGAGACGATTTTCGGATGAAGTCATGCGTTGTTTCTTTTTATATTTATTAACGGTGCCAGGATTCTTTTTAAGCGATTGACACCCTTAAAACGTATATAGTGGTTCATCAATTAAGATCGTGTCCGCCCAAATATATTTTTTGGGTTGACAAAGTATTCTGCATGATTTACAAAAAATCCACGTGTAAAAAGTAAATCGATTTATAATTTAGAACGTTACAAAGCTCGCTTTTCGCTTTTTCGCTCTACGTTCCTACCACAGTCTTAACTATTTTGCAGGCCCAAGCAGCAATTCATCCACAGCTGTGTAGGTACTGATTTGAAGGAGTAAGAAAGCCAGTTCCATGGCAGACTGTGAATTATTCTATTTTAGTCCTCAGAGTCGAAAACAAAGCTGTGGCCTATGCCTACATTTTAACGAAATTAGCATAAAAAGTCTTTTGTTTTTACTTTGTTTACTGAATACGTATTTTATTTATTTATGAGTCTCTTGATGTCCTAACTATTACATAATATTGTTTAAAAATAAAAGAAAAAATATATATTGTTATTGCTAATGCTAAGGTCCGTTTTGGGATAAAGTCGAACTATACGACCGATTTTTTCTTTGCAATTTCTGTATTTAATTCGCCCAGAATTCTTTTGGGCGTCCTCTTGGTATCTTTCCGGACAGTCCTAACCACACCGTAACTCTTTGATTATACTTAATTTATATTAAGTGTGCAGAATGGCCTGCTTATTTATAATTCAGGCGCTGAGTATGTTTAAGACCATCTACAACATTGATTCTCTTAAGTATATTCTCGTTTCATTGCTTGTTTTTAGCTGGAAATTTAAGATGCTTTTTCCATTGTTCTTTGACTCGTTTTTTTTTTAAATTTATGTCGTTATTTCACTTATTATAAGCCAGTGCTTGACTACAATATCCTTTTGTTATATATCCAAGTTTGAAAAGGATAGCAAGAGTCCAAATTTTTTAGTCTCAAACATCACATTACATTTTTTATTAGCACATACGATCTTTTGTTTCGATGCGATTTACTGAACAGTTACTATGATTTAGTAAAATCATTAAAGTATTTTAAAAGACGGAACCGCAAAAGTACATTTAATAAAGCGATTGTACGAATTAATAATAGAGATGGTGCCGACCAAGGTACAGTCGACGAAATACTTCAGTCACGTCGCAGTCGCTCTGGCCTTAATGCCATTTCATTAATAAGCCCCACAGGAAAGTGGCAGATGTTTATATCGATAACACGTAATTTATCGATGTCGGTGAATGCAGCACTAAAGCATAGATTACAAAACCATTAAGTACAAATCATAAAACAAATGTACTTCTCTTATTATATATTGACGATTTATTTGAATTGACAGTGAAGGACCACGCTCTCACAGAATATCGGTGTTAATATATAATAGCAGCAGAATGTTACTAGAATTCATCACCATTCCTTTGCCGGAGTCTTCATTCTGACTTTTGTGTCTATAGGTAACAACATCAATTTAGCAAAATAAATACCTGATATATTTAGATTGGCATTCCTTTAGTCTCGGCATCCTATAGCAAGTCTAATTATAAATGTCTGATGCATAAATTATTATGTATGTAATATACACCGTATAGTGCCAGTGTAAGAATATCCACTGCCCCATATTGTCCCGTGGGTGTCGTGAGAGGCGATAGAGGGAAACTAAAAATGGAGTTGGGCAACAGCATCTTCCTGATAACATCTCAAAATAATAGAAAACTGCGTTTGCCAACTGGCCTACCGAGCGTAGCAACTATAGAAAGATGTGGAAATCCTCACTATGAGGCAATCTATGAGGGAAGCCTGGGTTCAGTAGTTGATATTTATAGGCTTTAATAGATGGATGTTATGGATGCATAAAGGACAATTTAATGATTGTCTTATTGTGAAATTTTATTTTAATTTTCTTTAAGATTTCGTCTGTTTTAAAATAACAATCAGCGTCTCTTTAAGAGCTAAATCTGTTAGAACATACGCCTTGTCTTTTATAATTATGAAAAATAAGAACTGAAATAAACTTATAATAATAAATCTGTATTGTCATAACAGACAGGTATTACAAAAACAAAATATATTTAAGAAACGTTTTAAGAAATACGTGATGCACAAAGCAGGTTTACGACTTAGGAATTAGGTATGTGCTTAAGTTAACATAAGAAATTTGTCCAACTTTGAACCTACGCAGACAAATACAGCAAACAGTTGCCAAACAGTAAGAAACAGCGGCGATGTGAAAGAGGCCCGCCACGTGGGCGTCACGCCAATTATTTACGACCGTAAAATTAAACATGTCGCTGTCATAAAACAAGAAAAATAATGCGTTATTCCTAATATTTTACGACCCAACCTGTAGGCGGCTGGGGAACAATAAATACGCGAGACGTCTCGTCGACACCTTTCCAACAGTAACACTACAAGAAATTTTTCGTTTCAAAATTTATGCTGTATGACGATTAATCAAAACGTAATGGCCAATAAAAATGGTGAGAAAGTCTAAATCGAGTCTGTTTCTAATTTTAGACACTTGGCCAGGTCAATAACAAAGACATAAATAAAGTATATTATTATTATTATTTATACGTCGTAGAGCCATGCTGCAGCTGTATTATGGTTGTAGCACGAATGGGTCGGCTCGACCGGGGAAGGACCACGCTCTCACAGAATACCAGCGTAAAGCAGCAGCTTAACGCTGCTGTGTTTCGTATGGTGAGTGTAGACAACCGGAGACCCTTTTAACTGGAAACGAGGCATTCTATCTTAGTCCTCACGGGTGACAACGCATCTGCATTTTGATTCTTGGTCGAAGATAGATGTGGATGTCTATGGGCCGCAGCAACCACTTACCATCAGGTAGACTGTGTGCTCGTTTGTCACCCTTATCCCATAAAAAAATCATCATCATCGTTATAACCCAGCATAAGCACACCTGGAAATAAAGCTTCAATGGACTTATGGAATTCTTGCATCATCTATCATCAATTTTTCGCTCAAGATAGTGGGGGTTGGCGGTTTCTGCGGTTGTACAGGCACGGTACTTCCACTTGAAAACTTATTTGCCAATCAGTTGTCCAGGTCCAATTCCAGGAATTAAACGTACCACTTTATGGTTCTTACTCGTTTAGTAACGTTAGTTTATCTTACTTTATATTTGTTTTCAAGGCAAATATCATCATCATCATTACAACCCTTCACAAGTCCACTGCTGAACATAGGCCTTCCCCAAGGAATGCCACAAAGTACGGTTCTGAGCCATCTGCATCCATCGACTTCCTGCATGTCTTACTAGGTCGTCACTCCATTTAGTGGGGCGTCGCCCTACACTTCGTCTACCGATACGAGGCCGCCACTCGAGAACCTTTTTCCCCATCTTCGGTTTTTCGAGCTATATGGCCGGCCCATTGCCACTTCAGCATACTAATCCGTTGGGCTATGTCGGTCACTCTGGTTATACTGCGGATATCCTCATTTATAAGTTTATCACGCAGAGAAGCCCCAACCATAGCCCTCTCCATAGCTCGCTGAGCGACCTTGTGCTTCCTCATACGGCCAGCAGTGAAGGACCACGTCTCAGTTCTACAGGTCATCACTGGCAACACGCACTTGTTGTACAGTACTATTTTTCAAGTTTTGAGGTATAGGTACCTGATTTTTTATTTGATTTTTGGAACTGAGGTGTTCGACGACCCGGTAGCCGTGGTTAAGTAAGTCATTATGTCATATTGAACCACGGCTACCTCCAGATTAAAATTATTCATTATTAGTGGGGAATATAAAATAAGTTAATATACGCGATAAAATTCGTAAAAACTAGTTTATTTAAATGAAGTAGATTCTTTTACTTTTTATGATATTAAATATGAATATGTCAAAATTTCGACGATCCAAATGGTGTGAAAATATGAAAAGATCTTATTTGAAATCAACAGTAGAAAACTGCGAACAGTTAAATGATAAATTTAAATATACAAAACGTCAAACTCATTGATAATATTTAGGCTTGATACATAAAAGACCACTTTGCAAACGCATATCGAAAGACGTCGTATTAATTGAATACGTTATAACCGACGCATTCTATTATCAACTCAGCCACAAAATCATACGGTCTATAATAGAAAACACAATGCTATTCAGTAAGCGCTGTACTGTGCGAACAACAAAATAATAATTCACACTATTCACGATTATGATAGGCGCCATTTACATTCAAATTAATACAAATACCAAATACGACTACGGATTTTATGTTTATTGATAGATGGGTGCTGATTAATTCAGTTTCGTAAGAGTTTAGTGACCTGGCAGACTGACGACTTAGTAGGCTGTAGGCAGCCGACTGGGACACTGACACAGCAGCCTTTTCCAAATACCTACAAGCATTACATTAATCAATGCTGAGTCTGCACAGTGGATATATTCAATTGCCTAATTGGACGTTTAATCAATTACAATTGTCTGTCGTAATACGAAATGAGATTGCGTCGATAAGTTCCCACTAGTTCAACCTATTAGTTCAATCGTTCATTCATCTATTGAGACTTTTCCCCAGTAGTTCTGCTAATTATTAACAAAAAAAGTAGTAACCAGACTCAACAGAGACAAGCAAGCAAAAAAAACAATGCAAGAGTGTATGCGCAAACTCAGGTGCACTCACTATTCTCTCACTCTCATAGTCTGATGAGACCGCAATCTAACACGACCGGAGAGTGATCAGGTGCAGAACCGACAACGGCATAACGTGCTTTCCGAGGCACGGGCGTGAAACACCGCCATCTACCCGACTCCTGGCTGACACTAAGAATTTCTTGAGAGAAAAACTCAATGACTGATTAATGGACAGACTCGGGATTCAAACCCGGGACCACATGATCAGCAGTAGCGCTTACGACCATTAGACCAACGAGGCAGTAATTTACACGGATGAGTTCATCACGATTGTTTATCGAAATGGATGTATTTGGCAAAGGTGACTATCACTTACATTATGCCATCATTTATTACCATTATAAAAATTAGGACGGCTTGGTTGGAGAGTTAAGGTCCCCAGGTTCGAAACGCTCGGAAAAAGTATTTGTTTAGGCTACAAATAGTTGCTCCTCGTCTGGATTTTGGTCCTTGTGCAATTCATGTATGCAAAACGTCTCCACAATACAGAACAAAATCCTTGTGTAGGGGGTAACGAAACACAAAAGAAAAACGTAATTGTTTTACGCCCCATAACACATGGACACGGTAACAGTAATGAATACCGGTACGGTCGCATTCAGAGGATAATTATTACTAGCATGCCACAAGCGCGAACGTACATCGCATGCTCCTGATGTATCATACGTCGACGTCATCTATTATGGCGCGCACAGTGCGCTTATCGCAACGCGAAGCTGCGAATGAGATAAAACAGGTGGAGTGAATTACTGCCCCGCTGATGTATGCAACGTTGCATACATCAGTTGCAGTATGAAAATGTGCAGAGGTGCCTCGGTAAATACGCGAAACCGCCGGTCAATCAGCGGGACGATTCGTTGCGATGAATGTTTGGGCGCGGCAAACAACGGTCGGCTACAATGAGAAAATAATAAACTTCGCACAGAGATGTGATTGTTTGGTTGATTAAAATTACATCAGCACTCGGTAGCGTAGTGGCTAAGCGCTTGGTTGTGACGTTATGGGGAACTTTACTGTGAGAAGAAAAATAAGATGTAGGTAATATGTGAATGAATAAGAAAACAATGCATAGACATTTTATCAAATTGATCTATCATTGCCGTGTAGTGGCGATCAAGAATATTCACTACCCCATATCCTCCCGTGTGTGTCGTAAAAGGCGACAATGGGAAACAGGCAGGAGATGGGCAGCAGCATCTTCCTGATAATAGCCAAAATTACAATAAAAAAACTGCTGTTGCCAACCCGCTCGCCAACCGTGGCAACTATGGCAAATACCCCCCAATGATTAGAGCAACAAACAGACGGCCCCCAGTCACCGGCGGCCCCGCTATTCCTTGCTACGGTGGCGACCATGGTAACGGCGGGGCAGGGGGTGCTAAGAATCTCCGGTGGAGGTTCAGTTGCCACCTTAGATGACTCGACCTGGCAACGTACAACGCACGCACCCTGAGGACTGACGAGAAGATCGTGGAACTGGAAGAAGAGATAGACAAGTTGCGCTGGCATATTATAGGATTATCCGAAGTCCGAAGAGAGGGGGAGGACACGGTAATCCTCGAATCCGGCAACTTGCTCTATCACCGGGAGGGCGACCGGACCGGGAGGCTGTCCCAAGGAGGTGTCGGATTTATCGTCCACAAGTCTCTCGTTAACAACGTTGTAAAGATCGGGAGTGTGTCGCCGAGGGTTGCGTACCTTATACTCAGAATCACCAAACGGTATTCGCTGAAGGTTATACAGGTTTACGCACCAACCTCGACACACCCCGATAAGGAGGTGGAGGAAATGTATGAGGATATCTCTAGAGCCATGCATGTCTCCAAAACCTGATATACGGTGTTAATGGGAGACTTCAATGCAAAACTAGGCACACGAGAGAACGGTGAGCTGAAAGTAGGGAAATTTGGAACGTGGCAACGGAAACCAAGGGGCCAGCAGCTGGCCCACTTCATGGAGTAAGAGGGACTCTTTATGATGAACTCTTTCTTCCAGTAGCGGCTCCACAGGAAGTGCACCTGGTCGAGCCCCGACGGTTCGACAAAAAATGTGATTGACTTCATTATGACGACCAGACGACAATTGTTCAGTGATGTCTCAGTGATCGCGAGGGCGAAAACCGGCAGCGATCACCGAATGGTTAGAGGCACACTGAACCTAAACGTTAGGTTGGAGAGGTCTCGTCTAATAAAGTCAACGCTCCGTCCCCCTCGTGCTCTGTTCCAAAGTCCCGAAACCTTTCAGCTCGAGTTACAAAACCGTTTTCAGTGCCTAGAAGACTGCAATGAAGTGGACGATATGAATGACAAGCTCGTGGAAACTGTCCATACGGTCGGAGCTAAGTTCTGCAAGACCCGCCGCAGAAGAACACAAAAAGTCTCCGATCACACTCTTAATCTCATAGCTGTTAGACGGGAGATGAAGCTACATTCTTCAAGAGATTTGACAGCACACAGGCAACTGAACATATAGATCTCCAAATGCATGCGGCGAGACTTGCGCAACTTCAATACAGCTTGTATTGAAGAAGCGATCGAGCGGAACCAAGGCTCCAAAGTCTTTGCCAGAGATCTGTGTGCCAGAAAGAGCCAACTGTCAAAGCTGAAGAACGAATGTTGCAGCATCGTTTCCGGGACACCTGAGATTTTAAGTGAGATTGAGAGGTACTATGGGCAGCTGTACACGTCATCGTTGGAGCCACACGCAAGTGTGAGTAACGATCCAAGAGCGAGTCTTATCCGACACTATTCCGAAGATATCCCGGACGTCAGTCTGAGCGAGATTAGAATGGCTCTCCAGCACCTTAAAAACGGCAAGGCCCCAGGCAAGGACGGCATTACAGCGGAGCTTCTGAAAGCGGGTGGAAGACCGGTACTTGAAGTCCTTCAGAGGCTCTTTAATTCCGTCCTCCATGGTGGCATTACACCGGAGGCGTAGAGCAGAAGTGCGGTGGTCTTGTTCTTCAAGAAGCCTTTCTTGCTGACAACGCTCTCACAGACCGATTTCCCTTCTGAGCCGCGTCTACGTGCTGTTTTCGAGTCATTACGAATCGTCTCGCGCGCAGACTTGACGACTTCCAGCCTCCCGAACAAGCCGGTTTCCGAAAGGGCTTTAGCACCATAGACCACATACATACCCTTCGGCAAATTGTACAGAAGTCCGAAGAGTACAATTTGCCACTATGTCTGGCGTATGTGGACTATGAGAAAGCCTTTGATTCCGTCGAAATTTGGGCGGTGCTGCAGTCCCTTCAGCGGTGCCAAGTTGACTGTCGGTATATCGAAGTGTTGAAGTGCTTGTACAGTAGGGCTACGATGGCTATCCGAGTACAGAACCAGAGTACGAAACCTATCCAATTGCAGAGAGGTGTAAGACAGGGTGACGTCATATCCCCGAAACTCTTCACCGCTGCATTGGAAGACGTTTTCAAGCTTCTGGACTGGAAAGGATACGGTATCAACATCAATAGCGAGTACATCACTCACCTTCGATTTGCCGACGATATAGTCCTTATGGCATAATCGCTGGAGGACCTAAGCACTATGCTCAATGACCTCAATAGTGTTTCCCAACGGATAGGTTTTAAGATGAACATGGACGAAACAAAGATCATGTTTAATATCCATGTCACACCTATGCCGGTAGTTGTTGGGAACACTAAGATCGAAGTTGTTGACGAGTATGTTTACCTGGGACAAATAGTCCGACTAGGTAAGTCCAACTTCGACCGAGAGGTCAATCGACGGATTCAACTCGGCTGGGCAGCGTTCGGGAAGCTACGACACATCTTCTCGTCAGACATACCTCAAAACCTTAAAACGAAATTGTACAACCAGTGCGTGTTGCCAGTGATGACTTACGGATCTGACACGTGGTCCTTCACTGCTGGCCGTATGAGGAAGCTAAAGGTCGCTCAGCGAGCTATGGAGAGGGCTATGCTCGGAGTTTCTCTGCGTTATAAACTTAGGAATGAGGATATCCGCAGTAGAACCAGAGTAACCGACATAGCCCAACGGATTAGTAAGCTGAAGTGGCAGTGGGCCGGCCATATAGCTCGAGGCCACATAAGGTTCTTGAGTGGCAGCCTAGTACCGGTAGGCGAAGTGTAGGGCGACCCCCCACGAGATGGAGTGACGACCTGGTAAGACATGCAGGAAGTCGATGGATGCAGGTGGCTCAGGACCGTGCTTTGTGGCATTCCTTGGGGGAGGCCTATGTTCAGCAGTGGACTTATGAAAGGCTGTAATGATGATGATGATGATGATCTATCAATAAATACTAGATAATAATTTTTTTGCGTGGTAGAGCCATGCTGCAGCTATATTACTAGTATAGTTGTATCACGAATGGGTCGGCTCGACCGGGGAAGGACCACGCTCTCACAGAATACCAGCGTCAAATAGCAGCTTAACACTGCTGTGTTTCGTATGGTGAGTGTAGAGAACCGGAGACCCTTTTTACTGGACAAGAGGCATTCCATCTTAGTCCTCACAGGTGACAACGCATCTGCATTTTGATTCGCAAACGAGGATAAATGTAGATGTCTATGGGCCACAGCAACCACTTACCATCAGCTGGACTGTGTGCTCGTTTGTCACCCTATCCTATAAAAAAAATTTAGTGTATCTAAGTTTTTTAAGACACCGCGCCGGTTAAAGGTCAAGAGCGATACAAATTCATTGATACTTAATACGCCTAAAGTTGGGTTACGCGCTGACGCTACACGTGCAACATTTTTTTTAACTTCTTTTTAATTTTGAAAATGAAAAG
This sequence comes from Parnassius mnemosyne, assembly GCA_963668995.1. Lineage (NCBI taxonomy): Eukaryota > Metazoa > Arthropoda > Insecta > Lepidoptera > Papilionidae > Parnassius > Parnassius mnemosyne. Next base: position 5,526,140 of record CAVLGL010000035.1, on the reverse strand, counting down.
TTTACTTTCAAAAGAAACATCTATATTATAGGAATCTACATCGTTTCCATACACCCCATTATTTTCTTCACTGTTAAAAAGTCAGTCGGTCATACCATTTATACCACGTGGAAAAATTTGTTGTTAAAATTAGGATTCATCTATTTCATCAAATTTATATTTTTAAGTAAACTTTCTATACTCAAATAATAAATCAAAAAAAGCAAAAAATAAATAGAGCAATTTTAGTTATTTTGAAATTCAAATCATGTGCACCCTTCCTTACGTGTTGTAATTATCAATGAATTCGTAACGCTCTCGACCTTGAAGCCGGCTGCTATGTAAAAACTTGAAATTAATGTAATTATTATATTAATAGATTAGATTAATTTTATACTACTCGTATGTCAATAAAGAGCCGTGGCAGCTCAGGGGTTAAACGCTCGCTGTAAATTTCGCAGTACGCGAACAACCCCGGTTCGATCCCCGCCGGCACCAATGAAATTGTTAATTACACTTTTGAGTGCTGATTTACCACATGCTGTCTGAGAAATAAGAAAAATAATATTTCAAAGACGTGAAGTTCGTTAACGCGCATTGGGGCAGTGTAGCGGACTAAGAACGTCTTAGAATTGAGAGGAGGCCTGTGTCCAGCAGTGGGACGTATATAGGCTGTAACTTTACTTTACTTTGTCAATAAATAAAATGCAAAATTAAAAATAAAAAAAAAACACAGGCGTACATTTTTCCTATACTGCTACATTTTAATTAAAATTGTTGTTTTACTGATATGAATAAGTACATTCTATACATCTGTGGTCACAAATCACCAATACAAAAACAAGAAAGATAACCTTTGTCATTTCAACTAATTAAGGCGACAATTATTGAAAATCCACCTGCAACTACTATCTCCAGCCCCCCCTCCATACTACCACTAAATGTGGGGTGCCACTTAAATCTGTCATCTGGCAATCCGCGACGAAATGTTAAAGGTGACTGGCCCATTGCCAGCCGTGAGAAGCACGCCGGCATATACTGATCTTTGTCTTATTAACGCTTCAAATTGAAACGCTAGAATACCTACGGCGTAAGAGACGACTCTAAACGACTTCTCATTACAATGTATATTTCTGGTTTAGTTCAACAATTAAATTCTTTATATGCACACAACTCTCAATGTACTATCAACAAATCAATATCATCGATATGTGATAGAAATAAAGCCTAAAACTAGCTTTAACAATTATAAACGAAAGTGTCACTTTGTAGGTAAAGTAACTTTTGGCTTGGCTTTAGACGATCCGACATGGTTCGCGAACAAAAGTATCAAATAATAGTCATGATCTACTATCTGAGTTTAACACTAGTTTAAAACAAAATTACCATGTGTTCGATGAAGGAAAATATCGCGAGATATTTTCCTTCATCGAACATGCATGCAAGATAAAAAATCTATCACGTGAAGTCCGCTATAAAAACTCCCACAGAGGTGAGAGAAGGCCTGTGCTCAGTTGTACAGGTATATATGTTGTTACTGTTACTATTGTGGTATATTTTGATTTGACCACAGTGATAATAGTAGATAATTTATCGACAAAAAGGATCTTATATCTGCTACAAATTAAAAGTAATTACATTAGGCGTCCAAAACACTCCTTAAATCTTTCTCAATATTCTTTAAATATTTATCGTATATTGGTGTCTCCTTAATACACCTACTGTTTTCTTTTGACTGCCTCGTTGGTCTAGTGGTTGTAGTAGTGCGACTACTGATCCTGGGTTTCGAATCCCGAGTCGGGCCAAAAATAAATTAGTTATTGAGTTCTTCCATCAAGAAATTCTCAGTAGCTGCCCGGAGTCAGGAAGCTGGCGGTTTCTCACCCCCGTGCCTCAGAAAGCACGTAAAGCCGTTGGTCCTGCGCCTGATCGCTCTCCGGTCTTGTAGGCTTACCGCCCCATCGGACTATGAAAGTGAGGGAATAGAGAGTGCACCTGTGCTTGCGCATACACTTGGGCACTATAATCTTGTCCTGCGCCGATGGCTAGTCTCCGTTGAGACTGGCTGCCGTGACCGAAATTCGGTCTGGAGGACGTTATTATTACTATTTCCTCAAAAATAATTTTATAATTGAGGAAAAGACTTTCTAAAATACTAATTAGATCCAATATTAATATATCTTTGTTAAAAATAATTCCTATGCAAGAACTTAAATGTTAATAAATTTCAATCGTTCCTTGCAATATTGAGTTGTCAAAACTCTAAATTTGATCAATGCAATACCTTAGCAAGCATCTCAAAGTAAGACGAGTGCCCTGTCCGTCCGTCTTACATGTTTACTTCTGCACAACGTTCCGCAAGCCGTTCCTTTGAAACTTTAGTTTCATACCGCCGACAGTTCAAACAGCGATATAATTGGACGTAGGAACAATTACGTCTACAATCCGAGATGAAATATTCAACGCCATCAATTGGAGATCGCGTTGCCAAAGTGGTGAACTCCTGGCACCGATCTCGCTTCACGCGTCACGCTGAAAGCGAATGGAGGAAGGAAATAGAAAAATTATTGCCGGCAATAAAGTAAGTCATGTAAGAATTTTCTATTTTTATATAACAATTTGCAGATCATTTTTAAACAAGGGTGATATTACGAGTATCAACCAAAAAAAAAAAGAATCGGACTGCAAGTGGCAAATGAAAAATTTACTTTCGATAAGTATAATCTCTAATATAATCTCTAATATAATCTCTTGAATAAAAAATATTCTAATGTACTCACTACGGAGATCTATTGGATACAATCCTGACATACCTTCAAGAAAAGAGCGTAGGTACTCCTTTTTAAAAGGCCGGCAACGCATCTGCAATTCCCTCCCTGGTGTTGCAGTTGTTCATGGGCGGCGGTAGTCACTTACCATCAGGTGAGCCGCATGCTCGTTTGCCCCCTCTCCTATTAAAAAAATATACTCTGCCACTCTTGCTTTTACACATCCTACGCATAAGCTCGTCGGTGATGGTTAGTTATGGTAGTAAAAACAAAAAACTTAACAGTTTCCCTGTTCGCAAAATAAACACAAGTAGTTAGTATATTGGATTATCCCTATGACACAATACAGTGAAATGGTCAATTTGTGCCATTTTGGCCATCCAGTACCGACTCTGTCATTCACTTACCGTTACAATTACAGCCTGTCAAAAGTCCACGGCTGCACACAGACATAGGGTTCTTAGAGGGAATTTTTGCCATAGTTGCCACGCATGACTGGGGGGTTGACAACCGCAGTTTTCAATTTTTTTTTGTTTTTATTAGGATGACTCTGCTACCTATCTCCTGGTTTATTTCCCACTGTTGCCTCTTATGATATCCACGGGACGACATGGGGTAGTGGATATTGTTGCATCGCTACTACACGTTAGTGGAGATTTACATATGCAGAATTAATTTTTCTTAGTGTTATGCCGTCACTGTTAATTATAATTTTTGGAACTTGGCGATTAACTGACTATCTGGAGTGGACTAACTTGTATTACAGACAGTGTCCATTCCTTTTTTATTCTTATTTATTACTTATATCATTTCCCTATCTCCCGTTCCTTTCCTCTCCCTTCATTGATGGCGGTATAATCATCATAATTAAATAACAAATCTAGAATTCTTAGTATGAGAATCAAAGTAAAAATATCCAACACTACGATGACAAACCTGAACATAATAATAATCTAATCGCGTACATGCAGAAAATTGTTCATTCAGTATTTCTGTTATTTTTTTAGAAACCATATTTAACACTTCACGATCAGCCACTAATAAAACAAGCGGGCAATAAAATAAAGTAGCGTAAATCGGGCAACGGTATAAAAATTACCAAACAAAATGTCGCCGAGTGTAAATCAGGGAACTAATAAAACCCGATGGGCACGAGTCAGCGCGGTTGCCACGAGACATCGCCTCGCCTCCAGGTATTCGTTGCGCTAAAAGCGCTATTTCGGTCGCCTGAGTGACGAACGCAATCACGCAATACAGGCTGTGATATATTGTTTGTTTTGTTAAAGATTATTGTATATTTTTTTGTGTTGTTTATGTCGCCCATAGACACCTACATCTTTCTTCAATTAAGAATTAAAATGCACAAGCATTGTCACTCTTAAGGACTAAGATGGAATGCCTCTGATTCAGTAATAGTTCTCACACATACCATACGAAACACAGCAGTATTAAGCTGCTACTTTACGCCGGCATTCTGTAAGAGCGTGGTCCTTCCCCGATCGAGCTTACCCATACGTGCTACAGCCATAATATACCTGCAGCGTTGCTTCACCACGTAGAAAACAAAAGCAAAAAAAAAATAATAGTTTTAATCTTGATAATAAATAATCCGAGTGATGGAGAAGATGTATGGATGTTGAAGAGAATCTATCACTTAATTTAATACCGTGCGTGTTGTAAGAGACAACAATTGGAAATGCCAGAAAGATCTTACAACTTTCAATAGATGGCGTTTTAAACATCTATTTACGACTAGGAAAATATCCAAGCCGACCACAGGAAACAGAGCAACAATAGAGCCAAAACATTCTCTATATGGAGAAAGGCCCGTCATATCCATCAGTGGATTTTTCGATCTTATTAAGAAAAAGTATTATTTTTTTTTCGCAAATACATGAAATAATATATTTGTATGAAATATAAAAACGTGTTAAAACCTAGTTTATGAGCTATGTGATGTTCTTTTAGTAATCTACAATCAATTTAGTAAGGGCTAATTTTGCAATCACTAGATAAAATTAATCGATCGAACAAATTATGACCTGAGGGTAATATAAAAGTAAAACAATTGGACTTGAACAAACTATTTTATTCACACAACTGTTAAATATTTTTAATTTGTTTATGCTGTATTTTATTTGAGCAGTAACTTTTATCTGATGTTTAAAAATCGGCCTTAAATGTTTAAAAATGAATTGATAAGTTATTTTAGTTTTTGTTTTCGCAACAGAAGACAATGTTGATAATGATGATGAATGATGACCCGGATCCGCCTGAATAGGATTTATTACTGTGCCGTTATTTAGATTTAAGTTAGTCAAAGACTTTATGGTAACAATTTCTCGTTTAAAAAAAATCTATATCATTTTCAGAAAAATACAGCTTAGATACTTCGTGGCATTTCTCTCTGTATGTTCGTAAACTTTCATCACAATTGTTTCATCCATTCCGAAGATCAGCCCGGAGAGACAGACAGACAGACATTTTTTTAAATGGTTTATTTATGTCTTAATAGTATGCAAGTAATCCCCTGAACTTAGTAGAAGCCAGTTATTTTAATAGTTCAGACAGACAATTCAATTTTCTTCATAGACAATTTACGTGATCTCATTAGAAATTATTTGTGTATCTGATAAGAATGATTTAAAGTACAATGTGAATTTAAACTGACGACCTCGGGTTTCACAACAGTAACCGCAAACCATTAGTGTTGAAGTTTGCCTTGTTATCAAGCTAAGATATCGCATTCAAATAAAACTTCAGCCTGTATACAACAAGTTTAAATTCTCCGTCTAAGAGGATTCCAATTGGTCGTAAAGTTTATAAAGATTGGACTTAAATACTGGACAGTAATTTTATTAGGAATCTTAGATCCTAATATACCAACGAGTACATAAAAGTATTTTTAATGATGAAAACGTTTGTAGTTTTAACTCTAATAAAGTAGGTAGATCATTGAGGATGTGTAAATATCAACATTTTTAAAACTATTTCAAACCTAGAAATAGGAGTACTAGAGTAATTTCTTGTTTCAGCAATATAAAAAAAATATGTAAAGAATTACATAGTGAAATTGTGATAACGATACAGAGAACATGTTGATATGGGCGAACAAATACTGGATACCGACAAAAGGAACATAATACAGTGTAGACTCTATATATAACAAAGTGATATTTTACGAAAATCTCTCTAAAATGTAAAAATTGATTAACTGTGGTTAATTTACCCAATTACTCATTTAGAAGGCAATAAACATTTACCTAGTGGTTTTTAATGCGATTATTGGAAAATTTAGCTTGAATACGATGCTCCCATCATATCCCAAGATATGAATAAAATACCAGAAAATCAGTAGTATAGTAGAGCCATGCTGCAACTATATAATTAATATAGTTGTAGCACGAATTGGTCGGCTCGACCGGAAAGGACCACGCTCTCACAGAATACCAGCGTAAAATAGCAGCTCAATGCTTCTGTGTTTCGTATGGTGTTTCTACAAACCAGAGACCCTTTTTAACTGGAAACAATCCATTCCATCTTAGTCCTCACCGGTGACAACGCATCTGCATTTTAATTTGTAATCTGGGATAGATGTAGATGTCTATGGGCTACAGTAACCCCTTACCATTAGGTGGACTGTGTGTTTGTTTGTCACCCCTATTATATAAAAAAAGTTAAAATATTGGAACTACAAAAAATGTCAGACATGGATAACAGACTACACACCTAACAATAATATGTAATAATTAGTCCCTCTTTCTACATCAACGTGAGAGTCCATTTCTGGACATGGATAGTTCTCATTATAGCGGATTAGCGATCGCAGTATTGACGTCTTGTACCTTTGACCTGCTGCCCCTCGCCAGTCTGGGTACTGCTCTTAACGGAAGCCTAATGTTTCCCATTATCATCTTTTATGACGGAACGGGATGAAAGATTCTCTGACTCCGCCACTATACGGCATAATTTAAATTTAATAATTTTGTACAGCCGACTTCAATATAAATTATTAAGAATAACTCAAAAACTATTGGTCTGACCTTGATCAAATTCATATGGGACGTCCTCCCAAACATCTAAGTGAGCTTGCGTTACGTTCGAACGTGCACGAGTGACTCAAAAATTCAAATAACAAAAAGACGAGGTACGCAAGACAAGCAAACGACTAGATCATTAAGTCAACAAGAAGAGGTACCTGCGTATGGCCCTACCGCACACAGGTAGCCTCGCATTTAAATTCGTATTTCGACATGAAAAGTCAATTAGTTCAGCCTGTGGGGCGAGCAGCGCCATCTTTTAATTGCCATTGACAGCTGCGCCGGCGCAAATGAATTCAAGTGCGGCAGCGGACGTGGGTGTTCGGGGCGCTTTAAGGTTTGTACATGCACTTACAATTTTGTCTCTTAATTATTTGCATTGAACAATTAATGTTATGACTGACCACGTTTTATACGTAGTAAAACCACGCTGCAGATCCTTGCAGTACGAATGGCACAACCGACAGTGCGCTACACGCTCTCACAGAATACTAGTGTAAAATGACAACTTAATGCTACTGATTACATAATATGTAAGTGTAGATACCCGTGTAGTGGAGGTGAATGATGTGAATATCCACTACCCCATATCATCCCGTGGGTGTCATAATAGGCGACATAGCGAAACAAATCAAGAGATGGGTAGCAGCGTCTCCCTAATAACGACAAAAAATAAAAACTGCGGTTGCCAACTCCCTTGCTAAGTGTAACGACTATGGTAGATATCCTTCCATGAGGCAATCTACGGGAAAGGGTGACCATATGGGTCAGCAGTGGACTTTAATAGGCTGTAACGGTAAGTGTAGATAGCCGCAGAATCTTTTTACTGGTAACAAGGCACTCTTATCTTACTCCTCAGGAGTGACGATGCATTTTGTACTTTTTGTCTTTGGGTGTCCATGGACTGTTGTTGCCTCTTATCAGGTGGACTGTAAGTTTTATTGTCGCTTCAGTTTTATAAAACAAAATGCGATGTGTCTTTTTATAAAAAAAAAAAATTTAATTGAGTGTTAATGGCACGTTCCCATGTAAGGAGTTATAAGGTTGTCAGCAAGTTCAATTATTTTAAATATCGCCGTACATCGTAATACACGTTGCAGACATGAACAGGCATTCCTTATTTGTGTAGCTAATTTGTTATTTATTGAAGTTATTATTATTAAAAAAAATTACAACCATTTTTTAATTTTTGTTTTTTGTCTTGACAAATGTGAACAACATACAAATTTTCAAATAAAGGCACTTAAAGCTACAACCTATATAAGTCCCACTACTGGGCATTGCCTCCTCTCACTTCTGAGAGGTTTTTAGGACAAGAAATTATCAGCCGCTCTGCTCCAATGCGTGTTGTCGGACTTCACATGTCTTCGAAAGATTTTTTATATTGCTCATACATGCGTTCCTCACGATGTTTTCTTTCACCACCGAGCACGTGGTAAATCACACACAGCGCTTAAAATTACAAGTAAAAATTTCAATCGTGCCGTAGGTTCGTACCACTATAAGCAATTGTGGCATAATAATATCTACTACGGAGTTTACAGCTTCTATATTATCTTCAAGGTCATTATCATAATATGACTAACACTCTTTATCTTTATCAGCTCGTTAACGCCCGCAGTGGGATATGGGCCTTTTCGGATTTGCCTAAATAGTCCAAACTAGCTGAACTGTTTTACTGAAAAAAAATGTCTCGCGGGTTTTATTGCTGGTTCTTCCCAAGATAGACGTTTTTTTCTGAAGCAGTGATAAAAGTAATATAACGACTATCATCAATAAGAATTACTTGTAATCCATATTAAATAAAAATTATACCATTCTATTCTGTCAAATACGTCACGCGTACCTTTGTCGATGTTGGTTTATTTAACATCTGGTTTAGAATTTTTCTTTGTGCATAACGCTGGATTCGATCTAACATAGGATTTGCGGTATAGTCGCCATGTACGCAAGCAACTAAGCTAATGCAATTGAGCAGTACGCAGTTGTATGGTAGATTATAAGTTCAACACATAAACAAATTACGTAACAATGTATTTTCCCGTCACTCCTCGAGTCTACTACCTATATATTTACTGTGTCGAGTCACCGCTTTAAAAGAAACCGACCAACATTCATTATTACTTTGTCTTGTCAAATTTATTATGCTGCGACGTGAATATCAGTTCGTTACGTGTAACAGGTGTAACGTTATTTATAGCAAGTTGCCCGTCTCTATTTATTCACAATTGTAATTGACACGAGTATTAATTTTGCATTATTTTCGATGTTTATTCGATACAATGGCTCAAGTGGGAGACGAAAACGTATATAAATTAACAATTTGCTGGACATTTTTGACGTCGGGGAAGAACAATTTTGCATCGAGAAAAAAATATTTCAACTTTCGCTGCGTAGTGGCGGCATAACAAATTCCAATACAAATACACCATATCGATATCATAGTTAGAGGCGTCAGAGAGAAACAGAAGATAGGCAGTAGCATCTTCCTGATAACAACAGGTTGCTAACCCGCCCGGCAAACGTAGCAACTATGGCTAAAATACCCCCAGGAGGCAGTCTAAGGAGGCCTGTGCTTTGCAGCGGACTTCGATAGGCTGTAAAGAATGAACGAATATTTTTTATAGAATAAGAGTGAGAAATGAGCTCCCAGTCTATCTGATGGCAAATGTTGCTACGTCTATCCTAAATTAAGAATCAAAATGTAGATACGTTGTCACACCTGAGTGCATTGCCTCGTTTTCAGTAAAACGTAAAAAAAGTTCTCTACGCTCACTATACGAGACACAGCAGCATTAGATTGATATGTTGCGCTGGTATTCTGTGAGAGCGTGGACCACAGACTGCCTCACAATGCAGATATTTGCCATAGTTGCCACGCTTCGCGAGCTGGTTTTATTTTCTAGTCGTTATTAGGCAGACCCTGCTGCCCATCTACTGGTTTATTTCCCTCTTTAACCTGTTACGACACCTATAGGTCGATATAGGTTAATGGATATGACATTACACGGTCATGAAATATATAAGATTAGCTGTTCCCCGCGACTTCGGCCGCGTGTGATTAATTACGATTGGATTTCATGGGTTTCAATTTTTTTTTCGCGGAAACCTACTCCTTTTTCGAAAATAAAAGTAGCCTAAGGTACTACTTAAAATATCAGCTATCTGCCAGTGGAAGTCCGGTCAAAATCGGTCCAGCCATTTCGGAGATTAGCCGGAACAAACAGACAGACGTTTTTTACGTGGTAGAACCATGCTGCAGCTATATTAGTAGTATAGTTGTAGCACGAATGGGTCGGCTCGACCGGAGAGGGACCACGCTCTCACAGAATACCAGCGTCAAATAGCAGCTTCATGCTGCTGTGTTTTGTATGGTTAGTGTAGAGAACCGGAGACCTTTTTTACTGGAAAAGAGGCATTCTATCTTAGTCCTCACGTGTGACAACGCATCTGCATTTTGATGCGCAAACGAAGATAAATCTAGATGTCTATGGGGCACAGCAACCACTTACCATCAAGTGGACTGTGTGCTCGTTTGTCACCCTATCCTATAAAAAAACAGACAGACAGACAGAAAGACAGACGGACAAAAATTTAAAATTTTAAAAATCGTGTTTTTGTTATAAGCACCGTATATACCTTCATATGCATATGCATATGCATACGCATAGTGAAAAGCTGTTATTTCGACATTACAAACAGACACTTCAATTTTATTTATTTGTATAGATTAATATATACGAAATATATTATTGATCGGATTGCAGCAACGAAAATATGCAATATGCTGTAGAGCTGTTATTCAGTAGGTGCCAAAGACAAGACGTGCAGTCATCAGGATTAGTTGTACAAACATCAACATAATTATTATACTACTATATGGTAAAGAAGAATAATAGTGTAGTAACCTATTGTAAGACTTGACATTATTATCATAACGATAATCATGCAATGGGAGTGTTTGGAGAACGTTGGAATTTCGCGGACTTGACCGGCGCCACATAGCTGCTCCTGTTTTGTCGATTTAGATACTTTATAGTGGCGCAATTTTGTGTATTAAATGCCTGCGCATTTAAACGAAATAGTAGTGAAAACGATGCAACGAGTGCTTTGATTGTGATATTAAATCTTAATTTTTTATTTTATCCACTTAAGTGTCTTGAGATGATATCGTCATCAACTGTCCCCTGGGTTTAGTTGTCCTCAAAATCTCACAAGAACTTCGCAATGTAACGCTTCAGCAGTTTTGCAAACATAATGGAAATCAGACATTGTCTAAGACATTTGCCAGCCTTAATTGGCATATCGTGACATCGCCAAATATTATGCAATAACAGGCGAAAGTATAATATACCCTTTACACTTGGAATACGTAACCTTGAAATTAACACTTCCAATTAACAAAATGCGTTTCACGCTTCAGAACTGACCTTGATAAAAAAAAAACACTAAACGCAAAACATTAAAGCACATTTAATTCATAAATTACAGTTTTAAAGAGTCGCTGTGACGCTGGGTTGCGCACGCGTTCAGTCAGGACAGTCCCGTCCGCATTTAAATGTGCCACCTACGCCTCCCCCACCCGGGGACAGACCTTAAAGAAGACGTATCTCGGCACCACAATCCATTGTCCATTGTTTTTGCCCGCGCTGTTATTTATGACGGACGACATTAATTCCTTTCCTGCTCCAACATCGGAATAAGTTATACAACTATCCCGCTCTCCCGAAGCTTCCGTCCGGTAATGCCGTAGCTAATAAATTACATTTCAAAAGATTATTTATTAGATTATTCATAGCGAGGTATTCTTGTGCCGTATTGGTTTGAAGGACATTTAGTGTTCTTCTGTTGTATCTCGAATTTTTTTGTGATTGATTTGTGGAGTGGCGTATTCGACGAACAATGGGGCCAGTCGAGATGCACTACGTTCTTTTAATACATGATAAATGGGTAGCACTTGTGATATCTACAATTGATACGACCACAGAATATATAATTCAACTAATATGATATTTATATAACTGCTTTCACGTGCCAATGTTGAATTTGTGATATTGGGTTATTTTAGTAAAAATAACATTAACATTGAGGTGTATAATTAATACAACAAAAAGTAAAGTCTTGCACCTGAATTACACAAGTGAAGGTTTTTGGAAATGTGTCCAACATTTTTATTAATTCCCTGAACCAGACTTGCTTCAAATCAAGACGTCGACGCAAATTAAGTTGGCGCTCGTTTGAAAGGAATCCATCCACATTATTATGCGCGGCCATTAATTAACCTACACGAAAGTTTTAATTAAAAAAAGGAACTCTCCACAAGAAAGGAGCGACAGACGCGCCGACGAATTCAAAATCCCCCGCGTCTCAACCGCCATAAATAATTGGGACAAAAACAGCCCCCCGCCGCGCGCCGCGCTCCCCGCCGCCTCCCTCGGATAAGTGTCTAAAATTTTCACAATCCGGCAATAAAAAGATAATTTATTACAATAGCTCTTATTGTTTTCATTATTTATGTGTATGGAGTAATGTAATCTAGCCGGGCCCTAAATAAATAATTTCACTTTAATGTCGCTCCTTGCCTAATCTCCTGAGCGGTCCGCTCAGTCCGCGTTTTGTGCGCCCTAATGGCGACCCGAGGTATTTTTAGGTCTAAATAAATATGATTTGTTGTGCCGCTTCTGACAGAATTTAATTTTGTTCCGCCACCGCGGTTAGCTGTTGCAAATCTTTGAATTATTTTAATGACTCATCGCGGAATGAATCTTCGATAATGGGCTATTATACAGTCCTTGAAATGGGGGTGTTTAAGCGTACATTTTGATGACAAATAACTCTGAAATACTATTACTACTAAGCCATTAAATATTGTCTGTTGTACAAATTGTAGATAAGGTTTCTTTCTCCTGGTTAACTAAAGTAAACTAAGCAGCCAATAAATGAAATAAAGAAAAATGTTTGCTAAAGTTTAGAAGAGAGGTCTGTAGTCTCTGCCTAACCCTACCTTAACATAACTTAATGTTAAAATTACCAACGACATAATAGCAAAACATTTACAACGTAAACCTTATTTTCTGCAATGAGACAAACAAAAAAAATCATGATATGCAGCAGGTACCCAGTGCATATCATGTGCAGATTTCTAAGCATCGTAGTCTAAGCTTCAGTGGCCATTTCTGAAAATTAGTGGACGTGTGGGCGCGGGGGTGCCCGGGGGATGCTCGCCGCGGCGCATGATTTACGCCAGTCCCGTATTATGTTTTGACTTTAATAAACAGAGCGTTTGTCACGACGGCAGACGGGTCGACGCCGTTCTTGTACGGCGGGCGACGCAAGTATTCTCCTGGTTGCGATGGACTAAAGGAATTCACCGAAATATCTGCCTGCTGAATTTGGCTTAATGTATTGTAGTAGTGAATTCCCTACCCTGTATTATCCAGGGGGTGTAGCAAGAGGCGACAAATCATACCAGGACATGGGCGGTAGCGTCTTCTTAATAACAGCAAGAAAATAAAAATAGAGTGCAAGTGTGCAATGTGCAACGTAGAGTGCAACTATGGCAAATATACCCCTTTTGAGGCAACCTATGGGGAGGCCTATGTTCAGCAGTGGACTTTTAATAGGCTGTAATAATTAATTGAAAGTATTTAATTATAAAATGCAAAATATAATTAATTATATTTTACAGTGGTCAGTGATAATAAAATTCATGCGAATATTATTTATCTCGTTTGGTACCAATAATCACAAAACATTATATATATATAGTTCTACTTACTATAACAATAATAAGTTTGATTCACATATATATCCCGATTATGTACAATTGTGACGTCAAAGACTTGCAGTTTTAATTAAACAGGGACGCGGTCAGAAACTTTTCTTCGTTACAGAAACAACGGATACTTATAAATAACCCCTTATTCATGACAAACAGAAACATTACAGTTCCACTTAGAAATTGAATTTGCTAATACGTTGTATTGTCGTAATATTTTGAGAACTTGTAATGTCTATCAACAGTTTTAACAATTTTTTTAAACGTTACCCCCACACTAGGATTTTCTCCTGTATCGTGGAGGCAGTTTACAAACATAAATTGCACAAGGAAAAACAATTATTTGTAGGCCATACAAATACTTGTTCCGCGCGGGATTCGAACCCGCGGCCCGCAGCGTAACAACTCATTGCTAAGCCACTGCGCCACAGAGCCGTTGATGCAATGCTGTGTATTATTTCCTGCTCCAGAAACTAATAATAAAAGGCCTTTACAAAGTGTCGCGTCCTTAATACTATACGGGGTACGTAGAGTCCAAAGGGCAGATCTACTTGGATCACGTTTAGCCCAAAATATAGGTTTAGACGGATAATTACGAAAACAGTAATAGGTAGCTAATTTATCGCCTACACAAACAAACCTAATATCCCTTTAGTTGCCTTTTACGACATGCTAGGCAAGTAAATCATTTGGCACATTCCTATTTGTTGTAAGTCCCACATCAATATAGGACCTACCCATCATCATTACAACCCATCGTAAATCCAATGTCAAACATATGAGAGGCCATCATCATAACATAGATCATGAATGTGACATTCAGTAAATATGAAAGTAAGTGGATGCTGTAGCTCATAGACATCAAAATGCACATACGTGGTCACCCCTCTGTGGACTGGGCACTCTGGACACTCGTGGACTCCGGTTCTCTACACACACCATACAAAACACTGCAGCGTTAAGCTGGTATTCTGTGAGAGTGTGGTCTTTCGCCGGACGGGCCGCCCCATTCGTACTACAAACCATGTCAGCTACAGCGTGGCACTACCACGTTATAAATATAATAATTGGCTGTTCGATTATATTTTTTTAATGTTAATGTAAATAAATAATGTAACAATAATATTTATACTTTTCTAGCTGTGCCCGGCAAGCGTTTACGTTCCTTGTCAAAAATATATATATATATAATTAGGTAGAATGAAAAATAACAGAGAATGAAATACATAAAGTAAAAAATCCAGTTTTGATTAAGCTCTTAAAATAAAGATTTAAAAAATCTAACTACACTACACTAACAATTAAAACAAAAAATAGAAATTGTATGCCTCATTAATGACCAAAATAAATTAATAATTGTTGATTCAAAAATAATTAATTTTTATTTCATTGTGTTGACTATAAAGTAAACTTTAAGATTGATTATCGTACAGTAAAAGCGTAAGAGTTCATTCACTCCATTTATTTTTTTCTTAATTTAAGGAAAACATACAATTACAATAATACATAATTAATTTTTATAATTAACTAGCCAGGTAAGTTTTCACTAACCAATAAAATACTTCATCTACATTTTTTTTAAATATATTTAAAACATTCTGATAATTAAAGAGTATGATTAAACCTAAGGACTATGTAAGCTTAATGGTAGATATAAATTTAAAAATTTTCTTACGAAATATAACGTTGTTTAAATAAATTACAGGCTCTACGTTGGGAAATGTTAAAAAGATCTACTTAATGGCTTCCAATAGACGGCAGTAAAACCACCTCTTTACGCAAGACGTGAAATAACCAGACGGGCGACACGCAGTAGCAACAAAGGAGACATCTGATACCGCGATTTTCAATTCGCCTACCAAACATAACGATTAAAGCAAAGCCTACCTCTACGAAGTGAGAGGCCCACATCCAGCAGTGGAGTTTAAACTTCTGATAATGGAGTAGAAGAAATTTTATATGATTAGTCATCAAATTCTATTCTTTATGGGAAAATAACAATGCATTGCAAATCAGTTGAAACATAAGAGCGTAAAACTGGCGGCAGACGACGGGGGCGCACGGGTCGCCGTGTGTACCTGGCCGATCATCGTCGCTATTACAACATTTGCGGGCTAGGAAACGGGCCATAGTTCCGTCCACCGTATAGTTTCACCCCCTCGTTTCCAGCTTTTAATTATAATACTTTATAGCCCAATAAATCACGGTGTACGTCCCTCGGCGCCGCCCGCCCTCCCGCGTTTGCCCCCATCGCGCCTTTGAAGGATATCAGTTCAATTCTCACTCGCTGTAATAATTTATAAAGAAATTATTCGCTCTTCTGCAACAGGGGGCCCCGAATAGGGTTTAAGAATGGTTCTGACGTGATCTCTGCGTGATTACGTGACATTCGAACGGTAATGTACGACGGCATTATGTTATTAATTAGACCGGATACCTTTAGGTTGCTGCGGAGGTTAACCCCGTTACTTGCAAGTCGAAGGTCGTTTGGGAAAATAACTTAAGAGTTATGACTGCTATTCAATAACGCTGTAGGTTTTCCATTTCCATACTCATATTGAGTGAGAAACTGTGTTTAAGAGATTTCTTTCCATAAATCGTTACACTTGTCTATGTTGAACAAAGTTTTAATTCATAGTATTGTACTTACGACATTTTGGTGTACAGACTGATTGTAAACAATTTAACACTAAAAACTGACATAGGACTTATTTCTAGTACGTATACTGTAATTTCTTTACCCATTGCTTTTAAAATTCCATCACAGTTTGACCGTAGCTAGTACATTGAACAAAAAGCAAGCAACTCCTAATCAATCAGTCGTCACGAAGGAGCGGCTATAAGTCAACTGGAGTAAAAAACGTAGCTCCCGACCCGGGAGTTGACTGACTTATGGCGGGTCTGCGATTGTTGCACTTCTGTTATCAAAGATTATGGAACAGACGCGTGAAAACTATCATTTTAATACCCAACAAATACATCATCATTGATTTTTATAAAAATACACAAAATACTTTTTAACAAAAGATAATGAAATACTTAATACTAGTTTAATAGTAATTTAATGTTATTCAATCAATAATTACTCTGTGTGGTCGAGGCGTAAGAGTCAATCATTCCTATTGTGACGCCTCATAATTATTATTAATAAATAATAATTAAATTCATTATACAGACATTTAAAAATGTCATAGAAATTATAATTTAAACAATAAAATGCAAATAATAAGCATAGAGTTCAAAAATATCCATTTGGAATATTGAATATTATATATATTAGTAAACGCATAAAATGTCTCAAAAAATCTCTAAATTTATTAAAAACCTGCTTAAAATGTTCAAAATGTATCAAATCATATAAATACAAGGCGATTATATTGCAATAACAAAGATAAATAACATTTGAAATATAATAGAAAAAATGGATTAAAATTTTCTAAGTTGATGAAGGTGTTCGTGTAATAATTGGAAAATTTCTAAGTTAATGAACGTGTTCTTGTAATGTTCCCTTATATTGGGGCGTTGTCGGAGACACATACCCAAGGTTGTACATATATATGGGGTGGTCGGCTGACCGACTGCTAGTACTAAGGTTGCACAATGACTAGTCCTATATTAGGGACTTAACATAGTAAGGTCTGACGAACCAAAGCATTAATATAGAAGTTCTCTATGATGCATAAGCATTATGATAGCAGAGTTATGACTTGAAGTCCCATATGAATAAGACATACAGTAGTATGGTCTATGAAATAAAGCAAATATGTGGAAGGTCTCAAATATGTAAAAGCATTATATTGAAAGAAATGGGACTTGAAAAGGATTATTATAGGGGCGTGTAGGTTGCTTCGCAGCCTCTGAGACCGAGGTAAACTTGGACTCACTAACCGATGTGTCCTAGACATATCATCTTAGTGCCGGTGGTAAGCGGGTTTGTTGTAGCAATACGACTTGCCCGTGGACATCGCACACCCCTACCGGTTGTGGGCGGCGTCTTAGCGCATAGCGTTATGATACGTCGGCTATCTTTCGCATTAGGGTGAGTGTGTTTGGTAGTACTTTTAAGTGCAGCAAGCATACTCAACTTCATGTCTTAGTGCAATAGCGCTATGATACGTGGAGTATTGGCTACTGACGTCTTAGTACCGTGCTACTATGATACGTTGGTGGTATTTTTAGTTAACAACATTATCAAATTTTGTTACCAAAGTCGATAGGGATCATGTGGGTGTGCTGTGAGGGGGCGCCATCCGTATGATAGTTGCATTGATGCTTACTGCTACTTGCAGTATTGTGTCTTGTGATGGATCTGCGGGTGTGCTGCACCTGATTCGATGCATCTTGTGGTTCTGGTCGATGGAGGTATGCGGGTGGTGATGTCTGCTGGGACTGTATGGGGGACCTTGGGATGGTGTAAGCCCGACGATAGTCGTATTGAAGCTTGTTGCATTCCGTAGCATTGCGTCTCTACGATGGTTGTTTGGCGGGTCGCTATTCTCAATGGCGCTCTCTGCGTCTTGGTTTGACTCACAACCTAAGTAGCTTTGCCCAAGTCGGGTCCCTTCATTGCGGGGCTGCAGACTGTCTGCCCTCCATGATGTTTTATATAACAACATAATAATATATCTCTATAAAGTTCCTACCTTTGAGAGATTGAAGGCAACTTGTTGGTGGGTGAGACAAACATGCATATACTAATCGAAAAATGCATATACTCAACGTCAGTGACACAAACCCTTTCTGATGGCGAATTATTAATATTATCTTATAACTGCCTATTGGCTATATCTGCCATTGTATTGGTTGGTGGAGCATATGTGTTGACCTCATGCGGGTGGTAGCTGGAGGGAGAATCTGAGGAGGCTCTCAAGGCTGCGGCCGAAAGCCGCGCAACGTGGGACCCCATTCCCTTGAGGTGAGCGGTAGACTCATGACACGCTCTGCGGCCAATTGGCCGAGCTGACCATGCAATTGGTGGTGATGCCTTACACTTACATCACGTCTGCAGGAACGGCGGTCTGGCAGGTGGTGGCGCTCACGGAAGGCTTTTTATGGTCAGTGTGCCTATTGTTGCCTAACCCGTGTGACGTACATTCACTGTGGCTGGAATTGATCGTATTCTGTATGGCGTTTACACGCATTGACATGCGCGACTTCGGTCGATGTTTGTGCTTACGCACTATCAAGGGGCCAAGTCCTCTTTTACTGGTTCGCCAGTTATTTTGCTGTGGACTACGGTCCAGTTCCCAACTTTGCGTACCCTGCGGGGGGAGCGCATTAAAATGGTTGGCGCTCACCGTGCGCGGCGTGTGTGGGGCCGTGTACCTCCTCCACATTTTTTTAAAATGTGGGAGAGCGAAGCCCTTGTAACTGGTATTTGATATAAATATTGTGAGCCTTTTCCAAGCGGGAAGGGATTAATTAATAAGGAATTGACTGTTGTGAACCAGATACAAGTGGAATAGGGACAATTTATTGTTCTTAACCTTTTTGAGCTCCGTCTTCGTGAACGGGGTTCTCTAGCTTATAAGACTCTACCAACAGCTTTCGATTGCTCTCGTGAATATTCATTCTTCCAAGATACACCTAAAAGAACTAAGTTACTATACAAACACAACGTAAAAAAGGGTCCTAACTAAGACGATCACGCCATAAATTTATTATACGGTCTATATTTAAACCTTTAGAAAGATCAAGTTATACTGGTCACGTAAATTAGATATATTTATATATCTTACAGATATAGATTCTAAAGAAATACAAGTATAAGTGGATATATAGTAGAAAAGAAAAAAGATGGGGGGGGGGTTCGTTACAATTTGGTGCCGTGACCAGGATAGAGGTTAAATTTTAAATAGGAGGCCGGTAATATAAAATTATGAGGTAGGCTATATGCCTACAATTTGTTGTCCGTGAAATGGAGAGGTGTCTTGGAGAGTGGTGTTTGCTGGGGGTGGTTGAGAGTCTGGGGGTGGGGCTTAAATATTAAAATTGAGTAATAATATAGGAGGTGTGTGCATAACGGAGCGAAATAATAAAAAGTGAAATAAGTGGAAAGACTCAATTAAACTAAGTGAAGGACACAACAGGTGTAAAAAAAAAAACTGCAATTCTATATATTATAAAGTGAAATAAGTGGAAAAACTCAATTAAAGTAAGTGAAGAACACAAAAAGTGAGAAAAAAAGCAAGTGGAAATAAAAATTAAAAATGGCTAAAAATAAGAAAAAATCAACCTCAATTAAGGCTAAGCCTAAAGATGAGATGAAAATGCTTCAGAAATTAATTAAGAATGCAGTGAAAACCTTTGAGGTTAAAATAAAGGATCTTGAGGAAAAATTTATTAACCAAACGAAAGATTACCAAATTAAAATAAATCAAGAAGAGGTGTCCGGGGCGAGCACCTCTCATGTAAATGATCCTAGACAAAATATTGTATATAATGTACATAATGTAACAATAGAAAAGCCGAAATTTGGTAATGGAAATACTCATCCAGTATCATTTTTGGAAGATCTCACCAATTATTTAAAGAAAGTTCCATCTAATGGTCTCGAAATTTCGATTGCACAAGAGTGCTTAGTAGGTGAAGCAAAGTATTGGGCTCGCATTAATAATGTGCGTTGGACAACTTTTGATGATTTTAAAGCTGACTTCCTAAGAGTGTTTTGGGGTGAAGAAGAACAAAATAAAGTAAAGAGATTCCTTGTGCAAAATAAATGGAATAGAAGTACACACCCCACCATGGTTAGTTATTTTCTTTATGTGGTTGAGAAGGCACAAACATTATCATATCCGATACCTGAAAAACAATTAGTAACTGATGTCATCAGACATTATCCTAAAACTGTGCAGCAATTATGGAGAATAGCTAAAATTGAGACAATAATAGATACGACAGATTTCTTAAGAAACTTAGATGACATCGACAAACAAGATGAAGGTCCTGAACCTTACTATAATGAGAAAAGGAGGAAGTTTAATAATAATACGGAGCAAAAACATAAAGAAATACAACAATCATACAAAACATGGCGTAAACCCGAAGAGGGAAAAAAGAAGGTTAATGAAGTACATGAAATACATTTCACTAATGACCAACCTGATGTTACGGCCCCTGAGCCAAATTTAGAGCTGTAGAGGTACCGAACTAGTTCCCGATTCGACCCCTTACAATGTAAAAGGGAACAAAGCATTAAATATGTTATTAAAACTGGGTTGGCGACCTGGTCAAACATTGGGTAAAAACAATAGAGGGTTGCGAAAACCTATTACTTTAAAAGCAAATTTTAATAGAGAAGGCCTTGGTTATAACGACAATGTAAGTAGCATATTAAACACCTTAAAAGCCAGGTCGGACTTGCCCATAACGGAGTTATTCGTGCAAACCGTCTTCGAGGAAGACGAAGATAAATATCAAAGGGAATTTATAGGGAATATGAGATCTGAAATTAAAGTTTCAATATTTGACAAAGAAATAGACGTGCTCCTCGACACTGGGAGCGATGTTACATGCATTTCAGAAAGTTTATATTTACAAATTAAAGATAATAATCGTAAAATATCAATAATGCCAGTTAAAGCAATGCAAATAAAAGGTGCTGTTGGGCAGCGCAGCACAAAAATACAACAGATGATCATATTGCCTATAAAGATAGATGAAGTAGTCTTTGAAACAAAAACTTTAATTGTAGGTAATTTAATAAGACCTTTAATATTAGGCTTTGACTGGCTCAAGAGAAATAAAATATTGATTAATTTGAGAAATACTACTGTTCGAATAGAATTTAAAGTGAAAAACAAAGACTACTTTATACCTTTCAAATGTAATAATAAATCTGTATTACATAATAACTGGATCAAACAATGTACCGATGATCCCTTAATAAATATAAAAATAGGATCTACATTGGAGGTCTCTGCAAGGGCAAATCTTAGTAAGGTTTTGGAAAAGCATAAGAATATGTTTTCGAGCAAATTGGGAAGAGCCAATTGCTATGAGCATAAAATTGAAATGATCGATGATGAACCTATAGTTACTAGGTCCTATCCCATTCCATATGCGCATATAGAGCGAAAATGGAAGAAAAGTTAAATGAAATGGAACAAGCTGGTATCATCACAAGGACATAAACGCCTTACAGTAGTCCATTGACATTCACTCTTAAAAAAGACGGCTCAATTAGAGTTCTGCTTGATGCCAGAAAGCATAAATAAGAAAATGGTTGCAGAAACAGAGAAACCACCTATACAATTAGATGTTTTGAATTCATTTCACGGAGCGAATTATATCACTACCATTGACTTAAATAATGCATATTTTCAAATTCCGATAAATAAAGATGGTAGAAAATATACTGGATTCACATTCAATGGAAAGTCATATGTATATAATGTTTTGCCGCAAGGATTAAAAACATCAGTAGGAAGCTTTAGCAGAGCCATGAATTTAATATTAGGACCAGAAGTCCAAGAATTTTGTGTGAACTATTTAGATGATCTAGCCATTATTACAACAGGAACGTTAGATAAACATTTGGAGCACATTGATATTGTTTTAAGTAAATTGAACAAAGCTGGCTTAATGTGTAACTTGCAGAAATGTGAATTTATTTGTAAAGAAATTAAAATGCTGGGTTTTATAATTTCAACAGAAGGCATAAAGACAGATCCCGATAAGATTCGAGCGATCCAAGAGTTTCCAGCACCTAAAAAGATTAAACAATTAAGGGCCTTTTTAGGTCTATGCAATTTTTATAGAAGGTTTATACCAAATTATAGCGAGAGCATAATACCGCTCTGTGAATTACTTAAAAAGGGACGAAAGTTCCAATGGAGCGGTAAAGAACAGAAGGCATTTGATTTTATAAAACAACAATTTATTAATACAATACAATTGCATCATCCAGACTTTAATAAGCCGTATTATTTACAAACAGATTGTTCCGGTGTGGGTATGGCCGGAGTACTATATCAGATAGATGATAATAATGAAATGAGAATTTTAGGCTATCATAGTAAAGCCTTAAAAGGCCCCGAATTAAATTGGTCTGTTACTGAACAAGAGTTTTATGCTGTAATAAGCTGCCTAAAGAAATTTGAAACATATTTGAGGGGCAGTAAAGTAATAATACTAACTGATCATAAAGCATTATTGTTTATTAATAATATGAAGTTATTCAATGGTAGAGTAACCCGATGGATTTTGTATATAGAACAATTTAATTATGAAGTACAGCATATATCGGGTAGACGTAATATTGTTGCAGATGTGCTATCACGTTATCCTCCTGATGGCGATTTAATACAAGAGGATAAAAATAATAGTTTAGAAATTGCTTACACAGAGAGCGAACCGAATATTGAGTTGATAGAAAAATTAAAATCCTTATCAGTATATCAATTACAAGATTCAGAGTCGTTGGCTATTATTGAAAAGTTAAAGACATTAAATACTTCCATAATAAAACAAAACAATAAATTAAAAAGATATAGTTTGAAAAATTATGTATTATATTACAAAACGAATTTACAAGAAGTAATATATTTACCTAAAGCATTGAGACAAGATATTATAAATCAAGTGCATGTCGAAATGGGTCATCAAGGACCCTATAAGGTAATTAAATATGTGAGAGACAGATTCTTTTGGAAAGGTTTAACAAAAGATATTAAAAACCAATTAAGGGCTTGTCATTTATGTCAGTTATCTAAGAAAAGCAATATAACATATGTGGGTCCCTGCAAATCTATAATAACAAAAAACATTGGCGATATAGTCATGGCAGACTTATATGGACCACTTGTATCAGGTACCTTTGGGTACACTTTCATATTTGTCATTCAAGATTCATTCAGTAAATTTATCAAATTATATCCTTTAAAACAGTCAACAGCAAAGTCTGTTGTAACAAAAGTAAAGCATTTTGTTGAGATTATAAAGCCCAAGGCAATAATGACAGATAATGGAAAACAGTTCGTAAGTAATCACTGGAAACAATCAATGAGAGATTTAAATATAAAGCCAATATATACCACAGTTAGAAATCCTAGACCAAATACAACAGAGCGAGTAAATAAAGAGTTGAGCAGATTATTTAGGACGCTTTGTCATACTAACCACAAAGATTGGGCATTAATATTGCCGAAGTTAGAAGAATTGTATAATAATTCTTATCACAATAGTACAGGCTTCACGCCTTGTGAAATTCTTTATGGTGAGTCTAATGAGATGTCTTTTGACAAAGTAATTTCCAAAAGCAAAGAAAAACATAATGTCGAACAAATTAGACAACAAGTGCGTAAAAATTTAAAAGAGGCAAGTCGAATAAGAAACATAAAATTTGATAAGCGAAATAGATTAATAAAATATAATATTGGTGACTTAGTAAAAATTTCAAGATCTAGTAGATCAGACGCTGATAATAAAGTTATGAGTAAGTTCAATTTGGCATATGAAGGGCCTTATGTAATAGCAGCCGTACCATTTGACAATGTATATACCTTAGCAAATCCAGAGACAAACGAAATTAGAGGAATTTTCAATGCTATTCACTTATTAAAATATTTTAAATAATAATTTCTTTTTGTATAAATTAGAGTAATTAAATAAATATTGTAACATAAAAGGGTTTTGTGGGTGGCCCATGGAAATAATTGTTTAAGTTAAAGGTCTAAAATTATTAAAGTTATGAGCAAGAGATTTGTTATATGATAGTAGAACGTTATTAATATATAATGAAGAGTTGTAAATATAGATCGTAAGATAATTTTGTAATCATTTTTATTAAATAAATATGGGAGTTGGGTCAGGGCGAATGGCTCAAACACATTTATCCTATGTGGTATCGAACTGACCTCAACAAATATCAAACTGGATTGTATGCACATAAAGTGTGACACTATCGAAATAATGTTTCAAAGATTTAAAGATAAATTAATAAAATAAGAAATCGACAATTGACTGCAAACTTTATTAACAACACGATATACAATAACTTGAATTATGGTGTTATCACATTGTGATAATTGTGGTTGAAGGGGTGTTGGTGGCGGCCATTCCCTGGGGCAGGGGGATTTGATAACATATGCCGTATTGTAACAGATTAAAAGAGGAAAGAACAGATATATAAACAATTATTTGAGTGTAGTGTATATGCTCTCAAAATACTAAAATTTTATATTAACGACTCCACTATGTGGATCATTAACATAAAATTTGGGGGTGGATTGTGACGCCTCATAATTATTATTAATAAATAATAATTAAATTCATTATACAGACATTTAAAAATGTCATAGAAATTATAATTTAAACAATAAAATGCAAATAATAAGCATAGAGTTCAAAAATATCCATTTGGAATATTGAATATTATATATATTAGTAAACGCATAAAATGTCTCAAAAAATCTCTAAATTTATTAAAAACCTGCTTAAAATGTTCAAAATGTATCAAATCATATAAATACAAGGCGATTATATTGCAATAACAAAGATAAATAACATTTGAAATATAATAGAAAAAATGGATTAAAATTTTCTAAGTTGATGAAGGTGTTCGTGTAATAATTGGAAAATTTCTAAGTTAATGAACGTGTTCTTGTAATGTTCCCTTATATTGGGGCGTTGTCGGAGACACATACCCAAGGTTGTACATATATATGGGGTGGTCGGCTGACCGACTGCTAGTACTAAGGTTGCACAATGACTAGTCCTATATTAGGGACTTAACATAGTAAGGTCTGACGAACCAAAGCATTAATATAGAAGTTCTCTATGATGCATAAGCATTATGATAGCAGAGTTATGACTTGAAGTCCCATATGAATAAGACATACAGTAGTATGGTCTATGAAATAAAGCAAATATGTGGAAGGTCTCAAATATGTAAAAGCATTATATTGAAAGAAATGGGACTTGAAAAGGATTATTATAGGGGCGTGTAGGTTGCTTCGCAGCCTCTGAGACCGAGGTAAACTTGGACTCACTAACCGATGTGTCCTAGACATATCATCTTAGTGCCGGTGGTAAGCGGGTTTGTTGTAGCAATACGACTTGCCCGTGGACATCGCACACCCCTACCGGTTGTGGGCGGCGTCTTAGCGCATAGCGTTATGATACGTCGGCTATCTTTCGCATTAGGGTGAGTGTGTTTGGTAGTACTTTTAAGTGCAGCAAGCATACTCAACTTCATGTCTTAGTGCAATAGCGCTATGATACGTGGAGTATTGGCTACTGACGTCTTAGTACCGTGCTACTATGATACGTTGGTGGTATTTTTAGTTAACAACATTATCAAATTTTGTTACCAAAGTCGATAGGGATCATGTGGGTGTGCTGTGAGGGGGCGCCATCCGTATGATAGTTGCATTGATGCTTACTGCTACTTGCAGTATTGTGTCTTGTGATGGATCTGCGGGTGTGCTGCACCTGATTCGATGCATCTTGTGGTTCTGGTCGATGGAGGTATGCGGGTGGTGATGTCTGCTGGGACTGTATGGGGGACCTTGGGATGGTGTAAGCCCGACGATAGTCGTATTGAAGCTTGTTGCATTCCGTAGCATTGCGTCTCTACGATGGTTGTTTGGCGGGTCGCTATTCTCAATGGCGCTCTCTGCGTCTTGGTTTGACTCACAACCTAAGTAGCTTTGCCCAAGTCGGGTCCCTTCATTGCGGGGCTGCAGACTGTCTGCCCTCCATGATGTTTTATATAACAACATAATAATATATCTCTATAAAGTTCCTACCTTTGAGAGATTGAAGGCAACTTGTTGGTGGGTGAGACAAACATGCATATACTAATCGAAAAATGCATATACTCAACGTCAGTGACACAAACCCTTTCTGATGGCGAATTATTAATATTATCTTATAACTGCCTATTGGCTATATCTGCCATTGTATTGGTTGGTGGAGCATATGTGTTGACCTCATGCGGGTGGTAGCTGGAGGGAGAATCTGAGGAGGCTCTCAAGGCTGCGGCCGAAAGCCGCGCAACGTGGGACCCCATTCCCTTGAGGTGAGCGGTAGACTCATGACACGCTCTGCGGCCAATTGGCCGTGCTGACCATGCAATTGGTGGTGATGCCTTACACTTACATCACGTCTGCAGGAACGGCGGTCTGGCAGGTGGTGGCGCTCACGGAAGGCTTTTTATGGTCAGTGTGCCTATTGTTGCCTAACCCGTGTGACGTACATTCACTGTGGCTGGAATTGATCGTATTCTGTATGGCGTTTACACGCATTGACATGCGCGACTTCGGTCGATGTTTGTGCTTACGCACTATCAAGGGGCCAAGTCCTCTTTTACTGGTTCGCCAGTTATTTTGCTGTGGACTACGGTCCAGTTCCCAACTTTGCGTACCCTGCGGGGGGAGCGCATTAAAATGGTTGGCGCTCACCGTGCGCGGCGTGTGTGGGGCCGTGTACCTCCTCCACATTTTTTTAAAATGTGGGAGAGCGAAGCCCTTGTAACTGGTATTTGATATAAATATTGTGAGCCTTTTCCAAGCGGGAAGGGATTAATTAATAAGGAATTGACTGTTGTGAACCAGATACAAGTGGAATAGGGACAATTTATTGTTCTTAACCTTTTTGAGCTCCGTCTTCGTGAACGGGGTTCTCTAGCTTATAAGACTCTACCAACAGCTTTCGATTGCTCTCGTGAATATTCATTCTTCCAAGATACACCTAAAAGAACTAAGTTACTATACAAACACAACGTAAAAAAGGGTCCTAACTAAGACGATCACGCCATAAATTTATTATACGGTCTATATTTAAACCTTTAGAAAGATCAAGTTATACTGGTCACGTAAATTAGATATATTTATATATCTTACAGATATAGATTCTAAAGAAATACAAGTATAAGTGGATATATAGTAGAAAAGAAAAAAGATGGGGGGGGGTTCGTTACACTATGCAATGAGACTGCCTCGGTCTAGTGGTCGTAAGCGCAACTGCTAATCATGCTTTCCCGAGTCTGAATCCCAGGTCGAGTCAAAATTAGTTATCGAGTTTCTTCTGTTTAGAAACTCTTAGTAGAAGCCCGGAGTAAGGAGTTGGCTATGTCTCACCCTGCCTCAAAAATAACGCATAGCCGTTCCTCTTGTGTCTGATCTCTTTACGTCTGGAGGACATTATTATAAATAATGTCCTGAACATTATTATTATGAATGATATGGATAATAACGTTCTTCAGACCGAATTTCGGTCTTGTATATGTTATTATAAGCGAATAATTGAAACTGGAAGACATGGCTATAGATGGCGATATAACTATCACGTAAACCGTGTGAATATCCCATGACTTCCTATAGTTGTAGGAGTAGGGGTGGGGGGGCATAATATAATCATCTCAAATCACAATATATTGATTGGTGCTACACATCCGTTACTTATCCCCAAATCAATCTACAAAGTTTTAGTGATTTTTTTCTCCATTTTGGGACCTTAAAATGATCAGCAACATACATACTTGTAATGAGCCCCAATGCTGAAATTAATGAAGAAAAATTGGGTTTAAATGAAATAATATATTTCAAAATGCTCATTATTGAATACAATATTTAACATTACATAATAAAAGATCATGTGTTTAAGATAAATTTAATAGTTTGTCAAGTCTACTGTTATTACAATTATTGTGATCTTTGAGCCACGGCGCCCGTCCTCGTGAAACTTGAACGTGAATGATTTAAAATCGAGATGTTACGTACGGTGGGCGGATCAAGTTACCCTCCTTTCTGAATCGCTTGTAATTAGAAATGCTGTTTTTATGCGAACATTCAAAAATTTCTTAATTAAATTATAACACACATGTAAAGATTACTACAATTCAAGTCAATGATTGATAGATTTTATTTTACAATTAAATATAACTATCCTATTTTTTTAAATTTGCTGATTAGTAAATAAACTGAAGTGGCAATGGGAAGGCCATATAGCTCGAAGAACCGAAAGCCGATGGCGACGAAAGTTTTTCGAGTGGCAGTCTTGTTCCGGCAGGCGAAGTGTAGGGCGGACCACCACTAGATGGAGTGACGACCTGGTAAGACATGCAGGAAATCTATGGATGCAGGTGGCTCAGGACCGTGCTTTGTGGCATTCCTTGGGGGAGGCCTATGTTCAGCAGTGGACTTGTAAAGGGCTGTAAATAAAGAATGAATCATACAAGAGTTTAATTACGGCAATTACATTGACGTAATTAGTCTCCCCCCTCCATCGGGAACTTTTCATGTGCAGTGAAGGCGTTTTACATACATCAATTGCACTAGGGTAAAACCTATAGACCCGATAAAATTATTTGTAGACCATACAAATACTTCTTCCCTGAAGGATTCGAACCCTCGGCTCGCAGTTTCAACACGTAGCAACCGCACCATTAATTGTTGATAAAAAAAAAACTAAATTCTACCAATTTTGTCCTATTTATGTCCTATTATATTCATTTGCAATCTTTTTCAAAATTTTCTAAACGACTATAGCAGAGGACAGGCATTAAAAGAAATTAATGACATTATTAAATTTAATTTTAAAAATCGTTTCAGTAAACTTTTAAATCATACCCACACGCTGATCTCAAAAGTATCTAAATATATTATGGCTCAGTATCTTTTTTTTTATATAAGAGCGGGTAAACGCCACACTCATGCGGCTCACCTGATTAAGTGACTACTGCCGTCCATGAACAACTGCAACTCCAGGGGACGTTCCAGGTACTTTGCCGGCCGTTTAAAAAAAAGAGAAGCTCTCATTGCATCTTTGTATCTTAGACATCTATTATTAGAATTTGAAAAAAAAAATTAAAAAAAAATATAAGCCGTGATGATCCTAGCGAAAATTCTAGTTCCGTCGTGAAATTACCGTATCATCATCATTTCGTAATATGTATGCAAATTTATAAATAATACAGGTGTCCGGAAGTGTATGAAAACTATATAACAAAATTCAGACATATGTGCATACGTATATACAGGTCAAGCCAATAATCGTGTTGAGAACAAGAAAATGGCGTAACAATCAGGTCAAGAAGATTAAAGCGTCAGCGATCATTCAGTTCACACAGGGCCATCACGCCGGTTTCCGCTCGTTTAAAACTTGGCACGGTCTACTGGGGGGTGCGTGCAAATATGACAAATTTATGTAAAGCGGGGCTCCTCTCCGCTAGCGGGAAGGCAGCGCGGGGAAATTAGTGCTCATTTCGCTTGATGTTTACGAGTGCCGCTGCCGGGCGCTTCAAAAATATGATAATGCCACCGCGGTCGGTTTCGTCTGGCGGTTCCGTATCGATTGTTAGTTAAGCGTTTAACGTATGACTAGTACTGGGTTGGGCGATTTTAGAAATAGGATTTTACACGTTAAAGTCCTATTGCTAAAATCGCGCAGAGCTATACTGCAGCTATATTATGGTTGTAGCACAAATGGGTCAGCTCTACCGGGTAAGCAGCACGCTCTCACAGAATACCAACATAAAACAGCACTCGGAGATCCTTTTTACTGGCAACAAGTCACCAGTCCGTTATGAAAACAAAATTGCGGAGACGGATCGTTTCGATAACTCTTAAGTATATTCTGTTTTCTTCTGTCAAAAACTGTTAACATAAATATTAGAATAAAATAATATACTTATTTCATTTTCGCACAGCGAAAGAAAACAGCTCTCCTATTTTTTCTTGTCGCAGGCCTTACCGTAGGCTAAAATCGAGCAGTATCACAAACTTTTGCACAAAACACCAAACCTACGAAGTCGTAGTCCCATTTATTGTTCGCCTCGGAATGTTTTGTTAGCGAAATGAGACTTATGTATATTTGTTAAGTTTGCAAATGATGACCGTCGATTTGGCAACGACGTGCGAGTACAGACGTCGCGGTCACGCCGACTGTGTAATTGTATACGGAGTTCAACTTTATGTGTTGGTTTTAAGGTTGAAAGTCGTTCAAATCACACGTTATAGTTAGTGTATTAGAGCGTCCGTTTTCGATAATGTAGCGAACTTCTCAGCGTATTGAAATGTAAGTACATAATAGTAACCATGAGGGGTTAAGTTTATTAAATTATAATCATTTCGTAAACCGCACGCTTCATAACGCGAAGCGTTATTAGGTAATGCTTTACTCTCGACACGTCAAGGTGAAGCAATTTTGTGTTCTTAAAATGCTTCTATCATAACCATATTGCAGTTATATGATAATATGAGTAGCCGTATATCAAGAAAACCCTCTAATTATTCCATCTTATATTTTCTAAAAAAAATCATTTAATATAGCTATTTTGAAGAAAAAAATGGTTTGAAAAAAAAAATTAAGCGGACGTCCGGATGTTGACTTCGTATGCGGTCACGATAACTCCCGAAACAATTAAGGCATTGAGACCGGGTTTTTTTATTAGCTTCAGAATTACATCAACTGGTTCCCTATTTCATATCAATAGTCTAGTACGCGTATTTTGTTAATAAAATTATTTTCAACTTTTATTAATTTTATTGCTATTAAAAACTTAAAGGCGCTATCGTATTATTTTTTTAGCCCTTAATAGACAAAGAACAAGACGTGCCATATCGATTCCTATATCGATTTTATACGGTGTGTAATCGATTTATTTTGGTAAACATTATTATTTTTTCCCCTGTAGGTGACACTATCTCTTAAAGTAATAGAGCGCTAAATTTAAAACACGTAAATAATATATTTTAAAAGTTAGTAGTTTTTTCATTAAAATTAAATGAAACGCTCATGAGGCGTGCGATTTTGGATTTTCAAACTATTTTCAAATTTTACGGATTTATATACGGATATAACGTGACGACAAGCAATCATACAATTCGTAAATACAGCGATACTAACTTAGCGTGACAGTATCTCCAACGCTGGGAGTCAGTGGGCTGTTGGGGTCTGGTGAAGATACGTATATAGATTTTCTTACGTAGGAAACTCCGGTGTAAGACAATTCCATCATTTCATTTCGTCCCGTGGGTGTTGGTAATTCGCAACTATGGGAATTGCTAGACAATCTTATAGCTTCCGATTGATAGTATAAACATGTCGTTTATGTAAGACTAAAAATACCCAGATCGCCGAGAGGCAGCAGTCTCAAAGGTGCGAGGCGTCCGACACTGTGATCCACCTTCTAAGCGTGTTGATTCAGGCAAACACACAACGGGAGAGGTCCACGACCACCTTCACAGGCCTATAAAAAAATATAGATGAGTGAGTGTTTATGTTATGTTTTTATGTTCTTCTATGAAAAATCGAAGCTCTTAAAACACCGAAGCTACTAGTGAAATATATGTCGATTTTAGATTGGGAACGTATACTAAGTGTGAACAATATCGATTGGCACAAATACGACTTGACTACAGTTTGCTCAGATGCTACGCGTGCTAATCGTGATATATTGCTTTATTATCACCAAATCTAACTTTATGTGTTAGAAAGGCGACGAAATAATGCGCAAGAAGACGGGCGATTACTACAGTACGAGTAAAAGAACCAACACTAGATCGATTAAAAATACAAAATAGTAATTATAATATATGCCAGGTGCCTAAAAAGCAGTTTTACCGTTTTGCGAATTTTAACACGGAACTCTTAGACCATCTCTAGAGTAAAGCCAATACGATAATTTATGAGTTACCTTTAATCTAAAATTTTTTTAAAAGATCTAATTTTAAATTTGTGTTTTCGTATTAATATACGAAGTTGTAAGACACGTTCTATCAGACACTAGTTAGTAGAAATAGTCGCCTCATGGTCGAAATACGACCATAATTTATTAATTTACAAGCGACTTCAAAAAAAGGAGGAGGTTCTCAATTCGACTATACTTTTATTATAACTTTTACGTATGTTAATTTTTCTAGGAGAACCGATTTTGATGACTTTTTTTATTTGAATGTTGGTGCTTCTCATGTAGTCCCTTATAAATTTCATCAAGATTTTTTAATTTACTACTTGTTTAGGTTTGTATATTAAGCAAGCTGTATTCACAGTTTTTAACAGTGGTAGAGGCACGCGGCAGCTTTTGCTGTCGCACGGATGGGCCGGCTCGAACCGGGGTGGTACCACGACTTCTCAGAAAACCAGCGTGAAGTGGAGGTTTACCTCTGCGTTTCGCTTGGTGAGTGCAGGTGGCCGGAGGCCCTTTTTACTGGAAATGAGGCATTCCATCTCAGTCCTCACGGGTGACAACGCATCTACATTTTGATTTGTAATAGAAGATAGATGTAGATGTCTATGGGCCGCAGCAACCACTTACCATCGGGTGGACTGTGTGCTCGTTTGTTGCCCTTTTCCTATTAAAAAAAATTACTTTCAATTGAACAATAATATATAAAACATATGCCTTGACATGCACTTCACACACTATCAAAAAAGGAACATTTGAAATGATAAGTCAATCTATCAGTATCTAATTATTTATTGGCAAAAATTTAAAATTCTTTAGCGACAATCTCTACTCTGTGCGACTATAAGGCCACTGCTTACTGCGATTATAATGCTTGTTCTTACTCTCAGACAGTATAAACGTCAATATACGACCTAATTTGTCCAAGTGACAATTATGTGTTTGACATTGGTAGTATGAACGTACAATGTATCTTTTATTTAATTTAATTTAATGTATTTATGACACACACACACACAATATACATATATATATATATATATATATATATATATATGTGTGTGTGTGTGTGTGTGTGTGTGTGTGTGTGTGTGTGTGTGTGTGTGTCATAAATATATATATATATATATATATATATATATATATATATATATATACACATATAATTATAGCTTACTGCAATGCTTCTTCATATAAACATTAATTTTCTCAGACACGCGTGCAATATGCTCAAAAAGGATACAAAGTTTGTCTTCACGGTTTAATTTAAACATATTATTAAGTCAGTACCGTTCTATTAAAACAATGAGAATTAATTGTTTAAGAAATTCTCCAACAACCACTGAGTTTAATATTTCTGATCGCATGCAAGTCGCGCGCTCATCACTCGTTTACTCCCGCCCTACACGTTCGTCTGACAGATAGAATTCAGATTTATGTGTTTATTGTATAAATCACGGAGACGTCACCGTTGCTACCGACTTCTTTTTTCGTCTGCAACTCCTGTTGGCTATATATCATAGCTCGGTCGTTTTATGTCTTCCGCGGTTCACGCTTTTTTAAGTTTTTCTCTCCTATAAAAACGCTCGAAATGTACCCTCGACGGCGATTAGGTCGTTCAACTTTTCGGGCGTACTTTAATTACAGGTGTGACGTTATTCTGACATAATTAATTTTGGATTTATTTTGCGTGTTTGTTTTGATTTTTACGGCAGAAAATAAAAACAACTAGGCTAGAAGTATATGTAGAGCAAGACACGCATCCATTAAATTCGTAAAACATAATCATACTTTTATTTTATATAAGGATTACAAACCAGCACACAGTACACGTGTATCCGTTACTTCATTGACATTTACATGTATCCGTTACCGTTACAGGCTATCAAAAGTCTACCGCTAAACAGAGGCTTCACACATATTATATTGTCTCATTAGACCTCACATTATTTGCCATAGTTGCCACGTTTGGTAAGCGCGTTGGCAACCGTAGTTTTTTTCTAGTGGTTACTAAGAAGATGCTACTCCACATTTACTGGTTTGCTCACTTATTATAATGCATATGCATTGACACCTCTGGTGACTAAAATGGAATGCGTCGTTACTAATGAAAAAAGCAATAAATACCCGTACCTCACCATACGAAACACAACACTATGCTGCTATTTGATGCTGGTTTCTGAGGGCTTGTTATTTCCAATTGCAATTGCGGTCATAATACCTACAACTGCAGCGTGGCTCTATCATATGAGAAATTAAGATTTAATATTGAATATAAATTTTATAAACACTATAACTTGATTGATAAAATGTATAAATTACTTTAAGATGCTTAAGACTGTCAGCGCATTGTTAATTTAAAACTAATTATGTCCCGATGTCATAGTTAGCCCGGCTACCTTCATCGTTTGAATTTTTTGTTCCGTTATGTAAAACTGAGCTTGCTATTTTGATTGAAGCAATTCGACATATCAACGCCCCGACATACAAGCGCACAATTATAAAAATCCGCAACGCTACACGGACTTACAACAAGACAAACGTCTGAGCATTCCAACAACAATACGATAAATTTACGTAATCCGCACCACTAAAATATTCCGTGGATTTATGCGGTGGACGACGCTGCGACGTCGCGAGATCAATCATCCTCCACTTAACGAGTGGTCCAGCTGTTGTACTTGGGATTGATAGAGCTATAAAGCGTATTTATAGTTGCTAGAGCTGTTCAAGAATAGTCGTTGATGTGTGTCGCCGAAGACGCCGCTATTATGACGGCGGATGTCAGAATATTCGCCTCGGATGTGGCAATGTACGGTATTCTCGTGGAATTGTGATTTTTCAATAACTGCTTTATTAGATTTAATTGTAATTTGTCAATAATAGCATAGAAACCGAAACTGTAGCCAAAATTAGATTTTTTTTTGCCACAACCGAAACCGAATCTTCAGTCGGTAATTAGAAAACATTACCTACTTCATATAACGAACCATTTTAGAATCTTTTGGTCCAGCCTTGGAAAAATGATCAATAATCAACATCAATATTTTTGGGGCTTATGAACCAACAAGGATAACAAGAATATAAGTATTTTACACAAAAATGGTTACGTCTGGGGCCACGTTAGAATGCCTTAATTAAGTTAAATAATAGTGTATAAATAATATTAATAGTATGTAAATAGAATAGTATACATAGTATATAAATAAGAGTTATCATATTCTGTTTTTTTTATTTTATATGTGTAGGAAAAACACCTATATTTACTATTAGATATATACACCGTGAATTCCACCACCATCCTTCAAGTTGGCTACTGTGGGAAAATCTTTCTTCAGAGACCACGACGGGTCTATGATCTGTCCATGTAAAATTTTATGTCTGAGAAAATAATACCGCTAGATTTTTGTTGGTACTTCTGAAAACAGGGGTATTGTCTGAACAAGTGGTAAATAAAAAAATGACTTCAATAGGTATTCTGTTATAAACTATATTGAATAAAAATATTATTTCCTACTCTATTCTATTGCGTGATAGTAAACACCTGAATGCTGAACTGCTGCACGTAAAGCAAATTTCACACGACGTCAAGTTTCTGTTGTAACAGCATTGTTGCATCGTCTAGTGTTTGTTCTGACAGGTTATAGGCCACGTTTAATCTATAAACCCCGTTTGAAGTCTACTTTTAAGATGTGAACGTATACTAATTTCACATTTCACACATGATAGAGCCGCCACACTGCAGTTTTATTATGGTTGTAGCACGAATGGGTAGGACCACACTCTCACATAATACCACCCTAAAGTAACAGCTTAATGCTGCTGTTCTTCATATGGTGAGTGTAGAGAATTAAAAAATAGCAAAAAAAAAACATAAAAATGGATATATGTGAATTGTACGTGGTGGAGCCAAGCTGCAGCTATATTTATAGTATGGTTGTAGCGCGAATGGCTCGGCTCGATCGGGGAAGGCCCACGCTCTCACAGAATACCAGCGTAAAATAGCAGCTTAATGCTGCTGTGTTTCGTATGGTGTGTAGAGAACTGGAGACCCTTTTTACTTGAAAAGAGGCTTTCCATCATAGTCCCCATGGGTGTTCACAAACGAGGATAGATGTAGATATCTATGGGCCTCAGCAACCAGTTACCATCAGGTGGACTGTGTGCTCGTTTGTCACCCTATTTCTATGAAAAAAATGTGCTTATAACCACACGAAAGAAGTGAAAACTTACGTAATATTAAAAACGTAGTTATAGGAAAGATGCACTCCTTGTCTGACAGTTAACGAGACTGACATATGACGACTGGAGCCGAGTATACACGATTCAGCGTCACCGACCCGAGCGTGACGGTTCACTTTCGTTCACAAAGAACAAGCCTAAAGAAGTTTTCCCTTCAAAAATAGCATTCCGAAAAAGAACAATTGTAGAAACGGTTCCATTTCTAATGCCGCATCTGATCCACTTCGCAGTTTCCTCTTCCGTACTTGACGAGCGATAATGATCGTAAACAGAGCGCCCACTCCCACGCAGCGCGGCTCCGCTCCGACAACTAATAAAACACACGTTATTGTCATCAAACGAATATATTCCTTCAGATCGCTGCGAACGTGCTTTTTTATCACCCGCTTTCTCTATTTCTTTACATACTCGTGACTTAAACACAGCTACCGCTCGGGTTGGGTGACTCGTCAAATTCATTATCCTTAGATGATTTTTTAATCATTGAAAGCCCTCTTTACATTAAAAGCCACTTTACTCTCAGCGTAAATGTTTTCAAAAAAGTAGATGTATAAAGATTTTACTTTTACTTTTATTAATAATCATACCCCACACTAGGATTTTCTACTGTAACACGGAGACATATGATTTGCACTTAGACAAAGATATCATAAAATAACTAGTGATTCGCTAGGATTTATTAATCCGGCGTTATTTAGATCTGAGGTAATAAAATACTATTCATTTCATAAGATATTCAAATTCTCAAAAAAAATTTCAAGTTTTTCGAACAAAATATATTCTAGATCACTACTGGAATTAAGCTCTATGTGTTCGTCAAGTTTAACTACATTCGGTTTAGCCATCCCGAAAATTATCCCAGACAAAACGATAGACAACAATTTTAAAAATGGTCATTCGTGTCCTTACAGCATGCAAATAAAACGCATTTCGATATTGCAGACAGACATTTAAATTTTATTTATATGTATGGGTTAGGTCGATTAAAATCACACATACGATTAATTATTAATTGCGTTGCGTTTTGCACGTTTTATCCTCTAAAATTAAATTATATGGAACATTAGAAACGAGAAATATGATACATATTATAAATAAAATCAGTCATTATTTTGCAGTAAAGACGAAAAAATTACAATAATCAAGTAAGAAAATTAAAATGGTGGGTATCACCTAGTTAGAAGAGCATCTCCCTACCTCCCGCAATACACACACCATATCATTTATCACGCGAACTTAGCTTATTAATTTCCACATATTTAATACTTATTATATTACTGTTTCCTCAATGTAATATTAAACAAAAATAAACACACATAAACTGTATCTAAAGTTATCAAAAACTGAATACATAATAATAAACTTTGAAATATAAGACATCTCTTCCAGCAGTGGCAAAGGTGAAGGACGCCTGGTACTGCCTAAGCAAATCCTTCTGCCAAGCCTTACAATTATGGAAAATTCAATAAGAAAGTTAAAAAAAAATAAGTGGACGTTTAAGGACTTATGGTGAACAAGAAAGTACTATTTTAGTGAAATTACAATAATAAATTTAAAAA
Source organism: Parnassius mnemosyne (assembly GCA_963668995.1). Classification (NCBI taxonomy): domain Eukaryota; kingdom Metazoa; phylum Arthropoda; class Insecta; order Lepidoptera; family Papilionidae; genus Parnassius; species Parnassius mnemosyne. The sequence continues at coordinate 5,488,143 of CAVLGL010000035.1, read as the reverse complement.
AAAAAGACGCTGAATCAAACAAATATACCATTAATATAATAAATTTTACGGATTTTATGGCGTTTAATCTTAATTATTTTTAATTTTTTAATAATATTTAAAAATAATATAAAAAACATGAGTGAGTGTCGTGGAACACTAGGTTAGAGCGAAGTTCCTTATTATTGATAAAGGTATTATATTATTGATTAACAAATACAAACGTTAGTAATACATTTATTACTAACGTCTATTAAAATGAAGCGTCATTTAAAATTAAATACACTATGACACAAGGGGTAGTGACGAAAAAATCTTAAACTTTTTGTCGCCTAGCTCCCATCCGACAAACCGTCCGTACCGTCCTTTAAGGAACTTCGTTTCAAAATAATTCTAGACGTGTCGGGTGCTTTACAGGACCAACAGTCACAGGCGGATATGACCTTCATCCTAAAGGGAAATTTAGCTAGGATTTGAGAACACTTAGTTAAGAAAAGAGATCACCACGTATACTGCGTCAGCCGGCCTTCGAATGCCCAGAGGGCATATTATAAGCTATACCAAGTGAGATGACAGACACAAAGTGAGTTATAAAAACTTAAACATAGCTGCATTTTCGTATAAATGCATCGAGTCTTCAAAACTTCTTCGTGAATGTATCCCACACCGCCCGATCCGCTGCACTCCTTGACAATCGATTGACGGGTGTCCCCCTCCTCCCTCGCCACCTCCTTGCACCACCCCTACCCACCCACGGCGCATCGCCTGACCCACATCCCCGCCATATTTATAATAATTGAACCGCGCCAGCGAATTCGAATGAGTAATAAATCGGACATGGTTAGTATGATAATGGCACAGAGTTTGCCAGTACTGGAGTTTGGGAGGGCACAAATTTTCTTTTGCGGCGAACCAGCATTAATACTAAAATAAACAGACTTTAGTATTGCTAATATTTATATCGTCTGTTCCTGAAATTGTATCGAATTGGTTGTTATATTTTTTACGTATAGATGGTATGCATTCCATTTTAGTTGTCTGGAGCGACAACGCATGTGCATTTTGATTCTTAATCGAGGATAGATGTAGATGCCTATGGGTCAAAGCATCCAGTTACCGTCAGGTGGACTGTGTGTTCGTTTCTCATCCTTATTCTAAAAAAAAGAAGCTTATGCAACCCATAAACCAAAGTCAAACAAAGAAAGCTACAGATGTGTTGTTCTACCTCTACCTCTAAAGACTAAGATGGAATGCTTCAGTGCCTGTACTTATGGATATAACTTTACCCTTCAGACAGGGACACCGCAGTGCAAGCTATATACTGAATATATACATACATATATATATATATATATATATATATATATATATATATATATATATATATATATATATATATATATTCAGTATCGCTATTTGGCGAACTATATTCATTAATAGAATCAGGCGTTACTTTGCGGGAATTCATTATATTGAAGTTGTTACAACTTAATTTACTTATTTCCGCATAGCTGGGCACAGGCCTCCTCTCATTTCTGAGAGGGTTTTAGGGCAAGGAAGTGTCCGCCGCGTTGCCCCAGTGCGTGTTGGAGAACTTCACATGTCTTCGATTTTTTTTTCTTATTTCTCAGACATGCAGGTTTCCTCACGATGTTTTCCTTCACCGGTGAGCACGTGGAAGTGAGCACTTAAAATTGCAATCAACAATTTCATTGGTGCCAGGGGGATCGAACCCGGGTTGCTCGCGTACTGTAAAATTTACCGCGAGTGTTAAACCATCTGACTTACCGCGGCTCCTTCCGCGTAATGAAATAAAATAATGTGTCCTGTCCAGTTCTTCAAACATTTTTCATTACGCGGAAATAAGCAAATTGAGTTCTAAACCTTCAATAAGCTATATTCTTTTTTGCCATCCCATTCAAGCCATTACTGCATGGACCTTTACGGCTTTAGACACAACGCTTGACAGATGGACTGACAATCGCAATACCAGACGTCTTGTGCTGTCGCTCTTCGTTGTCAGCCTGAACATTAAGCACCTGCCAAACAGGAGATGGCATACCACCATCTATCGAACCATGAGGTCTTTCTGGCCTTTACTATAGGTACCTATTCAACACTCACATGACGAAATGAAGTGACGGATTCTGGATGAAGCACAATATTACTGCTATTACAGCAGAGCCTCAGTAACGTGATTAAGAAAGGACTAGACTAGAATAGCAATATATATATATATATATGTAAGTCTAAAAAAGAAAAAAGTAGTTTTGGCTAAGCACGTTTGTCAATACCACGTCTTTGAACTGCAAAAATACTGGGTAATAGTGATTTTGACCAAATTACATCAGTTAAAAGTAGTTTTGGGCCACCCCAGCCGCACCTTAACCTACTGTTACTGATATTTCGAGTTTTGACCGATTGTCTGAAGTTTAAATCAGACAACACCACTTTTGACTAAGAACGTAGTCAAAACATTTTTATAAAAGCTTTTAGGAAAATTTACTTCGCAAATATCCGCGTTAGCAACACCACTACACTTGGGAGTAGCGGTGCTGGGATTAGTGGTGACGGGGATAGTGCACGCAATTATGGGAGGGCGGGAGGTGCTCTTCATACTAGGTAAGACACATCATTTTATTTTATAACGCGGATATTTGCGAAGTAAATTTTTCTAAAAGCTTTTATATAATGGATTTACGCATAGTAACGCCTGATTCTTTTAATTATACAAAACATTTTTGCCTGATTTTGGCAGTCAAAAGTGGTATTAATCGGTTATGAGTTTTGACTGTGACATAGATACACAAGAAGGTTATTTTTCAAAGAGTAGCCAAATTTTAAACTTAAGTTCAAATATATAAATAATGATATACCGTTATTGCAGTTTTTAAAAATACGAGTAAATAAGGTTTCTACTTTTATTTGAAATTATCCCAAATTGAATGTGATTTATGGGCAACAACTACGCATATGCGCGCTCCTCTGTGTTCGATATAATTCACAGTTTTTGGCGAATGGCGAACGATCGAGCCGTACGAATGTGTGCGTGCGTAGTAAAATAGTAGACATTTAGTTACAATAATGCATCACCACGAATTTTGAATTTAAAAGATAAAAATGATCGTAAGTCGAGATATTTTTATTAAATTCTCTTCACCATTTGTCTATATTACTTATTCTGAACGACCTCTGCAAATTTGGCTGGTTATTACAAAACAACACTGTATATATGTGATAATATCCTCGAGATCAAATTTCGGTCTCGGCGACCAGTTTTAAAGGAGACTAGCCATCTGCGCAGAACAGAATTATAGTGTCTGAATGTATGCCGCAAGCACTGGTGCCATTTTTATTGTGTGTGAGTGGTGAAACACCGCCAACTTCCTGACTCCGAGCTGTTACTGAAAAATTTTTGACAGAAACAACCGGATAGAAGAACCCAGGAGCTCGTAATCAGTAAGCGCGTTTATAACCGCTAGACCAATGAGACAGTCAAAGCAGACGACGATACGACTTAGGGACCTTCAAGAAAAGAGCCCCCTCTTTTTTAAAAGGCCGGCATCGCATCTGATATTCCCCTGGTATTGCAGTTGTTCATGAGCGGCGGTAGTCACTTACCATCAGGTGAGCCGCATGTTCGTTAACCCGCTCGTATATATAAAGAATGTTAGGATTTGAAATCCACACGCAAGCATGATTTTGATATCTAAGAAGTTTTAAGCACCATGCCATTGATTTTAACGAGGATGGAGTACTTTCTACTACTTCTGGGACTTGTCATAACATAAAGATTAGCTTTAAGTATCATTACAGGCAGCCTGTCACGCAAATCGGATCTGCGTGAGGCATGCGTTCGGCTCGGCTCGCTCGCGGGACGGATGAATTATGTGACATACCGTGAATTATGGACTCAATATAAATATGGTACCTTCAATTACTGATGGCTCGCTACCATGGAATACCAATCGAGGTTCACAAAGTATACCGACCGATTGTTTGCAGACTGAGGTAGGAATTCATCTATTTTTTTTTTGGCTTTTAGATTAAATGTGTAAATATACAGTAAGCAAAAATGGCAATGGGTCGACCATATAACACAACAACCGATGGGGAAGACTGTTTCTCGAGTGGCAGAATCATACCGGTAAACAGAGTGACGGCTGTTCCCCCACTAGGTGGATGGACGACCTACTAAGAGGAAAAAAAATCATGCAGGAATTCGATGGATGAATACGGCACAGTTCCGTGTTTTTGTATTCTTTTCGGAAAGCCTTTGTTAAGCAGTGGATTTGTGAGAGGCTGTTATGATGATGATGATAAAGTGACCACTGCAGCATATGGTCAAACAAACAAACGGCCACAGACTGTTTGCCAACTCCGAGAAATAAAATAAGATGCCTCACATTTTGTTACTAAACTGACTTTCTTTCATACATTCATTATAACCTATTAAGTCCACTGTTGAATATACCTCCTTCATAGAATATGCCTTCTCCTTGTCTAAAGGGCAGGTTTTCAACTGCAGTTTTTTATATTATTTAGAGTTGTTATCAAAACGATACCGCTGCCCGTCTCCCGTTTCAGTTTCCCTCTACCGCCGCATAAGACAGCCGTGACGTGATGAAATTCGGTAGTGAATTGTATTCTTCCACCACTACACGGCGCCTGACTCTCTTACCATATAGAAAACAGCAGCACTTTGGCAGGAAAGATCCCAGAGAGAGCCTCAGGCGGCATCAGCGGTATTGAACTGAGATCAGTCTTTGAGCTTACTACATATTTGTGTGCTTTAAAGATTATCACTCCGCGCGGTGAATTTACTAAAGGTACTTTATCCGCGACTCATCGGCGCTAGAGACAAGAATGCCGTTTCTTTTGTTGCCATTCGCGGAAAATGCAGGGACCATTCTTAGCACTATAGCGCAGAGAGGACTGCTTAAAAATATTTAGCTCTTAGTTTTTGATCCGTCAAAATAAATATTGTTATAAAATTAAAAAAATAAAATAGCAAACAACCGTCTCCGTCTGTCTTTATTTGTATCTATTATAAAAAATGTAGAATAAGGCAAGCTACAGATGCGAGTGACGAATCGACTGGCCGGGAGAGTCGGACCAACAGAGCCGTTCCCTTTGACTCCCGTCTTAAATTATGTCCGGGACGTGATAACGAAGCGGGTGCCCGGGGCTGCCGGGGCGGCGGGCGACTTCGAAGGACATTTTACTTCCGCGACACTCACACCCGCCAAAATCTATTGTTTAACATGTTATGATGGATGTGACGTTTTGCGCAAACTTTTTTTAACATATTTGCAATAATAATAAATATTCTTTTGTATGTTTTTAATATGAAATATAATAAAAACAGGATATTAAAGTTAAAACGCTCTAAAAGGAAAATGAATTCTTCTTGTAATGGATAATGCCTATTGTTATAAATTTTAAACGTTAAAAATAACATTGTTAACTTTTTTTTAAATATTGCAGTCAATGTTGTTTGAATAATCTTCATTTTTTTCCGGCACAACTTTTATGAAAGCTTCACTTTCCATTACGACAGGAACAAGACGTCCCGTGACGCCAACGAGATAACGTCAAAAGGGTTGAGTTCCGCTCAAAAATTAAAAAAACTGCCCTTATCAGTGACCATTCAAATATTATGTCTGGAAACGAAACGAAAAATAATATGTTTTTGAAAATCTCTGTAAAGCTCACAAAAGTGTAATTGCAAATTATAAAATAAAGTACGCAAAAGATTACTTGTTATTTGTTCCCTTTTATTTTTAGTTGGTTGTAGGTGTCCAAAATACAATAGCCACTTGTTATCAGATGAACTTTTTTTTTATAGAAATAGGGTGACAAACGAGCACACAGTCCACCTCATGGTAAGTGGTTGCTGTGGCCCATAGACATCTACATCTGTCCTCGTTTGCGAATCAAAATGCAGATGCGTTGTCAGCCTTGAGGACTAAGAGGGAATGCCTCTTTTCCAGTAAAAAGGGTCTCCAGTTCTCTACACTCACCATACGAAACACAGCAACATTAAGCTGCTATTTTACGCTGGTATTCTGTGAGAGCGTGGTCCCACCCCGGGTAGCCGACCCATTCGTGCTACAACGTGAATAGAAATAGTAGATATAGGTACGAAAATGGAACTCGACTTCGATGATAAACAGGACAAAATTTTTTAAAAGTGAAATATTACAGTAGTTCGTGAAATTAACTTGATTTATTGATTTACTTTTACTTTTACAAAGAATGTATGAAGTGAGTCAATAAATGAAAGCATTTATATCACGTTAATGGTTGTATGAGCTGTATTCCATTGCATTCACTGCATGAGAAATTAATTCGAAAATAGTTATGCAAACAAATCCTTAGAGTTGTTTCCGCACAACTGGTCACAATTTCGACCACAGGCAATACTGGTTCATATTAAACCCAAGAGATTTCGAATGTAGTATTTTTAACACTTATCACTTAAATAACTTAGATTATAACTTTGAAGTTAACTAATAAAATAAATGAACCGTTTTCAAAAGCTCTATAGCAATAAAATTGTGCAAAATAAAAGAAAAAAATATATAATGTTGAAAGACAAAGAGGCGGCACGTAGCATGCCGTCTCCTCTAGAATTAAAAGTCCAGGTGGGGTTGTCCGGCATTGATCTGCCGCTGACGCGGACGATGGAGACGTCACCCCACCCCCATACCTTACCCCCCCAAGTAAGGACGTGTGGAGGCTTAGCGATGTCCAATTGATAATAGGAGATGGCTGGTATTTATTTAGACCAAGCTGAATAGATGACATTATGATTCAAGATTGTTGTGTGAATTTGAAATTAAATATTTGCAGAATAGGAAACATTACATAATTATTATATGGAATGAAAAATATGTATTTCGTTGGTTTACCTACTGTTTAAAAAGTAGAAAAATTTTAATTAGATATAAATGGGCTTTCCATTAAAAAGCAACATAATGAGCCTAAAGGTTAAAAAACATTGATTTAAAAAACCCGACTGCGTAAAAAAAGGTAACTGAGAAGTGAAAAATTTTATACCCTATGTCACTTCCACAGCTAAGACGAATTTAACGACATCCGATATGTTAAAATCCATCAAGCCATTTAGGCTACAGAGCGTGCCAAATAATTAGACGTACATACATTATACAAACTCTAGAAAAACATTACCTTCTTTCTCGTGCAGTCGGGTAAAAAAATATATTAGTGACCTGATTCGCTTTTCACGCTAATAGAGTTAAGCAACGATTAGACAGCAATGTGATTAAAACTCTAATAAATTGGAATTCTATTCGATACGCCTACGATTACAAAACGATTCATAACACAATAGAGATTAAGTTTCAATGGGCTGCAGAATGAAAACGTCGACTACCCACGAATTAGTCGCGCACTTGTACCGACTCGAGCCATCGCCACATCCGCTTCACGAATGGTAACCAAACTATGACGTACTGCTAGAGACAGGTCACGAAACTTAATAGAGTTTCATTTAAATAATAACAAATCATGGTTTGATTATATTTAACATGGGTAAAATATTATTATTTAAAAAAATAATTTTATATAATTTTTATTTCACGGCAATTTATATAGTAATACCCAAAATAAAATTAGCTTTTCCGATCGTATCGACATTAATTTACAACACAATAAAATCATAAAAAATAAGTTTTATTTAATTCAAACGTTAGTGTACACTGTACAGTATATAATACGTCATTGGTACAGGCACTCTACAATGTTAGGAGAAGAAGTATTGAATAGAGAAGATATAAGAAAACCGTAGTCTTACATAAAACATAACAATGTTTACATTTCACCAGGCTGTAGATTTACTGAATAAGAGAATTAATCATTTTAATGATAAATTTTATAATTTCAACAAAAAAGTCCTTACTTAAATCATAATCTTTATTGCAATCAAATAGTACCATAAGGTGTGATGTTTTAATAACTTGCGTACACAGCAATTATAAAATATTAAATTACATTATTAAATATTATTATTAATTAAATTAAGTTATTAGATTAAATTATTAAGTTACAGTATTAAATTAGGTATACAATATTAGATAAATGATTTCAATGTTCTGTAAATTCAATTCACCACGATTGATGATCGAAACGCAAGTTAAAGAATAGACATATCTACCTTTTGATGAAAAATTTCATCTCATAAGTAATTTTGTAGGTAAAGAAAATAATGAAATTGATACAACAGAGACAAAACGCGTGACGTGGTCACCCTGTCCTTACACGTCCGAACCGGACCTCGCCCGTCTTGCAGCGTTTGACTGAGCGAAATCACTCAAAAGTTTTAATGCCGCTTCCGTGGGGACGTTGCGCTTCGCCGGCCACCGCTCTAGTGTGTGTGCGCCCCCACGATTTGTCTCACAAGTGTTCGTCAGTAAGCCTCTATAGAAACGTGTAGCCTTTATACAGTGTCGCTACAATACTGAGTACTGACACATTAAACCGGATCTTTATTTTTCGTTTCGGTGCTAGTCTATTAGATTTATACCATTAGAACAAATAAGTGTGAAATTACACTTTCTTTAATTCAAATAATTATTATCTTCGACATAAGGTCCAAAGCTGAACATATGCCCTCTCCCTGCTACGAGGCACATTCTTAAGTCATCTTCTTTATATAATAAGGGTGTCAAACGAGCACGTTGTCCACCTGATAGCAAGTGGAAGCTTAAGCACCTACATCTATTCTCGATTAAGAATCAAAATGTAAATGTGTTGTCAGTCCTGAGGACTAAGACCTAGTAAGATATGTAGAAAGTCGATAATGGCTACAGCACGAATACGTTGGCTCAAACGGCGAAGGATCACACACTTACAGGATACCAGCGTAAAATAGCAGCTTAATGCTACTGTTTATGATGAATGTAGAGAATAGGCGACTTTTTTTAATGGAAATAAGACATTCCATCTTAGTCCTCAGCGGTGACAATGCATCTACAATTTTCATTCTTAATTGATTTCTGTCTTACCATCCAAACCATCGTCTTTCTCAATCACCATCAGGTGGACTGTGTGCTCGTTTGTCACTCTTCACAAGTTCACTGCTGAACATAGGCATCCCCCCAGGAATGCCACAAAGCATGCTCCTGTGACACCTGCATCCATCGATTTCCTGCATATCTTACCAGGTCGACACCACATCTAGGGGGGGGGGGGGGGCACACTTCACTTACTGGTACGAGGCGAGAGTTACGAAGATTTATTACAAAAATACAATTTATTTATTTTTAATTTGCCTTCTTATTTCTCTAAATCAAACACGTATGTTTCTCATTCCAATTTTATCCTCACTTTAGTATTTGAGTAACAGCATACTATCACTATTTAATTCATCGCATCGTACAATCATATAATTCAGCGAGATAAGGCATGGAACACATAAGAGAAATTTATTTATACAATACAACAACAACAGTGACAACTGATCCGTTTGAAGGCGATTGCTGATCGGGTCAATACTGAGTGGCAGGCTATCAGTTTATGTCCAATTACCCTGTCCTCTTACCTCCTCTGTCATTCATTACTTTGAGTTGTCAATGGTCGTGCTTAATTAACCAATAGTTCAATTACAAAATTAAAATAACTATTTATAAAAATATAGAACGTATACGTTTAGAAAAACACATTATATTTTTAATTTATAAGGTGAATGTTTGTAATATATTTAGCGGATTTCAAAATAAAAGGAGGCATTTCTCAATTCCACAGATTTTGTAAAAATATGTTATACGATATCTTCACCAATTGTAAGCTTTTTTTTTTATAGGATTGGGTGACAAACGAGCACACAGTCCACCTGATCGTAAGTGGTTACTGTGACCCATAGACATCTACATCTATCCTCAATAAAGAATCAAGATGCAGATGCGTTGTCACCCGTGAGGACTAAGATGGAATGCCTCTTTGCCAGTAAAAAGGGTCTCCGGTTCTCTACACTCACCATACGAAACACAGCAGCGTTAAGCTGCTATTTTACGCTGGTTTTCTGTGAGAGTGTGGTCCTTCCCCGGTCGAGCCGACCCATTCGTGCTGCAACCATAATATAGCTGCAGCATGGCTCTACCACGTAGAGCTGATTGTAAGATGATTTTTTTAATTAATAGATTATACTTCAAGGTTGGTCCATTAAAAATTTGTAGAAAACCACCCATAAAGGTTTTTAACAATTAAGACGACATTAAAGTTGTTACATTAATATTTCTTAATAAAAATTGAATTTGCCTTTTTTTAATAGTTAATATACATTATTTTATTATATACAATATTCAAAACTATAATAAAAATAACTAAAACTAGTAACTTAATTATCATACATACAGTCCTACTCCCCGCGGTATCGTGCCAAACTTAGCCTTTGAGCGAGAAAAGAGCCAGCCCTCTTATCACCAGCAGCAACGACTAGCCCCGGATGGAGTTCCTTTAAGAACTTCACCGCACGTGGACCCCACGGACCGATAGTCCCTACAGCAAATGGCACAAATATGTAATCATCTCTCAGAGACTCATATTTGCGCCACTTACTACGTTCAGCTGCCTCGGATGCCGCCCCGGCTCTAAACGAGGTACCCCTGAGATGAGAAGCCGCCAAAGTGTCTACGCAAGTAGCATCCCACACTAGGGCATTACCTCATTCCCAAGAGACCAATGTCATACCGTCGGGTCTCTTGCCTTGCTCTTAAATATTCCACAAGGCCTTACCTTCCAAGAACTAAAAAGAATAAAATAATTTCAAATTTATTTTTATTTATTTATTTAATCTTCATTGTAATAACCTTAATCTAAAGGCTACAATGGGCATACCGGCATTCTCCAACAGTCAACCCTTTGAGAAATAGATAAATAAATGTTGGTATGTGCTAAAAAAACTGTTAAAATAACTTAACATATAAATATATAAATAAACACATTTTCTGAAGTCAGGGCTTTTTTTATAGGATAAGGATGACAAACGAGCATACATTCTCATGATGGTAAGTGATTGCTGTGGCCCATAGACATCTTGATTACGATCAAAATGCAAACGCGTTGTCACCCGTGAGGACCGAGATCTAATGCCTCGTTTCCAATAAAATGGGTCTCTGGTTCTCTACACTCACCATACGAAACACAGCAGTGTTAAGCTGCTATTTTACGCTGGTATTCTGTGAGAGCGTGGTCCTTCCCTGGTCGAGCCGACCCATTCGTGTTACAATTATACTACTGATGTAGCTGCAGCATGGCTCTACCAAGTAAAAATTTAAAAGAAGGCTTTAGTTGTTCTATACATTATGTCTTAGCACCGACTTCAGAATTTCAAATTATTTTATTATTTTAAGTTCTGTAAAGTCAGTTTTTACTTATTTATTAAATGTTATTTTTTATATATTCAAAAATTAATTACTTTACTGTATTATGAAAGAACCTATATCTATTTATCTTCGGTAAAAATCAAAATGTATACATACTTTGTCACCCTGAGATTAGAAAAAATTACTCGTTACCATTAAAAAAATTGATGACGGTTCTTATTACCCTCCGATACCAGAAACGTCGGCATTAGGTATGCTGCTATTTTTCGCTGATATTCTGTAAGTACATAATATGGTCTTGTACTAGCCGAGCCAACCCATTTTTGCTGCAGTCATATTTGAAATATTTATATATGTACGCTTTTAAATACCAACAAATATTTTAACGTTGTGTGTTTGGCTTTGTATATTATAATTTTTTTTAAATGTTAAATGTATGGTGTTACTTAAGCTTGACCTGTTGACCTGTGTGTCAAAAGCAATGTGGGTGTCTTCAAGATAAAAGTTAAAGGGCTTTTGTCAAGCTTAGTCTGTGCTCTACTACCTTTAGCTGCATCAACACTTATTATCAGATGAAATTATAATGAACCACTGGCTTAGAATAGTTAAAAAAATCTATTATCACCATTTAATTTTTACAACATACGTTACTAGTCATATCTATTAATATGTCCATCATACGTTACGTACGCTGTAATATTCTGAATGCACTTAATATTATCCCGGGGTAGGCCTGCGAGTCTCGCGATTCCGGCGCTCAGTGATCCCGGTATGATTGGCAATACCGGGCCGCAGGATAAGGCGGCCATATTAATGGGAATGCTCACCTGGATAAGCATCACGAAATGAAATGTACTTTCGGCGAAATGACATCCGTTTTTATGTTTCACGAGATATTCATTCGAATTTAAATATTATTTGACTATTTATTTCAGTAGGAGTAGCAGCTACTCGTAATGAAGTTATATTATGTTGTACACAATTATATACAATAAAATAATCTTGCATAAATAATGTCGTACAGAACGAATTTTGGTTACGGCAGCTAGTCTTTACAAAGACTAGCCATCTGCACTGTCTATTCCCTCACTCCCATAGTCCGACCAGACGGTAATCCGACACGGCGCAGGGCCAACGGCTTTCCGAGGCACGGGGATGAAACACCGCCAAATTCCTAAATCCAGGCTGCTACTAAGAACTTCTTGACAGAAACACCATATAACTGATTTCTGTCCGACGCAAGATTAGCAATTACGTTGAAGATCTCTAGACCAACGAGGCAATAAAGTCAGCCTTGCAATCTCAAACTCATAAAACACATTCTGATTTAACAACACGGACAAAATTTAAAACAACCTTACGGTAGTTTTGAACAAACGTAAACTAAGTAATAAATGGTAAACACCGACCGCCATCACTTGTTAGAGATTGAGATTTCTCCGTACCTTAAAAATGACGGTTCGTTATTGAGTCCAGGTTCAAAGCAGTCACAAGAAAAAATTTAAAAATTTGCTGCAAATTTATTGGCAATAACGTTGGACTCTCTAGACAGGCGTCCTTAGAGACTAATTGGTGACCTTGATTTGATTGAAAACAATCCAGTGTAATTGCAGACTGTGGGCATTCTTAGTCCTCAGAGGTGACAGCAGTTGAAGCATTTTTGTAACTTAGCTGCAGGCGCCAATGGACTGCAGTAGCCACTTACCATCAGGTGAACTATAAGTTCAATTATCACTTCAGTTTTTGTTGTGTATGTCTATGTGTGTAAGTGTGTGCGGGCTGCGTGCGGCCCACCTAACGGTTGCTACTGTCTCATTAAACCAGTGTACAATTAACTAGCTTGTCTAATTGACGTATCGCCCTTGTTACTTCCTAAGTGTATCAATATTCAAAAGTTTTCTAGCAAACCTATCGATCACAAGTAACACAAATATGTATATTCGCAGTTTCAAAGCGTACAAAAGCAATAAAACTTACTGGAGCAGTAAAAATTAAACCATCTTGATTTGTAACAGATGATTATTGCAAATGTTTATTTACCTGAAACAAAACAATACATATTAAAAATCAGCTAAAATAATAGGAATATTTATCTTAAGAATAATAATATTTAATAAAGGTGGTACTTATTTACTTAGAAGCCCTAGCAATTTCTAGAACGAGCAGTGCACCGTATTAGTTGGAAGGGTAAGAAACATTCAATCTTATTCCTCTGAGGTGACAACGCATTTGGATTTCGATTTTTAACTGAGTAGGTATAGATGTAGATGTCTATGGGCCACATCATTTACTTACCATCAGGTGGGCTGATCGCTCGTTCGTCACCTTTGATCTAAAAAAAATGTGCCCCTTTCGAATCGGACAGGGTGTTTTTTACATAATGTAAAATGGGGGGGGGGGATATACCATCTCGTATATGACATGTACCTACTCAGTGCGGCGACGGGGAGCAGGAAAGGTAAGAGACATCCGGTAATGAGGGTAAGACTAAGACAACGCTAAGTCGCACCTAACGTTTATATATGTTATTCCCTACATTTTTATAGTTTTCTAAAGCGGTAACAATCGAATAATAATTTAAAATTAAAAATTTTGTACAGCCGACTTCAATATAAGTTATTAAGAAGAACTCAAATAACTCAAAAACTATTAGTCTGGCCTTGATCAAATTTGTACTGGCTTGCCTTCCTTACTTTTCTATCACACCCTTCCTTCCAATTATATGCAAAACAAAACTTATGGCGCCATCTGTTGGCCTACAACAAAAGCGTCTGCAAGAGAAGTCGACGCGATCGATACACACATGTAATCAAGACTCAAGACGAACTGCATCGGTAATGGCTGTTCTTGTCTAAACCTTCCAAAATAAAATCAATGTAATTAAGCGTTAGTGAGTGTGCCGGGTCGACCCAGCTGTGTGCATAGACTATATAATCACGTAGGAGTGTGGTCAAGGAAGACTGAAGCCTTCCACATCCGAAGATATTGTTGAAGCCAAGTTGAAGTTGATCGCCGCTGCCGCTAACCGTGAGTTTACCTATTTCATTTACCCTTCCTGGTGGGCCAGACTAATTTTCTCTCACTGTAGGTAAATTAAGTAGCAATTCCAAATCAAATTCTTTTTATTTTTATTTCAAGTAGAAGTGTCGCGATTACTACAAAAACGGAGTTCAATCAGCGCAATTTCTATTCTAACTGTTAACAAAGTGGTCCGTACGAGCGCGAATTTCCTATGGTATTTTGGGTTCAATTCATTTGAAAACTCCAAAATTACAGTTCATAGCAATTCAGCTTAAAAAAAAAAAAAACTTTTACAAGTAAAATTTGGTAAGGTACTTCTTTAATTGCCTTAATTTTAACGATATAGGTAATACGAAGTAATTTATTAAATTTATTTGATATATAATTTTATAATTAGGGAGAATTATTCTCTGTCGATTGCATAAATTACAATTACTCGTTATGTGCCGTTCGTTGTACTTAAACACGGAGGTAGTAGGTGAATAATTATACTCCACATATTCAATACTGATGCGTTGTTTCAATAGGTGTAGTTATAATATATACCTATTAATAGCGTTATTATTGATTAGTTAAAAAGTAGGTTTGTTTTTAAATTTACGGTTTTATTGGTTATAATTTCAAACATAATGACAGATAAGGCAAAGTCGAACGCTAGTGAAATTGAGAGACAACTCAAGTTGCTTACTATTCAAAGGGAATATGCATTTCGAGAAATTCAAATACTATGTGATTTATCGAAGAATATCCAAACGGATACAACTTCTGCCTCTCAATTCGAGTCTAGGTTTAAGCGTATTGAGTTAGTGCGTAAAGAATTCTTGGAGTATACCAATCAAATAAACGATTTAAAGTTAAAATTAAAGCCGGACGATATTATTGATATGAAGCCCGTGATTGCGTTTGACGACATGTACTACACCGTCGATGCCGCCAGGGCTGCTCTAAGCGAGGGTCGCACTCGAGCCGATCCGCAATGCGACCCGGATCCGAGTTTGACTTCCGGATTTTCATACCATAGTACGAAACCATACGCGCAAGCACGCTTACCGAAACTCGAGCTGCCGAAATTTGATGGAAACATTGAACATTGGCAAACTTTCTTCGATACATTTTCCACACTTGTACATGAAAACAATAATATAAGGTCAATCGAAAAGTTTCATTATTTGTTGACGTGTCTCTCGGGTTCAGCGTTGTCAATCGCAAAAGGAGTGCCTGTTACCTCTGATAACTACCAAATTGTTTTTGACGCACTTATCGAGCGGTTCCAAAACAAACGAATTTTGGCCGCAACGTACTTAGATAAAATTTGTTGCTTCATTCCTTTGAAGTCCAGTAATTATGCCGATTTACGTAATTTAACCAATGTGTTGAATGAAACCGTTAATGCTCTTAGAGCTATGAAAATTAAAAAATTAGATGAGTTCATTTTATTTTATTTAGCTGCGCGTGTTTTAGATTCTGATACACGTAAACGTTTTGAAATGCAAAACGGGGAACAAATTCCTACCTTTTCTGATTTGTTAATTTTTTTACAAAGTTATGTTAAAGTTCTAGAGGTTAGTCAATCGGGCAATTGTTCCGGGTCTGGATTTCAATCGGGACAGTTGTATAAAAATAATGTACGTGCCACCGGGACACGAAATAGTCACAATAATAAACAATACCATAAATTTATATCGTTGCCGTCGAACACTGCCATAGCTTCAAATGCTTCAAATAAAACAGCTGATTGTCTATGTTGCGGGGCGGCACATGCGCTTTTCAAATGTCCGAAGTTTCAAGAACTTGATATTTCTGAAAGATACGGCTTAGTGTCTAATAAAAATGTTTGCATGAATTGCTTACGTTTAAATCATAATACAAAAAAATGTTTTTCAAAAATTACATGCTCAACTTGTGGTGAGCGTCATCATTCGTTGCTCCACGATAACACTACCATTGCTGCTGTTCCGTGTTGCTCCACTGACAAGACTAGCGACAAAACAGTAGTTACGGTTGACGACTTGACCTCGACTGCGAGCTCCGTGACTACCAGCGCTCACGTTGGTCATAGTCGTGCTCTCGTTTTGCTCGGCACATGTGTAGTGCGCGTGCGTGGTTGCGGTGCTGCCGTTCAATATACTACCGCCCGCGCACTTATTGACAGTGGAGCTCAGGATAGTTTTATGACGTTATCACTCGCTCAACGTTTAGGGTTGCCCATTCGCCGCTGCAATTTAGCTGTGGCAGGTTTAGGACAAAATGTAGTGCATCAAATAAAGGGTGAAACTTCATGCGTGGTAATGCCAACGGATTCTGATAGTCCAAACTTCACTATTAATGCCATAATAATGAATACAATAACAAGTAAAATGCCTGTTGTAGAAGTACCTTCTGAGGTTCGTGAAAATTTTAAACATCTAGTTTTAGCAGACAAACAGTTCGACAAACCCACTAATATAGACATCCTGCTGGGCGCAGAGCTATTCCATAAAATTTATGATGGCCAACGCCTAGAGATAGGTCCTGGTTTACCAGTCGCTCTACATAGTGTCTTTGGGTGGGTGCTCACTGGCAAAATTGATCACAGCTGTCACCCTCCACCTATGGTTTCTTCCCTCGTTACTTCCACCCGGCTTTTGAATGACGTGGTCAAGCGTTTTTGGGAGGTCGAAGAACCACCGAAAACATTTATATCGAACCCCGAAGATGTTAAATGCGAAGAACTCTACTCTACTCTTGTGTCACGTAAACCTGACGGTCGTTACGTCGTTCCTTTGTTACTGAAGAAGCCTTGTGATGATCTGGGTAAATCTTTCGAGATGGCAAAATCACGCTTATTCAAACTCGAAAAGCGACTTGAGCGCAATGTAGAGTTAAAAAAGGACTATTCTGATTTTATGACTGAATATTCAGATCTGGGCCATATGCAACCCGCAGACGTTGGATCAGGCAAATTTGTAATTCCGCATCATTGTGTACTCCGCCCTGAGAGTACTACGACAAAACTACGTGTCGTTTTTGATGCAAGTGCCAGAACGACGAACGGAAAATCTTTAAATGATATCGTGTACACTGGGCCTAAGCTTCAAAATGACATTGTTGATGTGCTGACAAAATTTCGTCTTCACGCAATAGTGTTCACATCCGATATTTCGAAAATGTATCGCAATATAGATTTACGTCAGGAAGATCGAGGGTGGCAACACGTGTTGTGGAGAAACTCTCCAGCTGATCCCGTGCGTGAGTTCGAATTAAATACCGTGACATACGGTGTGACTAGTTCACCATACTTAGCCATTCGTACTCTGCATCAATTAGCGGTCGATCATGCTTCTGAGTATCCTCAAGCGGCTCACGTTATACGTCATGATACTTTTATGGACGACATAACAACCGGAGCGCCATCTCTTAAACAGGCACTTGAGCTCAAAGATGAACTTATTAAACTACTGGGCTGTGCGCAATTTGAGCTGCGTAAATGGTGTAGTAATTCAGCCGAGTTTATTGCAGCTCTACCGTCTGAACATTGTCAAGTACCTAGGGCCTTTTGTGACGAAAATCACAACCATATCCTTAAAATTCTTGGTATACAGTGGGACCCCGTAGAAGACTTCTTTAAATATTCAGTGTCCGGGTTCAAGTACAATTTAACAAAGCGTGCAATATTATCAAATATCGCTCGCATCTATGACCCAATTGGTTGGCTCACTCCTGTTGTTCTAATAGCTAAACTATTGCTTCAAGACATGTGGCGCCTTCAGCTAAGTTGGGACAAACCCGTTCCACCTGAGGTCGCTCACCAATGGCACAACTTTATCTCTGAAATGCAACATGTTAAACAGATTAAACTGACTCGTAGAGTTACACATGATGACGCCAAGAGTTACCAATTGATTGGGTTTTGTGATGGCTCTTCAAAGGCATATGGATGTTGTGTATACTTGAGGGCAGTTCGTGCCAACCATTTTAACACGCATCTGTTGATTGCAAAATCAAAAGTTGCACCCCTAAAACCACTAACGGTTAACCGTCTAGAGCTTTGCGGTGCTGTCCTTCTAGGGCGAGTTCTTAAGCACATGCAAAATTTGCTGCGAGATAAAATCCCTCTCAGTAAAGTGATTGCCTTTACTGATAGTAACACGGTTCTAGCATGGCTGCACACGGAACCTCATAAACTGAAGACTTTTGTTTCCCATCGCGTTGCGAAAATCATCGACGATGTATCAGTTGATAGCTGGCAACACGTATCAACATATGATAATCCTGCCGATCATTGCAGTCGAGGTCTTAGCGGTTCACAGCTAGCGACATGTTGTACGTGGTGGTCAGGTCCAAATTGGCTCGCTAACGATTCCTCCACTTGGCCAGTAAAGTGCAAGTGGGAATCACAAGATTCCGTACCCGAGTTGCGCTCTACTGCTCATGTATCTCAAACGGATACTAGCTCTGCTGAGTTGGACTTTATTAGTGGACTGTTAGACCGTTACTCCACGCTATCCCGCGTCCAGCGTGTGCTAGCTTGGTGTCTGCGTGCTGTAGCAGCATTCAAACGAAACTCTAAAACTAAGAATTTCCTGAGCGTATCAGAGCTGGAGCAGTCTATCGTCTATATGGTTCGACATGAACAAAAACTTCATCTTACAGATGAAGTCAAAGCCACCAAATCCGTTAAAAAACTGAGTCCATTTATTGATGATGCGGGATTGCTGCGAGTGGGGGGCCGTCTAAAGCACGCTAATCTACCGGCAACTATAAAACATCCCGTATTGTTGCCAAAGGCTTCACGCTTATCCTTGTTGATCATAGATCACTTTCATGTCAATTACTTACACTGTGGTCCTCGTACTCTTCAATCGATTATTCAGCGTAGATATTGGATACTTGGCATCCGTAACTTAATTCGGTCGCGTTTATCTAAATGCATAGCATGTTTTAAGGTGAAACCGGTTGTTTGTCAGCCTTTAATGGGAAATCTTCCTTCACCAAGAGTACAACCGACGCGGTGTTTCCAAAATGTGGGAATCGACTTTGCCGGTCCATTCATGGTGAAGGAAAGTCGTAGACGAAACGCTCGTACTTACAAGGCCTACGTGTGTGTATTCGTTTGCCTCGCGGTAAAGGCTATCCATCTTGAGGCAGTAACCGAGCTATCGACTTCTGCTTTTCTTGCAGCGTTAGATCGCTTCGTATCACGTCGTGGCCTTTGTACCTTCATAGTTACCGACTGCGGCACTAACTTTATTGGTGCCCGCCGTTACCTTAACGAACTACAGCAAATGATTTCTAAGAATAAGGATTCACTTGAGTCTAGTCTTGCGAAACGAAACATTATCTGGCGACTGAACCCTCCTACCGGGAGTAATTTTGGTGGCATATTTGAGAGCGGTGTAAAATCAATGAAGTTTCACTTAAAACGCGTTATAGGGTTACAAGTATTGACATTCGAGGAGCTCATAACAATTCTTACTAAAGTCGAAGCCATACTTAACTCGCGACCGTTGTGCTGTCTATCTCCGGATCCTAATGAGGTCGATATTCTTACACCTGGTCATTTTTTGGTCCATGGTTCTCTTATATCGTTACCAGAACCTGAACTTTCTAATGAATATGTTCCACCTCGGGCCCGCTGGCAGATGTTGCAAAAACTTACACAGTCTTTTTGGCATATTTGGCAACGCGATTATCTTCATACCTTGCAGCAACGCGCGAAATGGTTTCGAGAACAACCAAATATTCATGTCGGAGATATTGTACTAATTGTCGATAGCAATTTACCACCACTAGAGTGGCGTTCAGGTAGAGTTCAAGACGTGCATCCCGGCAAAGACGGTGTAGTGCGCGTGGTCACCCTACGCACTACTAATGGACTCCTTAAGAGACCAGTAAATAAACTGTGTCCTCTACCTACAAATCAATAATATATAGCTATACTTAAAAAAAAAAAATGTCAATTTTTTTCTCATAATTAATATTATAGTTTTTTGTTATTTAGCTTACAGGTATAGTTAGATATTAAATTTTGTTGCCTTACATACCTTTCTAATAGGTATGCAACTCAAATTCAAGTATTAATATTATAGTTAGGTAGATATTATTCTAAGTTAGTTTCTAGTTCGTGAAGTATTTAGTTTTATAGGGAGAACTGCTATTATTAATCATGAAATCTGAAATGATTTCAAGTGGGGGGAATTATGTACTGGCTTGCCTTCCTTACTTTTCTATCACACCCTTCCTTCCAATTATATGCAAAACAAAACTTATGGCGCCATCTGTTGGCCTACAACAAAAGCGTCTGCAAGAGAAGTCGACGCGATCGATACACACATGTAATCAAGACTCAAGACGAACTGCATCGGTAATGGCTGTTCTTGTCTAAACCTTCCAAAATAAAATCAATGTAATTAAGCGTTAGTGAGTGTGCCGGGTCGACCCAGCTGTGTGCATAGACTATATAATCACGTAGGAGTGTGGTCAAGGAAGACTGAAGCCTTCCACATCCGAAGATATTGTTGAAGCCAAGTTGAAGTTGATCGCCGCTGCCACTAACCGTGAGTTTACCTATTTCATTTACCCTTCCTGGTGGGCCAGACTAATTTTCTCTCACTGTAGGTAAATTAAGTAGCAATTCCAAATCAAATTCTTTTTATTTTTATTTCAAGTAGAAGTGTCGCGATTACTACAAAAACGGAGTTCAATCAGCGCAATTTCTATTCTAACTGTTAACAAAATTCATATGGGACCACACGAGAAGTATCAGCTTTCATATAAAAAAAGAATCATAGAAATCGGTCCACCCAGTAAACGCGATGAGGTAACACACATAAAAAAAAAAACATATGCGTCGAATTGAGTACCGTCTCCTTTTTGGAAGTCGGCAGAAACGTCATCTTGGCTAAACACCACTATGATGCAAATACGATTGCCAAGACATTTATGGCAAATCTTTTTTTAATGAAGAAAGAATGGCACGAATAAAACTTACAACAGAAATTTCTTCTTTACAACCTCTGCCCACCTCTGGACAAGAGCTTCTCTCGCATTAAAAATGTTGAAAATTAATTAGCTAAGATGCGTGTACTAAAGCGTGCGGTGGTCTGTCTTTCATAGTGTAGCGGTGTTGGAAATAGTGGTGACGGGAATAGTGCACGAATTCAGGGAGGGTGGAAAGTGCTCTTCACACTAGGTACGATACATCATTTAATTTTATTACGTGGATCTAAATTTTTACATCTTTAATACTTATAATGGATTAGTGCAAAGTAACGTCTGATTGTATTAATTTACTCGTATTTTTTTAAATAAAAAATACATGCGTGATTGTTGTGGAACATTCGGTTGGAACAAGTTCTTTTCCTAGTATATTATTATTGATAAACGTATTATACTATTGATGAACAAATAATGTAAACTAATAAATGAATTATAAACGTTTATTAAAATAAAGCGTCGTTTAAAATAAAATAATATTTATTTTATGGCAAGATAAGAAAAGTGCGAGAGAGATAGATATTATTCCATCTCGCTTTCTTATAACCACCAAAAATAGGGACCACGAAAACGGCGAAAGCTGAGCCCCCTTTGTTTCGTTGGACGCGGGGACAGACTCGGGACACGTGGGACAAGGGGAGTCCATTGGAATTCTTTATAGAATGAACTGGATTTAATATCGGTTGGTATGCCGCATTGAAAGATAGTGTCCGACCGACCCGCGCTGTCTCCTCCCGGGGACGAATACGTGACATTTTGAGATTTATTTTATTGTGTATGAAACATCTTTAGATTAGTACAAG
The DNA here is from genome assembly GCA_963668995.1 of Parnassius mnemosyne. Classification (NCBI taxonomy): domain Eukaryota; kingdom Metazoa; phylum Arthropoda; class Insecta; order Lepidoptera; family Papilionidae; genus Parnassius; species Parnassius mnemosyne. The sequence continues at coordinate 5,466,017 of CAVLGL010000035.1, read as the reverse complement.
TATATAACCGGTGGATTATTGACTGGAATAGATTTTGTAATACAAACTTGGAGGTCTTGAATAAATGTACTTATCATTTAAAAACTATAAGCCAACTTCACTTATAATCGCTTTAAGTTAAAAATATGGAGGTTTAGAATATAAATGCATGAATAAAACAATTGCTAAATCTCTTCACTAACATCGCAGATATCACATGAATAAGAGAACATACAATCTAACATTTTTATCTGTTTTGAATCGGTTGAGAACAAAAAGGAATAAGTATTCTCATTTTAAAATTATTTTTTTTTTAAATTATTAATTATCACATTCAAAAATTCCGTTACATAAATACATACCAAGCTAATAAAAGGTATTAAAAAGTGTCTCCGGTCCCTACACTCACCATACAAAAGCCATGACATGATCTACCCCCGTTGTATTGAGTACTTGCCACCGCCACACTTGGCAGGTGGATTGCAATTGACGTTTCGCAACTTCGAAGCAGCACCCCGTCATTCGTCTGGGTGTTTTACGTCTGGCGCGAATTAGAATGTGACCATCACCTATCGCATCTTCTAGGTTTTTCCATATTTGAAAAAAAGGCCCGTTGAATTTCTAGATGGTTCCTCCCACGACAAAAGTTTTTCCGAACCAGCAGTGATAAAAGTAAAAAATAACTTACAATAAGTATTACTCGTAATCTATCTCTATATATAAAAATCAATTACTGTCCGTCAGTAATTGATTTTTATAACTCGAAAACGGCTCGAACGATTTTAATGAATTTTTTGTGTGCGTTTGAGTAGGTAGATCCCTGGGTGTTTTAGTTTGACAATTGTACCCGGTAGGTGGCGCCGTTGTCGAGGTCCAGAAATCATTGGTGCGAAGCCAGGACGGATCGCTAGTAGGTTAGGTTAGGTTAGGCTGGGTATAAATTTTAAATCTAGATTAAATTATACATAAGATAGTCTAGAACTATTAACCGTAGCATTCGTTTTACCCGACTTATCTAGGGATTAGTCAAAATCGGCACTTTCAGCCCCGCTCTCCCCTATGTAATAAAAAGATATTTTAATAATTAATACAATCAGGAGATACTTTGCAGAAATACATTATATTAAAGTTGGCAAAAATTACCTTGACACTTAGCGGTCAGCCATCGCAGAGTACATCTACAACTACAAGTTGAAGATGCCTCGTGTAGAGGCGAAATTCCTGTCGTATAGTCGTAAATGTTTCCTAGCGGAGTGGTGTTGGGAGTAGTGGTGCTGGGATTAGGGGTGACGAGGATAGTGCACGCAATTGAGGGAGGGTGGGAGGTGCTCTTTAAACTAGGAAAGACATCATTTTATTTTATCAATTTTATATTATTCTGTTATATATTATTAAAATATATATATATAGACATAATGTGGTGGAAGATTCTCCTACGCAGCCATGGCACGGCAAGTCCAAGTAGTCAATCTCTGTCCCCTTTACGTTTAGACAGACATTTTATTCTCATCCTTTTAAATATTGGTCGTAGTCGTCCTCTAGAAGAATAATTAATCCGACTTAAAAGCTAATATTTTATAATGTCGAAAGGTAAAGACGTTCACAGGTCACATTAACAACGTTAGGTCAATTTTTAAAACACCTGCTCATTATTACATTTCACGTCATAGAAATACACCTGGCGTCTAAAACTAACAACATTCACAACTTATTTTTTTTATAATTTAGACATTTATTTACCGTAATTGTTACCTTACAGCCTATTAAAGTCCACTACTGAACATGTGCCTCCACCATAGATTGCCTCATAGGGATCCCCCGTATCGCCATCGTTGCCACGCTTGGCAAGCGGATTGGCAACCACAGTTTTTAATTATTAGTCGTTATAAGGAATACGCTGCTTGATTCCTCCTGATTTGTTTCTTGATTTCCCAAAGACTATTGGACCTAGATGACTGATATTTGGCATATATATAATATGCTACAGGAACATGTAAATAAATAAGTTTTTCAGAATTGCATTAATATAATATGTCTAGAAATATCTACAATTTTTTATACTGGAAGTATCTTCCGATCTATCCATAAGATAGCTACATTATCTTGCAATAAAAGTTTATTATTATTATTTACTTTTTACATTCATTCAATTAAGCTTAACCGATATAATATAAAAATAATCGTCAAAATCTGTTCACAGTTGACGAAGATATGGCGTAACTTACATACAATAATTAAATTTTAACGCGTTAGTCATTTTGCAGCTACCTATTTCATAGTTGTAGCCCGAAAGCGACAGTTCGACCGGGGCAGGACGTTTTACGTGATAGAGCCACGCTGCAGCTATATTACGGTTGTAGCGCGAATGGATCTTTTTGACCAGGGTAGGACCACACTCTGACAGAATACCGGCGTAAAATAGCATCTTAATTCTGCTGTGTTTCGTATGGTAAGTGTAGTTCTCTACACTCACCATACAAACCGGTGACCCTTTTTACTGGATACGAGGCTTTCCATCCTAGTCATCACTGGTGACAACGCATCTGATTCGTAATTGAGGATAGATTTAGATTATTTGGACCACAGCATTCCTTTACCATCAGGTGAACTGTGTGCTCCTTTATCATCTTTATTATATTAAAAAAAAAAAACAATAACAACATGCAATGGAGAACCTCCTTCTCCTCCTTTTTTGTATTCGGCTAAAAATTTCGCACGTAACTAATGTTTATATATGGCCTACAAATCATTGTACTGGGATATTGTTCATGTGCAAGTATGTAAGTAAAATGCCTCCACAATAGAAGAGAAAATCATAAAGGGGGGGTAACTTTTAAAATAATTCAAAGGTATGACAAACTCGTTTCTAGAAGTACATTAACCTTTTCACAACCCGCAACTCTATAACTACCGCAATCCGGCCGCTTGAGATCAAATTTTATTTTACGAAGTGCGAACTTTTTATTTGGGGTCAGTTACAGGCGGGGTTATGTTTTATTAAACGGTATGTGAATTTGTATGGATATTACGGTACATTTTCTTTGATTTAACAGTCTTAAACACATAGTCGACAAAAGTAGAAAAACTGTTCAAATTGTTACAGAAGACTTGTTAGAAATTGTGTGAAAAGTGGTAGAAGCCATGCTACAGCTACATTATGGGTGTAGCATGAACAGGTCGGTTCAACCGGGGAAGAACATGATTTTTCCATGGCTCTCACAAAAAAGCTGCGTAAAATAGATACTACCATCAGGTATACTGTGTGTTCGTTTGTCACCCTTATACTATAAAAAAAGGATCCATTTGCCTTGTATACAAATCCAAGTGTTTTTATTAGATACCTATCTGCCACTAGAACATTACGATCAATGCGTTATAGAGAGGATGCAAAGGGTACGGCGATCCACGTCACGCTTAGGAAATCAAGACAGTCGCTGTAAATGCGGGCGATATTACTACCCGGCCGCAATCTCGCATCAGACCGGCGAATAGCTGGGATACTTATGTAAATCGGACCACAACCGCGCTTATTGTATATCTAATTTGATTTCTTTTGCAATACCGTGATGGGATTCAACGAGTATTGGCCCTACCTGCCCATCTAATATCGCGCGGGGTCTGAAATGCCCGTTGTCGTAGTTTCGGGGTTAAGAGATCGTGATAGTAGTTTTGCCGGGCTGAGTTTTTTAAAATATTTACGAGGGATTGACGGTGAGAGGTCGCGTTCTGGCGTAATCCAATTTCGGGTTATGTCTTTGGGAAGTCACTTATTTTGCGGGTATGTTTTCGAAGGGTCAATGTTTTCATACATTTTAATTAAAGTTAATACAGTGTGCCCGATTTGTTGGGAGCATGTGTTACTTTAGTTGTATAAGTAAGTGTTCAGCTTGCGTAATGACCACACGGTTAGCAAGATTTTGAGAGCAAAAACATAAAGGAGCAGAAATAGGTTAAGAATTCAATATTTTTAGCAAATTTAAGTTTTGTTGTGTTGAATATACAATTTTTTTAAATTTAATTTTGAAAAAAGTGTACCGTGGTAGCTCAAGTGCTAAGCGCTCGCTGTAAATTTCACAGTACGCTAGTAACCTGGGTTCGTTCCAGCCGGTACCATGGAAATTATTAATGGTAATTTTAAGTGCTAATTTACCACGTGCGGTGAAAGAAAACATCGTGAAGCAATCTGCATATTTGAGAATCAAAGCTACTCATTGACATGTGAAGTCAGTCAACGCGCATTGAAGCTCGCATCGGACTAAGAGCACTAAAATTGTCTCTCAGAAATGAAAGGAGGCCTGTGTCTGTATGAAGACTGTAACTTTGTTTTTTTATATGAAAAATAGAAAACATAAAATTATGGCTGAAAACGACATATTAAGTACAGAAAAATATTTACAAATAAATAATAATAATATAAAAAACAACAGAATTGAAGTCACAACAAGCACAGCAAATAACTATTCTATAAATATAACCAAGAAAATGACCGGCCTGTGTGCAATATGCGCAAATTTTCAGTCGGGCCCACATTCAGAAATTAAATATATTCCGACGAAATTCTAAATCCGTTAACACACAGAAAGAGTCTAAATTCTTTCATGCTATATGCGTTCTACAATTTCTCTTAATTCAGATACGTCTTGATTTTAGGGATCTCAAATATATACATAGAAATATATTTATTTCATGTTTTTTTTTTTATAAAATTGTAGTGACAAGCGAACTTACGTCCACCTACTAGAGCCCATGTATGCCTGCAACCAACTTAATTTAAAGAAGGCTACAGATAAGTTATCATCCTAGAGAACTAATATTAAATGTCTCGCAGCCTGTGATTATACTGGCTCTTCTCTATACCAGACAGAACGGAACACAGCAGTGCACGTACTGCTATTTGGTGAAATAAGTAAGAAAGTGGTACCTACTTAGCCGGCTTTCCAGGCAGAATAGAAATCCAACCACCGCGTAGTCGATTAAAAGTATTCTTGAATATAGAAAGTCAGTGGATGTTATTATTTTTCAGCATGCAGTGCACTATGTAAAAAACGAAAGTAGTTCTGATGATAGATACCCATTTTACGTGATAGAGCCACGTTGCTATGTATCGAGATTCGCATGACCATAGAACAGATGTTTTGGCTCAACCGGCAAGGATCACGCTCGCACAGGATTCCAGCGTGAAATAACAGCATAATGGGGCTTCTTTTCGTAATGGTAATTGTCAAGAACAGGTGACCTTTCTTACAGGGTAACAAAGTCGATTGTCGATCGATAACAGATTCTGGTGTATAAAGGCCACAGCATTCACTTACCATTAGGTGGTCTATGTGATAGTTTTTCACTAATAGTAAAAATTAAAAAAGGTGGTACATTCCTTCATGTGCAAATGCTAAGCACAAATCCTAATGAATGATAGCAGACATCAACACCACGCGAATGTGAATGAAATCAGTGAGTAAAATATGCACAAGTTTTTCATGTTATACTTATTTCCTAGTTGAAAAAACCCATCCATATACAATTATGAATTAAAGCAGGCTGGTAAAAAGATTTAATTGAATTTCTCATCAAACTTTGACTAGGTACTCGAATTTTTGTGGGAGCAAACAAAAAAAAAACTTAAAGCCGCTCCACACGAGACGCGTGCTAAGTAGTTCACGTCTAATCTGTCACAGAACTTACTAAAATGGTTTTAAAAACATCCCGAAAGTTGGACGAAACATTTTCGCCGATACGAAAACTCATAGTAATGTTTCGACTTGTCGCTTCCTCGCCATGTGACGTACTCCAGCCGTGCCTATTAAGGCTAATTAATTCCGAAACCAGACTTCTCCTTTTCTGGTGAAATTTTAGTGAAACTTTTGACGCGACGCCGAAATTATCTTTAATAATGGTTCTAACCGAGCATCTAAAATCAGAAATGTTCACAACCCTTGAAATAGTTTGGGCATTTTAGTATTAATTATCAACAACCTTTCAACTGAAGCTATAATGACATAAAAAACTGACAGAAAACTAATAGTTTACTGAGAGAGAATGCCTAAAAGCATTAAGTCTGTCCTCTGTAAGTCTTTTTTATACAAGTTGCACATCTAGACCGAATCACTGCGAAACGATGTACCCCCGTTTCATCACTCTCATAGCTCGATGGGATTGGGACGGCGATCCGACACGACAGGATCAACGGCTTTACGTGCTTTCCGGGATGAAACGATGCCAACTTCCTGACTCCAGGCTGCTTGTTACTGGAAATTTCTGGACAAAAAAATCCAACAAATAACTTTGGCCAGACTCGGGATTCAAACCCGGACCTCATGATGAGCAGTCGCGCTTACTACCATTAGACCAACCTAGATCCTAGACCAACGAGACAGTCATGTTGCACACTGAAAAATTTATAAATAAGACCTTAAATTAAATATCATAAGCATAATATGTTTGTACAAATCTGGTCTCCGTCAGGATTCGAATTCAGACAGAAGTATCAAAAAATTACTGATTAGATGGTTCACATAGCGTAAGAAAGGTCTTACATCAATATAGCAACTTTCCTCTAACTCTGTCAAGCAGCGTTAAGAAATGCATTATGTAAGTCAGCGGAATGCCTGAACGCGGCAAATGTTTCCGAACAAATCAACACAGTTGTAACTGCGAACGTCAAGTTAATTAAAACAGCGAAAAGTTGGCGATTTAAAAGCCAGTAACGCGGTGTGGTTACACTGCGACACAGGAGCGGATTATTTAAAACGAATCTAACGTTTAAAAGTATTCCATTTTTCATCATCCTCATCATCGCCGTCATTATTATAACAGCTCTTCACAAGTATACTGTTGTACATATACCAACCTATAATCTATAATATAAGTATCTAAAATTATTCAGAAATGCCACAAAACACGGTTTTGAGCTACATGTATAATCAACTTCGTACATGTATAGTAGTCTCTCCATATAGTGGGAAGTCACTCTACACTTCGCTTACCGATACTGCCTCGAGAGAAACTTTGCTTTCCATCGGTATTGTCGGTTCTTTGAGCTATGTTGTCGGCCTATTGCCACTTCAGGTTACTGCTCCGTTGGGCTATCTCGGTTACGATGGTAATGCTACGGATATCCTCATTTCGAATGCTATCACGCAGAGAAACTTCGGGTACTATCCTTTCATAGCTCGCTGAGCGACAACAGTAAAGGACCATGTCTCAGATTCATATGTCATCACTGGCAACACACACTGGTTGCACACTCTTGTCTTTAAGTTTTGGGGAATACGTGACCAGAAAATGTGTCGTAATCTTAATATTAAAAAAAAATATTCATTAAATTACGCGCTTTTATTTAAAAATCAAGCTAATTTAAATTTGATTTTTGTACTGAAAATTTTAGAATACTTATTGTAGCGTATCAAACAGGGGTTCCTTCTTATCTTTGTTACGATGTATGCTTGCTGTCAAATTCATTTCAGGGCATTGCTAAGTTATAAAAACATGTGACATTTGAAAAGTGAAGAACAAAAAAAGAATGATTTATACAATTATAGCAAACTAAACTAAAATTACAATTGAAAATAGATTAGACTGACATTTATCTGTGGAATTATAATTTTTTATACCATTCATTTGGGTAAATTTGCGCGGTTCTCTTGTCGCATGGTCGCTGACTAAGCGTAGCGAACGCTTGTATTAGCAAACTGTCGAACCGAAAGAAACTATTTCGAAATATGCCAACTAACTACTTATTAACCGTACCGCGCTAAACGGTTTCCCTTGGAACACTTACTAAATGGAGACCATTATGAGTCGCAAATTAAGCTGTCATGTGACTTTCTGTTTATGAGAGAACTTATGAATTTTCAAGAAGTTGTCCTCAATGTATTAAAGCTTGTACTCACATATGCAAATGATATGTCGTGCTTGAGAAAAAGAAGTTATCACACGTGGGCGAAACTTTAAATTACACATTTTTTAATGTAATCATCACTTGTAGCGTAATGTTCTGTCTATCTTGCTTTGTTAGTCTGAGATTGCTACTTCTAAAGATAATTTGCTACTAGTACGACGTTGAATAAATACTAGGAAGAAATGCAATAAAGCACGGCCCCGAGTCACTGAAAACTTACTATGTCTCAAGAAATAGTAATCCTGCGTAGGTAATAAAAATAACTAATAATTTGACAATGCAACGTTAACGAGTCGTCGTTTAAGCCCAATCATTCTAAACTGCACGCTTTCACGCCTCACAACTATTACGTTTCTATACTGAAGCCGATTTAATCTCCAACTTTAATTTGAAAAGTTCCAGCCGATAGTAATTTCGGGTGACGTGTAAGCAGACAAGCTTCCGTTTGACCGTCTGTCTTGCTCGTAATGAGCTGCATTTCCTGGTTTCTTTGTCCTTTTCCCGTGCAATAGGAAAGTTCGTCCCGCACGGTGACTGCTTGCTGGTTTCGTGTTTATAATTTTTTTTTACTTGTATTACCTTTGCGCTCGTATACTTTCTATTTAAGTTTTGATTGCGAAATTAACTACAGTAAACTGTAGTTTATTTTTTTTTGTCATTTATTACTGCCTATCAAAGTACACTGCAGAACATATATGGCTCCCTATAAATTTCCTCATTATGGGGATATTTGTGATAGTTACCACGATTGGCAGGCTAGTTGGCGACAGCAGTTTTTTATTTTTATTTTCACGTTGTTTTAAGAAAGACGCTGTTGTCAATTTCCTGGTTTGTTTTCCTATGTCATATCTTACAACACTTACGGCTTGGGATAGTGGATATTCTTAAATCGCCAGTACAGTATTGTTATAGTAGCATTACTACTTATTTTAGAATGTAATTCAGTTATGATTAGGAAGTTTACATGTTAAAGTAATGTCAGCCTATATATAATATGGCACATCTAGACACAGGGCTCCACTCATTTCTGATATGGAGCAGGGTTATACAGCACTTAGTCCGCCGCGTCGCCTAATGCGTGTTGGTTGACTTCAAATGTTTACAAAATATTTTTTTTTTAGTTTCATGCATCAAGCTCAGGCGGTATCTATTAAGTCTTAATAAATGAGGACGAGTATCTTTTTTTTAAAGTTAATTACTTTAAAAAGTTTTGAATAAAAAATAAATTAATTCTAAACATTCTATAATTTACTAGGTGGTGTTGTAGGTCCGGCCACTTTTCTATATTTTTTTTATAGGAGAGGGGGCAAACGAGCATGCGGCTCACCTGATGGTCAGTGACTACCGCCACCCATGATCAAATGCAACACCAGGGAAATTGCAGATGTGTTGCCGGCCTTTTAAAAAGTAGTGTGCTCTTTTCTTGAAGGTCCCTAAGTCGCGTCGGTCCGAAAAAATAGCTGGTGGTAATCGATTCCACAAGGAAGCTGTGCGAGGAAGAAAACATCTTCTAAATCGCACAGTGGTGGACCGCCAATCATCCAGATGGTGTAGATGATATCGGGAGTTCTGCCGCGAAATGCCTTCGTGAAATTTGGCAGCTGGGATTAATCCGAACAATTCCTCAGAGCACTCCTCGTGGTAAATGCGAAAGTTGTATAAAACTGTAAAAAAACTTCACGTGAACTGTTAAATGCGATTAATGTATTGTTCTAGATGGACGATTAAAACGATAATGAATTTCTATTTACTAATGATTTAAATATGTAGTTTAATAATTTTGTTTTGACTCTGTTTATTTAATTCAACTGTTATATTGATTTGTTTCATTTATGTTTAATTATTATGTGTGAATATATACATTCGTATGCTGTAAAAGCATTTCACGGAGATACTTAATAATTATAATATTGTCAACCTGTGAAAACGAATAAATAAATTGATTGATTGATTGATCTTGTACCGTTATACTCCAATTGTTGTAACTTTGTATTGTATCGCGCAGCGATTTGTCACTTTCGATAACTTACGTTGGACTAGCAATTGTCCTACGTAAGGTATAGAAAGTGAAACGTATCACTCTTTTAAACTTTTGTCTGATATCGATCATTCGTCGATAGACAATTGCTAGTAAACATTGTTATTAAATGTGAAATAGCCACACTTAGAAAGTGGAGTAGCAAAAGTTGTACCCAGCTTACTTTCAAATCAGCAATTATTGGAAATTGGAATATAATTTGTCTGACATTTTTCTGTCGTTCATCTGTCACAGAACTTCAAACAATGATATGAATTGAGTTTCCCTACGCCGATGTTGACGGCTCCGTGATGTAGTGGCTTGGCAATGAGTTGCAGCGCTAAAGGTCGCGGGTTCGAATCCCGCACGGAACAAGTATTTGTATGACCTACAAATAATTGTTCCTGGTTTGCATGTTTGCCTTAGTGAAATTTATGTACGTAAACTGCCCCCACGATAGGTACAGGAGAAAATTCAAGTGTGGAGGTAACGTTTTTAAAAAAAAATGTTAAAATAAAATGAGTAAGAGAAAAACGAATTTAAGTTAATTCTCTCACAAGTCCACTGCTGAACATAGGCCTTCCCCAATCATCATCAAGCATCTATCGACTTCCGGTACGAGATTACCACTCGAGAACCTAACTTTGCTAACAATTGTACATTCTTTGAGCTATATGGCCAAACCATTGTCGCTTCAGTTTACATAATTACTTTATTCCTGGGTACAGATAAAGTAAATTAAGGACAAGTAAAAAATTGGAATGAATAATTAAGAATTTTGAACAGTATAAAATTTAATGTACTCTTGTATGAGCATACTGAATTAACCGCGGATGTAACGTATGTGCACGTGGCAATGCAGCACCTGTACCGCTTGAAAGCCAGCATCGGCGCCAATGAGCGCTAATCAATACGCTGGGAAGGTGGCGAAAAATAACGAATGTTGTATTACTGATGCTCGTGTGTTTCCGCGCGCACTCAGCTGCGTAGTAATGGTAGCAAAAAATATTTTATTATTGTAATTATTTAATTTTTGAAGGCTAAGAGAATCCTAATCCCGTTGGTGTTGTAAGAGGAGACATCGGGAAATTGAAACAGGAGCAGCATCTTCCTGATTACAACTCTGTATTAAAAAAAATATTGCGGTTACTAACCGCCTGCCTCGCGTGGCAACAATGGCAAATAGTAGTAGCACTATCAGTCAGTCCATAGGAGAGACCTGTGATGGGCTGTAATGAATGAATAAATTAATTTGAAATCGCGCTATTTTCTGAACTAGCGCGGTTCCAAAGCTTCTCGTAACGCGAGAGTGTGAGAGTTAGATGCTTGGAGTCAACTGAAATTAGTTCCTATAGTTTTAAGTGCTGAATTATTGAAACGTACATTGCCGCCAAAGATATATCGTGAGGTATTTAGGTATTTATTGATTTATAAGATTAAAAGGTAATTAAAGAATTATAAAAAAAAATGTGTATCATTTCTGTTGACCGTACAGTAGCGTATGCAGCGGTGCTCGTAATCGACGGCCGGCCGGGGACGTATTGGGCCGTCGCTGAGACGCCGCTGGCTCTCTGTTTTTAAAGCTTTCTTCTCCCCACCCGAGGGTGGCCCCGAGCGAGCCACCCGACAATCGATGGACATCATGCTAGTGAAGCGCCCGATCAAGTGCATACGCGACTTCTTTGATGTGTCTTTGTGTGGGAGTCGGAACGTTCGAGCTCCGGTGGGGAAGTGTTTAATTGTTTAGCCTACTTTAAGGTTTTGGGGGCTATTATCAGACGTATGCGTCGGGAATATTGTAAATGTATTTTAGAGATTTCTAACTTTTATTCTAATTATTTTTAAAATACTTTCATAGTTTAAGACAACATATTAAATAAGTTGTCTTTATCGTTTATTAAATTCAATATTTTCTTATTTGTATGTGAAGTTGAAACATATCGAAATGAAAACTGCAAAAACATTTTCCACTTTAGGCCTCACTCAGTTGGAGAAGTGTATAATATATTTATCGCTGTACTGATTTATTAGGCATTAAATAACACTAATAAATGTCTACCAAATTTTATTGATGAGTAATAAGAACTACATTGGATATTGTATGGCTATTTACGTTAATGCGGTAACATCATACTTAAACTGCTAATGTCGACTTAAAATAATACCTGTGCTCTCTTTGTTTAAATACTACCGGCATAAAAACTGTTGTGTTATTAAATAATTCATCGATGCATTTCTCATTATAAGTATACTGTCAATCAATAAAACAAATGTGACATCTCACAAGAACGGGTTATTCCCCGACACACAGAGTAAACGAGGCAGAGGCGACGCGAGCAGGCAGTGACGTGACAAGACGTCAGCGGCAGTCCCCCGGCCCGGGTATGCACAGTAGATGCACAGCGTTTTAATGCTATTTTGCTTTATACTGCAACTCTTAGAATCTTAAATTATTTAGAGTAGATTTTTAAATCCTTAGATAAAATTTATTCATAGGATAAAATACAACCTAAACAAATTAAAATTACAGTTGTACCTATGCATAAAATAGTTCAATTGCTGCACTTTCATATTCAGTCAGGTTATAATTTATTTGATGAATTAGTTTTATCTAAAGTAACGTTTTACTGCTTAGAACAGGCCTCGTCTCATTTTTTTAAATGATTTCAGGACAAGGCAATGTCTGCCGCGCTGCCCGCGTGGTGGCAGACGTCAATAATATGTTGTTATTTTTCATTTCTCAGGCATGCAGATGTTTTTGTGATGTTTTCCTCCACCATCGAGCACGTGTTAAATGAGGGTTTAAATTTACAAAGGCCTAGATCGAACCCAGGTTGCTCGTGTACTGTGAAATTTATAGTAAGCGCTAAGGGATTAGGCTTCCATAGTTCAAACTAAAATGTATTTCAAGTTTAGGTATTCATGAAAGATGCAACAAAACGTAAGTTTTGATCGTGTTAATATGCTTAAATAAAAGACAATATATTTACTTAAATAACTAAAAAAAATATTTTCATCAAGAAACGATTGCTTTTTGGTCGCAAGTTTGGACAGATATATCCCATATTTATTTTATCCTAACGTCATACATTTTATGTCAAGTCGATTGAGATTTGAGATGTAATTTATCAAAATCTGAAGACTGACAAATTATATCTAGAAAATCTAAAGACTCTCTGCGGAAGTCATATATAAAATACGGATGCCTTTTAGAATTCCTATGAGTTTATTCTCATAATCTAAAATCAATAATAACCAAAAAATGTATATGTAACTGATTACCCGTTTAACAATTGAGGTATATTCGAATTTTTTTTATATTATCATATAATATGTAATAATAATGCTATTAATACCATTCTGTATTGTCCATTGTTGAACATTTCACACATGGTCACCATTCAGTCATTCATTACTGATTTTCATTATTCATTATTAGATGAGGAAATTTATAGGGAGGCATATATCAAAAGTCCACTGCTAATGCCTACACCATAGATTATCCCATAAGGGAGATGTAAGTTTGTGCCTATACGTAACAGCATTCACTTACCATCAGGTGGACTGTGTTTCTTAACCTTACTTCTATTAAGAATTAAATAAATTGTATAAAACTATATTTACGGATTTTACCGCGTTTAATTTACTTATTTTAATTCCCGACGTTTCGGGTGCTTTACAGCACGAGAGCTTGTTTAAGAGCCGTGGTAGCTCAGATGGTTAGCGCTCGCTGTAAGCTTCACAGATCACAGTACTCGAGCAACCCGGGTTCGATCCCCGACGGCACCAATAAAATTGTTAATTGCAATTTTAAGTGCTGATTTACCACGTACCCGACGGTGAACGAAAACATCGTGAGGAAACCTGCATGTCTGAGAAAAAAGAAAAAAAAATATTTCGAAGACATGTGAAGTTCGCCAACACGCATTGGGGCAGCGCGGCGTACATTTCCTTGCCCTAAAACCCTCTCAGAAATGAGAGGATGCCTGTGCCCAGCAGTGGGACATAAATAGGCTGCAACTTTACTTTACTTTACTACAGCAACCCATGTTCTGACTGACAGTGTGACTGACAGTAGGCGGGCTAAATATGATGACATCGGGACGTCAAACATCTCAGTCCCCGCCGTGACCATAGTTTGTTGTAAAGTACCCGAAACGTCGGGAATTAAAATAAGTAAATAAAACGCGATAAAATCCGTAAACAGTTTTATTCAATGTGTAGTGTTCAGGTAAATGCAAGAAGTCATTGTCAGAATGAAATAAAATTTCGTCACACCCAGATGCTATGTCCTCTAATCATTCACTTCAAATATTCATGTTGTGGATTCTTTCAAAAATATACTGACCGAAAGTGTAGAGAGAACGCGAAACGCTATTTGACTGTATACGAGATATCCCATCTTAGTCCACAGGAGTGACAACGCAGCTGCATTTTGATTCTTAATTGGGGATAAATGTACATCTATGGCTCTCAGAATTTACTTACTATCACGTGCACTGTGTGCTCGTTTATCATTCTTATTACAAAAAAAAAATACTTTGGGTATTTAACATTTCATATCCTCTTGCATATAATTAATTAAATGCCAATTCAGCCCGCACGTTTTGTAAATTCAAAAAATTTGACATGTGGAGGCGTGTTAGAGTAGATTAGTGTATAGTGTTCAAAATAACGACTAAAAATAAAAAACTGCGGTTGCAAACCAGCTTGCCAAGCGTAGCAAGTATGGCAAATATACCCCTTATAAGGCAATCATAGGGAAGAACTACGTTTAGCAGTGAACGTTAATAGGCTGTAAAGGTTATTAAAATCTTACTTATTATGTTGGAGATTGTATTGACATAGGTGCATAATATATACTTTTTAAGATCATAATGCAAGTTTACATCTGCCAAAATAGTTCACTGCGGTACGGGTTGACTGGTACAGAAAGTCGACAATTACCTTGCTAGTTAGATTGTTACCTTAGTTGCAAGTTGTTACAATAAATAATAGATAATATAAATAAAATGCATTTTACAAATCATTCAAAATTTCCTGAAAACTAAATTTATAATAATTTCAGTTTCGCAGACGACTAGAATAAACAGGTGAAACTAGACCAGTACAGTTGGAGTAACTTGTCGTAACCGTTAAATCTGTAATCAAACTCAGCTACAGAACTTGACGGAGTCTTTGTGCAGACACAAAATAGCTAGATGTGGTATCAAAATTTAAGTACTACATTAACGGACAAAAATCTTTAACTGTAACATTTAACTTGAATCTTAAACTGATGTATCTACTTCGCTTTAATTATGATATTTTAGTTTACATACTACGCAATTTAATTTTTATGCCAGATCTGAAAATTTCAAATACAGTTAATCAAATCTTAAATAACTAGATAGGTCGGAGCCTAAGCACTCGCCGAAAATTTTACAGGATGTGAGCAATGCAGGTTCGATACCCGTCAACACTTAATTGTTATTGCAGTTTTAAGTACTGTATGTCTGAGGACTATAATTTTTAGGGAAAATGTAACGTCAGTTAACAAGTACTTAGGCAGCGTGGCGGATGATTCATAACCCTTTCAGAAATGAAAAGAGGCCTGTGCCCGGAATTGAAACGTGTATATCCAGTAACTTTCCTTAAACATTCAGTTAATTATCACATATGGTAGAACCATGCTGCAGCTATATTGTAGTTGTAGCACAAATAGATCGGCTCGACCTGGGTAGTACCTTAGGTTTTTTTATAAGAATTTTATACATTTATGTGTACAAGTATATGTAATTTATCATAGACACTAACCGTTAACAAACGCTGAATAAATGAGCAGAAGTAAAAAATCTTTCTGTAGTACACCTGTGATACTGTAATATTTGTAATTAAGCGAAGTGAAAAAAGATATATTAAAATATTTAATATATAATTTAATACAAAGTTTATTAAAGTGAAGTTATTATCTTATTATCAAACAAGGGAAAAATTGATAGAAAACTTGATTGAAACTTTTTGATTTTAGACAATGAGGGCCCCACGACTTACTCTGCCACCAGGGCGGCGCCACTAGAAAGTGAGGTAAAATATTTGACAAATTTCATAGCGAGAAAGTTAATTTGTTCGGAATATGTAAAGGTTATTGTTTCTTTGTGCACTATTAGCTAAATTTTATATTAATAAGATTAAAAATAAATAAATCAAACCACACATATTCATATAAGCAGAAAAATTTAAAAAAAAAGTTAAAAGTGTGCAAAAAAAAATTAAAGAGCAAACCACTGACACATTGTTTTGTGTATTAATTTAATACTCTAGAAACTGATAAACTTTTATTAAAAACCAACTTCTCAATTAACTTACACTATGTAACAAAAAAACTTTACCTCAGTGTCAACCAGCGACATCTAGTGAGCAGAAAATTATTAGCCCTCCATAACTTTTAACATCTTTAATGTAAGCCAAACAGCCTGTAACTATACTTGCCCTCTATACCCCAGAAAGGAACGGAGCAGAGCAAGTATTGGCATCAGAAATAGATAAGAGGGTGGTATTTCCAGACAGACTCCTAGATAGATAACATACCTACCATCTAGTATGTAAATATAATCATAATCATATATCATATCATAAACACTCACGCCTGTAACCCAGAGGGGTAGGCAGAGACTATGGATTTACATTTGCCACGATCCTGACACACTTCTCGCGCCTCCTTTACATCCATATACCTACACGTACATGCTTATGGGTTAAGGGTACCCTTAATCTGGCTCATCTTCAATATATTTCCCAGTTGGTCGATAAACTTTCGTCTAGGGCGTCCCCTCCCGAGTCCGTTCAAGTTTTCAACATAAATTTGCTTTGTCACTCTTTTATAAATATAAACAGTAATATTTTAATTAAATGTGTCGCTTCCAGCGTAGCGATATGCGAATGTCAAAGCTAGCAGAGTCAGCGACAAGTGTAGGACAGTGAGGCGAAGTCGGCGCGGCTGTCGGCCGCACTCCGCTCCAATTCGGTTCCCTTGTCTTTGTCCATTCGCATTACTTTTGTCACTCGTTGCACTTTTGATGAACGTTTATTAATTGAAATCGTCCGCTATGTTTGGAATGTATAATATACTTTGATATTTGAAAATTTTACTAATATCGATTTTTAATTATCGCTACCCGGGCTAACGTGTACGTTACGGCTTAGCAACATTCACTAAACTTGTAGGTAATCAAATAATAAAATATGCTTTTGGCGTCTCACTATTTTTTTTTTCACTTATTATAAGCCAGTGCTTGACCACAATCCCACCTGGTGGTAAGTGGTGATGCAGCCTTAGATGGTAAATCGCACCGTCTTACCGTAACCTATTCACTCTTGCTTTGAAGACGCCCAGATTGTATTCCGACGGAAAGATAGACGCCGGCAAATTATTCCACTCCTTTGCTGTACGCATTACAAAAGACGAAGCAAACCAATTGGTTCTAATGCGTTGAATATCGACAACAAAGGGACAAAGACCCGCCGACCGATTGGTTGTCCGATGGTGGATAGGAGAGGGAGGAATTAAAGCGTGTAATTCCTGCGTAATATGTTCTTATTTTACGTTCTATCATTTAAATCCTATTCTAATCCTACTCAATCCATAATTCTATATTTAAACGATCAAATGACCTTAAGCACATTAATAAGCCACTGCAGCGCTGTCAGGCTCATTCTTTCTTACCACATACCCGAACGTAATGTGTCAATCCATCGGACGAGCTGTGCACAATCAATAACATTGCACCACCGAAATAAACTAAGACGGGCAAGGCGCGTCACAAGTGGCGCGGAACAATTCAGTCGCGGCCTGTCATCGCCGCCTAGACAGTCGGGAGCACTGACGTGACAGGAGTGACTTGAGAACACGCGGTACAAGCGACAAGAGGCTGCGGGTAACCTTAGCTATGTCTCTTGGAATGAGGAATATTTTTTTAAACGTTACCCTTACAGTAGCATTTTCTCATGTGACGAGGAGGCGGTTTGTGTTCTTGTGCAATTTATGTATTTACATACATAAATTGCAAGAGGACACACCCAGACACGGTACAATTATTTGTAGGTCATACAAACATTGTTAGGTTCTGGATTTGAGCCCGCGGCCCTGCAATACCGCGAACAAACGCTTAGCCACAGTGTTATCATGCCGTGAAAATATACTCGTAATTGTATATTATACTTTAATTGGCAATGCAGACGAAAGTTAGATTATGAAGTTATTAGAAGATATCATGTTCCTATTTCATATTTTAAGGTTTCGAGAACAAAGATAACAAAATTCGAATACCAATAGAAATAAATTCATCAGCCTTATAGAACACTACAATCGCGAAGCGAAGAGATTTTAATTTTTTGTCGATTTAACAAGGTCACAAATTAACGCGCTCTCTGAAATATTAAAAAAATAACAGATTAATATTTTTTTTAATATTTCTTAAATATTGTTAATTAATATTTTAAGAACACGATACGTGGTTACTGTGGCATATAAGCCTGACTTCTTTTGGTAAATATCTTATGGAATTTTATCAACCCACAACAAAAAAGATAAATTATGGGTTTGATATGAAACGTTTTTATTATTAAATTTGAAATAAAACTCAACTCAAACGTTGATTTATAGCTACGAACTCTTCTCCTCTATTGTGTGATCAAATTATAACGAAACCATCGCTTTCCGGTTATGACTCGCACCGCACATCGTCAAGTTTGAACTGAAATTTCTAACGGTGCCGAGTAAACTTGGGGACGTGGGAGCGACAGCGATGCTCGCGTCATCCCGATGCAAGTTGATAATGCAAGTGAACGCTCCCCGGCGGGCTGCCACTCGCGGCGCGTTTTAACTCGCGATAGTTCAACTAACTGTTTGACGGCTGCCGCCTACGTCTTTGCTTTCTAGTAATTCGGCTTCTGTTACGTTTGCTCATACAGAAGGTATATAGACGCGGTAAATATTAAAATAAAATTAAAATGATGATGTGAATTTTATTTGATATTGAGGGTATTTATAGCAACTATTATACAAAAAACTTATATTACGATATCACTAGAAAATTTCAACAACAGTGTCATAAATGCGCGTGATTTAATATCCGAACCAAATACTACAGCTTAACATTACTATACACAGATGGACAGAGACGATCAACAATCAATAAGATCCAGACCAAAATTTTATATATTAGTCCAGATATATGTTCCATCCAGCTAGGTTTCGAATTTTGTTAATATTTCTTGCAATCGAACCAAACGATTTGCTTCGTCTTTCTTACCTAATGTATAGAGCAAAGTCTAATGTCTTTAGAACAAACAGCTTTTGTTAGGCTAAGCCAGTGTGATTTACCATCCAGGGCTTCATCACTGGTGAATTGTAGTCAAGCACTGACTTTTAACAAGCAAAACAAATCCAAACTTAGAATTTACAGTAACTCTAATTATTAATCAAATGGTTTTCAGGCACATATACATATAGAAGACACGTCAAAATGACGGAAGCATGGCCAGATGTTATGACAGATGACGCAGCGGCCGACGGAAGTCATTTGATTAACAAGCGAGTCTACGAGACGTTTACATGATAGGTCTATAATACGTAAGTAGCATATAGTGGTAGAAGTGGAAAAACCGGTTAGAGGAGAGATAAAACCAACTAGCATAGAGTCCATGTTAAAAAATAGTGTTATCCCAGAGTTGCTAATTTTGAATAGTTTTTGCTTTATCTATAAAAAATGTTTAGGTTTAAAATTAAATATATTAAAAGTTAATAAATTAGATCAAATAAAATAAAAAGATACAATAGCTTTGTTATTTGCACCTTTCCTAGTATTTTATCAATTTAAGGTCGGGTAAGAGTTTCTTCGTATTTTATTTACAAATTCAAGACATTTTTTTCTAAGTTTCATTTATGCCATTTGGTTCGATAACTTGTCGCCATCTTGTAGGTTTGAGAACGATCTTTTTCGCACGTTCTTGTCGTAAATGATTCACTTTCTATCACCACCAAAAATTTTCAAAGATGTTTCGGTTTCATTAAGTTTCAATAGAGAATCGCAAATGAGTACACGATTCATTAGGCTTCTTTCAGCGAGCTCGTATGCTACCAAAATATCAATGTAAAGCCAGACTTTTCCAAATGAGTCAAAACAGTTGTGTGGTTAATCCTCAATTTCTCGGCTACTAAAATACTAATATGCCGATCTTCCTCCACTTTTTTAAAAATGGCATCCACTTTCTCCGTATGAAGGCGACCAGAGCGACCTGCATCTTTGACATCAAAATTACCGGACTGAAAACGCTTGAAACAACTTTGTGCTACTTTTACTGACACTGCATTAGGTCCAAACGCCACATTTTTTTTCGCGACTTGAGTCGCATTAGTTTTTTTTTTTTTTTGTAATAAAACTTCAGAATGTATCGAATTTCTTCGTTAGATTCACTCATTTTGGCGGACAGAAAAACAATTGAAAAATGGCGGGGAAACTGTTTTTTAAATTTTTATTTTTCTTTTCCTTAATGCCCTATATGTATTGATATCAAAATCAGCCAGGTACAAAAAGTATACCCAAAGAGAGTTTTCTTCAATTTTATACAAACAAAGTACGAAGAAACTTTTTTCCTGACCTATTATATAAAAGTAAATTAAGTATTTAAAAGACCTGGTAAGACATGCAGGAAGTCAATGGATGCATGTGGCTCGGGACCGTGCTTTGTGGCACTCCTTGGGAGATGCTTATGTTCAGCAGTGGACTTGTGATGTGCTGTAATGATGATGATAATGATGATTATTAAAAGTAAAGAAGAATTGCAAATGTATATTTTTGAATAAGTCATATATATTTTATCTAAAAACGTAAATTGAAAGTATTTTTTTTTTCCGACCTATTACAATCTGGGTGTTATAAAGGCAGGAGTGAATAGGCTTTTGTTATATTGAGAAAGTGCCGTTTACCATCTAGGGATTCATTTCCACTTACCACCAGGTAGGATTGTAGTCAAGCACTGTCTTATACATAATAACTAAAAAAATACAAGCACATTTCCTTTCTTCTCTCCAATCATAAATGGCTTTCTATCTATCTGTTAGAAGTGTTGCTTCAGAATCTTAATAATTCTGATTTTATCTCAAACGATTGAAACTCTCCTTTTTATCTTAAAGACAATTTTGACTCTGTGTATGCATTTCCAGATCGTGAAACTCGTTCTACTAAAGTACTCAAGATTAATATACCAAAGCATATAGCACCGGTTTCTCTAATTCTTCATTTACAGTTTGGACATTACTCCCGTAGAACGCCCTGCCCATTGACTAATGTAAGATGATCCTCCATTAAGCTTATGGTTTAGACAGCTTCGTAGTGCAGTGTACTACTATTGACTTAAGGGCCGAGAGTTCAAGCCCCGCACGGACCAAGTATTTATATAGCCTACAAATTATTCTTCCTGTTATGTATGTTCGTCCTTGTACAATTTATGTATAAAAACTGTCTTTACAATACAAGTGAAAATCATAGTGCAGGCGGATACGTTTTAAAAATATCTGTAAGGTCAATGTGGGGATGACCGGCATACTTTGTTAATAGTTAACTTTGATTGATCCAAACTAAAGGAACTATACATGCTAGGGTAATTCATATAGTTACAAATTATGAAAAATATTGTTTTGACTATTTTAAAAACACTTTAAATGCTTTAATGTCAAATAACGCTTTAATAGGGGTACTTTTTTAAAAATCGGCGTGTAGACGGACTTTCCTTACTGTTTGAGGTAAGTCCGTCTAGTGAAAACATTTTCTTTCGATAAAGTAACGAATGTCCTTGAAATATGTGCATTGTAAGATTGCAATTCATTTAAATAAACAATTTTCACATACTTGATGTAAGACTGGCATATATTGTAAACATTTTCGGTAAAATAAAAGCAAAACGAATTCTAAGCCATGCTTTATTTTCTACAAAAGGATAACAAATCACTCTCAAATCGAGTATTGTTTGTTCAAATTATATAATACAATATTTTCCTGCAGTTTAGCATTCATACGACATGACTAAACGATTTTATTTTCTACGGATTTAATTGATTTTTAGGGTTCCGTACCCTAAGGACCAACTGGACCCTCTTACTAACCCCCCGCTATCTGTCTGTCCGTCTGTCTGTCAGCAAGCTGTATCTCATGGTCCTTAATAGGCAGACAGTTGAAATTTTCACAGAATATGTACTCCTATTGCCACTATAATAACAAATAATTAAAAAGAATTAAGGGGGCTCCCCTAATAGAAACGTGTATTACGATGGTACGGAACCCTTCATGCGCAAATCTGACTCGCATTTGGCTTTTTGCCTACTGATAAGTAAAAAAAAAAAAACCAGTTAAATCCGTCCGAAATAAAACCACCGTCTTGCCTGATATACTTATGATGAGAATAGATCGATAGTTATTATTTTCTTACAAAACAAACAAATCACAACAACAACAATCTTCTTACTTATTGATGTAAAATTAAAAACGTGATTTTGTTGAAATTTACCCGTTATTATCTACGTTTAGCTTAAATTTCTTACAAATAAATAACAAGGCACTAAAGTCAACAGTCTTTGTTTTGTTTTTTAATAAAAAAAATATACTATTACAAGAAATAACAGTTTCGTCTAAATTCCAAATGGCGGATGGTGTGTTCAATAAATTTAATTATTTCACTGTATTAATAAATCCAAAATATCGGTAAACTACAAATGGGTCCATGGCTTTCTCACGCACGTATTCGACAGCCTGGAGTTTCCTCTCTGATAAATGGTGTCGATCTTTGAACGCAGTTAACCACGCCTGATCTGGAGTTCCGTTTTTGAAAGGCGTCAATACGAGATAACAGTTTACATATTTACCAACCATTTCTAGGACTTCTTTTTTTGTCAAGCCAAAACCATATTTTTCCATTGAATGTAGTAAGGAAGCTAATTTTGTTTCAACTTCCAAAGTTAGTGCAGTGCTTCTGCCAAGAGGATTTGACTTAAATCTCCTGTTTTTCACATGGTCTATAATAGTCACGCGAAGGATATTGTACATTTGCGCAGCTTTATTGTCACTCAGATAGTCATTTCTGACAGTTGTACTTGACTGAGGTGAGAGTTGTACTGCCTGTAGTAACTTTTCTTTCGAATATGATTCTATATCCGTTTTTCTTTTGTAATTGCTTACCATGATTGTTTGCAAATATTACTGAAAAAAAAGCGATTAGTCAGTTAAAAATTAATTAACAAGATTTGTTTGTCAACTGTGATATGGATATCCACTGGCCATCTTAACGTAAATATAAGGATTTAAGAAAACCTATACATGTCAGGTAAAAAAGGTTGACAATATGTGTCATGCGTCTTATACGGTCTTCTCAACTATGGTATTTTAAGGTTAGATATTTACTACTGTTAATGTTACAAAATTCTTAGCATTATTGATGAATTCTACTAAATAAATATATAGAAGGCCTCTTTAACTACTTACACTCATCGCTTCAATTTGTTTACTTTTTTTTCACTTTTTTACTTTTTTTTCGCAACACATGTCGTTTGAGATTGGAGTTCACAACACGACTTAAGCAGGAAGTTTTTCAATTCGAACTAAACCACCATACTGTTTTACCCATCGAGAGGTAGGCTCCATAGATAATCAAAAACGAGAGTAACGACGTGTAGACGGGGTTGCCTTGTATACGGTTTTTCCAGCACTGACCTCATATATATATATAATATACTTATGTCATTGTTAGCATAATTTTTACACCTGCCATGTTTTATTTCTTTATTTCTCTTGGGGTTATCTTGTATACAATGCTATATGGCATTAAATCCACTTATTGGAAGTCACCGTTAAAGTTGTGTAATAAATAAATAAATACTGTATCAAACTTTCCATGGATATCCCACGAAAATAACGTAAAAGTTAAATTAACTTTAACATCGATGACCATCAGATGACGTGCTTTCAGTATATACTCGAAATAGAATAGACAAACTCTTACGCTAGTACGTGTCGCGAAGCTGCCCCGGCCCGATATCGGTCCGGGATTGACGCTGAATACGCGTTAAGGAGACAGCGCAAAGCAAAGAGTTCAACTGAACCAACGATACGCCATGACATGCGATCAGAACGCGCTTATTATTACGTTTTATGATGGTTCTGTTTTTGTTCATATTTACTTACTCAGAATTTACGCGCTAGCTGTAAATCAACAGCACGCGAGGAAACACGGTTCGATTCTCGCAGGCACGAATTTAGTTATTCATTGCAAGTTAAATTGCAGACATACCACGTGCTCGGCGGTCAAGGAAAACATTGTTAGGAAACTTATATGACTGAGAAATAAAATATTTCGAAGACAAAACAAATCAACCAACACGCATTGAAGCAGCGCAACGGATTAATTGTTCCATAACCATCTCTGAAAGGAGGGTGTAGCCTGTGTCCAGTACTAGTGTATAGGCTGTTACATAATTATAATACATTTTATGTGAGATTTTTCCAGTAAATTACATAAAAATATCAATAAGTATATTTGTAATTTCTTTTTCTTCTTATTCTTCTTAAGTACGTCCAAGAACACTGGCGGAAATAAGTCTCTCCCGTTATTGGGAGGACTTGCCATAATCTCCACGCTTGGCTCTTAGATTGGCAATGGTAACATATTGATGTTTCGTACCTTATCTTTTGTTATCAATTTATATAAATGTCAAATTAAAATTTAAAATATGTTTATACCACTGCGGTTCTATACCATTTGCTGTTCTATACTCTGTATAAACATTTTATATAAAAATAAAACTTAATATAGATATAGTTATAAGTAGGTACTATAAAGTTGCAATAGATTAAAATATTTTTTTACTAAGTATCACACTGAATTATAATAGTAAATGTGACGGTCAAAAAACAGTTAACAATTACTTATGTTACGTGAAAAACGAAAATTTACCGTTGAAACAACATTATTGGCGATATCAGAAATCAACATCTCACATATTATCGGTAGTTATCAGTTATCAATTTATATAAAAGTCAAATTAAAATTTTAAATATGTTTATACCACTGCGGTTTTATACCATTCACTGTTCTATATAGTGTATAAAATATTTATATAAAAATAAAAATTAACATAAAAATAGTTATATTAGAATTGCAATAGATCAAAATATTTTTTTACTTAGGATCACCATTATTATATTAGAATTATAATAGTAACGTTTCCAGTAAAAAACGAAAAATTGGCGATGACAGCAAGCGATGTCTTGACGTTAGATATCAATTTCTATGAAAATCAAATTAAAATTTAAAATATTTTTATACTACTGCTACCATACAATTCGATGTTATTTATTGACAATCATTATTTTCTACAAAGTTTAAATAAAAATAGAGTTGAGAGATATATAGAGTAGTAATAGAAAAAAAAATGTTTATAATTTTTTAACTTAGTATCACACTAATTTATAGTAAAAGTGGCACGGTTACAAAACAGTTAACAATATTGCATAATATGTTACCGGCGAAAAAATGTGTTACCACACTCATCGATGTCGACCGATTGGTGCGGTAGCTTTAGCTGATCGACGGATACTGGTCGACAAAACGTTGTTCAATTATCAATCGACGTCGATTGACAATTAATTGATGTATCTTTCAAAATGTATTCACAAGAGGACGCGTTATTGTTGGCCAGTACGCTTTTGCTCGTATTATTACGGAGACGCAACACAGGAGACTCTGGATGCGACCGTTTTTTAAGGTCAGAGATAGCTTAAATTAATCTAGACGATTAAATAGCGGTCAGTGGAGCAGGGCGGGTTCTCTAATAATAAAGCACGATCGACGTCGACTAATCCATTCCACCATCGATCGACGATCGATCTATTGGTGTGCTACAAAACTTTCATTGAAGCAGCATTTTCGCATATCTTTATTTATTTATCAGTTACATCGGGCACGGGTAGATTGAGACGAGTACCGAGTAGCTAAGTGTTTGCACTGCCAGCCCGCGGTTTATATCCTGCACGGAACAAGTAGTATATTTGGCTTACAAATAATTGTGTCGGGGTCCTGATGTTTTCGATGTGTAATTTTTAAATGTGATACATAAGAAAATCCTAAGGTCTGCTTTTATTTTTAATCATACGTGGTAGAGCCATGCTGCAGCTAACTATAATAGTATAGTTGTAGCACGAATGGGTCGGCTCGACCGGGGAAGGACCACGCTCTCTCAGCATACCGGTGTAAAATAGCAGCTTAACACTGCTGTGTTTCGTATGGTAGAGAACCGGAGACCCTTTTTACTGGAAAAGAAGCATTCCATCTTAGTCCTCACGGGTGACAACGCATCTGCATTTTCATTTGCAAACGAGGATAGATGTAGATGTTTATGGGCCACAGCAACACTTACCATTAGGTGGACGGTGTGCTCGTTTGTCACCCTATCCTATATAAAAAAATAAATAACAAGTCATCATCATTAACAACACACAAATCGTAACTCCTTTACCATAACCATTATCAACCGAGAAATAGTAATACCCTCTCGCCGTCAGGTGTGTAAAGTAAAATTTCAAACATAACGCGCGCAGTACAATAACAAATAACGAGGTAATATCGGGGTGGTGCAAAGCCGTCCGTCCACCGCTCCTCAGACGGTCGGATGCCCGAGTGCACCCGTGACAGTCATTTAAGACTGACGTGATGCCTCCTCCACGCGACCTACCACCCTATGTTTAGGGCTTCCACGTTTATGCATTAATATGGACGGTCCTGTTTTCCTGAATTTAAAAATATTTATTTATGCATTTCATTTGCACTCCAAGTACAAAAAAGCGGATTAAATGTCAAGAAACTTTATCTGTCAGTCTACTATTTTAAATTCTGGTGTCGTACGTATTAACGTTTTGGAATAATGTTAAATTTTACGTCGTGTTCATTCAATCATTCATCACCTATCAAAAGTCCACTGCTGAACATGAGCGTCCTCATAGAATATAGCCTCATAGAGCGATTAGTTGCCTCTATGGGGCAAAAAGGCGCTGTTGTCAATCCCCTGGTTTGTTTCCCTCTATCGCCTCTTACGGCAGCCATGGGACGATATTATAAGTAGTGTATATTTTAACACCACGACTACACGGTTAGGTACACCTGACAGCAGCAAAATAACAAATTTATAAAAAAAATTTCGCTTTATTTTGGTTTAGTGAAGTAAACTAAATAAGGGTATGGTAAGTGGATATTTTAACACCGCTACTGTAGCATAGCCAACACAAATATACACAAATACATAATACAGGATTATTTTGTAATCACTGGCCAAATTTGCAGAGAAGGTTCAGAATAAATAATATAGGCAAATGGTGAAGAAAAATGTATTAAAAAAAATGTCAATATTTCTGTTCTTTTTATGTTTTAAATTCAAAATGCGTAGTAATGCATTGTTTTAACTGATTTTACTGCGAACGCACACATTTGTAAGGGTTGAAAATTTCAAATAAAAGTAGAAGCTTACTCGTGTTTTCAAAAACTGTAATAATAGTATATCATTATTTATATATTTGAACTTAAATTTAAAATTTGGCTACTCTTTGTAAAATAACTCTGTATATGACACACAAATATATATCTCACTGTGTCTCATTTTCCTTTTCTAGCATGGCTACCCAGCGGAGGCCGCCCGCCGCCCGCCAGATGGATTGATATTGCGCCAAGCAGACGTAAGACGAGGTGATTGCATACGGGCAAATAAAAAAAACACACACGGTACTTCCCAGTCGCTTTGAGATTCGGAGGAAACTCGAATGCATTAGCTGCAATGAAGTTTTTGCGACGGAAAACATATTTTTTTACGTCTCATGTCTCGATACCAGACTTTCTAGTTGACTTTAACCTAAGGATTTCTTTATAAATGAAACATTTGCTATTAATGCAGACATAGGAACAATAACGTACGATACTGTTAAAGGGATTCCATTTTATTAATTTTAATTGAAGGCTATTTTAGAACCGTGGAGACGCATCTATGTGCATTTCTGAACCTCTGAGGTAATCGATTTGACATTAAACAGTGAATAATAATTTCTGTAATAGCTTTATAAATTACCTTCAAGACAAGGGTTTACACCTTTCTACGGCATCGCGTCTGCCATTTACTTGGTGTTGCAGATGTTCATCGGCGACGGTGATCACTTACCATCAACTGAGCCGTGTGCTCGTCTGCATCGCCTTCCATTAAAAGTAATAACTAAACGACTATTTACTAGAGCTCAAGATACTGTAAGTTCGTTTTGCGTAAATCGGACCAAAATTAATAATTAAAAGTTGTAGGTAGCCTTCGTTAACTATGACATCGAGACGGCAAATAACTCAGTCCTCCCGGTGGCCGAAACGCCGGGAATTTAAAAAAACAATAAAATGAAACGCGATAAAATCCGTAAAATTAGTTTTTTTCCATGACTACTTACTTTTTTTATTCCATATAAAGAGTTTGTAAAAAAAATTAGCAGAATAAAAAATTGTCGTGTGGTGTAAGAGATTTATGTAAGAGGAAGGAAGAAATATAATGGATTCTAATACATAAAATATAAAGACCAGTGACGAGTAGCAGCGTTAGAGGTGCGAGAACTCTGGCACTGTTTTCCTCATTCAACCTGCCAAGCCAGACTAGTAAGGTAGATCCCCTCTACAATGGGAGAGGCTCATGTCTAGCAGTGTGTTTTACGGGCCGATAAAAATAAAAGAAGGAAGAAACAAAAACAAAGAGTTGAAATCTAATTATAATTCTAGTATCATAAATAAACGAAAGAAAATTTTCTTGTGTGTATAAAGTGTACTGTATACATTGCACTGAAAAGTTTACCGAAGTAATAAAAAATAATGTACAGGCGCTCACAAAGACGGCACACATAGACGTTTCGTTCGCAACCCTTCAACTTGGAGACTTGGGACACAAACGAGCCCGAAGCGTGATGGCGATCCGGGGACAGTGACGTGACGGACCCCACCCCCACCGCCCACGCTGACCCATCCCGGCCGGATAATAAGGGGGTCGCGTAGAAGTCGCGGCTGCTGTCCGGGGAATGTGAACGTTTTTAAAAAAAACTTCAACTGTATAGACAGATAGAATTTACGACAGTTGTATAACAGAATGGAGTTACACGCTAACATAAATGTGAATCGATTTTTATATATCCCAGGAATAATAAAATTCAATTTGAACGTGTGAAGTCTACTGACACGAATTGGGTGATTACGTCTACTCTTAGATATCTCACAGATTACATTAGTGCCCAGCAGTGGGACATATACAATGTTAGGAAGTAAATAGAAAATTCTTTATTGCTAAAAAATATTGGTCTGCCTGTTTTAGATTTCAACTTAATTAATTACGATAAAAACTGATACACAAATCATAATAATTATCTTAATAAATTTCAAAAAATCTACTTAGGAATTTAGAAAACAAGCAATGAATACAGTTACATCTCGAACATGTTTAACTAGAAAAATGTGCCATCATCATTCCTTTAATAGTTTTTAAATAATAGTACGAGAGCCAGTGTAATTGCACGCTGTGAGACATTCCATCCTAGTCCTCAGATGTGACACTTTGTTTGAAGTTGGCTGCAAGTGTCCATGGACTACAGACCCTCAAGTGGACTGTAAGTTCGTTGTCACTTTAGTTTTACCAAAAATGTGAATAAAATTGCATTTTTATTTTAAAATAAAAGAAATGTTATTTTTTCAAAAAACATCACTGAATGTTAACTTACAACAGTGAAACGTCACAGAAACCTGTCGCTGACGGCTGCGTCATTTACACAAAATTAAATACCCCTCAAAGACGTCCCGTCAACTTCACCGGACGGCCCGGCGCCCTCGGCCACCCCCCGGCACCCCTTGCCCGCAGCAGATGGATTGATATTGCTCCACGATGCAGGTGGGCGATCTTGGAACAATGGCGATTTATACAGCCATATCTAAGCCCCGAGGTGGCTTATGGCGAGTGTTGTGTTGTATTGAATGGCTCTACACTTGAGACTTTATGCCTCATCGGATATTTAAAAATGAATATTTTACGCCATTGTATATGGTTAATATATGTTTGCGATTTTATGCCAGATTCTAAAATAATCATCAATTAGTTTTTTGCGCTAATTGCGTCTAACCTTATTTCGAAATAGGAAAAATAATTTTATGAAATATATTAATTTTTCGCAATCGATTATAGTACGTGAGTAGTTAATTTATAATAAAACCAGCTTACTTTCTGGTTTGCTCTAGTCTGTAGCAAAGCGATGAAAGGGCCCCGGGATCCCTCGTATATGGTGATGGTAACCACCGCAGGGTTTAAGCTGGTGAGTGATAAAAACGGAAGAGAACGAAGACACGTCAGAGTATAATTTCAAAATACAACAATTTTTATCGGACGTAAGTACACACAAAAATGTCAAAATAGACCCTACAACTAATACACTAAAAGAACTTTTTTTTTAATTATTAAAAGAACGCTACCCCCACACTAGGATTTTCTCCTGTGTCGTGGAGGCAGTTTACAAACATAAATTGCACAAAGACAAACATCCAGACCCGGAACAATTATTTGTAGGCCATACAAATACTTAATCCGTGCGGGATTCGAACCCGCGGTCCCCAGCGCAACAACTGATTGCTAAGCCACTGCGCCACGGAGCCGTCAAATTGACGAGGTAACGCAAAGTTTTAAAATAAATTAATGTATTTAAGAGCCTAAATGACTACAATAAGACCAAAAGGTCATTACAATTTTATAATATACTGTCATTCAAAGGAACACGTATGAAACAAAAGTAACAGGAGACTTGAAAACAATAAAACATTCTTCAAAGACAAATGATTAGCAGATAATTGTTCAACATTAAGTGATTTCAACAAAAAATTGGAATCACCCTCTAGCAATGGACGCTTGACGTGGATGAATAGCCGGACATAACGAGACTTGAAAAAAAAAAACACAAAACACCTCCCATCCCTCTTGCACCCCATAAAACGCGACAAAGACACATGTCCCCCCTTATTATCTTCAATTAAGAGGCTCCGATAATGTACCGTGACATACGTTCCTACGTCCAATATAACTTGACCTTTCAATTGCGCTTAAGCAACTCTTTTATGGTCGTATCAGTGTGAGCTA
This sequence comes from Parnassius mnemosyne, assembly GCA_963668995.1. Classification (NCBI taxonomy): domain Eukaryota; kingdom Metazoa; phylum Arthropoda; class Insecta; order Lepidoptera; family Papilionidae; genus Parnassius; species Parnassius mnemosyne. The sequence goes on along the minus strand of CAVLGL010000035.1, from coordinate 5,434,913 downwards.
AAGCAAGGCGAGGAAGCTCCTGCTCCGTTAGACATTTTCTCTGAATAAATTGGCAAATACATTAAAAGCGATGAAAAATGAACTCTTTGCAGTTGCGTTAAGAACTGAGTGGGCTGCACCAGTGATTAAGCATGTCACACCATCGTGAGTGATGCGCGAAGGACGGTGACGAATGAGCGCCCGTTACATGTGATTAGTGGGATGGGTGTAGTGATGGATATAGTTCATAACCATGATCTCTAACAATAAGAAGTAACATAAGCGAATATATACAATATACATACACGTAAACTCGCCGTGAAATGACGGCGTAAGAGAATCCACTACCACATATCATCTCCTGGATGTTGTAAGAGGCAACACAGCGAAATAAAACAGGAGATGGGCAACATCATCTTTCTGGAAACAACTATTTATAAATAATTAAAAAAAAAACAGGTTCCCAACCAGCCTTCCTATAAGGCAATATATTTTTTTATAGCAAAGGGGGCAAACGAGCATGCGGCTCACCTGATGATAAGTGACTACCGCCACCCATGAACAAATGCAACACCAGGGGAATGGTAGATGCGTTGCGGCCTCTTAAAATGAGTAGGCTCTTTTCTTGAAGGTCCCTATGTCGTATATATGGGGTAGACCTATGTTCAGCAGTACACTTGAAAGGTTGTAATGATTTAATCAATGAATATAAATAAATAATAGAATGAAAGCAAATAGATAAGTCGTAAAAATCATTTTTAACGCAGGTTGGAAGAATTCTAAATCAGAAGTTAGTCAGTCTTTGTATAAACTCTACGGATTTACATGAATTTCGTATTGTTATAGACAAACGAACGATATATTTAATTTATGCTGACATATATTCTAACTTGCAGAAAATCTAATTATATTTTTGCTCTAAAACAAAGTCATCTAAGTTTCAACCAAGTTTTATTTTTAAAGGTTAGGTACAGATGAACAACGGGCAAGAAACTTAAATTATTTTTTTTTCTTTAAAATAACTGATAATTCCAATTTACATAGTTGAAAGATATGTATGTGAAAACAGTAAATGATATCAGCAGTGCTTAAAATTCACGCTACGCTACTACATTGTACGCGGATTTTTTATAAAGTTAAAAACTTGCAGCTTTAATTCGGGACTGATGCGCACAGTACTACTCTTTCTGAAAGGTTTTTTAGATGTTAGCAGATTACACATCTCCAAATATTTTATTCCTCAGAGATGCCGGTTTCCTCACAAATCCTTCATCACTGGGCACCTAGTAAATTAACATTTAAAATTGCATCTAAATATTTCATTCGTGTCGACTTGGATCGAACTCAGCTTGCTTGCGTTGTTATTTTACGGCATTTGCTTAAGTCCTAAGCTACCACGACTGGAAAATTTTAACATATTTTATTAATTAAGGTTTTTTGCATTAATACTTGTAATGTTTTTATCACTTGGTAAAACTTTAGCTTTATTTTTGTGATTTGGATAAACACTTCGTGAAACTAGAACAAGTGGTTATCGTAACCACAAATATTTATATTTTTCTTTACGATTAAATACTTAATAAATAACATAATATGAACAAAATACGACAATATTTAAACCACGAGCCATCACTAGCACCGGTACGATTCCACAATCAGCACGAATAATGAGACACGATATGTATAATCACCGAGAGTCCACGACGTAGCGGTGACTGACAGTTGTCATTTGTCGCCGACAGGAAAAATTGAGGCGTTATTAGGAAGATCGACGCGACGGACAGACAGATGGATTTACAAAATTATTCAACGTCAATCATTAATGGTGATAAATAAAACGTAGAGATTATGCACTCTTTGGTAATAAAGTATTTTATTTTTATTTTAGACTAAGTTACGATTTAAAATAACCGTGTCATTGACCGTGTAGTGGCGGTGTAATAATATTTACAACCCTATATCGTCACGTGGGTGTCTTAAGAGGCGACAGAGGGAAATTGAAACAGGAGATGGGCAGCAGTATAAAAATTGCGGTTGCCAACCTACCTGCCAAGCGTGACAAATATGGAAAAATTGCCCTTACGGCGCAAGATATGGGGGAGACCTGTGTACAGCAGTGTACTTTATAGGCAGTCATGAATGGATGAATGGAACAAACAAACCCTTTCTAATTCAATATTCGGTTTTAGGTCAACACCCTACATTAAATATCCAAATTTTTCATTCCGTCTCCTAGTCAGAGTTAACATAAAGACGGACAAACGGACAGACAGACAGCAGAATGACATTAATAGGGCTCCGTTTTACCCTTCTGGTATGGTACCCTAAAGCAGTACGTGGTGTAACCAAATGTGCTTCGCAGTAAATAAGTTAAACCAACGATCCGATTTAGATAGACATGGTGACATAGTTCGCTTTGTAATTATGGCACATGGTGACAGAGATAAGGTCGCTAGGTTGCATTAATTTTCAAAAATAGAGTTCATAATCAAAGTTCGGACTAATAACAAAGAAAAATATATCCTTAATCTATAATCTATAATCATAGAAAATTAATATAAATAGGAATTCTTAAGAAATATAAATGGCGGCTGTCTTATAATCTTATATCATAATATGATCCTAAAAATTGAAGATTTATAATTCTGTTTCTCAAGGCACATTTACACTGTACAAGTTTCTTGGCCGTTGCACACAATATGGTTAAAGCTATAATTAACATGTACCGTTTCAACAATCTGCAAAATAGACTTCCTCTGGAGAAGCAAGTTCACTTGTGTTAACAGTACAAAACGAAATTTATTTAGTGGGAACAAAGTTCTATATTCAATAAAAAAATTGCGTCCTCAAATACTTGAAATACTTAAACCAATTTTAAAACCGTACAAGTAAGTGTTTAGATAAGTCAAAAGTTGAAAGGAATTTTCTCCGTTCAGTGGTGTGAACTCAGACTCATACCAACAAAGAAATATTTCAAATTACTGCCTTTTCTATTAGTCGTAAGTTCTAGTAGTCGTAAGTGCAACAGCTGATCATAATGTTACGAGTTCAAATCCCGGGTCGGGACAAAAACCAGTTGTTGAGTTTTCCTGCCAAGAAATTCTCAGTAACAGCCCGGAATTAGCAAGCTAGAGGTGTTTCACCTCGTGCCTCGGAAAGTGACCTGCACCTGATCTTCGTAGTCGACCGTTAGCCGTCCCATCGGTCTATGCTAGTAAGGGAATAGAAAGTACACCTGTGCTTACGCATACACCCCGGCATTATAATCCTGTCCTCTGTAAATGCCTAGTCTCCGTTGAGACTGACCGAGATAACCGTGATTTTATGTGGAGGACGTTATCATTATTTATTACATTTCAAGTGATGAAAACTATGCAACATTTTGACACGCACTCAGGCACTTCTTTCTTCTTTACTTCTTTATCAACCGGTAAAAGTTTACACCGTTTTTATAAGAAACTTGCACAGTGTGAATGGTACATTAGATTTGATTGAAATTGTCATCATAGGATTATGAATATAATAAAATAGATTTATGAATACGGGTACTGCTGCGTCAATAAATGCACAACAAACTTGATTAAAATATGCGCATATTTCACGTCATATTAAATTTAACCTCTATGTATATTGGGTATTTCCAAAGTGTTTTCCTTCATCAGCATACAATAAATCTTTAGTTGCAGTTTGAATGTATATCAATATTTATGGACAAGATAAATGACATAAAAATAAACTTGATGTCATGTGATTTAACCGACATTACTTTATGGCAGGGTGCGGACTGCGAACTCAAAACGTCGTGGGTTCGAATCCGCCATTTGACTAATGTCTTGAACCACACACGTGAACACAAGCGTTATAAGCTTACCAGGAGTGGGTAAAGAGAATATTAGTAAATTTAATCTCATTGCTATTATTTTATTTTATTATTAAAAAAATATTTACGTATACAACTTGCGGGATTTCACCTTAGAACGTTAATGCCTCACCCAGACTTTGCAAGCAACAGCTAATTTTGCTTTAAGTCGGTTCAGTGTATGAAAAAAATATCACTATTTTTTTTTTGTTAAGCTACTAGCACACAGTGGGATCACATCGCGCCTTTACAATCGCCGAGCTGACGCGAACAGACCTCCGTCGCTTGTTCGGGGCGGAGCGTAGTGGACGAGCGGGCGTATTATATTTTTATCAACTTTATCTAAAAGCCTTGTGGTAAAGGTAGGGCTGCTACGATGATGATGATGATATTAACAATACAATGTATATAGGCAGACTTAAGACGCCATTACGCGCACAGTAAAACAACATAATTACACGCGCACTACTGTGCTCAAAAATAAATAAGAGATTTTTTGCCATCGGGGTAGGATTAAAACATAAGCATTTTTTATATGAAATCAGTCTTAATTGATGTTTATATTAGAAACAATAAAATAAGTCTTATTTTAACCATGACAAAAATGCTTATAGATACGGATTGGTAATTGGAAGTAGTGTGTATTAATTTTTAGATGGCGGTGTTAATTCATTTATTAATTTCATTTCACTAATATATGATAAGTAATAAACTAGAAAATGAAACTGTTACTTAATAAGTATAAATACTGAATTAATTAATCTTAGCCAGTGTAAGCTACCATCTAGGGTTACATTGCCAGGATTGCACTCAAACACTATCTTATAAAATATTGATAGTACATGTTATTAATTTGCTGTATTTCATGAAAGATAATAATGTATGTTTAATTTTAAATAAGTTGTCAGTATCGCAGTCAAATTGATAAAAAATCTACTTAATATTGGGTTAATAATCACAACGAATTCTCCGTTCGTGAACATCACAAGGGTCCTAATTCGGAAACACACTAGCAATTTCCCGCCAGTGAAATAAGCGAATTAAAATCGCCTCAAAGCAACTCTGCTCAGCAAAGAAACGCCTGCATACAATGAGGTTTATTTTTAGCTATTTATGTGGGGGCGCAGACTCCCTTCCGCCGCTGAGTGACGGCCGGACAGCCTTTGAGACTGCGGCAGAGGTCGGTGGCGATTTAACTAAAAATTAGGAAAAAGTGCCTGCTTTCCTGAATGGAGAAACAAATACTACAGTTACAGCACAGTGATTTCTTATAAATATTCTATATATATTTATGTACAAGTATTTTTTTTAATAATTATATACTTACATCAACATGAACATGATTTCATACTCGGTCATTTAAAAGTCTTGATAGTAAATATACATATTCAAATTTTTTGCCAGTAGCAATTTTGTCGTGATAATAGGAAAGCAATTTTTAATGCGTTTTAGAGTAGTAAGAAAAAACAAAATCATAAATAAATTAATTATATAGTTGCAATCGCGCTTGAAAGTTTTGAAATAAGTAACAACCTACACGATAATCACAAACTTTTTTAATGTGCTTTTTCAAAAATTCATATTCGGAACCTCTGGCTTGTATGAAAATAATTGCATGTTTTAACTGTACTGAATTTCAATCTATTCCGATTCATCAACATGTAACAGACTCGGAGAAAATCGTCCGTGGTAGACGGACAAATACCGAAATAGCGAAGTAAATAGAAGTATCCATATGGGAAAAATAAATCCATCCATGTAATCGGTTCGGATACATTCGTTACAGCCTATTAAAATCCACCGCTGAACATAGGCCTCATAGGGGGGGGGGGGGGATATTTATCATAGTTGCCACGCTTGGCAAGCGAATTGGCAACCGCAATTTTTTTATCATTTATTATACATTAGTCGTTATTAGAAAGACGCTGCTGCCCATATGCTGACTTGTTTCCCTCTGTCACCTCTTACGGCACCCACGGGATGATATCGATTATTAGAAATAAAAGAAAAAGAGAATAAAAGAATATGCCGCTTAGGAAGTAAATGATATAAAGTCGGTGGTTTGATGCTTGCACGTTAAACTACAAGCGCAATCCTAGATCAAACCGTTTTGTTTGCTCTACTAAATTGTAATGTTACATGCTTTACGAACAACTATCTGTGAATGAAATCATTATGCGTTAACTGCATGTCCTAATAATAGTAAAAATATATCATGAACAAATGCATCTAACCGCAAATACTGAAGAGGATTCAGTTTACTTCACTAAACCAACATGAACCAGGTTTGTATAGTAAATTTCAAAGTGATGTTACTACCAAGGATACGTAAGAAAAAACAGAGAGAGAGAGAGAGAGAGAGAGAGAGAAAGAGGGAGAGAAGATTTTAGTTGGACAGCAAATGTTGACAGTATTTGACCATATCACTAATAACCGTTAAGATCTATTTTGAACGAAGGGTGGAGAAAATATATACCTACGTTACATGAACAACTTACAGACAACACAACAGATAATTATATTTTTAGCAGATTTCTCTTGATTGCAGGATTTTGTCAATTCGTGGGTATATTCTTTTTTCTTTTGCGTCTTTGATGGTTAATTTTTATTAAATAGGTTATACTTTAGTGTTTGCCGTTACAGCCTATTAATGCTCACTGCTGAAAACAGGCCTACCTCATAGATTTCCTCATAGGGGGGATATACTTTAGGGGTGGTCCCATGTAAATTTGGAGAAAAATTCACAACCTTATGAGTGACAAAATAGGGAAAGAAGTTTTCAATTTAACTTTAGATTTCTAATTATTACCTTGAGCTTGCGATATACTTTAGCCCTCTCAAAAGGGTCAACAAAGTAAACTCTTAATAAAAAGTAAAAGTCGACTTCACAGAACTTAGTACACCAAAATGTGAAATTGTTACTTTGTTTTTAGTTCTTTGAAAGATTTTTAATTTTAGTAAACGTTTAATTTTAGTATGGCAAGATTCATAAATATAATTCTCAAAAGAGCACCTCCCAGGTATCAGTCTGTCCTCAAGGAGGATATGATTAAAATACAAATCGATTTTATATTATAAAATGAACGATCAATTTGTAAAGATATTTGCAAATAAAGCAAAAGTGCAGGTAGAGACTCGACTTAATGAAACCCATCGCAATACATTATCATTAGAGCTTTTTAGACTATGAAAGCTCTAATTCGTGCAGAGCAAATCGGGTGTCACCCGAAGCAGAACCCATCCGTAGGTCTGTCCCATCTAATTAACCATTTTAAAATCAGCGAGCGAAGCAGTAGTCTTTAAAAAACGTCCACGCTCCTGTTTTACACGATTATCGAATGGGGGGTCGGTGGGGGCTAGCAAATGTACACTCGCTAACAAAAATCGGTCGATTTTTAATTAGGAACCGGAGGAGGGCGCGCGTGATCGGAATGAACCAATCGCTCATTGCATAACTCGTGCCCGTATCAGTGAAAGAGCTGTAATAACATTACGTTCCATTTGACTGTACAATTAGCGATCTCGCTTAATCACTTGTCTTGTTCTGAATTGTTCTTAGAATATTACTTCTGTTTAACGACAAATCGTGTTTTTGGCGTCTGTTGACGTTTTCCAATTATATTCAGTTTTATTATATATAACTATCTCTAATATATTAACCGTATATTGTGAGTACCAATAGGAGAGAAACAAAACAAGCTTCATTATTTTTCCATAGAAATAAAGGTCAAAAAATTATAACGTCTACTTGCTGTGAAGTTGTAATGTAGCCTTAAATTAAAAAGTTAACTGTAGATATTAAGGGATTAGATAATCAAAATTATACAAGCAATTCGCTTTTTCTCATTGACACCTCCAACATTATATAGTTTGTTATATTGTACTAGAACTTTAATTAGACTACACCCCTATTATTGAACACAAATGAGGTGTGGGCTGTGGGCTACTCTCAAGTACAAAATGAATAGTAGGTGTAATAAATTGTATATAATTTCAATAGAGAAGATGAATGGGTGCTGCCATCTGCTTGGGATCCTATAATTAATAAAATTAAATCCAAACCCAAGCATACCACTGCAAGACTTCAAGATACTGTAAGCTCAATCTGCGTAGATCGGACCAAAAATTAATATTCAAGAACTGAAGGTAGCTGGGCTAACTATGACATTGGGATGTCAAACACCTCAGTCTCCCCCGTGACCATGGGTGCTGTAAAGCACCCGAAACGAATTAAAAAGTTAAATTAAGCGCGGAAAAATCCGTACAAATTAGTTTCATTTGATTTAAGAAAAAAAAAGACTACGCCTTCGCGTAAATGTAAGAAATCATTAGGTATAGTTTCACTGTTTTGCTGGTCTAATGGTGGTAAATGTGACTGCTGATAATTTGATTGAGGAAACCTAATCAGGTATTGGGATTTTTTCAACAAATTCCCAGTGACGTACCGTGCCTCAGAAATCACTTAAAGCCTATTAGTCCTGCGCCTGAGCTCTCTCCGGTTGTGTCGGTTTTCCGTACCATTCGACTATAGTATACCATTCGGAATAGAGAGTGTACCTGGTTTTACGTACACACTCGTTCACTATAATTCTGTCTTGCGCAGATGGCTATAGTCACCGTTGAGATTGACCGCCGTAATCCAAATTAGATCAGGAGAACATTATTACTATGCCGGTCCACCAGACAACGACCATCTTAAAAAGTTTTACTTTTATTATAAAATAATATTTTTTAAATTAATATGTATTATTATTGCTATCATTATAACAACCTATCAAGTCCAATGCTGAACATAGCCCTCCCCCATAGACTGCCTCATAGGGGAATTTCATTTTTATTTTTAGTCGTTATTAGGAAGACGCTGCTTCCTATTTCCTGATTTGTTTCCCTGTGTCGTCTCTTACGACACGCACGAGATGATATGGGTTAGTGGGTATTCTTACACCGCCACTACACGAGATTTGTTGAGTATATTATGTAAATATGTATTTTTAATTGAGTGACAGCATTCACACATTCCACGGCAGAGCTCGGCTCGTCTCTTATTTCTAAAAAGGTTTTCAGAGCGGAGCCCACCTATAGAGCCCTAGAGAGTCCTCTATATATTTTTAATTACTACGTCATGCTGGTGCTATCCCAAAATTGACATTTTGTTGATGCTGTCTTCGTAAATTCTAACGCTTATAATGAAATAACATTAATAAGTTTTATCTGTAGACTATAGCTACGAGTATATTATACAGTCAATCTGGCAATATTAGCATCCTTTACCCCATATCGTCCGATGGGTGTCGCAAGAGGCGACAGAGACGAACTTATTCCAGATTACAACCGGTTGCCAACCCGGCTGCCAAGCATGGTAGCTATGACAAATATCCCCTTGTAATGCAGTCTATGGGGAGGCCTATGAGCACTTTTGATAGCCTGTTTCGATAACGGTATTAACATACATCTTGGTTATTTAACTGTGATAGCAAAGTGACTAAGTGTTGGGTTTCCGCGCTGCGGACAGCGAGTTCGAATCCCGTGCTTTACGTGTATGTCCTAAAAATAAAAAATTGTTGCCATAGTCGGAATTAGGTTCAGTAACAGTTTTGTCTCTATTTGTCTATAGATGATTTATGTATTCCAAAGGTCTCTATGATACACGAGATATTCTGAGTGTTCAAAAAGGGAGGATTTTTCGTGACTCTCACGCTTGACAAGTGAATCACATTGATGATTGCAGTAGTCACAAACTTTTGATGGCGTTTCCTATCGCTGGTATGGGTATTCTACAGTCGCAAATTTTCGGGTCCCATTTAAGGTTAAATATTGTATAGCAAACTTACATGTGAGTTGGCAATAATAGTTTTATAACACGTTGTGCACTGCCGTTACTAGGGGCAACTGCTGTTTATACACATTTTTTTTCTTTCTGTCACGTGATTTTTATCTTCAATTTTATACAATCTTCTCAGTGTATAGATAAATAATCTGACGGATTATAAGATCATAGTAAGGATAGGTTTAGCCAATCCGTGATGGGGAAAATCGCTGATATTCAAAGCGCGCCGTTGGGACGGAAATAAGTGTTCAGTTGCGTACTCGAATTGCGTACTTTAATAGCACACACAAGCTCTATAGAATTATCTGTTGTACAAATAAATAAAATTGAAGTGTTTGTATGTAATGTCAAAGTTACAGCTTTTTACTAAGTGCATATGAAAGTATAATACGGTACTAATAACAAAAATACAATTTTTAAAGTTTTAGTCTGTCTGTCTGTCTGTCCGTTTGTTACGGCTTATCTCCGAAACCGCTGGATCAATTTTGACGGGATTTTCACTGGCAGATAGCTGATGTCACAAAGAGTAACTTAGGTTACTTTTATTTTAGAAAATAAGTTAGGGGTAAAAAATTAAAACACTAGAACAGCTAGTTATTAAATAAAACTACAATAATTAACTTGATATACCGTACGTATATTTCTTTCTACTTTCGACTTTATTGCATTGTGTCCTTAGGCTTGTTACGTAGGAAACAGATCTCATAATATTAATGTTCGCGACTGTACGAGATGATGATAACGTGTATTAAAATCTCTAAGTATGAAATTAATCACCAAATGCGATGTTATCACTAAAATCAAAACCACGAAATAAGTCATAATTGACTTGTGCCAGTCGTTCTTTGAAACAATGGTATTTTTGATTGACATATATACACTATCTATAGTACAAGTACTATGTTGGATGCTGATATGTATTATTTAAGTCAACGACCTCCAGGTACAACAACTTGTACGTATTTCTTTACGACTGTCCCCATCCCGACTCCCTTCTCGTCCGAGCCTCATGCTTACAAACTGTCGCATTACGGGCCATCCCTTGCACAACAAAGTCACATTTCATTTACTCTAAGAACGACCGAAACGAGTCTTTATCTCAGGTTCGTACCGATGCCGCCAACGGCAAAACAAAAGTTTGTTGGAATAGCACAACTGAACATTTGCTCCCAGATCGCGCGATTGTAAACCTTATCCACTTGTATTAGTGACGTGAGTTTGTAATCGGATGTTTGCGGACTAATGTTAATTCTAAGGTAATGATATGAGGAAACGGGGTTGTTTTGTTCAATGTTGTTTAGCCTTACTGTTTGAAGTAGTTGTACGGTCGCCACGATAAACAATAACACAGCTTTAAAGTTGGGACTGCGGTCATTGGCGATAGCTATTACAGTTAAAACAAGGAAGGGGGAGGGGGTGGGGGTCTGTTAAAATGATTATTACTTTAACGAATTCAGACTTACTTTTGGAACCCTTTACATGCATCTCGTTATAATTAAACAGCGTTATTCCCCTTTATGTCACTGACCGTTGGTTTATGCTTTTGTTAATTTTTAAGATATTACAGCAAATTTTAAGGCTACAGCATTTATACTAGATAAAAGACACGCATTTTCACAATCCTTCTCTTTTGCACATGTGAAGTCCGACACTACGCTTTGGGGCAGTACGGCGGGCTTATCCTTGCCCTAAAACGCTCTCAGTAGTGGGATGTATATAGGCTGTAACTTTTAACTTTAGTACTAAAAGTAAACTCATAAATAATTATAGTGGAATAGACCCTCTCAGAAATGAGAGTAGTCTCTAACTAGAAACTTATTTTTTTAAATTTATAAATGCAACTATGAGAGGCCTGCAAATATCCATTCTTCCTTTATATATAAAACGTGCAACTACAACCCATATAATTCTCTTCAGCTAACAGCCGTGCAATTGAACCGTTAGAAAAATCGATGTAACGACTACAAGACAATGCACTACAATGCTTGCAGGTCATTCCACGCTCGCCGTGGAGCGCCCAATCGCGCTGAGTGAAAACTGCCATAAACGAAGCCATATAAGAACAAGTGCCCATAGAACATAAATAAATAAACAGAATGGCAAAGGTGTGATATTTGCCTGACATACGTTTATGTCTCTGAGAGTACAGGTATTATTTATGTTTATGTCTGGTATGGGTAGAATACACTTTAACTGCGACTAAACTTAATACAAATACTAAAGTATTATTTCGATATATGACATTTACAACTCATGTCTAAGACCTTCATTTATATGGAGTTTAGATTTTACACCAAATCGTATGTAATAGAAACGTTTATTCTTTATGGATTTAATTTTTATATGACATTACAATAAATACTGGCTGTTACAAGTTAAATATTTAAAGAGCCGTTATCCAGGTCGGGCAAACAAATACGTGTTTTATTATATCGAGGTATATTACAATGTGCTATAATGAAAAATTTTAGGGGCGTAAAAGAATCGACCACCTCATTATCACCCTGTGGGTATTGTGGGTGTCGTCAGAGGCGACAGAGGAAAATAAAATAGGCGATGGACAGCAATCTCCGTGATAACAACTTGTAATTATATTCATCATTATTATTACAGACTATAAAGTACACAGCTGAACATATGGGTTCCCCATATATTGCCTTATGGTGATATTTTCCACAGTGAAAGGCATGGAAGAAGCAGAGATAACTCAAAAAAATTGCGGTTACCAACGCGCCTTCTAACTTTTTGACTCAGGCAAAAATTGACTTTTGATAGGCTTATAATAAATGATAAATTATTAATTATACTGAAATTTGTTTTAGAGTTTCTTTAGACATCGCATCTACACGACACATAATTTTGTATCAAATAATAATCACATAATCATGTAATGCTAAGTTTATATATTGAATATAATATATTGAAGATAAAACGTTCAAGCTATTGTATCAGCCTAATATAGAGTCTATTGCCTATACAATATCTTCTCGTATTTCGATTGACATTTACTTCACAGTGAAATGCCAATCCGCATCTGACCTCAAAGAAACTGGGACAGACATCAAAATTTAAAGTGAACTTTAACGGAATTGAGGATAAGAAAACTGCACAGTTTAACCATTAGCCGTAACTTATTATAGACAATTTCCTAGATCCGAACGTGACCAATCCGACTGAGTGAGATCCGCCATAAAGGAAACGGTTAGTTCCAAGCACGGCGCGAAATTACACGCCAGGGGAATTAACTCGCGAGCGATGTAGGTAAAATATACCAGGAACTGTCTGTCGCGCGCTCTACTTATTGGTCTTTGATAGTATTGCTATTAATGTTCCATTGTGTAGAACTACGTTTAGTTACACTTTTTAACTTCCTGACTTTTCTACTTGATGGATATACTGATCGGTTTCTTAAGTTTTTGCGAATGGTAATTCGTGATCACAATTAATATTTACAGCATTGCATTATTTAGTTTACCATTATAAAAGTAGGTATAAAGCGAACGTATGCAAACATTTACCAGCAAAATCGATCAATAAAAGAATGTGTAAATTATTGAGCTTCGACGCATTCGAAATAAAAATATTTTAAATGTAACAAATGTGATCCTTTTTAATAATCATAATACATAGTATAGTTAGATATAGATAGTTTGATTATTGTGTAATGTTCAGAAATAAATATAAATTCTTTGTCCTCTCAGTACTTTATAAAAAATTAATATACCACGTGCATAAAAATTGTATCTTTAATCAAAAAGTAATAAATATTCTAAAAATAGATTCGGTATATAGTTACTCGTCGCCACAGATTAATAAATCAAGGTCCAAAAATCTCTAAGGCCAAGAACCTATTTTATAGTAAGATGATACTTTGAAAAATATAGGCCTACTTGGTTTCTTGCTGACTCTTCCCAGAGCCGACGTTTTCACAAAATAGTGATAAAAGTAAAAAAAAAAAACTCTTGATGTGCATTATTTATAATAATCATTTATATGAGTAATAATGTCATTATTAGAAGTTACAACTAGAGTTAAGATTAAAAGAAGCTGTGTCTATGAACAAAACGTAAGTATTACAAAGTGTTATTCCAACATCGGGGTCGAAAGTAGGGTTGCCAACCTTACTGTATATTTAAGTTGACAGCTCCGTGGCGCAGTGGCTTAGCAATGAGTTGCTGACTGGGGGGCGCGGGTTCGAATCCCGCACGGAACAAGTATTTGTATGGCCTACAAATAATTGTTCCGGGTCTGGATGTTTGTCCTTGTGCAATTTGTGTGTAAACTGCCTCCACGATACAGGAGAAAATCCTAGTGTGGGGGTAACGTTTTTTAAAAGAAAGACAAAAAAAAATTACACTGCTAATTTAGGAGTCGGAAAATTTTAATTGTAAAAAAAACAAATAGAAGGCGTAGCTACTTAATACTTTTTAATAAATATTGACAACGGCGTGAGGCTGCCAAGGAAGGCCCAAATCAGCAAAAAAAATGAAGTAAAACTGAAGTGACAAAAGAGCTACAGTCCACCTGATGGTAAATGGCTAATGCAGCCCATGGACACCTGCAGCTAAATTTAAACAAAAAAGGCTACAGATGCGTTGTCACTTCTGAGAACTAAAATAGAATGACTCTCAACATTGTATATACGACTGTGTCTAGGATTCGAATATCAGTTTCAGTATTATATAAATTATAAAAAAGTACATTCAGTAATTGGTATTTGAATTAAACAAAAAATTTAAACAGACAAAGATCATATAATCTTATGTGAATGTGGAAGCCCAAAGACCGAAAAAACAGACTTCAAATAAAGATGCCGTCAGATGCATTATCACCTCTAAGGACTAAGCTGCAGCACAGCTTGTAATTTCTGACTTTCTACACTTCAGGAACAACGGAACACAGCAGTGCAGGCACTTCTGCTTGCCGGCAGATATATGATAGAATGTGGTACGCTAACCAGGCAGACTCATAGGAAGAAGAGAAGACCTACCACCTAGATATTTCTTTACAAATTGAATATCAATTTGTAACATACAATGTTTTACACTTTTCGCTATCTACTATATTTAGGGTAATCTCGATAATAACTTAGTTACAGCTTATATACTTCCCACTGCTGGGCACAGGCCTCCTCTTATTTCTGAGAGGGTTTTAGTGCAAAGAAATGTCCGCCGCTCTGTTCAATGCGTGTTGGCGAACTTTACATGTCTTCGAAGGAAATATTTTTTCTAATTTTTCAGACATGCAGGTTTCCTCACGATGTTTTCCTTCAAGGCCGAGCACGTGGTAAATGTCTGGTGGTGTCAAAAATACTACATTTAAAATAATAAAAGTTAGCAACCCTATTCCGAGGCGAAGCAGAGCTAATACGCCATTAAGATATAAATCAGTACAAGGCCCGGCTTCATTTATTGTAACTGGCGATTGACAAACGTAACAAAATTAGGATAGAAATGTTTACGCCGCACTTAAAGGAGGATCAGGGCATCAGTGTCAACTTCTCAGTGCAGAGGCGTTTGGATGGAAGATGTAGATCATACTGAAGAATTTACCTGTTTCCTGTTGTTTATGAATATAATGAACTTATGTAAATACAAGCCGTATACGTGGTAGAGCCGCTGCAGCTATGTTAGTCTCACAGAATACCAGCGTAAAATAGCAGCTTAATGCTGCTTTGTTTCGTAAGGTGAATGTAGAGAACTGAAGACCGTTTTTACTGGAAATGTGGCATTAAATCTTTGTCCTCCGGGGTGCCATCGAATCTGCAATTTTATTTTTAGTCGAGGAATAAATGTAGATGTCTATGGGCCACAGTATCCACATAGCATCAGGTGGACTGTGTGCTCGTTTGTCACCCTTATTCTATATAAAGCCAAAGAATAGATATATGAAATGATCAAAATTCAATCTCTTATCTGAAGCTCAAAAGACTGCTATAACTAAGCAGGTCGTTCTGATTAGTAATTCTGTCGTCAATGTTAACTATAGAAAAATTTATTTTTTAATTTTATTAATTAACAATACAAAAGTATTCACACGTCCAAATAGAATACCGGGGCATTCAAATTTATAGCGTTAGAATTTAAAACACGGTATTAAAATGATGACCAAAACAAATTATCTAAGGTGACATCATGGCCAGGGCAAATGCCACAAATCAACATGTCAGTATCAACGACTATTTTGAGAGATTTTTAATGCCCCGTAAATCAATCATCGACATTGTAAGAGGATTTAAAATGTAAATATAACTCATTCTCTCGTCGCTCGCCGTCACCGTTTATGGTTATTAAACCGGACTTATAACCTTTTTGACTCTAGTCTATATTGCTTCCTGTAATTTACAGCTTTTTTTATAGATTTGAAGTGACAAAAGACACAAACAGATCACCTCATAGTATTCCGTAAGACACAACTAGGATCGAATTCCCCGATCTCTACATGACCATCACCAAATCCTTGACGTACATTGCATGACAACCACTAAATTTAAAAAAAACTTTTTTAGAGATGTAGCTTTTAGCTTACAGCCTTTTTAGTAAATATTTAATTGTGTAAGTGATGATTACATAGACGTGATTGTGCATTATGTCCTAGATACTAAGGTGTAGAAAATAAAAATTTCATTGGTGTAACAATCGTTGGTAATCAAATCAAATAAAAAATTGTAATTGGCTACTACAGCACAGATACCTACAGCCAACTTTAAACAAAGAAGGCTACAGTTGCGTTGTCACCTCTGAAGACTGATGGAAAGCCTTACACTACAGAGTCTAATTTATTTAATTAGTTACAAAACAATACTGGCTCTTAATACCAGACCGGTACACAGCAGTGCAGGCACTAATTAAGTAAGAAGGTGGGGTACCAAACTCTTTCTTATATCTGTTGCCAATTCTTTTGCAACAATTTTGTGGGAAGGTTTATCCAGACAGACTTCAAGACAGAAAGGAAGTCTTCCCACCTAGCAATAGCAATTTCAATAGCTGGATATAGCTTTGTAATACGATTCAGACCACAAGAAGATTTAGACTATACTCTTACTTTTTTTCCTTCTTCTACTACGTCAATTTTTTAAATTCCATATCTTGTCGCTTGACCATAGCACCAGCAGTACCAGAGATATTGCCTTTGACCGTCCTATTGTCACCGTTGTTAGTACTTTATATCTGGTATAAACATTCCATCAATATGCCGTATACCACAATCTGTGGGAAGTCACGAGCCCTGTTTGGTTAATCCCATACTTGCCTCTTATAACACTCACTGGAGAAGATATGAAACCCGCCTTATGTATTATGGTGCTAGTTTACGCTGATATCCAATGAGAGCGTACCTTTCCAGGTCCGTTACAGCCCGTTAAAGGCCACAGCCGAATATAGGCCTCCCTCATAAATTGCTTCATAAGGGGGATATTTGCCATAGTTGCCACGCTTGGCAAGCGGGTTGGCAACCGCAGTTTTGATTTTTTGTCGCTATTAGGAAGACCCTACTGCCCATCTCCTGGTTTATTTCCCTTTGTCGCCTCTTACGATACATTACGGTATAGGGTTGTGCATATTTTTACGCCGTCACTACACGGCGTTCCCCGGTCGAGCCATACCAATTCATGCATGATGACACTTCCGCGAAAATTAAAATCTCCTAATTAAAATAGCTAACTAGCATATTCTTGTAAATACCTGTCTAACAGTGGCCCTAATTAATAAGACTAACTAAGTTAATGCGTAATTTAACGACTTTTAGTCCCAAAACGATTTCGTGTCTTATAGATGTGTCGTAATGTCATGACTAATATTGACGTAAGCAAATTTCACTATAATAAATTCCATCGGAACTACACATTACGGCATTACCATATTAATGGCTTGATTTCTCTTTTTCCAAGAAATTTGCATGATTCGTTGGCGCCATCTAAACAGCATCTTTGGAAAGCATTGTGAAGTGAAAATAAAAAGTCATTTGACACTAAACTAATTTTGTTTATGAATAAGTCCAACTTTCAATTGATGCTTTCAAATGATTAATATTAAAATAGAGTTGGCATCACAAAGTCATAGAGTATAGGAAGGTAGCATAGCAGAAGTTAGCTAGTTTAATGTACACAATTATTACATAACTATTACAACTAATGTTACCTTTGATTAAGCCCTTAGTGTTAAGTTTTATAATAATTGTGATTGCTCGTGAATTGAACCAATATGTGGCTCGAAAGAATATCAGCACTGCGTTTAGTCGGTTTGTTGCTGCAATCCATTTTTTTTAAATATCTTTTTTACTTATAAAATTGTTGAAATGCAAGTTGCAAGAATTAAATAAATATGTTCTTTCTTCCTTTCTTTAAAACCTTTCCTAAAAAAGAAATTACTCAATTAGATTTCAGAAATATATTGTAACAATTGAAAATTGTAGGTAAAGAAATTTGCTCCAAAAAGATAAAACAACACTTTTCAGCGTAGGAATATGTTTGGGTAGGTACATATCTTACTTATTTGCACTACAAGCAGCAGATATAAAAACCGTTACAGCCTATAAAACCACTGCTAACATAGGTTTTCCCCATAGATTGCTTCATAAGGGGGTTATGCCATAGTTGCCATGCTTGGCAGGCGGTTTATTATTTTGAAATGTCATCAGAAAAATGGTGCCGCCCATTTCCTTTTTGAGTTTCCCTCTGTCGCCTCTTACGACACACACCGGTACGACATAGTGTAGGAGATATTCTTACACCGCCACTACACGGCACACTACATGGTATGAGTATACAGAGACAACATAATTACACACTGTGAACCAGAAGGCATTACATCTTAGTAGGACTAAGAGGTGACAAGTTGTATTTCAGAATGCCTATCATGCCTCATCTATGTGAAATATAATCTGATAAAACATTTGTAACAGACTAACAGACAGCGAGATAGACATACACGTAAGTGATTTCATATGGATTTTGCTCTAAAATATTTGCATGACATAGAATACAGAGTATGATTGTTTTTCTAAAATATTCGGTCTTGTTGTTGCCAGCTTTCAATGTCAATATTACATATATTATTGAAGATTAAGAAAACTATAACAACACGCATTTCTCACGAGCTGTGATGGTCCTAGTGAGAAAACTAGGTCGAAGTCGTAGTCAAGTCTTATACTTGGTAGAGCCATGCTGCAGCTATATATGATGGATGTAGCGCGAAGTTGTGAGGGCCGACTCGTCTCTCACAATATGCTGTGTTTCGTCAAATGGTAAGTGTAAAGAACCGGAGACCCTATTACTGGTAGTGAAGCATTACATCTTAGTCTTTAAAGGTGACAAGGCTTTTGTATTTTGATTTTTAATTGAAGATAGATGTAGATGTCTATGCTCTACAAGCATCCACTTACCATCAGGTGGAGTGTGTGTTCGTTTATTATCCTTATTCTATAAAAAATAGTCATGAAATTATTGTATTGTCATCAGTTTTAAAAGGTCCGCAAAATTTCAGATTATTCAGACACCTGGATGTAGGTTAAAACTGAATTATAATATTCTCTTACATTAATACATATATATACAGGTCAAACTAATATAGAGTGTGCAAAAACGAAAAACTCATAATTTAAAGGGCGTCTTAAATCATCATTTCATCCCTTCACAAGTTCACTGCTGAACATAGATCTCGCCCAAGGAATGCCACAAAGCACGGTCCTGCATCCATCAACTTCCTACATTTTTTACCAGGTCATCACTCCATCTAGTGGGGGGCCGCCCTACACTTTGCCTACTAGTACGAGGCTGCCACTCGAGAACCTTTCTTGCCCATCGGTTGTCGATTCTTCTAGCTCCGTTGGGCTATGTCGTTTGCTCTGTTTCTACTGCGGATATCCTCATTGCAAGTTTATCATGCAGGGAAACCCTGAGCATAGCCCCCTCCATAGCTCGTGAAGGACCACGTCTCAGATCATAAGTTAGTACTGGCAACACGCACTGGTTGCACAATCTTATTTTCAAGTTTTAAGGTATACCTGACTTGAAGATTTGTCTTGATCTCGCAAACGCTGACCAGCCGAGTTGAATCCGTCGATTGACCTCGAAATTGGACTTACCTAGTCGGACTATTTGTTTGTACAGGTAAATCGTACGTCATAAATACGTAATTTCTAATTAAGTTGTCGTTGTTGGCCAAATTAAAACAACTACTGCATAATGACCAAATATTTTTGGATCCATTAACTTTAATACCAAGTTACAGGAGACCCTTTTAACTGGAAACGAGTCATTTCATCTTAGTCCTCAAAAGTGACAATTCATCTGCATTTTAACTCTAATCAAAGATAGATATAGATGTCAATGGGCCACAGCATCCATTTTTCATTTGGTGGACTGTGTGCTCATTTGTCACCCTTATTCTATAAAAAATAGTGACAATCAGCCTTTACAGTTACAGCAGTCGTTTAGAATAAAAATATGGACGCAGTTATGGTTTAAATTAACGAATTAGTTCTAATGCCCCATGTTTATTATAACTTTGTAAATAAAACGACAGTTCTGACCGTTGTATAACACACATTAGCAGAAAACTAACCTCAGCATAATATTATCGCATCTCTATGGAAATGGAAAACTATTAAAACGTATTAATATCATTAATTCATAAAAATGTAATTCTCTTTTGATTTATTTGTGACTGGGAATTTGATGTGATAATTTTAAATATTATGACAACCATCAAGTAAGGTAATTAATTATCAACACCAACTGGTTTCTTCATCGTTGTCAAAATGTTATTTCTATGATTTGTATTTGTAATTAAAATTTACATACTGGGTAATACACAACAATAAATCACCATTACCAATGTATCTAATGTTAAGTAAATTGAAGGGCAAGAGGTTTTCAATCCTGGTATACCATCATATATTTTTTTCTTTTCTTCCAAGTGTTTCGTAGCATGGGAAAGAGGTGTCCTTGGTCTAGTAGTGTTAAACGCGGTTACTGATCATGAGGTCCCAGTTTCGAATCCCAGGTCGGACCAAAATCAGTAATTTGGTTTTTTTGTCAAGAAATTTTCAGTAGATGCTCGGAGTCGGAAGGCGGTGTTTCACCCCGTGCCTCGAAAAGTACGTAAAACCATTGGTACTGCCCCTGATCTCCCTCTAGTTGTGTGAGTTTGCCGTTCCATCGGACTATGAGAGTGAGGAATAAAGAGTGCACCGGCGCTTGCGCATAAACTTGGGCACTATAATCCTGCCTTGCGCAGATGGTTATTCTCCGTAGAGGATGGCCACCGTGACCAAAATTCGGTCTGGAGGACATTATAGTGTTCAGTTTTCCTAAGTTTACTTTATTCAATTCATAAGGTCTTTAATGTTTTTTTTATATTATAGTGACGAGCTTGCAGTCCACCTGATGGTAAGTAGTACATAGACAATTGCAGCCATTTTTAAACAAAGGACGCTACAGGTGGCTACCTACACCTCTGAGAACTAAGACGGAATACCTCAAAACGTATAATTATACTGACTCTCTATACTCTTCATATTTAAACACATCAGTGTATAAGTACATAACTGCTATTTGGCTACAGAAAGAGGTAAGAGAGTGATTTTTAAGTCGTAGAGCCATGCTGCCGCTATATTAGTAGTATAGTTGTAGCACGAATGGGTCGGCTCGATCGAGGAAGAACCACGCTCTCACAGAATACCAGCGTAAAAAAGCAGCTTAACACTGCTGTGTCTCGTATGGTAAGTGTAGATAACCGGAAACTCTTTTTACTGGAAAAGAGGCATTCCATCTTAGTCCGCACGGCTGACAACACATCTGCATTTTATTTGCTAATGAGGGTAGATGTAGATATCTATGGGCCACAGCAACCACTTACCATCAGGTGTACTGTGTGCTCGTTTGTCACCTTATCTTATAAAAAATATCTTCACAGGAGAATTCATAGGCAGAAAAGGAGTCATACCACCTAGTTAGCTTAAATCAAGCAGCAAAAGTACATCTGCAGAGTCAACCCTGAGGACTATAATGGAATAACTCAAAGAGAAAGACCTTTTTTTTTATAAAACAAGGGTGACAAGCGAGCACACAGTCCACCTGATGGTAAGTGGTTGCTGTGGCCTATAGACATCTAAATCTATCCTCGACTACGAATAAAAATACAGATGCGTTGTCACCCGTGAGGATTGATATTGAATGCCTAGTTTCCCGTAAAAAAGGGTCTCCGATTGTCTACATCACCATACGAAACACAGCAGCGTGAATTTCTAAATAATTGTACTTTATATTTGTACAAACGTAATAAAAATGAATTTTAGTGACCCAGACAGTTGTTAAAGCGATTATTTTCTGACTCAAATAGGACAATTCATTATGCAGAGTTCTTAGCACATATGTCATCCTGGTAATGTAATTAGAATCTTACATCACTTTATTTCTACGTGGTAGAGCCATGCTGCAGCTATATTATGGTTGTAGCACGAATGGGTCGGCTCGAACGTGTAACGCATCTACATCTTGAGTCTTTATTGAGGATAGATGTAGATGTCTATGGGTCACAGTAACCACTTACCATCAGGTGGACTGTGTGCTCGTTTGTCACCCGATCCTATAAAAAAAAATCTTATCATATATATATTTCTTCTGTACGTGTGTTTGAGTGGGTAGGTGGCGCTGTATCGCTAGTTTTGTATGAAACGTTTTAGGTTAAAGATCTTAAAATGTACATAAAAGTTTAATACAAAGTCTAAAATTTAAGAGTCGAATGTACGCGATTCATCAAGAAACTTAGCATGGTGATCGAAGCAATTTCAAGAATTAAAAGGAACTTAATAACGTACCACGAAATGTGTGTGTGCTTTTGTAACGATAGTATTCTATACAGAATTACGTATAAAAGTCCACTGAGGAACATAGGACTATCCCATAGATGATCTCGTATGGAGGATTTTGCCACGCTTGCCACGGTTGACAACCGCAGTTTTTTATTATTTTGAGTTGTTTGTTATCATCAGAAAGATTCTGCTGCTAAAGTTTCCCTCTGTAGTCTCTTACGACACCCAAGGGACGATATGGGGTCATTGATATTCTTACACCGCTACTACAAATTCAATATATTTCTACAAATGCTAGTCATTACAAATCCCAACTTAGCATATTCTGGTTGTAGACAACTGGCGCATGCTTCTGTTCGATGTTCTGTATAGTGATAATAACACGGATCTACAATAGCATGTCAAAGGAAAAAATATTATGTATGAGTATGTATGACTAAATAATTTTTATCTAACTATAAATAACCCTATAAATACGGTAATAAATTATGCAAAAGAAATATCTACTTTACTTATAAGCTAATAACGCTAAGATGTTACAAATAATGCATTCTCATCCTTGAGGACAAATAGCAAATGCCTTATAGCGTTTTATTATACTGATTCTCTTACCTTTCAAGCCGAAACATAGTAATTGTTGTACCTACTGCTGTATGACGGAAGAAACAGTAAAGAGAATGATATCAATCAAGACAACGTTTTGGGCAACATTATGGTTAGTATACCTATGCATAGTATAATTAAAGATAAAAGATCTCATAACATAAAAGGTAGTGTTTATGAGCTTAACGAAAAAATAAAACAGGAATACGATAATACCAATAAACAAGATACTCGTACATTTAATAAAGCTGAATCGAGTTCCAAAAAAGTAGACGTTTCGAAAACGGGAGGGGTCAAACAGGCGCCTATAAATCTCGAACAGACAGTCCCTAATATATTACAGAAATGATATTTTGTAATTTAAAACAAGATAGTTAATTTCATATTCGGCTGTAAATCAAACATTTAATGGGCCAGTGGGCGGATGATACGCCTAGTGCCTGCGTGCGATCCCAGCTAATATTGTGATCAAGTTTTAACTTATTAACATCAACTTCATAAACCAACTTGCTACGATATAAAAATACTCTCAAGTGAATAAAATATTAAATGTCACTCGAAACTACGAAACAATTAATTAAAGTCGGCACACGCGACGTGGTTGTTAGAATGCATCACTGTCAATGATTTCTCACGTTGTAAATGTCTCCATACACAATCAAATTTTTAACTTTACACACAAGTCTAGTTTATAAACAAAATGAAATATGAAGTTCTTTTCATTTTGTTATTGCATAATATTCAGTGCAAATGATCCATATCTTAATACAGCAGATAACAAAAATGGAGATTTCTTTTCTTCAAATACATCAATAAATTACAAAAACAATACAATGATTAAACACATTATCAACTCGAATGCTCGACGTTAATAGAAAACGCCGTGAGGAAACCTGCATGTCTGAGGAAAAAATTACGAAAATTACTGAAGTCCAGCAATCAACCAACAGGCATTGCGAGAGCGCGGCGGACACTTCCTTGTCCTAAAAACCCATTCATAAATAGGATGCAACTTTAACTTTAATGCAGATAGCTTGTGTAGTTTGAAGTTACAGTATTTTGACACACATTTACAGGTTTTTTCTTTAAATGCAATTTTTAATTGAAATGTATTCATTTACATTCATATTTTCGTTTGAATATAATACTCATACGAAAGTTAAGAAAGCGTTCGCTTCTATAATCACGGGTTGAAAGGGAGTTTGGTTATTATTTCAATCGCTACGATAAATTGGTTTATTAAAAGTTTGTAAAGTAAGGGCGACAAATGAGCACACAGTCCACTTAATGGTGTGGCCTATAGACATCTACATTAATCCTCAATTAAGAATCAAAATGCAAATGCGTTGCCAGCCCTAAAGACAAAGACAGAATGCAACAATTAAAAAGGGCTCTCTTATCAGATCGGTGCAATGCAAACAAAAACAAAGAATTTGTCAATCTGGATATGACAAGACCATGTAGGCTGGCAGGAATGAGTGAGTGGCACTGTAGTTGAACGTACACATCCAGCACTATTATAAATTCCACGCAGTTGAAAGATCCAAAGATATTCTATTTTAATTGGAAGTTTTCGTCATGATAGTGACTCTGAGGGCCACGTGGTTTTGTGACGCATTTATTTTTACCACATAAAAATATTTGCAAGTTCGAAAATGAAAATGATTGCTTAAACTTGGATTAAAACTTAAGCAATCCCAAAACAAAGTAATTGAGAATTTTGATAGTATTTAATCTAAATGAAACAAAAGAATTTTCACGAGTGTCTCTTAGTGAGGATGGACATAAATAAAAACCATCCAATCACAAATCTTTAAGCTTTTCCGTTTGCATCACGCACGCCGGTGCAGCTGTCGACAACATTTGGCAATAAATCTGGCTGACAATTAAGGAGGTCATTAACGCCTATCGAAAACAACGTACTATTATCAGTATTATGTTTTATTCGGCACCTGTCCTTTACAAAATAAATGTTTTAGCTGTATAAACGTTCCAAATTCATGATATTATTTTTATACCTAGTGTGTTTATTTTATTACATTTGACCAAAAATATATGATTATAGACCATGTAGTGGCGGTATAAGAATATCCATTACCATTGTCCCATGGGTGTCGTAAGAGGCAACAGAGGGAAACAAACCAGATGGGCAGGAACGCATTCCTAATAACATCTAAAAGAATTGAAAATATGCGGTTGCCAACCCGTCTGATGGCGTGGTAGTTATGGCAAAATCCACCCTAAGAGGAAATCTTTAGGGTAGATTGCGTCAAGCAGTGGAATTTTATGGGCTGTAATGGATGGATGGATGGATATGATTATAGAATTAAGCATTCTAACACTTAATTTTAAAGTTATAAATATGTTAAAACCAAATTACTGTAAATATATCCATGAATTTAAAAAAAAAAAAGCTTAACAAATTTCTATTTTTAATAAAGGAATTGAAAAATTATATTCCATGATTTTAAAAACTGCCTACTTCCATTAGAAGCTTGCATGAAACTCCAACGCATTATATGATCGAAAAAACTTTATATTCTTAAAATTTCATCAGTGAAGCAAGCCTAGGAAGCAGTAACTGTTGCGTACCTCTGATGGCGATCAAGATGTGTGCGTTACCGTGCGCCGGCGCAGAGCTGACAGATTTATGTGGGACGGCGATCGCGTCTCGCGCCTCCCGCCCTCATTATACCGGCCCGATTGCGTGCCCGATTAGATAATTAACGCTTTTAATGCTTCAGCCGGCTTATATTGGAACGTCCAATACTGTTTATACATTGTTTCTCAGACCCGGCAATGTTTATGCGGCTAAGTTGCTTTGTTTCCTTGGAGTTACTATTAGAATGCATAAAGGATTACTGCCACTAAGTAATCTAAAGAAGTAATAAGCTTCGGAGCTTAAACAATTATAATGTTAATTCTTTATTGAAAGTTTTAATAATATTTCAGATGGTGTAATGCTGAAAACCAGCGAACTTAAATTATTACTTACTTATAAAAGCATTATATTAACAAAACTAGTATCCTTATTTGTTAAAATTAAATGTTCAATTGAGATTTATAAAGCATATTTAAAATAAATAAGTATGTAATCTATTTGTACTACGAAAATATAGTTATAATAATAATAGACAAACAGACTCCAGACCGAATTTCGGTCACGGCAGCCCGTCTCAACGGAGTTATAGATTATTATAGTGCCCGAGTGTATGCGTAACCACAGGTGCACTCTCTATTCACTCACTTTCATAGTCTGAAGCTCTAAAGGGACGGTAATGCGACACAACCGGAGAGAAATAAGGCGCAGGCGGGACCAACGGCTTTCGTGATTTGCGAGGCGCGGGAGTGAGACACCGCCAACTTCCTAACTTCGGGCAGCTACTGAGAATTTCTTGACAGAAAAAGTCAATAATTTATGACGTCATGATCAGCAATTCCGTATACAACCACTAGACTAAAGAGGCAGTTGACGAAAATTTAGACATGACATATAATTATATTGACATATATTTTAGTTCTACATAATATGTAATATACATGTCCGAAAAATAAAAGGAAATCGAGGACCCATAGACATCTTCTCCATCTAAGAGTAATGGCGCAATTACCGCTCAGCTACAGTGCGTGAGGGCTGAAAGTTCGCCGTATTTTTATTAATTTGCTATTAATAATTACATAGGTGCCGGTGGGATCGAATCTGGGTTGCTCGCGAATTGTAAAATTACGAATAAAACTTAGCCCCTGAGCTACTATATTTAAGTAATGTTAATAACAAAATAACTGTACTGTTTAAACTGTGTCAACCTAATGTCTTGCATTAGGAAATCAGAAATCATAACATTGTAGCACCATCAATTCCCGAGCAATAGCGCTAGCCGCCGATATAAATAATCAGCTTTCAAACCGAAAGCAAAGACCTAACTCAACCAGAGAGGAATTCAACTTCCATTGGATTAAATGCCACTGACTAGACTTGTTTAGTATCTACATTAATATTTTCTCACTATAACGGACATTTTGCTGCGTCTGTCATTTACACAAATTATACTCTGCGATTATTTATACCTAAGTCAAACACTTAAAAGACAAGACGACATGAACAATTAAAAATTATATGGCATTTATGTTTAGTATTTACAGATATGGCTAAACTATTCTTCTTCGACGATTCTCGTTAATGATGTATATACTCTGTGTAAATACTCTTAATTTTTCTTTCAGAATTAGTGTGACAAACGAGCACACAATCTACCTGATGGTAAGTGGATGTTATGGCCCATAAACATCAATGCCTTGTTTCCAGTAAAAATCGTTTCCGGTTCTCTACTGTGTCTATACGAAACACAGCAACATTAAGCTGCTATTTTATGTTAGTGCTACTCATCGTATATGCACATTAAAATTAAAAATTGCAAAACAAATTAGGAGCCGTGTTAAGTTAGGGTCTAAGCGTTCATCACAAATTATACAGGAGGTGAGTAAGCCAGGTTCTATTCCAGCAATAGTAAAATTGTTGTGAACAAACTTGAGAAGATTTGTAGCGATGATGATGATGATAACATGCTTTTAGGAGTAATAGAGAGAACAAGAAAACACTATCTATCCTCAATACATTAGTGTACCGACCGTACCGTACTAAAACTATAAGAAATATGCCAGTAGTAGCGCGGTACCCATGCTCACATGTTCGATTCCTAGACCTGGGACCTCTAAGGCCTACAAATATTTGCTTCGAGTCTGGATGTTAGTCCATGTGCAATTTAAGGATGTTAAATACCAATACCAGCTCTCAAGTGTGAGTGGTAACGATTGATAACGAAAAGTCATTTGTCCAGGCGTCTATTATAACGACAAGCTTTACTAATAATCGAAACCATGAGCGGTTAAGGATGATTCGTGACGGCACGCAGATGTCGAACCGCATACGGTCCGACACGCGACCGTAAATCTGGCGCGACTGCACCGCCCGGCTAATCATTCAAGCCCCCATCAGAAAAGGCACCTAGCATTAATCATTAAAAGTCCAGAATAAGAACCGCCGGAGGCACGCCATTGGTTTGCCCTGATCGAACAATTATTCAAACGTCGCCCCGTGATTGGTCGACGGCGCGTACGTTTTTTAGACCTGACAGAGTGATGGATTCGGCCCTTCGAATCCTGCGCAGGTTGGCGATTGTTCCGTGCGTATGTGCGCGTACGTGCTTTTTGTTGTAGTGTTTTTGTACAATTAATATTAAACGAAGCCATTGATAATCTTTGCTCGTTTTTGCTCAATTAACGTTTGATTAATTGTTGATTTATATAGCAAACTATTCTAAAACACTTCAGTAAGATGAAATAAACGATTAAAACGATTTAGATTATTGTCAAAACTTATATCTTCAAAGTAAGAGTGAATAGGCCTAACCTAATAATTAATTGATATTTTTGTTACGCTAAGACAGTGTGATGTTCCATCTAGGGCTTCATCTTCACTTACCACCAGGTGGGATTGTGAAAACTATGTAGAAGACATTGCGAGTAGCTTAGAGTCACGCAGCGTATTATGTTTGCAGCATTAATAGGTGCCTATGAGATATCCAGTTACCATCAAGTAGAATGATTTTTTTGATTCATTTGTCAGCCGTAGGTTTTTTGTATAAGTAATCAAGCATGAAAAATTCATAGTGCAGCAAAAATTGGCAACTCTCACTAAAATGTACACTTTTTGTAGAAGTAAAACTAACAAACGAGCACACAGTCTTAATGTTTAGTAGACCATATGGCCCATAGAAACCGAAACTACCTTACACTAAAAATTAAAAATGCAGATGCACCGTCGCCCCCTGAGGACTAAGATGGATCGCCTTTCACCTTGGATGCATACTTTTGTCTTTTCAAACGTGCCGAGTGCAGAAACCGTACTCTACTCTCAAAGCATTACCAGTCTTTCCAAAACTCACACTGGCAGCTTAAAATTATTAATTTTATTACTTGATAAGAACGCACTCTTGCAAATAAAAGTTAAAGAAAATATTCTAAGGACAACAGAACAGCAATTAAATAATACTAAACTAGGAAAGGTATTCCAATAAGCTCAGTAACTCACTATTTATCTAACAAATGAATAGTAAATTGGGTTAACATGAGAAAGTGCCTTCTAATAAATGTCAGTGTCGCTGCAACTTACCAGCGAGATCGGTCACAGTCAAGAGAAAACACGGCTTTCTAGGACAAGCAAACTCCGTCACATACGGAAAAGGCAGTTATCGACTCGGCTACCAATTACTAAAGGAAACGTAAGTTAATATATTTACGTACGGTTAAATAGCTCTGAAGGTAAATCTGCAGCCTGTGAACATGCTTAAGATTGTCCCGCCATTACCTTAGATTTGATCGACCACAAATCCTCGCAAAAAAACCGATTCCTAAAAATTATACCAAAATTTAAAAAAAACATCCTAATTTCAATTGATAAGATGGACGGGTGCTACTATTTGCTTGGGACTCTACAGTTAATTAAATTAAATCCAAGCCCAAGCTCTCCACTGCAAGACTTTAAGATTCTGTAAGTTCGTTCTGCGAAAACCGGATCAAAAATTAATATTCAAAGATAAAGGTAGCCCAGAAGATGGATGGGTGCTACCATTTGTTTGGGATTCTACAATTAATTAAATTAAATCCAAACCCAAGCAAACCACTGCAAGACTTTAAGATACTGTAAGTTCGTTCTGCGAAAACCGGACCAAAAATTAACATTCAAAAGCTAAAGAAAAGTCAAACACCTAACCCCCCGTGACCATAGGTGCTGTAAAGCACCCGAAACGTCTGGAATCAAAAAGTTAAAATTAAGCGCGATAAAAACCGTAAAATTATTTTGATTTAATGTGTAGTATTCGCGTAAATATAAGAAATTATTAACTAGCTGCATTGGGAATATGGCGGCGGATGCTCACAGCTATTGGCTGTCGATGGTGCGCCTAGGCCGAAGTACAGTCGGCATCTAATCACGTGTATACAATGCAAACTAATGTCGCTCTTACCTCTTTGCCGTAAGAGTTATGAGTGTTACGCTGGACGGGGATGTACAGTCGATCGTACATCACGCAGTTACGACCTTTCTGAAATCGTCTTTTGCTTTATAGACCAACGCCGCCCATAGCAAAGCGATGAAAATATTTGAATACCTTAGCTTTTTATGGGTTAAACGATAATAGTTTAATGGGGCCGCATGTTAAACGATCCATAATGAATGCTGGTGTTGTTTTATCAGTGGCTGTTAACTGCTTTGAACTTGAATCAATCGCTTTGATGTCTAACTAACAATTAAATTATAATATTCCTAAAAATTTTGCTCTTTTGTTCCCGTTCTAAAAATCAATTTCCAAATAGAATATCTGTTTTAACTAGTCATAGAAAACAATTTCAGAATGGCTAACGTTTACTCGCCATTGTCTTCTTGAACAATCGATAATTCTGTACTAACTTACATGAGGAAACCAATATTTGTCGCCAAAGTAATCGCTTACCTGAAAAAGAAAAAATAATTAAATTAATTATAAAATAAATTTATTATACCGAATATATATTTTACAACGTGGTAGAGCCATGTCGCAGCTATGTTATGGTTGTAGCAGGAATGAGTCGGCTCCCCGGTCGAGGACCACGCTCTCACAGAATACCAGCGTAAAATAGCAGGTTAATGCATCTGTGTTTCGTATGGAGAATGAAGAGAACCGAAGACCCTTTTTACTGGTAACGAGGCATTTCATCTCCTCAGGGGTGACTACGCAACTGCGTTTTGATTCTTAATCGATGATACTTACCATCCAGCGGACTTTGTAGGTACTCATTTGTCACTCTTATATTTTTAAAAACATAACTAAAACAAAAGGCCACGGTGGAAAGAGAATGTGCAGAAACACGTGCTACGCCACTCAACACCTTTGATTTTATTCTTAGGTGCAGGTTTAATACTTTTTTAATCATGTAAAATAAAATTAACTATAATCGGATCTGATCGGATGTGTAATAAATATGAAAGTACTCCATGGGTGTTTTATAGTTCTTTCTAAGTTCCAATTAGTTTTAGGTACCTATGTTGTTACTTACAAACGATTTAGATCCAATCTACTTAATTGATCGTGCGATGCTTTTAACTAAGTGGACAAACACAAACGCTAGACCAAAACAGCCTACTCTCCTTGACGTCGAACACTCTGAAATGTATAATGTTGACGGGCATATTATTGCTGAAATGCTGTTCATTTAAGATGATTTGATTACTAAGTAGAATACGTACGTAAGATTTTCTCAAAGATCTTCATTTAAGGTAGCAATATATTGACTGTAGCACTCACACTGAATCAAGAGCTGAACCTAAATATAAAAATATTTATGTAGTACATTAAAATTCCGAAAGATATTGGGGTCAACATTTCAGTAATTCCTTCAAAAATGTTTTAAGATTAATCATCATCATCATCATCATTAGAGCCCTCCACAAGTCCACTGCGGAACATATGCCTCCCACAAGGAATGCCATAAAACACGGTTCTGAGCCGTCACTCCATCTAGTGGACGACTTTGACTACCGGTACTAAGCTGCCACTCGAGAACCTTAAGATCAATATATGATAATCTTAGCTCGTGGTTGACAAGTAAAGGATTCCTAAAGGCATCAAGTGCGCCAAATATTGTTATATGCAATAAAGATTTTAAATAAATAAATAAATAAGAGTAACCTAAAGCTTAAAAACTTTCGTTAACATAAAATTGGTCCTTCAGTCCGGATAGCTTGTAATGAGAAAGCACTCAACAGATACAACTGGAATAACAAGCATAGTCAAGAAAACAAATTTAATGTCCAAAAAACTCATTACCCGAGCCGCAGTGGAGCAGAAATTGCTACAAATTGGAGCCGGCTGAAGAAGCCAAGAACCGCGGGCCGTTGCATTAAATAGCCTGTGACAAGTGTGCTTAGGTCGTGTGCATACCAAACCGTGAAAATAAACCTTAACAAAAAATACTATAACAAATAAAGAGTAAGAATTTCCAACTTCCCTGGTTAAAATACTTTGAAAGAATAATATACTAAAATGGTGTAGCGTTACTTTTCGTAATTATCTACCAACCAAAAATTTTCTACGATCTGTGGATGAGTGTTATGGATAAATATACTTTTCCTTCATCATTTTCATACTATAAAATTCCACTACTGAATATGGGCCAGGAAGAATTTCTTCCTCGGCTGCATCACCACTTATGATCAGGTGGGATAGTAGTCAAGCACTGGCTTAGAATAGTATAAAAATTGCCTTAACTGTCACGCTTGTCATGTGGATTGACAATTGCAGTACCTTTAACGGCGCTCCCGGTTACCGGTCTGGGCATTTTACATCTGGCATAATATGGTAATACAACCAAAAGATCCCTCTGACATTTACCATAGGCGCCAACGGTACTTACGAGATGAACTCAGGTTACGAATTCTCTTTCACCGCCACCACACCGTAACTATCATCATCATCATCATTTTTACAGCCTTTCACAAGTCCACTGCTGAACACAGGCCTTCATATTATGCTACAAAGACAACGAATAAAAAGAAACGGTAAATATAAAAAAATTGCGGGATTCACAGCCTCAGATAATCCTATAATATTCCAGCGCAACTTGTGTATCCCAACTTCCAGCTCCAGGATCTTCTCATCAGTCCTCAGGGAGCGTGCGTTAAATGTTGCCAGGTCGAATCGTCTTAGGTGGCAACCGAACACCCACCTGAGATTCTTAGCACTCCCTGCTCAGCCGTTACTATGGTCGTTACCGTAGCCAGGTATAGCGGGGCCGCCGGGGACTGGGGGCAGTATGTTCGTAACTTTAATCGGCGAGCGGGTTGGGAACCGCAGTTTTTACTGCTATAGCCATTTAAAAGTCCACTGCTGAACATGGGCTATGCTATCCCCTATAGTGACGCATAAGGGGTGATATTTGCCACAGTCGCCACGCTTGGCAGGTGGGTTGGCAATCAGATTTTTTTATTTTTAGTTTTTATTACGTAAACGTGGCCCATCTCTTGCTTTATCTCCATATGTCGCCTCTTACAACACTCACGGGATGTTATGGGGCCTGCTCCATAACATCCCGTGATATATTCTTACACCACTAGTACAGTGCCAGGGTATAAACTCAAATATCAAAGTTTTTTTTTAAATAGTTTCAAATGCAAAAGCGTTAATTAAAACGCTTTCTATCAGGGAAGCCTACGTCGCCCTGCAGTATTGTCTGTGACAGCGCGCGGGGAGGCTTTATTTCCAACGGGCACGTGCCCACAACTTGCAATTAAACCTTTTCTCTAGGCTCACTTAATGTAAGAGACGCGATGCACAGCGAGGGCAGCGAAGTGAAATTAAAAGTCAAAATATTAAAAGCAAACAATTTAAACCTACTTACATTTGTATAAAAATATTGTCTTGGTCGTTCTGACTAACCATTAAATAAAAGTCTAAAGTTAAAGTTACAGCTTATATTCGTCCCACTGCTGGGCACAGGCCTCCTCTCATTTCTGAGAGGGTTTTAGGGCAAGGAAGTGTCCGCCGCGCTGCCCCAGAGCTTGTTGGTGAACTTCACATGTCACATGTATAACAATTTCATTAGTGCCGGCGGGGATCGAACCCAGGTTGCTCGCGTACTGTGAATTTTTTTTTAACTTTAAATTATTTTTCAAAAGCGTGACAAACTAATGGAATATTTTCTTCAAAATATGTACAGTTTCTTTTTTCCTTTATAAATTTAAGAAGTAAATAATAAAATAAGTAATTAAATTTTATTCAAATCATCCACGCGTTTGTTTAATATCGGAATCACTAATTCTATTAAATAATTTGAATGAAACCAATCTGATAATCATATCGTCGAGATTAAACTAAAAAATTAATGACGCCATGTAAAAACGGTCGTAAAAGAGATGCCCACACGGAAATAAACATAGATAACTAGAAGATTTCACCCCGAAACATTTTAAGTATTTTGACCACATTAGGAGAGAATAAAAACTCAAATTGGACATTCAAATGTGGTTTTACGGCGCGTTAAAGTGACGTTAATTTAACTGCAATTTAAACGTTGGGTCGTTACCGGGCTGGTGCGTTGTTCACGTCGCGTGGGCGCCGATCACAAATATGACTCAATAAAATCTCTATCGAGAGCTGATGACGCCTAGGATATTGGGAAATAAGCAATTAAATCAATTTCAAAATATTTAAATTATATAGTTTGAAAGCTTTTTAAATGTTAACTAACCGCTTCGCGTATGTTGAGGAATGTTTATTTAACGATTCAATCCACGCGCTTAACTGCATTACATTATCTATACATATTAAAAAAATTAAGTATACGTCTGTATCATTGAAATAACTGGCTTATATTAAGCTCAGGGGTTAATATGCATGCTATTAAGACAAATAATCATTATTAAAATTTTTGTCTGTCCGTCCGGGATAATATTCGGAATAGCTGAACCCATTGTGGTGAAACTTTACCGAACAGATAGAGAGCAATGCCAGGAGGGATCTGGGAAATATTTTATCCAAAAAATTAAAAATTAAATTAATGGTCTTTAATTTTATCTTAAACCTAAACCACGTTAATATATCCTATCCAGACAAAGCCGGGGCGAGTTGCTAGTCTTTTATAAATATAATGAACGGAGTTTGTCCTTTTTTGGTAGAAACTTTATGTTTTATGCAAGTCAAGAATCATACAACTACTTATAAAAATATAGTTTGTGCCAATTTCATTGATATGCATGCTATATTTTTTTTAAATTTAATTTTAAAATAGACTTCTCTTGAGACATAAATTCTACATAGACAAACATCGAGAGCCGGAAATAACTATTTGAAGATCATACGTCTTCTTATAATTGTTCCATCTCTGCAGCCATTGCGGTACACAGCTGTCACTGACGGCTCAATAACGCAGTAATTAAGTATTTAGCTGTGGCCTGTGGGTCGCGAGTTAAAATTCCGCAAGAAACATGTATTTACATGCCTACAATAATTTTTTCCGGATCTGGTCGTGTATACATGTGCATTATATTATGTATATAAAATACTTTCACCATAAAGGTGAAAATCCTAGAGTGGGGATAAAATTTGTAAGAGAATATGAACACAATTTATTATTTAAATAAACAACTAAAGTATATATTTTTAATCTTTATAAAATAATATTATATTTAAAGCACAGCAGCAGCTTGCAGCAGGAGGATACTTTTAAAGAAAGATATTTGATTATTCGGGATGCATTATGTAAGTTATCCCTTGTCATGGTTAATTAAAAACACATTTTAAACGTTTTTCCCTTTATTCCAACCGGGTTCTATTGGATATCCAAAACTAATTTCTACGATGCTTAATCGACAGCACTGCGCAGACTTAGTTGTTACAGACGCAATCGCCTTCGTTTGTAACGTCTAGTTATTTTCAGTAGTTCCGCTTCCATCTTAATGTGTACCGTAACATTCGAGAGTAGTGTCACAATATTTAAATACGATCGGTTCTCGAATGAATTTCAATTTATTAGAAAACTCGAACAAACTAAATATTTTTATGGCACAGAATTAGGAAAATTATTTATACCTGTAATTTTAAAAAAAATATACGGCTAATATTCTCCTTAGGGGGCTCCAACCTTCTATGCATGGTGATAATAATATGTTATTATTAGTTGTGTAAGTAATTTGTTAATTAAACGTTAGATTTTCAGAAAAAATAGTTAATTGTTTATCTCAATTGATGGCGTTATTCATTAAATATATAATTATGTACTTAGGTGTTAATAACAGTTTTGTTCACTTTTGAACATAGATCCATAATATGATCAGTAGTGGACTAGAAAAGGGCTGTAGGTACTGATGTCAAGATTAGGAAGTGGGTCACGTATGTTCCATATTAATTAAACTCTAAACTGAACTAAAACGCTTAAATTATCGTAATTACGTTTAAACAAATAAAATTATCTTAAAATATATAAAAAATATATTTAGCCTAATTATTCATTTTCAAGCTTCTGGACTGGAAAGGATACGGTATCAACATCAATGGCGAGTACATCACTCACCTTCGATTTGCCGACGATATAGTCCTTATGGCAGAATCGCTGGAGGACCTAAGCACTATGCTCAATGACCTCGATAGTGTTTCCCAACGGATAGGTCTTAAGATGAACATGGATAAAACAAAGATCATGTTCAATGTCCATGTCACACCTATGCCGGTAGTTGTTGGGAGCACTAAGCTCGAAGTTGTTGACGAGTATGTGTACCTTGGACAAATAGTCCGACTAGGTAAGTCCAACTTCGACCGAGAGGTCAATCGACGGATTCAACTCGGCTGGGCAGCGTTCGGGAAGCTACGACACATCTTCTCGTCAGACATACCTCAAAACCTGAAAACGAAATTGTACAACCAGTGCGTGTTGCCAGTGATGACTTATGGAACTGAGACGTGGTCCTTCACTGCTGGCCGTATGAGGAAGCTCAAGGTCGCTCAGCGAGCTATGGAGAGGGCTATGCTCGGAGTTTCTCTGCGTGATAAACTTAGGAATGAGGATATCCGCAGTAGAACCAGAGTAACCGACATAGCCCAACGGATTAGTAAGCTGAAGTGGCAGTGGGCCGGCCATATAGCTCGAAGAACCGACAACCGATGGGGAAGAAAGGTTCTCGAGTGGCAGCCTCGTACCGGTAGGCGAAGTGTAGGGCGTCCCCCCACGAGATGGAGTGACGACCTGGTAAGACATGCAGGAAGTCGATGGATGCAGGTGGCTCAGGACCGTGCTTTGTGGCATTCTTTGGGGGAGGCCTATGTTCAGCAGTGGACTTGTGAAGGGCTGTAATGATGATGATGATGATGATTCATTTTGTTAGGAAAAATTTGCTATTATTGTAATTGTAACTATAACAACAATTCCAACAACATCAAATAAAAAATAAAAAAAATTAAAAAATTATCACTTATAATATTTTAATGTATGGTATTATTTTCAACATAAGTTAAGTTACAACCTATCTATATACGTCCTGCTGGGCACAGGCTCCTCTCATTTCTGAGAGGGTTTTAAGGCAACGAAATGTCATCTTGAAATGGAACTTCAGATGTCATCGAAATATTTTTTCTTATTTCTCCGACATGCAGGTTTCCTCACGATATATCCCTTCACCATCCCAAGCACATAGTAAATCAGCACTTAAAATTGCAATTAACAATTTCATTGCTGCCGGCGGGGATCGAACGCAGGTTGCTCGCGTAGTGTGATATTTACAGCAAGCGCTTAGCCCCTGAGCTACCACGGCTCTAAAGAAACCACTTTTTGTAATTTCGTATGAATAACATTTACAATAATTTATTGGTATTATAATTTGTATGGTATTATTTTCAACACGTTTCATTTTATATATTTTATATACATATATTTATACAACCCAACCAAATGAGAATACTATAATAATAATAAAATAAATAAAGTTGCGAGTTTATCGTTAGCAAATTAAAGGACACTACACCAATGGTAGGGACCAGTCCTAGATATTACAGAGTTAGATAAGATCAACACACATTAGCTTTCAGACTTTGACCCGTTGCCCATTATTTATTGACTACGTCGACAAAAATACATCGTCACGTCGTCTGGACAAATACAGAACTATTTCACTTGTACGGCAATGCACTTCAGGACGTGTTTCCCGCCAACCTCTTTTGGTATAGACTGGTTTGCAAAAGATATAATTGATCCTAAAACTAACTTTGAGTTTCCTATTGATAATATTATCCTTTTTTCTATATTTCACGAATCTTTATAAAAATATTTTATAAATTCAAATATGTGTATATTTTACCGACAAATTAATTAATTAATGCCCACAATGTAAGCCAAAAATAACCTACTGAGTGTTTATCTGTCTGATTTTCGCTCCGGTTACAGCACCACCCCTGCTTTACTTTAAGTTACTGAGGGTATAAAACACGGAATGGATACCAAAAAGTAACAATGATGATGTTGGTTAACTTTTCCAACGGTTTTAACATAGTTAACCACAATATACTCATATGTGTCCTGTCCCATTTCAAATTTGCCCTCTCGGTCATGGAATAGTTTTCCGCTATCTTCACGACTGTCAACAATCAGTCTAAGTAAGGCAGGAGACTTCCCAGTGGTGAAATCTTGATTCTGATGTACCGCGAGGCGGAATTCTATCTCCCATATTATTTTCGGTTTTCATAAACTACATGTATGTGTTAAAGATAATGGGTATATACAATTATTGGTATTTTTTTTTATAGGATAAGGGTGACAAACGAGCACACAGTCCATTTATTATATTTCCATTAACGCATAACGCGTTCTGAATGGAAAACTTATGTGTGTATGTTTCTTTATTTTATATGCATGTCTTAACAGCAACAAACACACAACACTTTATTTTTGTGCACATCCATGGCGTAGTATCTCCACCTTTCAAATGATATAACTTTTGTTAATCTCCTTTTATAATAAAAACGAAAAAAGCGTGATTTAGTTTATGACTTTCACGTATAAATATAACGATCATTTCTATTACTGTTTAATTAAGTTTGGAGAAAAAGCATAAAAAACGTTTTCGTGAACGTTTTAACGTGTAACAATCATTGAGCAGTAAGCAGATTGTTGCATTAATCTAGCTCTACATCTATACTTCTATCTTAATATACATATGACATCTAAGACGGTACCCTACGCAGCTTCCCTAACTTGCGGTCACTGTGTTGACATGAGACGTACCGCACGGAGGTAGGTAACACAGGTGCAATTTCTGAGAGACGCACGTTAACTTACGGCTGCGTCAACATTACTTATAAATTTATTTGAACTTTATTTCTCCTGCAACCGCAGTCTTTTTATTATTTTGAGCTGTTATAAGGAAAATGCTGCCCATTTCCTGTTTTATTTGCCTCTGTGATCTCTTACGACACTCACGGTATGATGTGGGGTTGAGTATTTTCTTATAGAAAAGGCGAAAAGGCATACACGCATTTTAGTAAAATGCAATAAAACTTTTATGTTATAAAACATATTTTATATTTTAAACCGAGACAAAACTCTGCAAATATCTATTTTTTTTATAGGATAGGATGACAAACGAGCACACAGTCCACCTGATGGTAAGTGGTTGCTGTGGCCCATAGACATCTACATTTATCCTCGTTTGCGAATCAAAATGCAGATGCGTTGTCACCCGTGAGGACTAAGATGGAATGCCTCATTTCCAGTAAAAAGGGCCTCCGGCCACCTGCATTCACCAAACGAAACGCAGAGGTAAATCTCTACTTCACGCTGGTATTCTGGTATTCGTGGTACCACCCCGGTTCAAGCCGGCCCGTCCGTGCGACAGCAAAAGCTGCCGCGTGGCTCTACCACTGTTAAAACCCTGACCCACCCTGCAGCTATATTATGGCTACAGCCTGAACGGGTCGATTCAACTGGGGTATGTCCGCTCTCACAGAATACCAGCTTACCATCACGTGTAATGTGTGCTCGCATGTCACCTATATTTCATTTAAAGAGTATAACTACAGGCTGTAAGGCATTCCATCTAAGTAAGTTGTCAGAGGTCACAACACATCTGAAGTCTCCTTTGTTTAAATTTGGTTGCAGTGTGAATGTTTCCATGGGCCACAGTGACAACTTACCATCAAGTAAACTATAAGATGCTTCAACCACTTCAGTTTAAAAAAAAATTGTTATTAAAAAAAATTAACCCATTTGGAATAACATTTTTTAATCATAGTTTGTAATTAGTGAGAACTTGGAGGGTTTAAATGATAGACGTGTGCGACGCATGCAACGTATAATTGTAGGGCTTCATAAAGTTAATCAATTAGTAATAAGGCGTCAAGTACCTGAACTTTAGGAGCAAAGGCAATTAATATTAATAGACACTATAATTATTCTTTATAATGCCGCTTCATCTGGACGTCGTCGGCGTTACCACCTGCCTTATAATTACAACATTATTTTTATGGAATCAACCCTTCAGCAGCTTGTTACTTACCGTAATGTGGTTTTGTTTTGTAATTTTACAAAAGAGCTGTGTTAATTATAATATTTATAGCCTTTTCATTACGTGGAGTTGTACTAAATATTTTTGGCCTTACTAATAAAAGTTGATCATTGCTTAATTACATTAACTATTGATTATCTATACATCTGTCTCTTTCTATTGTTATTAAGTGGAGAGAGAGAGAGAGAGAAACTTTAAGCATTGATGTGATTTTTATGAGTAAGTGGAAAGAAAACGTTACTGGACAAAACGTACCGTATTAAGATTTTGCACATATAATTCTTCAAATCAAGTCAAATCAAATAATTTATTTCGCTAAAAACATGGGTACAGACGGATGAATACAGAGTCAATATTTGTTTCCACATATTTTGCCTTTCGTGGCATGCGAAAGAAATTGTTTAAAATGAATGTGTTCAGAACAAATGAACTAAAATGAGAAATAAACACATAATATTCCACTATGTAACTACCACTTTGTAATGATTACATTTATGTTTTTAGAAGAACATAACAAAATTAGAAAAATAACTTCAATTGAGAAGTATCACGCAAAATCCTGGACCTATAGTAACTTACTTAGCTAAACAAAATCAATAAAAAATGAAAAGCAAATCAAAATTTATATTTAAAGAATTGTTTGATATTATAAAAGGCAGTATTTATTAGCCACTGCTTTAAACTTTTTTTCATTCGCCTTAATGGTTGTTCACGAATATTTTTAGAAACTTTATTATATACCTTGATACACATTACGAGACAATTCCTGTGGAATAATGCAGTTTTACAAGGTGGCATCAGTAAACGTGTCGGATCTCTTTTTGCAAATTTATTATTTTCCTGCACGGTAACAAATTGATTAGTATAACTTTTTACGAAAACGCAGATTTCCTATATATATAACCCAGTTAAAGTGAGAATATTTTTTTCCTTAAAAAGGGGTCTACAGCTCTCTAGAGGGTCTTCTTGCAAATCTTGTCAGGTTATGAATATAAACATGTTTTTTTTATAGGATAGGGTGACAAACGAGCACACAGTCCACCTGATGGTAAATGGTTGCTGTGGCCCATAGACATCTATCCTCGTTTGCGAATCAAAATGCAGATGCGTTGTCACCCGTGAGGACTTAGATGGAATGCCTCTTTTCCAGTAAAAAGGGTCTCCGGTTCTCTACACACACCATACGAAACACAGCAGTGTTAAGCTGCTATTTTACGCTGGTATTCTGTGAGAGCGTGGTCCTACTACCCACGAAAGGGTGGAGCCCACCCTTTCGTGCTACAACTATACTACTAATATAGCTACAGCATGGCTCTACCACGTATAAAGTTAAAGTATGTTAAAGTAGTTAATTCGTCATTAAAACATCAATAGCTCTTAATAATATATTGTTTTAGTGTTCTTGCTCATCAGGACATCAGCCCTTAGTTTGGAAAGAGGATTTACCTTACTTTTCAACCCAGCCTGGGTGATAAAAGTAAAACCGACTTTAAAAAAAGTGTTTTCAAGCAAGAAAGTCTTTTCGTTTGATATATTTTTACACGGTTTTATTTAGAAATCCCTACAAAGTATGGATTAAGTGTCATCCTTATAATTTCATTTAAAATACTAAAATTTATATCAGTTTCTTGGCCTCAGTGTTTGCTGTCTTCGCGACCACTAGCTGTCAGTCTAGCTATTCTCAATCTCGATTGTTCCTGACACTGGTGTACCGCAAGATCGTGTGTTCACCCAGACAATGTTTCCTATACTTACTAAGTATATCTCATTCTCACCTCTTTCATTTACGTATATTTACGATTTAAATGAAACTGCAGTATGATATAGGAATAGAATAATCGATTTTGATACAAATTGAGGTACAAACCGTGTAGCCGTGTAGTGGCGTTCAAGAATATCCACCACCCCATATCTTCCCGTGGGTGTCGTAAAAGGCGACAAAGGGAAACAGGCATGAGATGGGCAGCAGCATCTTCCTGATAGTAGCCGAAATTACAATAAAAAAAACTGCGGTTGCCAACCCGCTCGCCAAGCGTGGCAACTGTGGCAAATACCCCCCTATGAAGAGAGTAACAAAGAGACGGCCCCCAGTCCCCGGCGACCCCGCTATTCCTGGCTACGGTGGCGACCATGGTAACGGCGGGGCAGGGGAATCTCCGGTGGAGGTTCGGTTGCCACCTTAGACAACTCGACCTGGCAACGTATAACGCACGCACCCTGAGGACTGACGAGGAGATCGTGGAGCTGGAAGAAGAGATAGACAAGTTACGCTGGCATATTAAACGTTTATCCGAAGTTCGAAGAGAGGGGGAGGACACGGTAATCCTCGATTCCGGCAACTTGCTCAATCACCGGGAGGGTGACCATCTGTCCCAAGGAGGTGTCGGATTTATCGTCCACAAGTCTCTCGTTAACAACGTTAACAAAAACTCTCCGATCACACTCTTAATCTCATGG
Source organism: Parnassius mnemosyne (assembly GCA_963668995.1). Taxonomy (NCBI): domain Eukaryota; kingdom Metazoa; phylum Arthropoda; class Insecta; order Lepidoptera; family Papilionidae; genus Parnassius; species Parnassius mnemosyne. The sequence continues at coordinate 5,392,292 of CAVLGL010000035.1, read as the reverse complement.
CTGTTAGACGGGAGATGAAGCTACATTCTTCAACAGATTTGACAGCATACAGGCAACTGAACAGACAGATCTCCAAATGCATACGGCGGAACTTATACAACTTCAATACAGCTTGTGTTAAAGAAGCGATCGAGTGGAACCAAGGCTCCAAAGTCTTTGCCAGAGATCTGTCTGCCAGAAAGAGCCAACTGTCAAAGCTGAGGACCGAGTGTGGAAGCATCGTTTCCAGGGCACCTGAGATTTTGAGTGAGATTGAGAGGTTCTATGGGCAGCTGTACACGTCATCGTTGGAGCCACACGCAAGTGTGAGTAACGATCCAAGAGCGAGTCTTATCCGACACTATTCCGAAGATATCCAGAACGTCAGTCTGAGTGAGATTAGAATGGCTCTCCAGCACCTTAAAAACGACAAGGCCCCTGGCGAAGATGGAATTACAGCAGAGCTTCTGAAAGCGGGTGGAAAACCGGTACTTGAAGTCCTTCAGAGGCTCTTTAATTCCGTCCTCCATGGTGGCATTACACCGGAGGTGTGGAGCAGAAGTGCGGTGGTCTTGTTCTTCAAGAAAGGTGACAACGCTCTCTTTAAGAACTACAGACCGATTTCCCTTCTGAGCCGCGTCTACGTGCTGTTTTCGAGAGTCATTACGAATCGTCTCGCGCGCAGACTTGACGACTTCCAGCCTCCCGAACAAGCCAGTTTCCGAAAGGGCTTTAGCACCATAGACCACATACATACCCTTCGGCAAGTTGTACAGAAGTCCGAGGAGTACAATTTGCCACTATGCCTGGCGTATGTGGACTACGAGAAAGCTTTGATTCCGTCGAAATTTGGGCGGTGCTGCAGTCCCTTCAGCGGTGCCAAGTTGACTGTAGGTATATCGAAGTGCTGAAGTGCTTGTACAGTAGGGCTACGATGGCTATCGGAGTACAGAACCAGAGTACGGAACCTATCCAATTGCAGAGAGGTGTAAGACAGGGTGACGTTATATCCCCGAAACTCTTCACCGCTGCATTGGAAGACGTTTTCAAGCTTCTGGACTGGAAAGGATACGGTATTAACATCAATGGCGAGTACATCACTCACCTTCGATTTGCCGACGATATAGTCCTTATGGCAGAATCGCTGGAGGATCTAAGCATCATGCTCAATGACCTCAATAGTGCCTCCCAACGGATAAGTCTTAAGATTAACATGGATAAAACAAAGATCATGTTCAATGTCCATGTCACACCTATGCCGGTAGTTGTTGGGAGCACTAAGCTCGAAGTTGTTGACGAGTATGTTAACCTGGGACAAATAGTCCGACTAGGTAAGTTCAACTTCAACCGAGAGGTCAATCCACGGATTCAACTCGGCTGGGCAGCGTTCGGGAAACTACGACACATCTTCTCGTCAGATATTCCTCAAAACCTTAAAACGAAATTTGTACAACCAGTGCGTGTTGCCAGTGATGACTTACGGATCTGAGACGTGGGCCTTCACTGCTGACCGTATGAGGAAGCTCAAGGTCGCTTAACGAGCTATGGAGAGGGCTATGCTCGGAGTTTCTCTGCGTGATAAACTTAGAAATGAGGATATCCCGAGTAGAACCAGAGTGACCGACATAGCCCAACGGATTAGTAAGCTGAAGTGGCAGTGGGCCGGCCATATAGCTCGACGAACCGACAACCGATGGGAAAGGAAGGTTCTTGAGTGGCAGCCTCGTACCGGTAGGCGAAGTGTAGGGCGACCCCCCACGAGATGGAGTGACGACCTGGTAAGACATGCAGGAAGCCGACGGATGCAGGTGGCTCAGGACCGTGCTTTGTGGCATTCCTTGGGGGAGGCCTATGTTCAGCAGTGGACTTATGAAAGGCTGTAATGATGATGATGAATGATGAGGTACTAACATTTTTCGAAAATTTTTGTATATATGGTACTCTTTATACACATACATTGTCGTGAAACATTTGTAACATTTGTGACATTTTAATCTTAGTTGGATGCAGTGGTACACGAGGATGATAATTAGTGTATTAATAGCATTATTAGTAATCTATTTAAAAAAAAAAACGATGAAAAATAAATGTTCCCTCATGCTCAACAGTGCTAACACTAGAACCCTAAATAATAATTAACTTACCACATTACTGCATCCGTTAATACAAATTATGTTAATTGTTTTAGTTGCAAAACTCACAGCACATGTCACGGGGTGTGTAAAGGTAAGCACACACTAGCGTGAAGGTGAATAGACAGCGCGTGACGTTTGCATCGCTAACGTACGGGCGCCTGTCGGCTAACTGGAATGCGTAGGAAGGAATGGAGTCGCGGTACGTGTTTAATATTTTAGTACTACGTACTTAGTACATATAGATAATAGAACATGCTTAGTAGTGTGGGGGCTTAAAATAATATTTTACCCTGTTCCGTCCCGTGGTTGTCGTAAGTGACGACTATGAGATATGCCAGAAGGATCTTATGGCTTTATACAGATGTTGCGATAAAACCATCTCGTTAATGCAAGATATAAAATACATAGACCGTTAACAGGCAGCAGTATAAAAGGTGCGAAATGTCTGGTACTGCGATCATCAATCTGCTTGCCAAGAGAGAAGACTAGAGCCACCTTCTCGCAAAGCCAATCTCTCTCACCTTATAGCCAATCTTCTCTACAAATCGAGACAAAGGTTCAGCATTGGACATTAGGGGCGGATAAGAACAAATAAGAAAAATAACATGTTTTACATTAGAAATACATAATAATCTTTGTTTTTAATTGTTGGCACACGAACCATATAATGGTTCGGGTACGGCTCTATCTAAGAAAGAACATTTCTAAGATGCAGTTGACATTGCACTGATGGTGCTATTCCCAGTCTGTGTGATATGGATTTGGTATTTTTAAACATTATGGAATATTTGTTCATTAATTGGCATGGTGCATCAATTGCAGATGATGATAGTATTTTTAATAAAATTTAAGTAGCAAAAGAGAAGTATACAGTTCACCTGATAGTAAGTTGGCTACTGCAGCCTATTGACACCTGCTACCAACTTCAAACAAAGAAGGTAACAGATGCGTTGTTAACTCTGAGGACTAAGATGAAATGGCTCACATCTTGTATATAACAGGCTATAATAAGCTCTCTGTTACCTTCAGACCGAAACAACGAGACACAGGAGTGCATGCAACGCTGATCAGCGGCAAAAATAAGTAAAAATGGTGATTTCTACCCAGATGTACTCTGCTTAAGAAGGCAGAAAAGGAATCCTACCATCTAGAAAAAAATTAAAGGCATTTGGAAAGTTGTTAAAATATTCTTTATATCCCAAAATAACTATACATTTTACAACATTTTATCAGAAACTCCGGCAACTTTCTGATATAACTCATTTTGACAATAAAAAAACATGCTAGGATGATTGCGTCCACTCCACGACATTCGTAGTCCCGCGTCCGCTTAATTCGTCCCGACGTCAGCCGCGACCTCCCGCGACAGTTTTTGCATTTTATCACTGTTTATTTTACACCCGCCTTATATTTATACTAAATGAAACGTCTCTTCATTTTCATGAAATGAGAATTTTCTCCGCATTTAGTACTGTAGTAATATATGGAAATGAAGTAGTAGATTTATGTGATAATTATAGTTTTTTCTTCTGTGTAAGTACAATCAAACGTAATAAAATAAAAGTTAGAGTCACGTTATAAATTTAGTGTTACAATAGGGTATTACACCCATTTTCAAAAAGTATTTTAAATGAATCCTAGAGTGATAATGAACCACTACAATTTTTATATAACTTTTTTTTAAAACCGAATAGTGACATAAAAATTAATTTTAATCTATCATTTTCAATTTTCGCGTGAAAACGCTAGCCGCCATACTGTTCAACTCGTGACGTCACTATCGTAGAATTTTGACAATTTTGCAAAGGAATAAGATACTTTGAATGTTTAATAATGAGTTATCATTTATATCATTGTTGTGTTGTGCCTAATTGCAAAAATACGAGCACAAGAACGCCGGGAAAGTTATGGATTAAAGTGCCAACTGATTTAAATATGAGAAATACTTGGTTAAAACTGGCAAGAAGAGACCCGAAGGCATTGTCTACAAAATCTAAACTATACTTCTGCGAAGATCACTTTGATGTAAGTATGACTTATATTTTACTATCCATTAAACAAAACAAAATGTTTAAATCATGACATGATAGGTACCTATTGCAAGTCAAATTTTGTAATAGATTAGGTTAATCGCTCGTCTGTCCCGCCCTTTGTGGGCTATTTTGATAGCCCTTGCTAGTGCAGTGCAGTGTTAATTCCTGTTTTCTTCTATTATATGAGAATAAAGGCATGGTTTGTACTCAGACCAAATAAAAAAGTGACTTTTTATTTCGTCTGAGGGTTTGTACAAAAAAATATAACAAAAAGTTTTTCTCACCTAAGCTTATATTATAATATCTATAACATTATTGCTAAAAGCGAAGTAATAAACTCGCTTTTACCAATCCGTCTTCCATGATGCCTTTTCAATAAAATTCGGAATAAAAGACAACAACCGTAATAACTTGAAAAATTTCGAAATTAGCTAGTTAGTACACAGCACATAACTTAGTTCTTTGACCTAGTGACGTCACGACGCTATCTAATATGGCGGACATCGTTTTGCAGTTTTGCAGATTTGAGGCACAGGTAAAAAAAATATTCTTTAAATTAAAATATAAAATTTATAATGCATTTTTATAAATAGAAATCAATATTTCTCGTTTAGTTTTTACAAAATCTATCATAAATATATATTCTTTGATTTTGTTTACTGGTGTAAAATACCCTATTTTTAATTAGTAGCTGATTCTACGTTTATACAAAACGCAGACTAGAAATAAAGTAATATACTTTATTATGACTCTACGGGTGTAACGCATGTAAACAAATCAACTTTAATATAAAAAAAATCTTTATCGTTTTTTTTTCCTTTATTTTAATTCTGCCGACATATTGGGTGACTCAGGACGATATGGAAGGCGTAGTGCTTTTATATTCACTGCAAAAATCGGTAGGTATTAGTTTGGTTTATTGACCTTAAAATTGATTATTTTCATATTCGATTAGTAATCGTTAATCCAAATCCCAATCGATTATTTTCTCACTCGATTATTAACAATTTACCCAAAAATTATAGATTTTTATTCAAGGTAGAGACCGAATGACTACATTCAAAACAAATTTCTTGACACGAACCTAGTTATAGAAATCAGAAAAATCATTATTAATCAATTATAAAAATAATTAATTATCAACATGAATCGTTTTATTGCAGTGGTAAAAGTAATATTGAATATTGTGATTTTGAGTAAAAGTAATAATAAATTAGAAAATCTTCTGAACTTGACAAGTTGTACTTTTTAATGTAATTGTAAATATATGTTACGTACATATAATATTTTATTTAGCATTTTACCAAAAGGACCCGATCTAAACCGCAACTGGCATTGACAGACTTTTTAAAGGACAGACATTCAACACTCGACCGAAAGACAGAGTTAAATGAGTGAACTATTAAGTCCCGGGACCAAATGATCCGTCGGACAAATCACTCCAGCGCCCGCTCCGGCCGATAAGTACTCTCACGGAGGAAAGCTAAAGGTCGGCCGACGATCGATCGCCACAGATGTCGCTATTAATCGGTGACTTTAATCCGTCGAGCCGCGTATAAATCAGCGCTAATTGTACCTATTTATATTTATCAAGTCGTAGTGCCCACTCTGAGGTGTAATGACTTTGAACGTGACTGTACCGGGACCTCGAACGTGATATCTGTTGTCGTCGAAATTTTCAAAGATGGCTTAAGTGTAAATTTATCTTTGTCAGTGAATCTTTATGAGACAAATATTCACTTTTTTAAATTAATGAGTTCGTTCTCTTGTTGTTCTTAAAGCTGCCTCAATTATTATTGTGAATTTCTCTACTTACATGTACAAGTTTCACTAATTCCCATATACTCGTAAGTATACAATTAAATCACCTTAACACTGATAATAATCTGCTGTACACTCAATAATCATTAATATTTAGCTACTGGCAAATAATAAAAAGCTTCTGTATCCAAGAAAGCGATTGTTATCGACAATTATGGAGATGTTCGCTTCTCTCGCTATAGCTAAAACTACACCTTATGCTCAAGAGAGATAGGTTTCAATATAAATAAGGTGCTCATAAAATTTAAATAGATTCTGCAGTTGTTTTCATTGCGTCGCAAACATTTTAATGATAATAGAATTTTATGTTTAATATTATTTAAACGGTGTAAAATCCAGTTTAAATTAAGTGCAAGAAGTTTAATTTAGCCCCGAAGCTCAACCAAGACTATAATAGCAAACAAATAAGACACTTCATTAACAGGTATTAAGATTATACGTGTAAAAGTTTTTCGAGTTTGTTTTTTTTTTCATTGTGACAATGAATTATATAAAAGTAAAATTAACGAAAGTTGAAAATTATAACAGTAGTGACTTTTGTACTTTGCAGTATATTGCTGTTTTAAATTATATGTATACTTTTATTTTTGAAAAAAAAAAGCCTACATTTATAATGCAACTTGTGACAATTCGGCGGATAGTATACACTCGCTTATGAAATGTATCCGAAATGCAACAACAAATTTTAAATATGAATGTGTGAGGACTTAGGTTTTTTATGTTGAATTTAAGAGTTTAAGTCAAAGTCTAAAAAAAGTTCAGGCAATAATGGGAAAGGCCCTAAGGCCCAACAGTTGAATTACGGGCTGATGAAGAAAAAAAAATTATTATATATCCTAGATATTTAAATTAAGAATTAATGAACCACACAGACATCTGCGACATTCAGCAGCATTCATTTCAGGATTCTACAAAGTATGACAAATCTTGGTAAACTCACATAAATCACGCATATATTATACAATATATAATATAAATTATAGAATACTTACGCAGATAAAAATAAAGATTTAGATTGATTTACTGATAGTTACATTGTACATTATACATATACGATATGAATATTCTCTAAATTTTAAAACAACATCAAGTAAATGATTTAAATGTGTTATTAATTATTTTAATCATTGTGTAAGAGTTTTTATACTATTTATATGGTCGTGTTTTTGCCATCTGAATGATGCAATGGAAATGTAACTAAAACTGGTTATAATTAAGGAAACGATTGCGATATCTCTTTATGGTAATTATATAAACAAATAAAAAGTTTACAATAAAATGTGACACCGCATTTTCGTCTTTATCTTATGAGGCCACGAGAACTTCCAGCTCTTTAGTCGCCTCTCAAGAAGTGGTGATCGACCCTCATATGCCGCCACCAGAAAGTGACGTATAGGATGGTCAAAGCACATTTCTGTACCAAAAAATGTATAAATTGTATAAAAAAATATTAATAATCAAGCGTAACGCAACACTTCGAATAAATCGTTCCAAAACGATCGCACAGACGGACGAAACTTGTGAAAATCCGTCACGGCGTCCATCTTTCACTTTTACGACCGGGGGAAAAAAAGACCGACGAACTCCAAAGTCGAATTTCATCAATCGACTCAACAATAACGTATTTCAGCTCCGTCCTCATTGTGTTATTTCTAATAAACTATCTCCAGAAGATATTCCGGGACGTTTATAGCTGTTTTTGACATATTTGTGATGGTCTGAAGATCGGGATCCCGCCATAGATTTATAGATCCCCGGGCCATTTCTTCCGAGTAACTAGTTCCAACGCGCGGTCATTCTTTGTGGCTGATATTTTTTTGTTTTTGTTACGTTTATGATTTAGTGTTATTACTGGCCGTGCTTTCGGATTTATATAGTATTTATGTTTTTATGTAGATAGGATGATGACATATATATTGTAGGTGTATATATAGGGTATTGAGTGACAAAACTATATATTCTTAGGTATATTTAACCACAAACTCTTTAAATTAAAATATAATAGAAATTTCACATTTTCACCGTGGTGCTATTACATAGTACGTAAGAATTTTGAATTTGATATCCGCCAGCCGTAATGAAGTTATTGATTGCCATTTCAATTGCTATGTTTCCTCCACCGACGGTGATGAAAACATCGTTAGGTTACCGGAATATCTGAGAAGTTAGAAAACCTATACAGAAAAAAAGAGGAATAAATGGCTGGGACAATTTATTCAACTTAGTTATTTGGCTTCCATCACCGGCTATTAAAAGTCCAATACTGCATGCATGTTAATTTTAATATTTGTGTTCTACTTTGTTATATTTTTATTACTACGTTTAGACTAAAAAAGTGTTATTTTATTTTCTAATTATTTTGTTTGTGTGTCGTGCCGTTTGAATTAGGCTTTGTAAACATTTCTCACGAAACCACAATACTGAAGAACATATGCATCCTTCATACATAGCTAGCTTTACAGGAATGACATTTACCATTGTTGCTACGCTTGGCAGGCATGTGGGCCTACCGCAGTTTTTTTATTAATTTCAGTTGATACCAGTAAGGTGCTGCTGCCTATCTCCTGATTGATTTCCCCCTGTTGCCTATTAGACACCCACGGGATGAAATGAGGTGGTAGATGCGCTTACGTCATCACATGACGGCTTTTCATGACTTGTTCATTGTTATAAAATCTAAAATTGAGTTCTCTTCCCTCATAGTCCCAAATGAATTCTGTCTTTCTGGTATGTACTCTTAATGTCCCTACGTGTCTGTATCAAACTGTTTGGTAATAAATATGTCTGATATGTTTTGAAATGTTTTAAAATGGGACGATCGTAAAACTCTACTGGATGCGACCTGAAGTCGCGTCTTATATCATAGGTATCTACGTCCTCCTAATTCTGTCACTTTTTCCATTAAACAGCTACGGACATTAAATAGTAACTGTCAAAACATTTTTGTGTGCTCCAGTGGCAACTGTGGCGGTGCGCTCGTAAAACTTGTGAAGGGAATTCGTGACGAATATCTAAACCCAAACTACGTAATATTACCATAAGTTCGGAATTATCCGGACATGCCTAGTCTTCAAACTTTTAGTGGGAACTATTAGAGAAATAAGAATGAAATAAAAATAAGCATTATTACAAAATAAATAAGTTAATATCTATACTAATATAATAAAGCGGAAGAGATTTTTTGTTTTTTTGTTTGTTTAAACGCGCTAATCTCTGGAACTGCCTGTCCGATTTGCAAAATTCTTTTTGTATTATATAGTCAGATTTATGTGGAATAGTATAGGCTATCTAGCATTAAGCTATATTACTCAGCTAGCCTTAAATATGGATATTTGTTAAGCAAGTCAGAAGAAAAAGCACTCCCGAAATGATTTATCCGCGTACGCTGGTGTTATCGTTAGGGATACGTAAATACAATGTTCTAGAAAAATATAGACCTTTACTCCGTCTAAAAAAAGTCACCGATACCATATGTCTATTTCTTACAGATAAGCCATAATTTGGTACTTTGTGACAAAAAATATTGAAACTTTAAAAGTGATTTATGAGCGTTATTATTAGGCATGGCCTATTTATCCTTACGAACGAAAGTTACTTCATAATCAAGACAATTTTATGAAGATAAATTTTGTTCCTTATACCATGTTATTTGGACGCATAGTTTAAGAGATAATGTAAAATTAAAATAATTCAATACTTGGCTGGGCGCGCCAACGACGCTTAAACCCTAGCCGTTATAAAATGCTTGAACTAGATCATGTCGCACACATCGGACACGTGATGACGCGGGTGAAACCGCGGGGCACAGCTAGAACGTGATAAAATCCGTAGAAACTAGTTTCATTTAAATCTGTAGTGTTCGCGTAAACATAAGAAATCATAAAAACTAAATTAACTTTATAAAAAGTAAAAATCGATTTGAAAAAAACGAAAAAAAATATAATCCACATGATTTTATTGCTTTTGAAGTCGGGGCTTTAATTCTTACAATTTCTAAGCACTTTTTTGTTAAAATATGTGTATAGTTAATTAGTGTTTTTTTATTCTTTTTGGTTTTTTATAAGTTAAGAAGTTGAATGGGCCTGACGGAATCCCCCCAATTGTGCTGAGGACGTGTGCTCCGGAGTTGGCACCGGTCCTAACGCATCTTTTCCGGTACTCCTACTCCCAAAGCGTAGTCCCGAATTCATGGAAGACAGCTTTTGTCCACCCGATCCCTAAAAAAGGCCATCACCCCCTTGTTCTCCAAAATAATGGAATCCATTATTACCTGCCAGCTCATGCGGTACCTTGAGGATCACCAGCTGATTAGTAACCGCCAATACGGTTTTCGTCGGGGTCGATCAGCTGGTGATCTTCTGGTCTACCTGACCCATAGATGGGCGGAGGCAGTAGAGTCCAAGGGAGAGGCGTTAGTTGAGACATTGCGAAGGCCTTTGATCGGGTTTGGCACAAAGCGCTTCTTTCGAAGCTCCCTTCCTATGGGCTTCCTCAGAAATTGTTCAATTGGATCACCAGCTTCCTTGGAGATCAGTGCATCAAGGTCGTTGTAGACGGTGCTTGCTCCGACTACAAGCCTATTAACGCTGGTGTTCCACAAGGCTGTGTGTTATCACCAGCGCTGTTTCTTCTGCATATCAATGATATGTTGCTAACTGGTAACATTCATTGCTATGCGGATGACAGCACTGGTAATGCCGTATACACCTGCCGTGCCAGTACTGAAACAAACTTGTGTCTGAAGTCGAGTCTTTGCTGAAAAAAGTCTCGGATTGGGGGCGACTAAATCTAGTCCAGTTTAATCCTCAGATGACACTTCTTGCCTCAGCCAGTATCGGAATCCTCGGAGTCGACATATCGAGTGACGTGCAGTTTTGTGGTCACTTGGAAGAGAAGGCCAAATTGGCCTCTAAAAAGCTTGGCGTGCTCAGCAGAGCGGGACAGTATTTCATGCCAGCTCAACGCCTGCAACTTTACAAGGCGCAGGTTCGGCCTCACATGGAATACTGTTCCCATCTCTGAGCTGGGGCTCCCCAGTGCCAGCTCCTTCCACTTGACCGCATCCAGCGCAAGGCGGCTCAAATCGTCGACGACCGAGTCCTTTCCGATCGGCTCGATTCATTGGCACTGCGAAGAGATGTTGCTTCCCTTTGCATTTTCTTTCGCATCTACCACGGGGAGTGCTCTGAGGAATTGTTCGGATTAATCCCAGCCGCCAAATTTCACGAAAGCACATCGTGGCTGAACTCCCGATACCATCCACACCATCTGGATGATTGGCGGTCCACCACTGTGCGATTTAGAAGATGTTTTCTTCCTCGCACGACTTCCTTGTGGAATCGATTACCATCAGCGATTTTTCCGGACCGATACGACTTAGGGACCTTCAAGAAAAGAGCCTACTCCTTTTTAAAAGGCCGGCAACGTATCTGCAATTCCCTCCCTGGCGTTGCAGTTGTTCATGGGCGGCGGTAGTCACTTACCATCAGGTGAGCCGCATGCTCGTTTGCCCCCTCTCCTATAAAAAAAAATTTTATTTTTACTCAATTCTAAAAATTTATTTCACCCTTTTGGGTAGACTAAGCAATACAATACGTTCGTAACAGTAACAAACATTGTAAAATTTTCATCCACTATATATTTAATATTTCGTTCCAATTTAAATAGTTTAAATAAAAAAAGCTGTGGTAGCTCAGATGGTTAGCGCTCGGCTGTAAGTTTGACAGTACGCGAGAAACCCGGAGACCCTTTTTACTGGAAACGTGGCATTCCATCTTAGTCCTCACGGGTGACAACGCATCTGCATTTTGATTCGTAATCAAAGAAAGATGTAGATGTCTATGGGCCGCAGCAACCACTTACCATCAGGTGGACTGTGTGCTCGTTTGTCACCCTTATCCTATAAAAAAAATATTTGGAAGGCATGTGAAGTTTGCCAACTATTATTGTATTATATTTACTATTATTAAATATTGGGGCAGCGCGGTGGACATTTTCTTGACCTAAAACCCTCTCAGAAATGAGACGAGGCCTGTGCCCAGCTGTGGGGCGTATATAGGCTGTAACTTTAACTTTAATAAAAAAAAAGAATCATAAAATCGTTTTACAATAATAATTGATGAAGATTACGAGTAAAATTCATAGAAAAAAAACTACACACAGTGGATTAAAATCAAAGTCGAATTTTAAGATGACTTTTTCCTTTTTTGAAATCGACTAAAAAGGACACTGACCTAAGAGTATACATATCTTATGTGTACTCTAAGGCACTGATTGTTATTATAGAAGTGGGAAAAGGCGGGAACTATAACAAATTAAATATGGTAGGATAGGTCGTTTTAACATAATATTAACAAAACAGAGGTGCACTTGCAGTATTTTAGTTTAGTTTCTACATTTATCGTTTCGACGATATAAATAATTTAAATATTTCTTTTTGGACTGGTCGGTTTTTGTCCGATATTTTTATATTCTATTTTATATGGTAATCCTACTTGTTTGTTGTTTTAAATAAAACGTGTTCAGTAATATCCCAAATAAAACGCTTCTTGATTTGAGTAAAATTAAAATGAAGTTCTTAGTTTAAATAAAATGAAATCGACCACGACGCATTTGTTTGTACTTATTGTACCACCACCACCAACTTAAATGAACGCAGGTACTAAACTAAATTTCTATTGTCTGCAACAAGCTGAACCAAGTTTAAACTTAATTCTCAATATGTTTAATCTATTCCAATCTCTTCTTCAATTAAACTTTTGTAATCTTGATAATATTCTATACAGTAATTACAATACTTGAAATAGTTATTTTTCACTTTTTATATAAATGATAGCTATAAAGCGATATACTGATTTAATTCTAATTAAAATATGTATTTTATGGACCAATATGTGTGCTACCTCGAGTTTGTCAATTCTGGTCAATTTGTAGGTGAATTGATACAATTAGAATATATCGGGGTTGATCTATTAGCGCCACCGCCCACAGTCTCACCGGTTGAGTTTTTCAAACAAACAACCACAGACTAGTAAAAATTCAGTTATGACACATCATGTAAAATTAATAATCACTGGTATAATTTATGCGACTGAATTTCTATTAACTATTTGAAAAGAAAGAAGAATGTAATTATTACATTTGTACATCGTCATTATCATTATTTCAGTCCCTTACAAATCCAGTGCTGAACAAAAGCTTCCCCCTAAGGAATGTCACTATTCATGGTGGAATGTTTGCCTTAGCTGCCACGCCTGGTAACCGCCGTGCGAGTTGGTAACCGCAGTTTTTTTTTTTAATTTTAATATTCTAGGAAGGTGCTGCTGCCCATCTCGTGGATTAAGAAAAGGTTTGCCTTCTCTGTATGATGGGCTAATGGCTTATTTTAATACATACTAACCACTGAATTAAATTATAAAATTGGAGAAAAACAGTTTTACCAAACATATTTGATAACCTACATTCAATGGAGTCCATATAAAATAAAAACTTAAGGCCAATTAAAGTAGTAACATTTACGCGAATTTAATTTTATACGGGTTGAAACAAATTGGCATCAGACCTATAGTAAGATAGATGTAGAAAAAATAGGTTAGAAATCCAACTTTTGGAATTAATATGAGTGAAGATATACAACAAAATTTCTTAAAAAGTAAAGCCTCGAATAGCGTAACTATCTTCTGCAACAAAGTCAAGTATCGAATATAAATCGAATTCTTCACTCATTCGAAATTAGTCATGACGACATAAACCAATTAAACATTGCGGCCTTTTATATTGGCATAAATTAATAATTGATAGCCTAGATGCAATATTTTAATATACGGAGATCTTAACGCAATCATTTTAAATACCAAACAATAAGCAACTTTGTACCTTATTATACAACATCAACATCGTTTTCGTATGAAAAATATTCGTGTAGGCATCAAAGTAAGCGCAATTTACGACGTGTCTGTTTGATTAACTCATCTCATCTAAGGTGCGTGAGCGCTGAAATACGGGTTGTTTGATACCTAGGGACGGAACACGACAGCTGCACGACTAAAAATAACCGCTGGACGCGCGATTCCGCGTTTTTCACTGTCCGTGTGCGCATCAATTTCTGTCTGCATTTGTTAGCGAATGACAGATGCTCTACACCACTGACAGGCAAACAAACATAAATTTTACAGTTTCAATAGTCCTTAAAACTTTCTCAGTGAGTTGATTTTGCAATAATCTTCTCGTTAGTCTTAATTTGCGTGTAGACACTCTCGACGCCTTGTAGTTGTCAACATCATAATGACGGTTGGGCTAAGGACGTATTTATATTAACCCTTTGAGAGATGCGGTTTTAGAACTGAAAAATTACCGGTACAGTGGTGAGACGATATCAAACATGTCGAAAGTTCGTTAGGTATAAATGTTGGTCAAAAATTTCAACGCACAGGTACCTAAATAGACGAACGTCCACCTTTAGAAAATCAGCAAGATTTGAATCTGTTTTGAATTTAACTTTTCTTTATTAAATTTTCAGCAATTGGTTTTTTTGCAAAAACAGGGACGAAGTCCATATTAATGACAAGTGTATGGCTATATAATATAATATGCTAATATGGATGCCCATGGATAAGTACAGAAAACTTGAAACATAGAAGGCTACAGCTGCGTTGGCAAGCCCGAGAAATAAGATTGGTGGACCTCTATGCCCGTAATTATATCAGTTCACTTAAAAATTTAGCGCTAATCGGTAGAAATAATCAAGATAGGAGAGGTAGTACCAACCCAGACACATTTATAACATATTATAAGAATTTTACAAGATAAAAATAATTATTAAAACCCTTTTAACTAACCGTTTTAGCTAACTCGCTATCGAAAATAAATATCGGTACGAAAAGGTGATCGTTCTTGTAACTTAATCATCAAATGAAAGTCAAAACAAAATCCGACTTTGAAATATCGAGGAATACGTTACTTCATCACACCCCAGCCGTGTCGGCGCGTTGCATGTACCCGGCGCAATATTTCAATCAGGCTAGATCCCGCCTCGTAAAGCCGAGCGACTGCAATGACGGCTGTCACCACGTCTCCTAAAGCATTAAGAGCACAGACTAAAATAAGTCAGTGGACAACGCTGGCATTGTGACACGTCATAATCAAAATGGCGGCGGTACGATTCGCGCGCTAATCGGCTAGATATATCAGTTGGCAGCTAATTGCTCCCGCGCACCTTTGACACTAGCATTTTGCGTTTGATGCATTACTTTTGATTTCGGTATGGCCGCAAGAGATTTACTGGTCCAGACAAAGCCGAGGCCGCTTACTTTTATAGCATTAGAGTGACCAACGTGCATAATAGTATTATATTAAATTTTTCGGATATAATAGAGTCTAAGCGTCTTTTCAACTTTTTTTGCGACAAAGGGGCATACAGTCCATCTGATATTATTTAGATACCTACATCTACCCTCGAATAAGAATCAAAATGTTGATGTGTTGTCACCCTGAAGACTAAGATGGAACGCCTCGTTTCTAGTAAAAAAGGTCTCCGCTTCTCGACACTCACTATACAAAACACATCAGAATTTTTCTACTATTTCATGCTGATATTCTGTAAGGAACGTGGCCCTTCCCCGATTGTGCCGACCCATTTATACTATAGCCATAAAACTTACAGCCTGACACGTGAAATACAACTTTTTTACACTAAAGAAAAAATAGCAATGCCTGATTACCCTTATTGACTTATTAGTACACTATCTTGCAAGCGGTGTACTTTGCTGACATCTTGGCATAATATGTATCCGCGCCTAACCCGCAAGTCCAACATAGTCCAACACACGTGGAAGTTTGTCTACGATTCAGTTAGCGCATAGAATTTTCTACTTGTTACATTATTATTCTTTTCCTAGGCCGCACCCTTACAAGGACACTAAGTTTCCTTGCGGCTGCTTAGACCCTGGACTCATTGAACCGACTATAGTCATGGTTCGGAGAAAATGCAACCCCTAAGAACTAAAGGCAGTCAGTGTACTCCAAGGAAACATTCCGGAAAGTAGGAACCAAGGTGAGCGGGCCACTTTTAGTGGTGAAAAGACATGCTTGTGTTTTTAGGCGTTGAATCTCACGAGATTGGCATACGCTAGAAGGTCCCTAGTTGATCGTTTTCGGCGAAACCTGTACTGGCTATCACTGACGAGATCATTTTGCTCTAGGTAAATTTGCATCTAGGTATCACCGCCTTCCCCTCCGAACGGGTTCCCGCCTTGTCGTGGCGTGGGGGCTTAGTAGCCGTGGCTTGGTCAGCCGCGGTGAACAAAGGGGAACCCCTTGCTGGCCCGTGATGTAGGGCCAGCTCGAGATGCCCACTTCGGATGTGTGTCGGTGGGCTGCGGTGTGAGGGGTGTCCTCTCCCCCTACCGCTGCAGCCGAGGTGGAGTCGCGGAGGAAGAGGAGTGTTGGTATGGCGATGCGCCACTCGCCCTATACTCCGCGACTCTGGCGGGGTCGCACCGTTTATGCAGTGGTGGTGGGGCCGCGGGGGGAGAGGAGTGTCGGTATTGCAAGGCGCCGCTCTCCCTACCCTTCGCGGCCGAAACTTGGTTGGCGGCGGAGCCAGAGACCAGATCCGGGAAAGCGGGTGCTACTAAGCGCTCAATTTTCCTGGCTCCATGGCCTCCGAGTATCGGACTCGGGGGGGTCCGATAAGCATGTGGAGTTGGAGGCCGTGGAGGGGCGCGTGCCTTGTGTCCCTGGTGCGCCTTGCCTGAGAAGGAAAACGGGGAGGAGGGGTCCTCCTCCGAGAAGGGGCTGTCATGGGGAGTCGCGGATGTGTGCGAAAGCGTTCCCGTAGCCCAGCCAATATGCGACGAAGGTGGAACACCATGGGGTCATAGTCGGTGCGAGTCCGACATAACCCGTCCTTGCCCCGCGAGGTGGGTATGCGTAAGCATTTCCCCATGTAAAAAAAAAGGTATCAGCGCCTTATTAGAAATAAAACACGTGGACCGTTGACGGAGGGCAGAACAACATGCGGGAACTCTGGCACTACGATGGAACATCATCCCTAATATGGAAGGAACTGTACTGTACTGTACTTCTGATCAAGAGAAAAATTAAGAGAAAAAAATGTAAAAGTTTTTGAACAATTTCATTACATAATACATACAAAACTATTGATATATTCAACGTCGTAGGCAACCAATACAAGATATCGCCCTACTCCGACCCGGCCATAAACTTATCCAACAAAAACTCTATCTGTTTATAAAAAACGTATCAGCCGTCCATCGCATTGGCCCGTAAAAGATATATAGCGCGCACATGACGCTTGAAAAATATCTAATTTAATTTTATGTGCTCAAAGTTACCTGTCCGCGACTCTCCTAGACACCGACGTCAGCGTAGTCAATTTATAGCTTAGTTTATCATTAACTTATGTCTGGATATAATAAGTTTCGGTGCTAAGTAGAATTTATCGTTTGTGGACGGCGGGAGACCGGGGAATGATTCCATCCATCCTCGTGTATTATTGGACGGGACGTTTTGGTTGATTTTCAAATCGGAGACTGGCAACTTAAGTCCTTTCTGTTGATCCGTTAATAAATGAGCGACGGGTCATTTTCTTAATTGTAATTTTATCCATATTTCTCTTGTGGAATTTGAAATTAACCTACACCCACTATGAGTACGTAATGTATTAAAAGCTTCATCAATATTTCCTTTTCTTTGTTATAAGTTAGAAATTATAATTATGGAAATACGAACTGCGAAACTCAAAACCGGTGGTTCGAAATCGGCGTCGATTACTGTAGTATACTCTAACCTAATAATAATTTTAAAAATACTAACGTAAAATAGCAGCTTAATGCTGCTGTATTCTGTATGGTTAGTGTAGAGTACCGTAGCCCCTTTTTACTGGAAATGAGGCACTCCCTCTTAGACCTCTAAGGTGACAGCGCGTTTGCATTTTGACACTAAATCGATTATAGATGTAAATTTCTATGGGCTACAGCATCCTCAGGTGGACTGTATGCTCGTTTGTTTATTCGCCACCCATTCTATAAAAAAACTCAGTTGAGTTGGAGAACCAAAGTACTTATTCGTGTAAACAATACTATCAGTATTTTAATGGTAAACCACTAACTGATATAAATTATTGTTAATACTTTGGTATATTTCAATTCAATTCATTCCGTTGAATAAAGAAAAAACAGACTTGTCGTAAGAGGACAAAGAGGAAAATTAAACAGGAGAATCTTTCTAGTACCAACTCAAAATAATATTACTTATTTTTTATAGAATACGGGTGACAAACGAGCACACAGTCCACCTGGTGGTAAGTGGTTGCTATGACCCACAGACATCTACATCTATCCTCAATAAAGAATCAAAATGCAGACGCTCTGTCACCCGTGAGGACTAAAATACCCCTTTTCCAGTAAAAAGGGTATTCGGTTCTCTACCCTCACCACACGAAACACAGCAGCGTTAAGCTGCTATTTTACGCAGGTATTCTGTGAGGGTGTGGTCCTATCCCGGTCGAGCAGACCCATTCTTGCTACAACTATACTATTAAGATAACTGCAGCATTGCTCTACAATAGGCGATTAATAAGGCCTTATGAGTAATTAATTAATGAAGAAATAAGAAATTTGATCGGAATTAGCATATTTTAACACGTAATGAAATAGTAAAGCTTCTGCCTATATGCGTCCCACTGCTGGGTACAGGTCGCCCCTAATTTCTGAGAGGGTTTTTGGGCAAAAAATGTCGCCTCCGCGCTGCCCCTATGCGTATTGATGGATTTCACATATCAACACATCTTTGAAATATATTTTTTTAATAAAGGTTTCTTAACGATATTTTCTTTCACCGCTGAGCACGTGATTAATAAGCACTTAACATTGCAGCTAACAATTTCATTGATCGAACCCAGGTTGCTCGCGTACTGCGAAATTCACAGCTAGTGTTAGACTTTGAGCTACCACGGCTTTTGGATAGACGTCTAATAATTCAATTTAGGAAGCAATAAAAACACAGATACACTATAATTATTTATAAACACATAAACACATATCATGAGATTAACCAACACCGCTGCATCAGGTGTGTATCCGAACGCACTTTCATAAATCGATGGGGAACATCGCCGTCCTGAGTGAACGCCACCCGATTTACATATTATTTAGGGGCCAATCAAGATAATTCATATTTATAAAACGCAATGACAATAATGTCACGGAATGAATCCGTGGCACCGGGAACGTGTCTATAAATTTTAAATATTATGAGGCATTTATATTTGAATAAACATGTCGCGGGGAGGCCGTAAGTCTGTCGAGGTGTGACGTGCGCAGTGACGGCGATGGCGGAGTCGTTTTAAGACTTCATTTACATGAGGACCGGTACTAGGGCGGGAGGGGACGGTTCTTTAATAAGACAAGATTAGAGCTATTGCTTGACGACGCAATTTAAAGGAACGCTTAATGAGATAATGATACATTGGAATTTTGATTAGACGTTTTAAGATCCGATAGCATGATCCAGTTCTGCTCAACGCTAGCGCAAGCTGAAACTAAGAAACACCGAGCAAAATATATAGATATTTTAGCGATTCCGATTTTAATGAAGACCTGTAAAGTTTAGAAAAAAAAAGAACCGGTATAATCTTTGAAGTATTATATCTTAGTCCTCAGAGATAACAACACATCTGTAGTCTTCCTTGTTTGAAGTTGTCTGCATATGTCTATTGAGTACAGTAGTTGCCTACCGTAAGGTACATGAGAGTAATATGGTCACCTTAAGCTTTGCCGCCCTATATAACCAAAACAAGGAGGAGGACAGAGACAAAAACACAAAGCCGTATACTATAACTTATATATTAAGAAAAAAACAGCAAACAAGCATTGACAATAATTAGGGACACTTCGAAAAATCAACTTAAAAAAACTAAGTACACTACATAATACTAATATCCACTAAAATATTTACTATAATATCAACTGTCAAAATGGCGTTGATAAAGCAGCGGCATTTTGACGCTTTATTGATTGATTGACTGATGAAGAGCTATCGTATCACAGATACATGTTTGCAAACAAGGCTGTAGTTTTGGAGTTATAAGAAAGTAACCACATTAACTGGATGGCCATATTTACCCTCACGTACTATATAAGTTTATTTGTCACTTCAGTTTTTAAGAAGAAGTATATCTATTAATACCATACCTTTTCCATTACCATACCTCTGTAAAAAAAAATCCAAGTTTACAATTAAAAGTATGTCAAAAATTAGATGTATTTAAGAACGCTTAAAAAAACTATTTTTATTTTCGTATTTAAATAAGTCTAACGTATATAAGGGTCGCAAATATACTTGCCGATTGTCTTATCCCGCCTGGCATATCTCGGATACTACTTAGAAACGCGAAACAAAAGCTCGTCTCGTGCTTTACCTCGAGATTTATCCCCGCGATATCCTCGAAGCAGCTGCGTGTGTGTGTGCGCGCAACGCACAATAGCTGTTATGAATCGATCTGATTTGTGAGTATCGCTAGTGAATTGGGTTTGAAATATACTTGCTTAAAAACCCGCCAATCCGCCTGCAAAGCGTGGCAACTATGGCAAAATCAATCTATAGGGGAGATCTATGGGGGATCTATGTTCAACAGTGGACTTTTAATATATTTTTAGTATATATTAATATGGACTTTATAAACAAAGATGAATGAATACAATATTTATGCAAAAAAAAAAATTATCATCATCTTCTTCTTCATCTTTATCAGCCATTAAAAGTAAACTCCTTGAAATGATAAAGCCGTTTAAGGACAAATTTACCTTAACATCAAGCTTCGCAGGCGGTTTGAAAATAGTCCTAGCAGCGTCTGGCGCCTTTCACGCATAAAAAAATTTAATTAATATTTTTGAAGTAAAGCAGAGTAAATCATATATTATATTATCTCATCTTTGTTTTTTAACCATTCTAAGCCAGTGCTTGACTACTATCCCACTTGATAATAGATAAGTGGTTATGCAGCCAAAAGGTAAGTTTTCTTCAGTAATTCTTCAATGATAGTATGGAGTAGAAATCCTAAGGTGAGGGATTTCTGTGTTATGTCATCAACCTGAGTTAAGAATGAATGTAAAAAGGGTATTTTAACTCTGCCTCGTTAGTCTAACGGTTGTAAGCGCGACTGCTAATCAAATATCGTGTTCGAATCCCAGGTAGGGTCAAAATCACTTATTGTGATTTTCTGTCAAGATTTTTTACATGCGTACACATTATATAACATAACATGTTATAAAGCGTTGTTATATAACATGTTTCAGTAATGTGTCGGCTGAATGTTATTGAACGTATTATATAACGTGACACAAATGTTATATAACTCGAACTACGGCAGAACTGCAAACGACAATGTCATACGACAATGTCATATAATATTGTTATATTGCATAGTTATTCTAATGTGTACAGTATTGTAATATGTTGCAATGTTGTAAAACAATGTTACATAATGTGGACGTGTTATAAAACAAAAATTATACAGCATGTTACTTGATCTCTACGCACCTCTAGCAGCCCGGAGTCGGGAAGAAAACGATGGTTCACCCCCGTGCCTCTGAAAACACGTAAAGCCGTTGATTTCGCGTGTGATCTTTCGTGACGTGGTGTCGGATAGGTGGCCCATCAGACTATGAAAGTGCTCTATAATCCTGTCGCGGTTAGTCTTTGTTGAGTCTAGCCACAGTAATAGAAATTCGCTCTGGAGGACATTACAATAGTTATTTAATAATCTATATAGCAATATATTTTTAAAAATCTGTGTAACAGAAATGTTTTAAGTACACATAAATTACACATGGACCAACACTTTACTTGTTTTGTGCGAGATTCCAAGATTCCTTAAAAACTCGCAGTGCCGCAGCCAAACGCTTAACCACTCCACTACCGAGCCTCAAAATCTCTTTCAAAACTTTATTTCAACGTTTCAATATACCGAAGCAATCAGACTTTTCCGTACAATATTTCGTTGTGGCGACTTTCATGTAACATCTCCGACTCGGACAGGTAACGTCTCTTGTTTCGTGGAATATCGAGTCGTTTGATATACGATCAGAGCGCGCAATACTTTAGAATGCACCACCGCTCCCTCTGAATATCTAATGGGGTCCGAATTAGAATAATTTATAGGGCAGGTCGGAGACAAAAACGGAGCATTATGGGGTACAGTGCGGACGACCGCGTGTCTACCGCGTCGCAAGCTCTGAAGTCCTGGTTTATTTTCACGGATGCACGTCAACAGGATTTAGTGAGATCGCGATACGCACCTTATCGGATTCGAGAAGAGGAAATCAGTAGAGGTTCGACACGTCGATTGACCCAAATAAGCTAGGTTGTTTTATATTGAAAGCATGTACGTTTTGTCTTGTTTGTAACTTTTGCTTAGTGAGTTGCAATAAATGTCCGTATTATACACTCAATAAGGATTAATTTTTAAGAATTAAATGTCTTTTATATCAGGTATTTAGAGTTCTTGGTATGGTGCAAAATATTTAATAATTGCAATATAAGCAATTATATATTGAAGCGGATGTTTTGGGCTTTTTTATTTATTGGTAATATTAAAGTGCCTATTTTAAGTCACGTCCAATTTTCATCACTTTATGGGTTGACTTTTAAACAGTGTGTACAGTATTCAAATAAAGTCCTAGAACAGAATTGCATTCATTACATCTATTGTGGGCAATAATTTATTTTAAACTTATTTTAATTTTTTGAAAAGAATACTATGATAACTCTATTAAAATTACTAATAATCCCTTTCACGACTTCAGTTAAATTTAAAATGCTTGTTTACGATAGTAGTCGGATGGCAGATTTAAACCCAAGACTTCAGTTTGCAGTCCGCACCCTACTACCAGGCAGTTCGCTTCGTCGCATTAGCATACGAGTTTCTATCAGATGAAACATAAACACCGCCACCACCAAAACTCACCACTAGTCACCCACTCGGCCGTCAATTTACCACTACTTTACAACCAAACGAGGGTATTTATCAGAGCAGCGTACTAGGCCCGTAAGAAGCATTAACGACCGCCATTTTCCTATAGAAAATCATAATGGCCGGCGAGGAAACAACGATGGAGAGCGATCATTAATTACGTGCACCTAACAAGCGGGGAAAGGCGACGTTGGCGATTTATCCGGCCGATCGAGTGGTTATTTAGATCGTCCCAACGCGACGATAGATGGCGCTGGCAGACTGCTCGGTATCAGATGCACGAGCCGCGCAGGCGTGCGAGATGGAGGATTTTCTGTCACCGCGCTTAGTCGAGGACCAGTCGGCAAGATCGCGGCCCGGATAATCAGATTGGTTTGGTTTAACTTCTGCATTGTGTGTGGAAAGAGATATTTTAAAGTACACTCATTAGTGTAATCAGTTAAACTGTGCAGTGTACATACGTAAATCACTGTTTTACTCTATACCGTCGTCTTACAGCCTTA
This sequence comes from Parnassius mnemosyne, assembly GCA_963668995.1. Taxonomy (NCBI): domain Eukaryota; kingdom Metazoa; phylum Arthropoda; class Insecta; order Lepidoptera; family Papilionidae; genus Parnassius; species Parnassius mnemosyne. The sequence continues at coordinate 5,368,828 of CAVLGL010000035.1, read as the reverse complement.
GTTCTCGATACACCTACTCCGTAAGACGTTTTTTATAGAATGGTGACAAACGAGCACAGTCCTACACTGTGCAGTGTTTTCTAATGCTATACACTTACCATCAGGTGGACTGCAAGCTCGATTGTCACTTAATTTTTATTTAAAAAAAAGCGCGCACTTGAGCACGCATATTGTGTTCCCGCTGATCCGACACAGCCGCAATGTCGCGCGTTCACTCCGTGTTCCTTTAATTAGGCCGTGCGGCCTACCCGGGATGGAATTCATTAGGGCCTCTAATTAAACATCAGGACATGATTTCCCGGTTAAGGCGAGCAAAAGTGCGCGTAGGTGTTCTAAGGACCAATCATGGCGCTGCTTGATTAATTAAAACGGGCTAATTTGGCACAATACGCGCTCTAATTAGGCGCGCGTTCGTGTTATGCACGCCGTCAGATGCGATTTTGTCACGCCATGTCTTGGAGGGGAATGTAAAATAAGAAATTCTGATTTAAAAAGTTCTGCGTGAAGAAAATTCTTTTTTTCTTAGTGTAACATCAATATTTGGATGTCAAATACTAGCCGTAAATTGATGAAATTATATAGTTCAAACTGCTGTGGAATAGCAAAAGTAGTTTTTATCGTAATAAAGGGCTAGGAAAAGATGCATGGAACTATGAAAGCGGTCAAACAATGGAACGGCTGCCGCGCGCGCCGGGTGTGCTCAGTTAATATATTAGAACATTTGGAGTGCGTTCCATGGAACACACTGGCCAGCACGATCATCATGGCGCGCGCGCCAAGAGCGCGTAATCGATACGCAGCTTTAAACAGCAGAATAGTGCGCGTGTTTTTTGTTTAGTTTTGGAGAGCTATTTAACTGGTAACGAGGCATTCCTTCTTAGTTCCCAGAGGTGACAACCTACAATATTTTCATTCGAGGATAGATAGTAAAAGTCTACGGGCCACATAATTTTTTAAAGAATACTAGTAACACTATTGACATTACAAATAATCTCGTTAACTTGTGTTAGGAGTGGTTCACGACAGTACTCATATGGTGGATTCGAACCCACGTCTTTCCGATTTCGCAGTCCGCATACTCAACCTGTAGTGCCGTGTAGTGGCGGTTAAGAATATCAACTACCCCATATCTTCCCGTGGGTGTCGTAAAAGGCGACAAAGGGAAACAGGCAGGAGATGGGCAGCAGCATCTTCCTGGTAACGGCAAAAATACAATAAAAAACTGCGGTTGCCAACCCGCTCGCCAAGCGTGGCAACTATGGCAATATACCCCCCATAAGAAAGGCGACAACGCTCTCTTGAAGAACTACAGACCGATTTCCCTTCTGAGCCGCGTCTACGTGCTGTTTTCGAGAGTCATTACGAATCGTCTTGCGCGCAGACTTGACGACTTCCAGCCTCCCGAACAAGCCGGTTTCCGAAAAGGCTTACATACCCTTCGGCAAATTGTACAGAAGTCCGAGGAGTACAATTTGCCACTATGTCTGGCGTATGTGGACTATGAGAAAGCCTTTGATTCCGTCGAAATTTGGGCGGTGCTGCAGTCCCTTCAGCGATGCCAAGTTGACTGTCGGTATATCGAAGTGTTGAAGTGCTTGTACAGTAGGGCTACGATGGCTATCCGAGTACAGAACCAGAGTACGAAACCTATCCAATTGCAGAGAGGTGTAAGACAGGGTGACGTCATATCCCCGAAACTCTTTACCGCTGCATGGGAAGATGTTTTCAAGCTTCTGGACTGGAAAGGATACGGTATCAACATCAATGGCGAGTACATCACTCACCTTCGATTTGCCGACGATATAGTCCTTATGGCAGAATCGCTGGAGGACCTAAGCACTATGCTCAATGACCTCAATAGTGTTTCCCAACGGATAGGTCTTAAGATGAACATGGACAAAACAAAGATCATGTTTAATGTCCATGTCACACCTATGCTGGTAGTTGTTGGGAACACTAAGCTCGAAGTTGTTGACGAGTATGTTTACCTGGGACAAATAGTCCGACTAGGTAAGTCCAACTTCGACCGAGAGGTCAATCGACGGATTCAACTCGGTTGGGCAGCGTTCGCGAAATTACGGCACATCTTCTCGTCAGGTATACCTCAAAACCTTAAAACGAGACTGTACACCCAGTGCGTGTTGCCAGTGATGACATACGGAACTGAGACGTGGTCCTTCACTGCTGGCCGGATGAGGAAGCTCAAGGTCGCTCAGCGAGCTATGGAGAGGGCTATGCTCGGAGTTTCTCTGCGTGATAAACTCAGAAATGAGGATATTCGCAGTAGAACCAGAGTGACCGACATAGCCCAACGGATTAGTAAGCTGAAGTGGCAATGGGCCGGCCATATAGCTCGGAGAGCCGACAACCGATGGGGAAGAAAGGTTCTCGAGTGGCAGCCTCGTACCGGCAGGCGAAGTGTAGGCCGTCCCCCCACTAGATGGAGTGACGACCTGGTAAGATATGCAGGAAGTCGATGGATGCAGGTGGCTCAGGACCGTGCTTTGTGGCATTCTTTGGGGGAGGCCTATGTTCAGCAGTGGACTTGTGAAGGGCTGTAGTAATGATGATGATGATGATACTCAACCTAGACTACTGTTGTTGTTTTTAATTATCTGTGTACTTCATCTTTACTTGTAAAAAATCCTTAAGAAAAATAGTATTTTCCTAGCAACATTTCAAAACACGGTTTTGTTAAGAACCGTTAGAAACGCTGCACGGTAAACCGCAAATAAGAAACTATTTTATAAATTGCTCGCGAAGCTATAAGAGTGAATTATGACCGATACTGGTTGTATGAATGATGGATATCAAACCTAATAGATGGGACTCGCTGCTCACGGAACACTGGAGGTAAATTATAATCTAGGTAGTTTAGGTAGTCTAGTACTAGCAACTGAAGAATGTGAAATTTATAACGATATAAAATGTTAATGAAAAAACAACAAATAACTGGCTGTGTTTAGATCAGAATATCTATATATTAATACGCGATGGGAACACTTTGTAGTCCTTTTCAAGCATATTGCGCGCACGAAGGTGTACGGTTTCGCATAGTTAAAGTTTATAATAAGGAGTAAAATTTGCATAAAACATATGTGAAAAATACATTAAATAATATGAAATAAAACTTGTTAACGTTTATAATGCCAGTCTCAGAGTAAGTACAAGCATAATATGTACATAATATGTTATTCCTCTAAGACCAATGTTAAACACTTAATAATCTGTAGTCAAATAGTCGCACAGAGTAGAGATTTTCGCCAAAGGATTTTAAAATGTTGCCAACAAATAATTACTGAAAGATTGACTACAATTGAATACGTTGCTTTTTCAATAGCAGAGTGTATGCCAAGGATTTTGCCTTGCCTTATTTTATATTTTGTTGATTTCGTTCATTAGTTTAAATATTAACGTGCAGTTTAAAGTGAAATACAGCTAGTTTAATAAACAATCCTAAACAATTAATGAGTTTCAGTCGAATTTCGACCACTAGGCACTTTTTACGTGCTATGAGACATGCTGCAGCTAAATTAGTAGGGTAGTTGAAGCACGAACGGGTCGGCTCGACCGGGGAAGGACTACGCTCTCACAGAATACAAACGTAAAACTCACTCACCATACAAAGCACAGCAGCTTAACACTGCTGTGTTTCGTATGGTGAGTGTAGAGAACCGGAGACCCATTTTACTGGAAAAGAGGCATTCCATCTTAGTCCTCACGGGTGATAACGCATCTGTATTTTTATTCTTTATTGAGGATAAATGTAGATGTCTATGAGTCACAGCAACCACTTACCATCAGGTGGACTGTGTGTTCGTTTGTCACCTTATTCTATAAAAAAACAACTAAGGTACAAGGTAACAAATAAGGTATTAGAGTAATATGGTCACCTTAAGCTTTGCCGCCCAATAAAACCAAGAAGGATAGAGACAAAACAACACGTAATCGTATATTGTAACTAATATATTAAAAAACAATAGCAAACGAGCATTGGTAATAATTAGGTACACTTCGAAAAATCAACTTAAAAAAAAACAAACTACACTACTACTAAAATCACATACAATACTAAAATCGACAAAAATTTTTACTATAATGTTAAATGTCAAAATGGGGTCGATGAAGCAGCGCCCTTTTGACCCTATAATATTTGATTGACTGATGAAGAGCTATCGTATCACAGTCATCTGTGCAAACAAGGGTTTTTGAGTTACATATAAGAAAGTGACCATATTAACCCTTTCGCTGTCCCGTGCACTACACATAGGTCATCAATATTGTCTTACTATTGTGTCTGAAAACCGGACAGTGAAAGTGTTAACCGGATGACCATTTTACCCTCACGTACTATAGTAAATATAGCAATGTAAAATAGAACACAATCGTGTAGTTGCGGATTAAGAATATCCACTATTCCATATCGTACACCTTATGGTCGTAGGACACGACATAGGGAGACAACAAACCAGGAGATGAACAGCAGTCTCCTTGATGACATCTTGAAAATGAAAAATTGCTGTTGCCATCACGTCTGCCAAGCTCGACCAATATTGCAAATATCTTCTTGTGAGACAATATATATATAATATATAAGGCCTGTTTAAAAACTGAAAGCCGTTTAGGTTACAGAGCGTATCATAGAAATAGACATACATACATACATTTCTTACATGCGTACACTCCAAAAGCCCTTATTCTCCTTTTGGTGCAGGCGGACTAAAAATCAACACGTCTATAGAACATTTCCATTAGAAGCATTTACAATATTATAGTTTTCGTAAATTTCTAGACCCTTTTCAAAATAAATTTAAAGGGGTTCCAAATCAACTAAACTAATAAAAGGGTCAAAACTACCCGCAAAATTATTTTGTTCATTCCAAACTGTACTTAACTACTTTTGAAGTAAGATAACATAATTTAAAAAATTAAGACACTCCCGAAACAAAAAGATCTGATGATGTTCAAACGGCTGAAAACATTTTCTTGAATCATAGCTAAGAACATTCTCGATCAAGTCAACAAACAAAAAAAACTAAATCTAAATCGGTTCATCCCACATCGGTTAAACAAAAATTTCATCGTATTTTATATACAAAATCAAGACATTTTTTTTCAATGTTTAATTACGTTTAATTATAATATATATGTAACATTTTGTTCAATAACTTGTTGCCATATTGTGTGTCTGTGTGAAGTTTTTTTTTTTATAGGATAAGGGTGACAATCGAGCACATAGTCCACCTGATTGTAAGTGGTTGCTGCGGCCCATAGACATCTACATCAATCCTCTATTACAAATCAAAATGTAGATGCGTTGTCACCCGTGAGGACTAAGATGGAATGCCTCATTTCCAGTAAAAAGGGCCTCCGGCCACCTGCACTCACCAAGCGAAACGCAGAGGTAAACCTCTACTTCACGCTGGTTTTCTGTGAGGTCGTGGTACCACCCCGGTTCGAGCCGGCCCATCCGTGCGACAGCAAAAGCTGCCGCGTGGCTCTACCACTGTTCAAAAGTTCTAATCCCTATGCGGTAGAAATCTTAGGATTTTTGATCAAAAAATGTGACAAGTAGTTTTGACCGTCCTCTCTTGATGTTGACCTAACACCACCCAAAGAATTCTGAAGAGATCGAAACAGGTGAAAATCTAAGGGTGCAAGATTAACTTTTTCCAACTAAGCTCTCTCAATTTTTGCTGAATAGCCAAAGATGTGTGTGGTCTGGCGGTATCATGATGAAAGATCAATCCTTTTCTGTTCCTTTTGTGTTTTCTCAATTTCTTATTTGAGTCTCATTAGTTGTTGACAGTAGAGTTCCGAATCGACGTTTTTGCCCCGCGGTAAAAGCTCATAATGCCATTCCAATCCCACAATACATACAGCATCACCTTATTGCGTGTTAATCAGGGTTTCGCTACAGTCTGTGGAGCTTGATTACCCTTTAACTATGATCTTTTTCGCACGTTCTTGTCGTAGGTGATCCACTTTTCGTTACTAGTTATCAATTTTATACGTGGTAGATCCATGCATCAGCTATATAAGTAGTATAGTTGTAGCACAAATGGGTGATCTGCATTTTGATTCGCAAACGAGGATAGATGTCTATGGGCCACAGCAACCACTTACCATCAGGTGGACCTTGTGCTCGTTTGTTACCCTATCCTATAAAAAAATATCTTTTCAAAAATGGTTCGTTTTTATTACGTTTCAATAGAGAATCGCAAATGAGTACACGATTCATAAGGTTTCTTTCAGTGAACTCGTGTAGTACCCAAATATTGAGCTTGTATAGCCAGATTTTTCAAATGGGTCAAAACTGTTTTGCGGTCAATCCTCAATTCTGCGGCTGTCATAACTGCTAATATGCCAATCTTGCTTCACTTTTTCAAATATGGCATCGACTTTATCCGCATGAGGCCGACCAGAGCGAGTTACATCTTTGAGATCAAAATTCCAGGACTGACAACGCTTGAATCAACTTTGTGCTACTCTTACTGACACTGCATTAGGTCCATAAACGTCACAATTTTTTTCGGAGCTGGAGTCGCATTTTTCCCTTTTTTCTAATGAAACTTCAGAATGTATCGAATTTCTTCGTTAGATTTTCTCATTTTGACGGACATAATAAAATTGAAAAATGGCGGAAAAATGTTTCTTACTTTTTATGTTCTATATGTATTAATATTAAAACCAGCCCAGATACAAACAGTACAACAACCAAAGAGGTTTATCTTCATTTTTATACAAACAAAATAAGAAACTGTTTCCCCGACCTATTATTTAAAAAAAAGTTATACTCGAGGGTTATTGACATTATTGTTATCGACGTTTAAAAATCATACACATTCTTTTAGACACTGTGTCTTGTAAATAGTAACACTGCAGATATTCACGACGAATGAGACGTGTCGCAAATCGCATTTCAAATCACGTGTCAATGTCGTGGCCGTGTCGTGTCACGTCGCGCCTGACTCGGCTGACTGACGGGACAGTTGCAATATCCAATAATGCTCGAATAAAAGTCAGTATAATATATTTTTGCTATGTTTTTTTAAAATTATAAGCCTGTAATACCGGTATAAGAATATCCACAGCCCCATACCATCTCGTGGGTGTCGTAAAAGACGAAAGAGGGAAACTGAACAAGGAGATGGGCAGCAGCAAGTTCTTGATGGTAAAAATAACAAACTGCGGTTGCCAAACTGCTTGCCAAGCGTGGCAACTATATCAAAATCGAAGCAATCTATGGAGCAAGCGTATATTCAACAGTGAACTTCTGATAGGATGTAATGGTAATGGTAAATTTTATAGTTTACCAGCCTCTTTATTTAATAAAACTTATAGCTTCTTAAACTTAAAGAAAAATTTTGTATTAATACATTCCAATCGCAGTGTAGTAGCGACGTTAAAGAATCCTCTAGCACAATTCATCTCGTGGGTGTCGTAAGAGGCGACAAAGGGAAATTAAACATGAAATGGGCGGCAGCATCTTTCTGATAACAGATCTAAATAACATTTAAAACTGAGGTTTCCAACCCCTCTGCCGAGCGTGGCAACTATAGCAAATATTGATTGCCATTGAGGCAATCTATGGGTGAGACCATTTTTCAGTAGGTTATGTAATGATGATGATGATAACATTTACATATTTTTGAAAACATATTAACTCACTAACGTCTGTAAAAAAAGTTTATAGACCACAGAAGAATTACACAAAGTTAAAGCCTATATCTGTAACGCCGCACTTCCTGCTGCTGGACACAAGTCTCTTCTCACGTTGATAGGTTAGCGGAACAGTTAAAGAATGCAGAAAGAAAAGAAAGAACATATTTATTCCTTGCTGCAGATTACATTCACAAAAGATTAATTTTACAAACAAAAATAAAACTTAACAAAATAAGTAAAGAAAAAAAAATGAACTGCAGCAACAAAAAGGCCACCGACTCAGTATAACTCTACAGTAACTGAGTTCTGCGTTAGCTTATAGTCTGTTGGAGCCACATAAGTCGACGAGCGAGCAATAGCTGGACATAATTTACTACATATTTTATAACTTATAATCACTAAGCACTTAAGCAAAGTTAACATTAAAAGTAATAGTCGAAGTATTATATATTATGTACATTAAACTACCTAATTACCTCTATGCTACGTTCCTGTACTCTATGACTGTGATCCTAAGTCTATATTAATATTAGTTTATATCATAAACTGAAAGCCTATGGACGTTTTTGTCAGTGAATTTGACAGTGACTGTCACAAAGTCACTGTGAGTGAATTGAAGTCAACGCAATGTTTCTTCACCCTATCACTATTAATATAAAAATATAGTTAGTATTAAATTCAGGAACATAAAGCTTAGTTTTGGCAAAAGAGACTCTTTTACGTTTATGGAATTCAGTGTACAAAGTGGATTAATTAAAAAAATATTTAGATACCCCATTAAGATAATTTGTGTACACACACAGGAAAGATTACACCTCTCGGTAAAATTACACTTACTATTGCAGCTGATGTCTCAAAACAGGGCAGATGGCGGGTCCAACTGATGTTTCATCATTATCATTATCACCAGCCCGGAAAAGTCCACAGTTGAACATAGCCCTTGCTCTTAGTAGGAAGGATTTGCTTGAATCATCATTCTAGGCAGGACGGAAATCGCAGTACCTGACATTTCGCACTTTCAACACTGCTGCCCATCATTGGTCTGAATATTTTTTGTTTTGACGTTGACTATCAGGTTAGCCACCTAATAGTAAGTGATCACTGTCGCCCATGAATATCTACAGCACAGGGGGGCAGGTGCGTTGCCGGCCTTTTAGAAAGGATTAGGTTCTTTTCTTGAACCTTTTAGCGTAAGCGAGATGATTAAGCCGCTATATAATGGAATAAGACTTTTTGTGAAATATTACATAGTCGCCTTTTGCGACATCTACAGGATAGGACACAGCTTGTGATGTTAGACAGTAACTTAAACGGAACAGTGTCTACTAGGCCAACAAGTCACGTATTATATATTTCATGTCCATGTATTTTTTGTAGCTACAAATAAAATTACTTTCATTAAACAAGATTCAAACTTATCAGTTCTATTGTTCGTCTAGACAGTGCATTCCAAGGCCACATCTTCAACTTAACTGATTTCAACATACTGGGGTAATCAGATCGACAAAACTTGAATAAAACTATTAGACTCCAGTAGAGCATTTGCCAGAACTGTATCAGCACAATGAATGTGTATAGTACATGGGATTAGATCTGAACTCACTCTTTACGCCAGTTCAAGCAACGCTCCCGTGCCTTAAGCTATTCTAAAACGACGATTTAACTTCTAACTTCTGTTTATTCACTGCCTAGTTTCCTGTTTATTTTCACTTTATACTCATTTCTTTTCACTTATGCAGTTTTTCATTAATTTCGCCATTTTTAAAATGCTTATTTTTAATGCATTAAAGATGAGTAAAATTAAATTCAAAGAAATAAAATAAAATTATTGTACTCGTAGTATTCGCGTAATATAAGAAATCATAACTTAGCGACTACGTTGACAATCCGTGAAAACTAAATTTTTTACTATGTTAAGCAGTAAGTGAGCATTTTTCTGCCAACAAACTGCTGAGAAGTATGGCATATAGTAAAACTGTAACAGTGTAAATATTCTATTGGATTAAATAAATAAATAGAAATAGAATATATTGAATAGCTAATAAATAAAACGTGATTATAATTATATTTTTTACTTATAAATATAATTACGAGGAATACAATTTTGTAACACTTCATTATGCCCTAGAGAAATATATGCTGTCGTGTTAGTATTGCACCGAGGCGAGAAGGCGCAGTGATTTGTGATAGCGGAAGACTGGCTGAGTAATCTCTCACTTGCTGGGACTCGAGATGCACACTTCGATTTGAACTGCACCGCACACGCCACCGTATCTTGTTCTATGACACGTCACATCTGCAGTATTTATATATTTATATAAATATACCATTTATTTTTTGTTAAATACTTCGATAGTAAAACATGAGTGCTATAATATAAACATGACGTCACATAATTTAGTATGTTATGTTATAGATACCTATTTTAAATGTAAACAAAATTAACAATAAGGCATTTTTATTGTTAACAAGGCAAATTAACAAAAAAAATCTTACCATCTAGTGGCGGCGTAAGAGAATCTACCACTACCAAATATTACCTGGTGGATGTTATAAGAAGCGTATGAGGGAAAAGAAACAGAAAATGGACAGCAGCATCTTCTTAATAACAATTTAAAAATAATAAATCTGCAGTTGCCAACCCACATACAAAGCGTGGTAGCAATTGCAAATATCCCAATACAAGACAACGCACTGATGATTGATAATGAACACATCTATTTGCATGCCCAATGCCTGAAAAGTATGAAATAAATAATAAAACAAAATATAATAGTAAGTAGTATAATAGTAAATAATATAGTATAATAATAAATTAAAAAAAAATAGTTTAAACAATATAGTGTATGGATTATACACAAGCAATTATTTCTCATGCATACTAGAATCTACTTTCTTCACGGAATATACCAAAAACCTATTTCAAGCCGCGTTGAATAAAAACTATTTGAGCGGTAAACACAGCGGGACCGACCCCCTCCACCCTGGGTTTATCTTTATTATTAGCCTACCAGGCGAAATTATGACAACTGCAAAACCTCCGCCGTCTCTTTCCAGCCAACGCTACACCGTATCCCTCATCCCTATCAGACTTGGTTATGCAAGTCTTTGCAGTGATTCTATGAGATGACCGCCGCGGGACGAACAAGCCGAGGTTTACAACGCTTTGAGGGGTTAAGTTTCAGTTTTGTATATAGTTCGCGCGTCTTATCTCACGGGTTATTTTCCCGCAAGGAGTTCAGCTTTCGCAGTGGTTTTAATTCCTTATCGTTAGCGCATGTTTTAAGAATATCCGTTTTAAATATTCCTATGTTGACAAATAAGTAAAAGTTCTAGTGTGCTGGTGGCGTACAATTTCATCACACTATTTCATCCCGTGGGTGCTGTAAAGACTATAGAATTTCTATAAGATTTAATGGCACAAATTCGACTGTTTCGTTAGTCTAGTGGTCGTAAGTGCAACTGCTGAACATGTGATCAGAGTTCGAATCCTAAATCAATAATTGGGATTTACTTTCAAAAACTTTCTCAATGGCAGCCCAGAGAACGGGAAACACGTATACATCTACATTTATCCTCGATTAAGAATCAAAATGTAGATGTATTGTAACCTCTGAGGACTAAGATGGAACGCCTTCTATCTAGTAAAAACCATATCTGGTTCTCTACACTCACCGTACGGAACACAGCAACATTAAGCTGCTATTTTACTATGAAATTCTGTGAGAGCGTGGTCCTTTCCCGGTCGAACCAAACCATTACAAACATACTATATGTAGTTGCAGAGTAGCTCTACCACGTATATCTTGATTATTTCTAAAATATTTAAGTTCAGACCAATACAGATCAATTTAATAATGCAGTGCCACCTGACAAACTACATTATGATCGCTAGCAGTTCTGCTCCGATCGCGTTCGCCACTCGATCACCAAAGGCAGAACAATCCACTCTCCAGACGTTCATTAGTAATTGTCTACTCCACAGACTCATCAGTAATCGAATTTGAAGCGAGCATACTAATGATGATATAATAGAAGTATAGTGAAATTTCTAAGCTTAGAGGTTTTAAGTGTGATCCGATAATATCAGGTTTTTCAAAGATAAATATTCGTTCTTACTTGAACCAAACAAAATGTAGTCAAACATAGATGACCTTAAACGTTATCTGCCAGTTAAATTTAGCACTGTGGTAAAACATTATTTTTTTTAAGAACTGTAGTGACAAACAAACCTTCAGTCCACCTGATGGTAAGTGGCTACTGCAGTCCATGGACATCTGCAACGAAATTTATACAAAGAAGGCTAGAGATGCGTCTTCACCTCTGAGGAGCCTCACAGCAAGCTGTTACAAGTTATTAGTGGCTCCCTTTACCCTTCAGACCGGAACACAGCAGTGCAGGCACGGCTACCTGACGCCATAAATAGGTGTTAACTACCCCGACGGACTCCTATGCCGAAAGGAAGTCCTACAACCTAGGATGAATACTAAATAGTAGAATCTGGTGAAAAAAATCTACAATTAACACAACTTTACATCCGACGACCAAGTCCTTTACGATTGGCTCTATTCACTGGGACTGCGAAGAGATGTTTCATCTCTTTGCGTATTTTATAGCATCTACCACGGAGTGTGCTCTGAGGAATTGTTCGGACTAATTCCAGCCGCTCAAATTCACCATTCACATCGCGACAAAACTCGCGATACCATCCATACCATCTGAATGATTGGCGGTCCACCACTGTGCGATTTAGAAGAAGTGTTCTTCCTCGCACACCTTCCTTGTGGAATCGATTACGACCAGCGATTTTTCCCACCGATACAACTTAGGGACCTTCAAGAAAAGATCCTTTTTAAAAGGCCGGCAACGCATCTACAATTCCCCTGGTGTTGCAATTGTTCACGGGCGACAGTAGTCACTTACCATCAGGTGAGCCACATGCTCGTTTGCCCCCACTCCTATAAAAAAAAAACACTGTTGGGCACAGGCCAACAGCATATAGATCAAAGTATATTATCAGAGATATCACTAAATCAAGAACTAATTAGACTGTAGGAACGCTACGGACGTACTACGAATAAAATATTAAGAAGACATGTGAAGTGCGCCACTTCACATGTCTTCTTAATATTTTATTCGTCGAACATGCAGATTCCTTCACTGTCGAGTACGTAGTAAATTAGCACTTAAAATTACAATTAACAATTTCTTTCGTGACGGCGGGGATCGAACCTTTACCAGTGCTTTAATACCAGAGAGTCAGACAGTAACAAAGTATCTAATAAAAGACGGAACCTTCAATATAAAAAATTAAGGAAAACATTGTTGGTATTTGATTTCGCATATATATTCATCGACTAACACTACACCTACCCCACCTGAGACCTTTTAAAAGTATTAGCGGTTAACAAAATGTATGGAGAAATTAGAAGATGATAATCTATATAAATAAAATGATAGATAGGTTTGATCTATCCAGTAGTCTTTCCGCGTTGCGCGCACTACCGCAACGCGGAAAGACTACTGGATAGATTTCAATTAGCTTTTCTAAGTTTTATTTCTTAGACAATTGGCCCTTATCTAAAAAAAATATTGCGATGTCTTCATTTAATATTAAGTTTGTAGAAACAACGATTTTTATAAGCACTACGTGTTCAGTGATGTGTGTAAGCAACGCGGACGAAGTCGCGTATCAGCTAGTCTTCAATACAATTATTGCAACTAATTATTATTTACGTTAATACTTTAGCTTACTATATGTTCTGATTAAACCTAATAAATCAAAGACTAATTGCAAGAAATACCAAATGTAATTTTTTCTCTTCATGGCATACAAATTCGCTTAAAGACCCATAAATGGGTCTGTTTATTTGTCAGTCTTCGTAGAACATGGATAATGCAGCACCGGTCGACCAATGGAGTGGACTGGCCGGCGTTTGACCGTCGCCACTCGTGATTTGTGGTTACTAAAAGCAGCGCCCCTGTCGGTGACGTGCCAATTGTCTCCGTCTTGAAACGTTTCGTAAGTTTTAAGCGCATAGCGATTTGAAATTACTAAAAATAGTACAAGAAGTTATATAAAAGTGCCGTTTTGACGGACATAAATCGTCGTGATCTGTGTGCAGTGACAAACATATGATAACAACATACAACTTCTAAATTCATAGATATTACTAAATCCAATATGTATATCACAGTGCAAGAAAAATAAAAAATTCTGATTTTATAAAACATGCTACGATCTTATATCTTATATAAACCCGAAATACGATTTCTAACAGAACTATGATCGTAATCTATTTAGTTGAAATTCATATAAACAAAGTTTTAATTTCTGTATTTTGTGCTATTATAACTTAAAATATTCTTAAATTACATTAAAACTTTTTCAACTATTTTATCCTACAATTAAATATACTAAACACTAAACAGAAACTATTTCGACGAGTATTTCAACAAGTACTTACAAAAAATTATTTACGTAAACAGCGTTAAAAAAAACTTTAACATTCAATCGTATAGAGCGCGCTAGCCCCGACTGCGATCTACCATGGGGAGCTCGCGATTGTAGGTAATTATTTCACGCAGGTAGCAAGTGACAGAGGTCTGGTATGATGAATGACGTAGTGGACCATGTGGTAAGTCAACTACGAAAGGGTGGAGACTGGCCGAACGTCTGGTTGTCCGATGGTGGAAGATAGAGGTAGGAATTAAATTATGGAATTGGTGACCCGAATTTCTTTAAAACCAATCTTACCAACCTCGAACACTAACGCAAAGTAACCAGCCTTTCGGTTTTCTACAGAATGCATTTTGGAGAGTGTGCGCAGGAATTGGCCTTTTTCTAAGTCAATTAAGATACAATTCGATAATACAATACTCTTTATTGTACACCAAGAAAAAAAGGGAAATACAAAGGGCGGTCTTATTGCTATATAGCAATCTCTTCCAGACAACCCAGAAGAAGAAATAAATAAAAAAAGAACAATGATAATTACAAAACACAAATTAAATTTTGAATATAAGTCTTAACATACTTTAACTATTCTTTGAAATATACAAAACCGCTCTACGCTTTTACATCGCGCCGTAAGCTCACTGTCACGAGCAGCGGTCTGTGTAAACGTTCCTTAATGCCATAATGCCTTACGTTGTCAAATTAATGTGCAAGCCATATTCCGCACCGCGTCATACGGAATTAGCTAAACCTTTACAAATGTAAAGATTAGGATTGCAAATAGTATTTAATATATAATAACTTTTCCATAGGTACTCCTCATCAATTATCTCAGTGATATAGATTTTTCTGTAGCTACTATACTATACTATACTTATATACTAAATTTACTTACACACGTCGTCAAATGCAATACACATAAACATTATATATATTAATAGTTTCATTTCCCATGTCTCATTAAAGATTTTCGATTTTCATACATACTTATTTGACGTCACGTTATGTACAGTAAGCGAAAAAAAATACTGTTTACACACGTTTATTTTGACGCCAAAAGTTTATCCCGCTTCGGATGCAGATGTCCACGCGTAACGGATACAAAAACTTTGCTCTACACACAACCGCTTTGCCTCTACGTTTCGATATAAAAACACTAATAGAATTCGTTTACAACATAGCGTTTTTAGTTTTTCATAAAGAGCATTTCACAAAAAAACTTTAGCTCAGTATAAACAAATAACTTATGCAATTAGTATACGGGGTGGGGATAAAGTCATCATATTAAATGAAAAGACTTATCCTACATAACGTTCTTTGAACATACAGAACTAAAAAAATATATAACAACTAACATTCTAGTCGCAATAGCCCTTTTTTTTCGTTTTTTACCTAATTACCTATGAACAGGAAAGTGTAGATAAATAATTACCTATGTCGATGCCGAGTGAGCACTGCGTACCTGCCGCACTGTTGTCGCTTTTACAGGTCACTTCAGGTCAGTAAACTAATATTATCAAGGTGATTTATTTCGTGTCAATTTTTACGCTATTTATTTTGTTTGAAAGATGCATTTTTTATTTTTGGTAGAATTGTTTATTTTATTATTATTTAATTTTATATAAACTTGTATATTCCGCTGTGTTATTTAATGTGATAACCTAATAGCCACCCAGTATAACTTTAAACTTTACATTCCATTCCAATCCATTACCGCCTATAAAAGTCCACTGCTGAACATAGGCCTTCCCCATAGATTGCCTTATAGGGAGGATTTTGCCATAGCTGCCACGCTTGGCAGGCGGGCTGACAACTGCAGTTTTAAGTTGTTATCAGAAAGATGCATGGATGGCAGCTGAAGATGGGCAGAACCAATCTCCTGTTTCAGTGTACCTCTGTCGCCTCTTACGACAACCACGTATCGATATGGGGTAGTGGATATTCTTACACCGCCACATTTAAAATAATATACAATATTCGCACCATATCAAATCCGATTTCACTTTTTTTCGCTTCTTCTGCTCCGGTTACAGGAACGGAGAAGGTATAAGATATGGATAAAATGACATGACAAACGGAATTTTTATTAAACAGTAGAAATAATTTTTATTACATTTCACTTTAATCTTATTACCGTTTGAATCTAAGAGTACCATCTTGGCCGAATACCACGCAACATATCGATTACCTACGCATAGACGAGTTAATCTAAATGTCATACGCCTCAGCGGAACGGTAGTGGAGCCCGTGTAATTAGGAGGCCACGGATCTCATTATCGGACGCAGCAGTTATTACTCACCTGCGTGTAATCAAGGAATACATGCGAAAATAGATAAGTGGGTGTATGGTTTCGTTTCCGGAAGGTGATAGAAAGTTATTTATACATTGATATATTTTTCCCTTGAGATTTCGGATATTTGGCTACTTTGACTTAGAAAAATATAAAAAAAAACACATATACAAAAATACCTACGGCGCTAACAGACTGCACCAGTTTACGTACCTACTAAGCGTCTTTAACCGTGGCGATTGGCGATATATCAAACGTGTCAATTACTGCATTTTTGTGATAAAAAAGCCGATGATGAAGATCATCATAAACAACATATTAGGTGGGCTAGAGCATACGATATCTAACATTAAAACGTTTCTCAGTATGAAAAAACCTAAATTATCTTCACCTGGTTTTTTTTACCACAGAGGATGACGAACGGCACACAGTCCACTTGATGGTAAGTGGATACTGTGGTCCTTAGACACGTCTATCCTTGTTTAACGAAATACAGATAAATTGTCACCCCTGAGGACTACGAAGGAATGCTCCGTTAAGTGCAACATGAGTCTCCGGTCCTCTACACTTGCTATACCAAACACAATAGCAGCTGCTATTTTGTGAGAGCGTGGTACTTCCCCAGTCAAGCCAAGCCATTCGAAATGTAGTCATACAACTGTTTTATCTGTAAGATATGACTGTCCCATACAGAATCACTGGGTGGGCATAGTCATAGGATTAAAATAATGTGTAATTACTTACAATACTAACATAGTTTTAAGTCAATATTGTTTCTAACAACATTACTAACAATATATGTACTTTGGTGTGAAATAAAATTATTATTATGTGGGGTATTTGTATAGTTTTCTTATCTGATTGGGCTGTATAAATATATAATTGTAAAAGAAAATGATAAACTTACAAAAATATCAATAAAATATAATAAATACAAAAATAAATTATTATTAATATTAATTGCATGTCATATGGCTCTTCTACATTTAAATATTTTTTTTATTCTTTCCTTATATTTAAGAATCTATCATCAATTTAGTGGAGTCGAAATGCAGATGCGGTGACAACGGGAAATAATAGCTATGATAGCTTGAATACGGACGCTCGCAGACTTCTTCCCCCACATAGCCTGTAATTTTCAATCTTATTCTCCACCTATGATGATGATTGGACGTAAATTATACTGCGCATCGGAACTTTATATCCATGTATACATACACCTGTGATCTTGCGTTAAATTATTAAGTGCTGGTGAAGTGTGGTTAACTGTTTGCCTGGTTCCGGTGCCAATTGCTAACATACTACCGTCTTGCATACTATTATCCTTTCGCATTTCCTAAATATTATTTGCTTCACTTTCATACCTAAAACACTTCTTTACAAGTATAAAGTGTAGTAAGGTACTATCTACTACCACCATATAAAAACGGCAACATTATGTTTAATATATTCTAAATGTAGTATTGTGGCGGCGCTGTCGTCGCGCCACAAGCGAAACACATCGAAGCCCAAATCGCGCTATCAAAGTTCCGAAATTAAAGCAGCATATATAGAATAGCTCCGAACTACCAATCGGAGCGTTGGCCGCTCCCCGGGCAGAACACCTTGCCCGGCGGGAGATCTCCCCTTTTCCTTCCACCCGCCACAGTGGTGACCCCGACGTGATATGAACACGCAACCAACAACCTTCGGAAACTACAACTTCAAATCTTCGTCATCATCCTCAAGTATCCCATTCATTCGCTTCCGAGCAGATATTGTCTGCAGTCTTCACATTCTGCAAGCCATCTAGCTTTACAAAAAGGTTCATCGCAGCACTGGAATAATAATGCTTCCTGTTCCTTCAAGCTACTCTCTGCGCTACAGTGTTCGGCACGGCTCTGAGCCTTACTACTCGCCTCTGCTTCACGGCACTCTCGCAGATTACTTGCCTTCTTCTCGACTCACCGCAGACTACAAGGCAATCCCTGGCACCTGATCCGGCTCATCGTTCTCACCGGCATCACTTGCAAGTGCGTAGTACGGCATGCATTACACACCGGCATATCATTCGCACCGGCGTCACTTGCAAGTGCGTAGTACGGCATGCATTACACACCGGCATATCATTCGCACCGGCGTCACTTGCCCTTACGCACACAGCATGCATTCCCCACCGGCATTTAAGGACGCACCGGCAATCGGACTGCACTATCGACCTCCGGTCTGAGCAGGGGGGTGATGTGGCGGCGCTGTCGTCGCGCCACAAGCGAAACACATCGAAGACTAAATCGCGCTATCAAAGTTCCGAAATTAAAGCAGCATATATAGAATAGCTCCGAACTACCAATCGGAGCGTTGGCCGCTCCCCGGGCAGAACACCTTGCCCGGCGGGAGATCTCCCCTTTTCCTTCCACCCGCCACAGTATTATAATCTCCACACGCAGATATTATTTTTTTGTAACTTAATAATTAAAAAAAATTGATACAGAAGAGAATAGAATACTTTTTTATTCAATATAGACAGACTATAACATAATACTTATTGAGTCTTTGTTTATTTACCACTGGTTCGGAAAATACCTCTGTCCTGGCAAGAACCAGCAAGAAACCCAACGGAATTATATTTTTTTAACATATATAACTTAATAAATTTGTATATGAATTTTAATAGAACCAGCATGTTTGCGATCCCCTTATTTGCAGGGTTTTTTTTTATTCATTTATTCCGAGATATTATAATAATACAGCACGGAATAAAGTATTTGAATTTGTCTACAATTAAAAGCTTTCGTCAACAAAAGCGCGGCCTCTGGGCCGGCTCAGGGCGACACGCGATAGGCTACGTCACAACACGACGCGAGATAAAGCCGTCAATGCACGATGCTATCGACGACGTGACGACCACGACACGGACACCCGCCGGCTTATCGCCAACGTCCCCCTCACGTAACATGTTATAAAATGTTCTACACACATTAAGCTTGATAATCCTAGAACGCACTCTTTGTGTGGTAGAGCTTTATTATAGTTGAGCACGGATGGGTCGGCTCGACCGGGGTACAACCGCACCCTCGCAGAATACCAGCGTAAAATAGCAGGTATTTCATCTTAGTCCTCAAGGGTGACAAAGCATCTGCATTTTGATTCTTTAACGAGGATTCTTTATCTATGTAGATGCGAATGTGTCACAGCGTAAAATCAGCTATGTTTACGCCTCTTCCCGTTTCTGGCAATACTTTAAATCAGGGTTTCCCAACACTTTTTTGACCAGAACTAAAAAAAACAATGTTAATCTAACAATAAATTATGATTGAATAAAACTATTTTTACGGATTTTATCGCGTTTAATTTACTTATTTTATATTCCCGACGTTTCGGTTGCTTTCCAGCAACCGTGGTCACGGGGGACTGAGGTGATTGACGTCCCGATGTCAAAGTTAACCCGGAGTACCTTCAGCTTTTTAATTATTAATTTTGGTCCGATCTACGCAGAATGAACTAACTGTGTCTTGAAGTCTTACAGTGGTATGCTTGGGTTTAGTTTTAATTTTATGAATTACAGGATCCCAAGCAGGTGGTAGTACCCAGCCTCCCTCTCTATTGAAATTAGGATGTTTTTTAATTTCAATAGCCTCACGTATCATCCTTGGCAGGAATCGATGTTCTTTCGCGAGGACTTGTGGTTTATCAAATCTAATGTAATGACGGGGGCCGTCTAGGATATGATCACAAACTGCAGACTTCCTACACTTTTATTCAATGTGTAGTGTTCGCGTAAATATAAGAAATCATTATAATAAATTATGATCATAACTTTTAATATAATTATATAATAAATTGAAAAGAAGCATTCAGACTATCTCACTGGTAGAAAACAACGGCTCAGAATAGCAAACTTACTAAGTGATGAGGTAACTGTCAAATTTGGTATTCCACAAGGCAGCATAATCGGTCCTACACTCTTCTTGGTGTACACCAATGACCTTTGCCTACTTCCCCTTCATGAAGGCAAAACTTTTTTCATTTGCTGACAATACCGCCTTGTTCTTCAGTGGAGATAGCTAGGGGGAGGTATTTCATGTCGCACTAGCTGGTCTCAATAAATTCAGGAGCTGGCTGCAAAATAATGTTCTAACACTCAACGAGTCTAAAACTAAATATATAACCTTTTCCCAGAGGAGTAATCTACTCCCACCGACCTCTTTTACTATTTCTGCCCATGCCTGTGATCTTAAAACCATGTGCTCATGTCCCACCCTTGAAATTGCTGAGAATATTAAATATCTTGGGGCCATAATTGATCAACATCTTTCCTTTAAACTGCACATTGAGACCGTTATAACCAGACTCCGAAAATTAATCTTCATTTTTAAAATCGTAAGACAATCTGCTGACCGAAAGATTATTAAAATGGTTTACTACGCATTATGCCAATCCCTAAACGAATACTGCATCACATCATGGGGAGGAGGGGGGGGGGGGGCTGCTGCCAAAATTCATCTAATCGAAGTAGAGAGGGCAGGGCGCGCCATACTTAAGGTAAGTGCTAGTGTAACATTCCGATTTCCTACTGTTGACATGTATAAGGAATGGGATGTTCTTACTGTTAGGCAAACTATTATTTTGCATACTGTGCTTAAGACACACTCCCACCTGCAGTATGACGAGAAGCTACATAATAATAAGCGCCGAAAAGATAAGGTATGTCAGACACTTCAACTTAAAACATCTTTTTCACATAAGTTATTTTGCTTTCTTGGACAAAATCTATACAACATTTTAAATAGCATCCCTAATATATATCCTAAAACCAAATTTAACTATAAAATAACATTGAAAATTATTTAAAAAACTAGATCATAAAAAAACAGAGAACCTTTTGACTCTACATAAATAATCCTAAATCCAAGATATATCTACTCATAGCCGTTAACTCTATACTCGCAACACACACACACACACACACACACACACACACACACACACACACACACACACACACACACACACACACACACACACACACACACACACACACACACATATATATATTTACACATTTACACTTCCAATAATCGCTTTGTTCATACGTTTGCACTCACATACTTACACGCACACCAACTTAAATAAACTTATAATTTCTGCAACATTTTATACTTTCTTTTTATATCAACAGCTTTTATTACTTTTAATTAAGCCACTAATTCTGTCCGCTGCTTGGGGCTCTGGTGACCTGTAACACAGGATTTTTTTCAAAAACGTACCTCAGGCACCACTCTCTCACAAAGCTGAAACCTAATTGTGACAAATTGTTAACTCTAAAAGTACTATTTGTGAAGAGAGAACAAATGATTTATTATTATTTATGGGGGTATCTATAAAGTTTTCTCATCTGGTTGGGCTGTATAAATATATTTGTATTAATTGTAAGTGAAAATGATAAACATTCATAAATATCAACAAGATAAAATAAATACATAAAAAATCGTGAGCCAGGTCCAGATATTTTGTTCGCTTATCTGTTTCGGCTTTCACGAATTTCTCGTCATACGGAATGGTAATGTTGATCGAAAATATCCTTGACTGTGCCCGGTCCATTAGCACAATATAAGGCTTATTCGCAAGAATAGTCCTGTCTTTAATGATGACCCGGTCCCAGTAGAGCCTGGCGCGGTCATTTTCGAGCACGGGTTTTCGGATCCACAAGGATCACCATAGTTAATGATAAATGCATGTTGTTTAATTTTCTTACCATTTTTTTGTTTTACAGTGTAAACCCTACAATATAAATTAAAACAATGACATTTTAAATAGCTATAAACATGAAAATCATAAAGTACTTATAAAAAGGCAGTTTCCGATCCACGAGACCGTATTTCAGAGCGAGATCCTGGTGTAGAATCCTGGCTACTATATTGTGTCTGTGCAAGTACTCAGAGTTAGAAAGAGCCGAACAACCGGAGATGACATGCCTAAGTGACTCACCGGGATGGCGCAAGCTCGACAGATGTCGACGGTGCCATCCGTTAAGATGTATCTCGGATAGTTGTTGGTCTTAATAACCTGATCATGTATAGCACAGACAAAACCCTCGGTTTCCCCAAAGAGGTCACCAAAACGTAGCCAGTGGAGGGAGGCAGCTGTGTCTACGAAAGGCTCATGTAGAGCTTTGTAGAAACTCCCATGGAGCTCCTTCTCTTTCCATACGGTCTCCCGGTCGGAAATGCTCTTTACTGTGGGGTCTTGTCAATTCTCATTAGCTAAGGATAGAGGAGTAAGTCCTATATCACAAGAAATGGCGTCCCTATAGAATGGATCATCCGCTCTCGTCAGAAAGTAATTGCGGACGCTGCACACTTCGCGGTTATGCAATTTGATATTTCCACATCCGAGCCATCCTAGAAAAGTCATAAAAAATAATATTTATAGATGAAAGCGTTATTCAAACTTAATGAAACGTCTTATTCGACACATAATTTCCCGCGCAAGAATCAGCGCATAAAACTATAAATTCATATTGACATAGCTCGTAAGAATACGTTTCTTATGCGATGCGTCAACATAAAATGGCGGTATTATGTTTTAACATGGCTACCGTAAGGCAAGATATTGTAGGGACCTGCGTGGGCGCAGGTCACAGCAGCATGGAAATGAAGTCTTTTACTACGTGTTACTTGATAGACCAGTCAACGGCTCGATGACAAATGCACTGACCATAAACGTGCATTTTTGATGTTAAAAGTAAATTATAAACAAAACTTGAATACCTTACACCCTGCGTCGTGTAACCGTACAAGAATCACAGCACATGAGAACGTTAGTCATATCGGGTAAAAATCTAAGAAACGTAATTTATAATAAATGTTTTGCTTCCATTTGTATATTGATACTTTCTCCCTCACCTTATTACAGTAAATTTTAAGTTCTCTTAAGTACTTCTTTCCGTAAAAGCGACACACATGTTTAATAATAATTCATAAAAACATCTTAATACATAATTCACTCAATAATAAGTTTCTAGTGCATACAGAAAAGTGATGACAATCAAAAAGTAACAAAATCAATTTATCCATTAATGAAAAGTGGAAAACATCGTAAGAACATGCAGACTGTTTGATGCAGCGATACCTTTTAGGGTTTCGTAGTCAACAACAAGGAATCCATATGATTTCGCTCTGTCAGTTGATAATATGTCGCGGCACATAGCTTCTCGAGTTAAAAAGATCGAATAAGGTAAACATTTTGTAGTATATTTCATCTGATCACTGATCACATACTTACCGATTTTATTTAGGAAAGTTATCAATATCAGGTTTACAAATATCGTTTCGACAACTATTAAAAATCATTCTCATACGTTTTTAAATACATACATACATACATACATATAATCACGCCTCTTTCCCGTGAGGGTAGGCAGAGACCAGTTCTTTCCACTTGCTACGATCCTTGCATACTTGTTTTGCTTCGTCCACTTTCATTATTCCCTTCATACATGCTCTACGGTTTAGGGTACTCTTGACCTGGCCTTTTTTCAAGACGTCCCTGATTTGGTCTAGAAATGTCCGCCTAGGTCTACCCCTTCCAACACTTTCATTCACACTCGCCTTATACACTTTTTTCGTCAATCGTTCTTCATTCATTCTCTCGACATTGCCAAACCATCTCAGCATACCTTTCTCAATTTTTGTCACTACATCTTCTTTCAGACCACAACGTTTCCTTATCTCACTATTTCTTAGCCTGTCACTTAGTTTAACTCCTATCATACTTCTTAATGCTCTCATCTCAACTGCATTTATTCTGCTTTCATGTTTCTTCTGCCATACCCAAGTTTCACTTCCGTACATGAGTGTCGGAACCAACACCCCCTCATGCACAGCCAAACGAGCCTTGTTAGACACCTTCCGACTGCTCATAAAGGAGTGCAAAGCTCCATTCACCATGTTTCCTGCATTCACTCTTCTTTCGATATCACTCTCACACTTTCCATCTCTTGTAAACTTTGAACCCAGATACACAAACTCTTTCACCTGTTCAATTTGTTCATCTTCAATCACGATATTGCAGTCTGTCACTACCTCATCTTTTTCAAACACCATAACTTTCGTCTTCCTTTTTACGTTTTTAAATTATCCAATTAAAATTAAAACATTAAAAGAAGATCTTTTTAGAAACTTTCGATTAAATGTATATACATATATCGATCACGGTTTAAATTTTAGATAATATTTTGGATGATAGTACAGAGGAATCCTTTCTTACACGAATCCCAGTACTCTCTTAACAATGTATTTGTAATTTGAAGGCACTATTTTATACAAACTTACCTACTGATAAAACTACCCGTGAAAAGTGTGTTCGCTTACCTGTAATAAGAAATTATTAATAAATTAATACAAACACGATACATTTTATGGAAGGATGATAAAACAACACGCAGTCCACTTGATGGCAAGTGGATGCCTTGACCTATAGTGGCTACATCAGTCCTCGATTAAGAAAATGCAGATGCGTTGTCACCATTGCAGGCTAAGATGGAATGTCTTGTTACCAGAAAAAAGGATCTCCGCTTCTCTACTAGGCTATGTGAATGGTGAAAAAATACTGGTCCGCAAAGCCTCGTACATTTTGTAGCATGGTGACGAGAAATTTGTATATATCCCCTTACACGTCTACACGTCCCCTTTAATGTTATGGTTTTCATGTTTATAGCAATTTAAAATATCATTGTTCTAATTTATATTGTAGGGTTTACACTGTAAAACAAAAAAATAGTAAGAAAAATAAACAGCATGCATTTATCATTAACTATGGTGATCCTAGTGGGGTACTAGGATATAGTCATAAAGTTCTTAATACGTTTGATAAATTTCTGATACTCGTAATTCAGACATCAAGTGGGTAAAGTCAGAATTATAAAATTCCATTACATTCATACATACCTATATGCATACATAAATACATGTGAAGTCGCTATAGAGCATGTAATAAACACAAAAACCACACATTGTCAAGATTTAAGAACGCTTAGATGTGGCGCGTATTTTAACTCTAGATCCATCTACCAACAATACTTTGAATTTAAATAGTTAAGAACAAACTTACTTCGGTGAACGCAGCAATTAATTAGTTAATATACGCGATAAAATCCGTAAAAACTAGTTGTATTTAAATTCATTATTATTAGTAATCATTGTGGAAATCACCTTAAGAATTTCGATTTTGTTGATCAAAATATACGAAACATTCCTGAACCTGAATTATTAATGCCCGAGAAAATCACTGACGTGTGCACTCAAGACTCGTATATACTTAACATCTACTAATCTAAGTTCACAGCGATCGAACAAACAAAACATCAAACAAAGCACTCAACCCTTTTCCAACGCCACCCTTAATCCTCATTTCGGTTCCTACGAAAAAAGAGCTTTCAATTCAGACGCGAGACAAGAACCTATCAAAGGTAGAGACGTGTTAAAACCTTATACTGGCCTTTAATTAAAGCCTGCAGGGTGTGGGGGTCGGTGGGGGTGGGGGCGAAAGCGACGTGGCGGCCATTTTACTCCGGCTGTCCACTTCCGTCGTAACGTATGGACGTAGCTACTTCATTTTGGACTGACGAAGGGGAAAAAGAAAATGCAGGTGGCCGCGCGTCTCGGCACAGCGAACTCCGCGGAGACTAAAAGCGATATAAATTTTGTTTCTTTAAATTTTTAAACTTATCTAATAGAAACATCATAAAAGTATATCTTTCAATTTATTTAAAAATACATATAGCCTCATGATATCGTCGACACAAAAACAAAAGTGCATATATGATGAGTACTACAAAATACTTAGGTATTGAAATTTTATGTACATATTAATTTGTGTCGAAGGAAATAAAGCAGGAGATGGGCAGCAGTAATTTGTTGACGACTTAAAATAATAAAAAAGAACTGCTGTTACCAACCCAAGCGTGGCCACAATAAATGAATGAATACATATATATTTTTGCTCATAGCGTAAGAAAATGCTCAAGATCTATGGAGATTGTTATGCTATGGGTTTCTCTTCGTGATTAACTAAGAAATAAGGATATCCGCAGCTGTACTAGAAAGATTTTCGAGTAGCAACCTCATACTGGTAAGCGAAGTGTAAGGCGGGCCTCCACTAGCTGAAGTGACGACCTGGAAAAATATGCAGGAAGTCACTGGATGCAGGTGGCTTGTTGGCTGTGCTTTATGGCATTTCCTAGTGGAAGCCTATGTTTAGTAGTGGAATTGTAACAGGCTTTAATGATGATTATGATATTTTTGTTCGTACATTTAAGTTAAGATTGTTTAGTAAGAAGGCTGTAATATATTTTTTAAATTGGATAAATTCTTATCTGTTGTCTGTTAATCTTATAAAGCTGAATAATGTATGGATCACTGTATTTTAAATAGACTTTTTCTCATAATCCGAAAATAAAATATATTTAACGGATTAATGCGCTGAAGTGGCAATGGTCCAGGTAATATAGCTCAAAGATCCGACAACCGATGGGGAAAAAAGATTCTCGAGTGGCATCCTCGTACCGGTAGGCGAAGTGTAGGGCGACCCCCCACTAGATGGAGTGACGACCTGGTAAGAGATGCAGGATGGCGATGGATACAAATGGACTTGTGAAGGCCTTTAATGATGATGATGATGATGAAAATATATTTCTCACTACATTTCAATTATTCCAAATTAAACAAAAAATTTTACTATAACGACGACTCTATTCAATCGGAGATCATGAAACTAAACGAGTGCGCACAATCGGAGCAGACATTTAATTGGTTCGCATAACTTATAGGTTGATTTGAAATAGGCATCGCGGAAACGGATACTTGCAGATTTTTAATCGAGTGAGTGTTACTGTGCTACAAGTGAGATTCAATTATCTCTGTCATTGTACTTCGCTCAAATTCGTAATATCCGATCTCGTGATGACCACTTCATTTCTTTTATTGTTTAATTTCCTTAACTGAGTATTACTTCATGTAATAGTCTTAGACATTTTTTTATTTTTTTTAATGAAAGCGCGACAGAAGCTATACTTCGCTTATTTACTATTTGATGTTATCGAAACTAGCTACTTGAGCTCAGTACGAAACTCGGAAACATGATCATATTTGCGAAGGCCAAATATGAAACTAATAGCGAAATTCTGAAAACGCTCAAGTTTATTTAATTGAAGATTTAAGTGGCATGCATCAGCATAGTCTAGAATAGGGAGTAACAAGGACTGTGCCAGTAAAATTCTAGTGGGAATGTGTAGCGAGTTACAAGTCGCAAACATCTTTCTACGGGACTCCTTAATATGCAGAGACCAAGAAAGACTCTGATCAATATATATGAGATATTAAATAGTGAAGATTATACTAACTTTCTTTTTTCTTTCTAATAGAAAAATATTGAAGGCATTCTTATACGACTAATCTTGAACGTTACCTACACACTAAAATTATGTCGTGTAGAGTAAAGGCGCTTTACATATTATATGAATTCCCATGAACAAATATACAGTCACGAAATTTTTTTAAGAGTGGTAGAGTCACGCTACAGCTATATAATGGTTGTAGTTGCTCGTTTGTCAGCCTTATTCTATAAAAAAAAAACAAATATTGGATTCGAATCCGCGGCTCCGACGCGCCCTAACTATTTGCCTAGTTACTACGCTACCGAGCCAACGAACATATATTTCCTACAAATGAAGTCAGTACACCACAGTTCAGCATTAGCCTTATCTTGAACCGTATGTAATCGATACAGGTCAATGTAATTTACAAACAGACCCATTGTTGACTTAATAACGATCAAAACACCTGTGAAGTATTTGATTTCGTATTTAGTTAACTTAGGCCATACTTTAAGTTAGCTAAAACTTACTCGTATATGCCCATGATACACTGCCTTCGCATATTGTTTTACCGTCGTAGAGCCATACTGCAGCTATATTATGGTTGTAGCACTAACGGGTCAGCTCAACCGAAAAAAGACCACGCACTCACAGAATACCAGCATAAAATTTAGGGAATTTGATGTCTACGTGCCAACAAGTATTTGTATTTTTTTATAGAATAAGACCCTCTTTAGTGGAAACGCGACATTTCATCTTAGTCCTCAGGGGTAACAAAGCATCTGGATTTTGATTCTTAGTCGAGAATATATGAAGATGTGTCTATGGGCCGCAGCATCCACTTATCATCAGGTGGGCTGTTCGTTTGTCACCTTTATTCCAATGAAAAAATTTTATATGGAAGTTCTAAATCTTAATTGAAAGAATAATTCTAAAATCTCAATATCTACGAGTATATGTCAACAAGTGATGGGAAAACTTTTTACCCCTTTTTAAGGATATTGCGTGCATGGATGTGTTGTGCGATTTGGAATAGTTAAATTTTATATGGAAAAGTAGGGCTGAAAGCTAGAACTTATATAATATGTGTTAAAAAATAAAACAGAAAACTATTTCGCTTACGTTCTTACTGCCAATGTCAAACAAATAATTGTCGCTTGAACAATTTACGACATCTGTTCATATTTCTAATGCCGTAACGTTGATAATTCTAATGTCTTAGAGTACAAGCATAGCATGTTAAGACTCAAAGGTACCACTTAATAGTCTGTAGTCAAATAGTCGCACAGAATAGATATTGTCGCTAAAGAATTTTAAAATGCTGCCAACTAATAATTACTAACAGATAGAAAGAATAAGCCGTGAATTTTGTGTGATTACAAATGTTCCTTTTTAATAGTGTGTGGAGTGTATATCTTAGCATATTGTACACCATATATACCAGGTAGTCACTCTGACTAGGGTGGGACGCTCGACACTTCGCCTGCCGGTACGAAGCTGCCACTCGAGAACCTTCCTTCCCCATCGGTTGTCGGTTCTTCGAGCTATACCTATGGCCGGCCCAATGCGACTTCAGCTTACTAATTCTTTGGGCTATGTCGGTTATTCTGGTTCTACTGCGAATATCCTCGTTTTTAAGTCTATCACAAAGAGAAACCCCGAGCTCTCTCTATAGCTCGCTGAGCGACCTTGAGCTTCCTCATACGACCAGCAGTTCAGGATCACGTCTCGTGTGAGCGGATAATATGATAATTGAGAATATGATTTATTCACTGAGACATACAGGTCTCCTCGCGCTGTTTTCCTCCAACACTGAGGAGATGGTAAACCAGTACTCAAAATTACAATAAGCAACTTCATTTATGCCGGCGGAGATAGAACCCGCGTTGTTCGCATACTACACAAAAAGTTAAATTATAAGTTAATAATGTAGTTGTGCGTATACAACTACATTATTAACTTATAATTTAACTTTGGCGAGGCTGTAAAACAAATAATAAAAATCGAGGACAATTGTATAATTAAGATAAGAAGAGTAATAAAAATGGCATGGCCACGCAGTATCGTATTAAAGCTACTAAACCTAAAGCCTCAGACCAACAAAGAAAGAAAGCAAGAAACGCTCTGTGCGTTGCGTTTTCAAGTGACGAAAAAACAAGTCAAAACCATGCTCAACTTATTGTAAGAACACGAATCTACAGTATTAGAATTTAACGGCCGAGTAAAAGTTCGACATGGTTTTAGGTGCATGTGTGTACTTTGTGAGTTACATTGTGAAGGTTTTTTTCAGGGTTTCATAAGTGATCGAACAAATTTTTAAGAGGCAGATCCCAGATGTACTACTCACTACCGATACAAACCAATCAATGTATAGTAACGCTCCTTGAATAATTCTACTTTGTAACTTCCCGTGAGTCAGAAATTAATGAACATAGTTAAGTAACCAACTGTCTAAAATTTAATCTAGATCTGAACTTCTTTTTTCTCTTATTTCTTAACTGAATGTCATTTTCCAACTCTCTTTTAATTCTAAAGCAATATTTAATTTTTATAATCTAGAAGATATATACCTACTCTTCATTTCGACTTTATTTCTTATCCTATTCTTCTCCTTCTTCTTGGGTCTGTGTTCTAATTATTGAGAAATATTTGTTGAGCAACATCTTATTCTAATTCCTGAAAATAAATTTTATACAAAAACCTAACTTGTAACGTACGAGCAACGTACAAGTAATCGGTATACGTATTCTTAAGTACTTCTCTGTATTCGTATAATTAATAAGGCTAATTTGAATTGTATTAATAATATTTCTTTGTATTTAGTTACAGACACCTGCGACTAATTTTCACCACGAATTGCTTTGAATGACAGAGAATGCCGAACGGCAATTAGTCCGCCATTTGTAACCTTTATAGTTATTATAATAAAGTTTTAAAAACAAAATGAAAACTTGCGTGAAGTAAACTATTTGCCTTGTGAAGTTTTATTAATAACATAAACAACATACCTATATAACGATGTAATTTTTATCTCCGCGATCAGTCGTGCAATAAACTATCCGTTGATATTCTTGCAATACGTCAAAACAATGAAGATAAATTAGTAAAAGTAAGTCGCAGTCGGCTCCGGTGCTAGTAATGAGCCGTAAGTGGTATTTGAATTTTGTGCTTTGTTTTCTAAAGAATGGGGTGAGAGAGGTGGACGTCGTTCGATGAATTAATTATGAAGTGGATGTGGAGTGGACGCGAAGACAAATGAATCACGCACGATTTCAGTTTTAATTTTGTTTTCAAAATCTATTGATTTATCCGAAGCCTTAGACCAATCACAACAGAATCGGGTAAACATGCTACAAGCGTATAATTTTGTTAGTGATAATGAAAATAAACTCATCATTATCTTTTAAGTATAAGTTAATAACATAAAAAATACAATGTTTAAATGACATTTAAACGATGTCCCATTGCAGCTGTATCATGTCTGCAAAACTAAAGGGTCGTCTCAACCGAGGAAAGAACACGCTCTCACAGAATGCACTCACTATACGAAACACAGAAACTTTATGCTGTTTCGTATGGTGAGCGCAATGAATCGGAGACCTTGTTCTGGTAACGAGACATTCCATCTTAGTCCTCATCCTAGTCCTACACCTGTATTTTGATTTTTAATTAAATATAGATGTAGTTACTTACATTTATTTATTCGGGATGGACTATGTGCTTGTTTATCATCCTTACTTTTTTTTAAACAGTCCAAAACTACAAACACTTTTGGAAAATATATTTAAGACTAAAAAACAATTTTTTATTTTATTTATGTAACAAAGTTTTTGTAATAAAGACATTTAGACATAATAAATAGACACTAAAACATAAAAAATGGTCGTTATTAGCTCAAAGTGAAAATGTTAAGCATCTCTGGATTAATACACTTTACATATAATCACGATTTTCGTATTGTTAAAGCTGTAATTATATACGTATATCATCAAAACATCCCTTCACAAGTTCACTGCAGAACATAGGCCTCCCCTAAAGAATACCACAAAGCATAGTCCTGAGCCACCTGCATCCACGACTTTTATATGTATGTAATTACTGTTAATAATTTTATAATAATAATTACATCTCAAATTCGCCTCCTTACAATTTATGTTGCAACCAAACATAGTAATATTCTTAGTGTTCGTTCGTTAGTTCATCGCGAACGCCGTGCGAGTTCGGGGTCAGCGCACGGTGACACGTCTCATTCCGCGCGCATTGCCCCGCAACAATCAACACGCATTGTTCTCGCAAGGAAAACTGCCGCTAACGACCCGAACAGCGTTAAGGTCTCACTAAGGAAACAATTACCACATAAGTTATAAAACACTAAGTTATACTTAAACACTTCATTTCTTACGGGCAAGAATGGGACGCGAGAAAAAATATTTTTGATTGATTAAGTAGGTAAGCTTTAGTTGGGTGCTACCATCTGCTTCTGAATCCTATAATTAATAACATTAAATTAAATCTCAACCCAAGCATACAACTGTAAGACTTTAAGATACTACAAGTTCATACTACGTAGATTGGATCCAAAATTAATAATTTTAATCTGAAGGTAACCGTGGTTAACTATTACATTGAAAAATCGAACACCTCAGTCTCCCCAATGACCAGGGGTGCTGTAAAGTACTCGAAACGTCGGAATTACAAAATAAGTAAATATACGCAATAGAATCCTTAAAAAGACTTTTATTTAAAAGCTCTAGCGATATATCAACTCCCGTTTTGTAACATTGATAAGGTGTAGTTTTAAGTAGATGCCCATCATACGCCTAAGCTGTGAATATGATATTAATAATAATGTCCTCTAGACTGAACAGGTCTCTATACTCTCTGTCTCTCATAGTATGTTGGGACGGCAATACATTACGATTGGAGAGAAGTCAGGCGTAGGACCAAGGAAGCTTTACGTGTTTCATGAACAAGGTGAAATATCGCCATCTTCTTGACTTCTGACTGTTACTGGAATTTCAATAAAACAGTAAAAGCTAACTTTAAAAGCCTCTTCTTACTGATAACATCTAAAAAAAATAAAAACTGCGGTTGTCAATCCGCCTGCCAAGCTATGAGGCAATCTATGGGGAACGCCTATATTCAACAGTGGCCTTTTACAGGCTGTAATGGTGAATGGATGGAATAAAATATTAACCATTCTTCCTGTAGAGGTAGACGCAGCAATGACAACGACAACAGCAACGACACAGAGTGAGAATAAACTGGAAAATTGTTCTGCGAACATCTTAATAATATACTGGACTTATATATTAATTAATTAAAACTTACGCAGCTGTGAACTTAACATATTCTTTTATCATTGCTTTAACATAGGAGAAATACAAAGAACTAGACTTTTCGATAATAAGTACAACGTAAAGAAAATAACCATGCAAATCAACTGTACAACCTAATAAGAAGAAAGCCAATAGAAAATAAACGATGAACTAAAGCCCAGTAATTCGCTATAATTAAAAATGGAAGAGCCGTCTATAGATTCTTTAAAACTGCTCTTCCGTGGCGCTCAAGGCGACATCCATCGGTTAATAGCAATAATTCCTTAACATCATTACTGTGAGCAGAGGTAATTGGATTCGATACTTCCCGGCTTCGAGTAGTCACCCCACTCCCCCCATTGGTCCGCGGATGTGTTACTTTTTTTAGATGCCTTTGGCTCGCCACACATACACGTGCAGTCAAGACTCTTCACTTGAAGAAATTAATTAGATCTACGCGCAATCCGATACAATTTTATTTCATATAATTCTGCTATACATTCATTTTTTTAACAAAAACGTTACCATCGCACTAACAATATTTCCCGTATGGTAGAGGTGACTTAAATAGATATTTATTGCACAAAGTCAAAGTGAAAATATTTTTATTTTAAATTGGTAAAAATTATTTGTATGATTCGATAAGAGCAAAGTCATAGTGGAAAAATGGATAGTTCATTTTTAGTTTAAATACGACCTTTTTTTAGATTTATATCTCAATAATAAAACATTTAAAACATATTTAAAAAAGACAGCAATCATGACATAAGACATACAATTAACATAATAACTGCAAAAATTTCACTTAATTTCCAGGGGTTATTATATTACATTCCTTAAAATTTATATCCCTAACGTCTCCTCAATATGATGTTTGCGCTTTTCTCATAAAATATTGAAACATACAAGAACGTAGGTCACGATAAATTTTGCATAACAACTTACGAACGCGGTAAAAGACAGATGGAACACTAATTAAATATAAAAAATACGAAAAGCTAAAAGGCAGCAATACCAAATGTCATCCCTGATACCATTTCCCAAGGTTTATTTTTTATTGCAACTGCCGTACGTTCACGAATGCAAAAGAAACAAAAAGAACAAACGCGTGGGTTTCCCTGTTATAAGGTTAAAAATGTCGTTCATAAGTTTTGAGCTTACATGTCTCGGTGACGTGACATGTATAGCGTACAACAAATCAATTTGAGAACCTTACTGCACGGTAATAGAGGATAAATTAAAGTGCTTGTTGTTCCAAGATATAGGCGTAAGCGATAACCGTGAATATTATTTACAAGTAGGTGCGACGTTGCCGTGTAGTACGGTGGCTACGTAAGAAAATCTACTACCCCACATATCCCCGTGGGCATCATAAGTGGCGACAAAGGGAAACTATTTCAGTTTCCCTTTGTGGTGAATGCCAGCAACAACTTCCAGATAATCTTTATAAATAAAATGATAGAGGTTTGCGGTTGTGGGTGCTTCACGGAAAAACTACTGGATAGATTTCAATTAGATTTTAAAGGTTTTATTTCTTAGACATTTGACCCTTAATATCTAAAAAAAAATTTTTCATTTAATATAAAGTTATAAAAGTTTTAAGAAACAACGATTTTTATAAACACTACGTGTTCAGAGATGTGTGTTTTCTTGATATATGAAACAACGCGGACGAAGTCGGGTATCAGCTACTTTTTAATAAAAAAATAATGTGGTTGTCAACCATGTGTTGCAACTATGGCAAATGGATATTTGTGCAATCTATGGGAAAAGTAAGCTATACTCAGTAGTAACATTATAGAAGAAAATAGTGAATGAATGAATGAAATTTAATAATATCAATGTATGAGGAAAAAGAAAAAGAAAGTTCTCCAGTGCCAGCCTCGTACCGGTAAGAGGAATGTAAAACCACCCGTCATTAGATAGATTTTTTTTCACGGGGAAATGCTAACGGACACCCGCCTCGCGGGTACAAGGATGGGCTATGTCGGACTCGCACCGACTAAAACACCATGGTGTTCCACCTTCGCCGCTTATTGGCAGAGCCACGAGAACCCCTTCGCACACATCCGCGGTCCCACCAGCGCTGGCCATCTCTTGGCAGGGCCTCCTCGGGGGAGGAGTTTTCCTCCCTATTCTCCTTCTCAGGCAAGGTACATCAGGAACACATGGCGCGCCTTCCTCCATGGCGTCCAACTCTCCACTCCACCTGCGTAAAGGGCCCCCCGAGTCCAATATCCGGAGGCCATGGGGCCAGGAAAATCGAGCGCGCGGTAGCACCCGCTTTCCCCGCGGATTTGTAATCATAGTACATGGTAGGGCTATGCTGCAGGTGTATTATAACTACAGCATGAATGGGTAGACTCGAAAGAGTCATCAAAAAATACCATTGTAAAATAGCACCATAATGATTTGGTTCGTTTCATTAGAGTTGAGGATCGGAAAGAATTTTAAAAAGGAAATAGAGTCCAACTAACGGAAAGTGGTTTTGCAGTCCATGGACACCTGCAGCCAACTTCAAAAAAGAAAAACTAAGATGGAATGCCTCACAGATATTTGGCAGCGGAAATATACCTAATCAGATAGACTCCTACGCAGAAAAGAAGTCCTATTAGCTAGTTTCGATAGTTGCAGGTATCTAGCATGACTTTCTATTACTATCAGATCGACTGAATGCTCGTTTGCTGCTCTTACTTCTGTAAAATACGAGTATCTATGAAGTTTACAATTAATCTTGGGAGCAGTAGTCTATTTACCATAAAAGAGTTCATAAATTAATGCATTGCGTTTATAAAATATTTTTTTTTTAAATGGAAAATCCAAAAGCGCACACCTCGAACGTTTGTGTTTTGTATTGAACAATCAATTTACTTTTATTGATTACCAAAACACGTATTTTGTTTAATGCTACAAAAAATTGTTTTTGTTTAATTAACACCAACATTTTAATTGAAATCTCCTCTTGCTATTGTGCTTTGTTTATTAATATTTTATTTATTTGTACTTTTTTATTATATAAGTGCATTATAAAGCTGGTGGAAGTAATTTAAGTGGAGTGGATCGTGATTTTTTTGATGTGGTGACAATAGATCACTACATCTCCGTATTCAATGTGTGCAATATACAGTACGCAGAAGACTTTTTATTTTAAATGTATTTAAATACAAAAACAAACGAATGACGTAACAAATGATGGCATTTGATTAAAAAAATACACACAAATTTTGTTTATACCGTCTATGCCAGAAAGGATAAAAAGGCAACATCTTAAAAGATTTATATTATTATCGAAGCGTCAGTAGCCTAATGGCAGGACGCGGACCGCGAACTCGAAAGGTCGTGGATTCGAATCCGCCATTCGACTACTGTCGTGAACCACTTCTAACACAAGCATTTTAAGCTTACCAGAAGTGGTTAAAGGGAATATTAGTAATGTTTAATAACATTACTAGTATTTTAAAAATAAATATTTCAACGCTAATTCAATTCGAATTTGTCCCTTGACTTATCTCGTCGTCGACTGATTTAAAATAATTGCTTATTCTTAGTAACCAAAAAATAAATCTATTCCAAGTAATAATCACTATTGTGTTCAGATTGTAAACACAAATATAAATTATTCTACTATCTTTGACTTTTATGACTCCATAAAATAAGCATTTTAAATATAATTAAATAACAAAACAAAAAGCTATCGTTGATGAATAAATATGTGAAGTTATTAAGCGAAAATGCAACCAAACGACATTAAATAAAGATCCTGTTTAAAGCGTATTTGACAATCTCTAACATCAATCTTAAAGCAGTCCTGTTGTGTATGAAGTCTTACGACCGGGGGCCAGCTTCTTTCATGCCATCGAGGCATTTGTGTTTGGCTCAATGTGTTGTGACTTGTGACTTATCTGACATAGGATAAGACTATCGTTTGAATATAGAAGCGACAGCGAATTGCCATACGAATGTCTTTTCTATTTGTTTATTCAAAAATAAGTTATGATTCTACTTTATAACGTCGCAAGATCTTTCTGACGTTTTCCATATTCGCCTCTTGTGACACCGACAGCGACGTTATGTTGTGATAGTACTCTCTTACGCCGCGGTCATACTACGACGGCAAGCGTCGCAAGCAGGGGTGATGAGTGGAATATCTTCACTGATGCGAGACGTCTGGTAATGCGATCGTCAATCTGTCTGTCAAATGTGGCAGTAGAGCAAATCGTCCCTTTATCACAAATGTTAACGTCTATCAGTGACATTTTAAAGGCTAATGATGATTAAGGAGAAGAATAGAATAGAATGAAACATCATTGCAAATATTATATCAAATTATTTCCTTTTGATTTTGCTTAGATACAGAACAGGAAACTAAAAAACACGCTCCCCGCTGCGCTTGTGACTTCAACCATCGCCAATCGTGGGTGTAACTTATTTGTGTTCTTTGGGCGATTTCAAAGGGTTTTGATTTTATAATAATACAGCAACGCACAGACGGCCATTCAGATAAGTGACGTACTTTATTGCGATATATTCCATGCAAATGTAAGATTCCACTTAAATCTGCCCATAGATGCGGGACGAGTCATAAACATACGGATATAGTCGAATTCTCATAAACATGTGTTGCGTTATTACACTTAATTCTATACAAAGAGGTCAGAACACCAACTAGAAAAGCATAATATATTGCAAATAAAAATCTAAACTATTACGATGTTTGAAAACGTATAGTTTCTTTCAATATTAACCAGTTTGATTCCCAGCAAAAATAAGGAAAATTTCGAAATTTTATTCTTCTATTTCTCCCAATGTAGTAACTAGTAGATATTGACACAAGGCATTAATTTCGCGCATTTTAATTATTAGTTTAAGGTTTCCTATAATAAAACTTAATATATACAGGGTGGCCAAAAAGTCGTGGATCAAACGCAACTAGAGGTTAGATGAGGTCATCAGCTGCAAAAAATTGTTCTACGGGGGGTCCTTAAGGTCAACCCCTGCAGAGTTATAATTTATTTTGTGTTTTTATGAGAAAATTGACTTTTTTTTACTAATTCTTACTAAAATTCGAAAAAATGTACACCTGTATCTTTTTTATAATTTTCAATAGATTGGTACAGATGAGTCCTTGCGTTAGACATACTATTTATGGTTGTTTATCGGGTGTGTTAAAGAAAATATTAAGTTTTATGAATTCTTTTTTCTCAAATCATAACTTTTGTATTTACTTCGGAACCCACTGTGTAAAAAAAATACTCTACCGAAAAGTGACCCCGTATTACAAGTTTTGGCGCATTTAATAGGGATTCTGAAAAGGTATTACACATGGCCATGAGTGGCTCTAATATCGGTTTAGGACGAAAAAACAAAACAACGGTTGTGAAAGAATTGTTTTAATAAAACAAAACATTTTACAATAAATGCTCAAAACTCCTACCTCTGACCATAATACATAATCTGCACCGACTAATAAAATTCCTACGTAACCTACGGAATGCACCTCTGTTGTTAATAACTTGCACCCTAGCAAATTCGAGCTTTTGTCGTAACTCTTGTTCGCTATTGTTCTCTCCTTGATAAACTATTTCTTTAAAATAGCCCCAAAGAAAAAAGTCTAATGGATTTAAATCGGGCGACCGGAGTGGCCACGCAATAGGTCCGCCTCGACCAATCCACCGGTTGGGGAAGCGCTCGTTCAAATGATCATTTATTGTAAAATGTTTTCTTTTATTAAAACAATTCTTTCACAACCGTTGTTTTGTTTTTTCGTCCTAAACCGATATTAGAGCCACTCATGGCCATGTGTAATACCTTTTCAGAATCCCTATTAAATGCGCCAAAACTTGTAATACGGGATCACTTTTCGGTAGAGTATTTTTTTTACACAGTGGGTTCCGAAGTAAATACAAAAGTTATGATTTGAGAAAAAAGAATTCATAAAACTTAATATTTTCTTTAACACACCCGATAAACAACCATAAATAGTATGTCTAACGCAAGGACTCATCTGTACCAATCTATTGAAAATTATAAAAAAGATACAGGTGTACATTTTTTCGAATTTTAGTAAGAATTAGTAAAAAAAGTCAATTTTCTCATAAAAACACAAAATAAATTATAACTCTGCAGGGGTTGACCTTAAGGACCCCCCGTAGAACAATTTTTTGCAGCTGATGACCTCATCTAACCCCTAGTTGCGTTTGATCCACGACTTTTTGGCCACCCTGTATATAATATCATAAATCATAAATTAATATTATAAATAACATCTTCTTGTTTTAAGCTTATGCGACGACATAACTAACCCAGGAAAGCAAACTATCACAAAACTAATTATATAATATATAGCACATTGTTCGTGTTAGAGCAATTCTAAGCTGATTAGGTCTGTAGTATGTACTTTTAGCATTGATCAGAGAAGGACCACGCTAGCACAGAATACCAGCGTGAAATAGCAACTGCTGTTCCGTGTGGTGGGTGTGAGAACCGAAGAACACTTTTTACCGGTAACAAGGCCTTCCATCTTAGTTCACAATGGTGAAATAGGTTTGCCTTTTGTTCGTATGCAATTTTCTTAATAGAGAATAGATGTTGATGGACCACAGCATCCGCTTACCGTTTGCTACCTTTACTTCTATAAAATGTGGAAGTGATTCAATCTGAAGTTTGTATAAGTAATAATTGAAATAAACTCCGACAATCTATCATCATCATCATTAAAATTATGTCTATCACCAGTCCACTTCTGAACATAGGTCAAAAGTATTAATTAAAATGCCATATAAAATCAAAAATTTCTATGTATACTACATACTCGTAGAATGTACACGTCTTTCTGTGTAATATACAACATAAACATTTATTAGCGGGTAAGTAAAAGGCAACGAATCAACTGCCATCTTAAGGAGTATTATCATGCTACATTATTATTTGTCAGTTCTCTGGCTTGGAGCGATGTGTTTGAGATAAGGGAACACTAGGAAAAAGGCAAGATTTAGCGCCTCTTCAGGCCGTTATCGCGCGCAGGTAGCGTAGCTACTTACGGATCTATTACAGAAAGTGCAATGACAAACGTATTTGATTATAAAGCCAACGCAGAGTTATTTGTTTGACGCATCTAAACGTTATTTTTAGCGTTTTAATGAATACTTGTACAGCCTGTAATCAAAATTCGACCAGTCGTGTAGAAACAACGCTAATTATTTACTTGCATTATTTTCCTTTTTTTATAATATTTTTCGATACAGGCAAGACTAAGGCATCTTAGATGATACAGCCAAGAATATGATAAAAATGATTTAATTTGATTAGTTAAAACATTTTGTATTAAAAAACATGCGAGTATGTTCACTTTATTTCACCTACTTTTGCGGCAACACATACATATTTTCTTTATTGTGTACGCCTATTATTATTCTACTCACGTCTATTATGCATAATTTTCGAATGATATGAATTACATTTCTTATATTTTACTATAAATACTAAAAAAGATACTTTAATGTTTTTAATAATTATAATACGCTCTCTGGTGGCTATGAATCGAGTTGCGGCGCTAAGGGCCCCGAGTTTGAATCTCGCACGATACATGTGATTGTACTGCTTACAAATAATTAATTCGGGCCAGGATGCTTATCCTGGTGTCCTCACACTTGAACGATTTTTTTTTAATAAATTGTCTATATTAAGGCATATATATAGGTCCATCTTTTGATCAGAAGAAATAATAAAAACTCTTAAAGAATGAAAGAAAAAATGTTTTAAATTATTTAACTTAAGTCACGTCCGACCGACACAACCTTACTAATCTCTTATAAAAAACCGGCCAAGTGCGATCGGACTCGCGCACCGAGGGTTCCGAACATATCCGTAGGTATATAAGTTTAAAATTATTAAAAATATTTTTATTATATGATGTAACTAAAAATTTATGCTTTTCGCAATTTTTCCTTGTTTTTAACTGTGCTATAATACCTTGCTTCGTACCAAATTTTAAGATTCTGAGTTCACGGGAAGTACCCTGTACTTTTTGATTCCCTTACAAGTGTCGAAGATTTGCGGCATAAACGGTTGTATCTTTTGATTGCGTTGGCTTAGAAATTTGATTTTTTCATAGCTTTAAGACAAAGTAGACTTGAGTATTTGATATGAATTTCAGCTTGATACCTCCACGCGTTCCTGAGAAAAAGGGTCTTAACAGACAGACCGACAGACGGACACACACAAAGTGATCCTATAAGGGTTCCGTCTTTTCTTTTTGAGGTACGGAAACCTAAAAATTGCGGCTGATTCCAAATTCGATCTCCATCAGAGCACGTCTGAGAAACAAATATTTTGATGATCCACCACGTGCATTAAGGAAGCGCGGTGAACTCGTCCCAGCTCCGAACCCTCTACGAATTGAGTGTCAAAAAAAGACGCAAAGAAAATAAGCAAGACGCTGAAACAAAAAGGTGGTACAATAACAACATGCGGTACAAATTGAAATATACGAGGCCTGTCAGCGTTCACTTAACATCGGTTTTACTGCAGGAAAATTGTATGGTGGAAAGCGTGGGCGTAGACGAACATCGTTGTGCCACCTTCCCACGGTTGTATCCTGACGTGGATAACATGATGATCTCTTGTTTATTACAATACAACGCATTAACAATTCTGTATGTTGATGCATTTCGAGTTGTGTGAAATGTGACGACAGAATGCATGTAGAGTTCGATTTTACATTTGACTGGATCTTGTATGTTCAATAAACTGTTACATACATCTCATTCAATAGTTTGAGATTCAGTATGTTATATTATAAAAATACCTTGCCCAGTGGAACCTTGTTCTGCCTTTTGTTGCCCAATAGGTTTGATTTAAACATGTTTAGTGTTTTGGTTGAGATCGAGATAAATAATTGGATGTTACTTAGATTTAAGAATTACTAGAGCAGAAGGATATACAAAAAATTTCTCATTTATTTCCTGAATAAATATTATCATATGTGCAGTAATGAGTATTTAGAAATGTTGTATAAATGAAACAAGCTTTCACTTTCACTATCATGATTTAATGTATATTTTTAATTTTGATTGTGATTTTCTATTTTTGCACTATGCCAACATTATTATAAAATATAGTGAACTTCATTCTATTTTATTCTTTTAACTTGA
Organism: Parnassius mnemosyne; assembly: GCA_963668995.1. Classification (NCBI taxonomy): domain Eukaryota; kingdom Metazoa; phylum Arthropoda; class Insecta; order Lepidoptera; family Papilionidae; genus Parnassius; species Parnassius mnemosyne. The sequence goes on along the minus strand of CAVLGL010000035.1, from coordinate 5,326,592 downwards.
CTACAGCGCCACGCAATGTACGGTTGAGTACCACTGTTTTTTAATTTTCCAGTTGTTATTAAGAAAACGTTGGTGCCTTTTTCCTGATCTGATTTCTCTGTCCCCTCTTACTACACCCACGGGACAATAATATAGGGTAGTGGATTACTCCGCCACTAGACGGTCAATATTGTTTTGTTCATAGGCATATGCACATAGTTAGTTTAGACTTTAGACTTAGAATATACTGACAATGCAAATGCAATGTTAACATAATGTTGATTTCCAATGAATTCTTTCGTCTTAAACTATTTTTTATATACAATTTTTTCGGCTTCTACACCTAGTTTTTAATTTTTAGTCATTATTTATTAATAAATATTGAATTATAAACAATTATGCAACTTCTCTACATTATACTATTCATATACTTAAATTTAGATGGTGAGGCATAAAAAAAGATAATATTAACCTGAGCTCAAAACTAAACCTAAAAGCCAGCTAATCTGAAGTTTATTATTGACGTTGATATCGAGTTACTAAGAGAGATTACTATACTAATCTTATATATTCCGTGACATATAAATAAAGATTAACCTTACTTTTAATTTTCCTTGCCAAGTTCAGCAAAGTGCAACAAATAGAAACTGTTGGAACCAGCTCTGTATCAGTTAGTCTATCACAGAGATTTTTTCCTTAGCGTTTTATGTACATGATTGGTATTTGGCATAGTTACAAAATCAGGTTATCTAAATACAGACGTGTGTTTTAGGTTTTTTTTTAATAGAATAAGGCTGTCAAAGGAGCACTTATTCCACCTGATGGTAAGTGAATGTTGTGGCCCATATGCCCAAATACTCAATTTTAAATTGCCGTTGAATCTCGTGCTGTCTCTATCAAGTTAACTCAAAATGACTGTGACAGCACGAGACGTAACGACGTCTTAAAATTGAGTAGCGTTAGAGTATTTGGCCAATAGACATATAAATTTATTCTCGATTAAGTATCAAAATGGAGATGCGGTGTCACCTCTGAAGATTATGATGCAATGCCTCATTTCCAGTAAAAAGGGTCTCCCGATCGCTACTCTCTATACGAAACACAGCAGATTAAACTGCTATTTTAAGTTGATATTCTGTGAGATTTAGTGAGATTTTAGGGGTAAAATGGATTTTTTTGGGCCTCTCTTAAGGGGTTAGGAATTACTTGAAACTCATTTAAGTACAATTTAAAAATGCATAATTCATTATTTTGATTTTAATTATATTTCGAATGTTTTCAACTTCAAACAAAAAACAACAACACTAAGCAATTTTCAAAATTATTAAGTAAGAGCTTATAATGTGTCTCATTGTTGAGCACAGGCCTCCTGCGCTATCAAGTCGTTGCCTCTTAATAAAGAGAGAGATCTTAACATTTTACACAACAAACCTAAACTAATTGTCACCGCTGTGCGTTTGTGTAAACTCTTTATCTTTCATACTCTTTCCATTAGTCGTGCTAATCTCTTCATTCTTTCAAAAGTTTTGTTAAGTCCTACCTACTAAAAACACTATTAGATAAATTACTTTATCATATTAGATATCATTTGGGCATATCTATATTTATATGTTTATTTTACACATTTTTACATTTATATTACATCAGTTATTTGTACGCCCCCCTCTATTTTAACTCTTGTTTTCATCATCCATCCTCTACACAAAGATTGTCTAGTAGAGATCATACCGTATCATACCGAGTGATAAAACCGCGTGTTGTACATATAGGTATTTCAAAATGTTCTCTACTCATTTTCTGTATTTTGGTGTACAATAAAAAATAAATAAATGTATAAGTTGTCGAAAAACGAAATAAAAACGAAAACTTCATTTTTTGTACAGAAGATAATGGAGCAATATTATATACTTAGCGATCGCTGATGCTTATCTCGAGATATCATTAAAAGCGTCGAAAATAATCGTCAAGGACTTATCAAACAGACAAAATGACGAAATCGAGGACACCGAACCTGTTTGACGTTAATGGAAACACTGACAGATCTAGAACATGCAAAGGACGGGCTAAGGACAGAACAGGCGCGACGGTCAAGACGATGTAATGTTCAAAAAATTAATACAATTATGCCTCATAAATATAGAATAAACAAGAAATAAATGACATCTGTTGTTCATCAGACAGCTTTGATAAGTAGTTATAAAAAGGTGACTGAAGCATCTAATCGTAAGCGCGATTTCTTATCATATATTCCGAGTTTCGAATCAAAATCGGTGAATCGGTTTTTTCTGGCAAGCAGTCTCTCAGTAACAGCCCGAAGTCAGAAAGTTGGTTGGGTTTTACCCCTCTTACCGCGGAAATCGCGTAAAGCCGTTAGTTCTGCGCCTGATCTCTCTCCGGTCGTGTTGGTTTGTCGTCCCATTGGTCTTTAATAGTGAGGGAACAGGTAGTGCTGTGCTGTCAGAACAGTGCACACCGAGCAACAACCAAAGTCTAAATCGCGCTATCAAAGTTACCGAAGAACTCGGCGTAGACATAGCAAACTCCGTCCTCCATAACGACGTTGCGATCTCGTTCATTATACATTTCCAATGAGAGATATACCAGTACTACTAAATACAAATTTTTATCCTAAGCTTCACATTTGATCACAATTGATTTTGAACTAAATAAATCTTTCTAGTATAATCAATACATTTTAATAGCGAACAAGTCATTTAAATGCTAGCCTTATGCGTTTTCGCACCATGCCTTTCTAAGCGATAACCCCAAAGATGGCAAAACATAACTCAAAACAACGGTAAATGTTCCACGACTCACCTTTTCACATAACAAACGGACTTAAGCTAGGAGAGTGTGTGACAATAACACTATCTCACTCAAACAACAGCACGATTGTGTCGCTCTGGTGAGAACCAAAGTTAGCTTTGTTTTAACTTTTTTTTTAATATAGAATAAGGGTGATAAACGAGTACCTACATAGTCCACCTGATGGTAAGTGGATATTATAGCCCATGGACATCTACATCTTTTCTCGATTAAGAATCAAAATGCTGATACGGTGTTACCCCAGAAAACTAAGATCGAATGCCTCGTTTCCAGTAAAAAGGGTCTCCGAGTTTTCTATACTCACCATACTAGAAACAGTGGCATAAGTTCAATGTTTACTTTCCTTATAACGTGTAAATGTATGGTCCGAGTATAAAAGTAAATTTGCAGCCTATTTACGTCCCACAGCTGGGCACAGGCCTCCTCTCATTTCTGAGAGGGTTTTAGGGCAAGGAAATGTCCGCCGCGCTGCCCCAATGCGTGTTGGTGAACTTCACATGTCTGCGAGATATATATTTTTTATTTCTCAGACATGCAGGTTTCCTTACGATGTTTTCCTTCACCGCCGAGCACGTGGTAAATCAGCACTTAAAATTGCAATTAACAATTTCATTGGTGCCGGCGGGGATCATACCCGGGTTGCTCGAGTACTTTGAAGCTTACAGCAAGCGCTAACCATCTGAGCTACCACGGCTCTGATCCGAGTATATCCCGATGTTATTCTACACAAGCTGTTCCCCGCAACTTCGCCCGCATGGAATTTTTTTGGGCGGAACCCTAAAATAAAAGTAGCCTAAGTTACTCCTTATAACATCAGCTATTTTCCAGTAAAAGGCGAATCGAAATCGGTTCACAGGTTTTTGTGAGATTCGTGTTCACGCCAAAATAGCTCGCAGAAGACACATTTTTTTTCAGACTTACTTAACATTTATCGTTATATTTTGGCCAATATACACAATATCTTTAAGAATTATAGTTTATGTATTATTCTGATGTAAGAGCTATATTATTGTAAAGTTTCATTAAAATCCATTCAATAGTTTTTGCGTGAAAGAGTAACTATATCCTCACAAACTTTCACATTTATAATATTGGTAGGATTAATATCTTGTTTTATAACAAAGTACTTAGTATTATAACATATAACAACTCAGGTGCGTCACATTTCATAGTCATACTTACCGAAAACAGTTCCCATTAGAGTGACACAGTCGCACTAAAGGCCTGCTTAAGCATACATACTTGTAAATCCCATTCAAAACGAGTTCAACTTTGAAAACATCATATTCCATAAGTGTCGTAAGTAAGAGGAATTATGTACAGATAGCTCGTAAACCTACTTTGAATAAAACGATACTGCAATACAGACTTCTGAAATACTTAGTTTAAATACACTTCTGACATGACGACGTATGCAAATCAATTGGATTGGAATCGTTCGAATAACCGGGTTTAATGTAATATATATTATTAACTTTGTCATATATTTTATAAGTAACGGCAATAATAATTTTTAAAAAAACTGTAACTATCGTGTAACGATGGCAGACACTAAGCGACTTTCTAAGCTACTAAGTATTTCTTCAATACACTCAGAACAAACAAAGTTCATACTATCGTATTCCATAAAATACATATATTTCATTTACTTTAATTCAGATAGATTTTAAATGTATTAACTGGTTTCTGACAGATTAAGGTACCTATTATAACTCCTGAAGCAGTCAAAACTAGACCAGTAACAGTTTAAGGCAAAAGAGTTTAATACTGCGATTGCAGATGTCCAATATCCTAATCAGAATACCGAAAGGCTTTTCCTATGCCGAATACGGAATGCAGTTGACAGTTTACTCAGTGATGATGATGATCGATGATGGCAATACAAACGTTCATTAGTACCTAATACATCACATTAATCATTTTCTGGTAAGAGATGTAAGAAGTTAATGGATGTGGCTCAAAACCGTGTTTTGTGGCACTGCTTGGGAGAAGCCAATGTTCAGCAGTGGACTTGTGAAAGACAGTAATGATGATTGATAATGAATCATTACCTAAAAATGTTTAAATTGTTCATCTATTGAACCTTCTTGAAATTCGACATTGTTATGGATTAATAAAAAAAGAAATTTGCTAAACATACTTAAATTATCATTAATCTAACTTCATAATAATTGAAGCCAATGAAACCAATAACCTCATTTTAGATCATAAGAATTTCGAATCTCATATTTCGATTAGTTTTTCTCGAAATTCTAAAGGTGAAAACATCGATTTGTATGGGTATCGATATCATTTAAACTTAAGTAGGCCACTTACAAAAAATGAACAAACACAGAAGGCATCAACGTTAATTTCCGCGTCTCGTCCCCCGCGCCAACAAAGCGTTCCAACGGAATCACATCGAAGACAATGGCTCCTTTTATACCAAGATTTCGTCTGAATGGAGGTGGGTAATGAAAGAGCGGCCGATCAGCGCCAGATTACTTCGGCGGCCGATCACGACAGATTAAACAGGGTTTGTTGTTCGGATTAAAAAGCATTCATTTCTATTTATTGTTAGAAGAAAGTCCGTCGCAGGCAATTACGGACTGGCCCTTGAAGATGGCTCTGCTTTTGTACGTATATTATACAGCAAACATCATAAAAAAGTGATTATTATACTATTCTATGTGCAATATTTTTACGCGGTAGATTGATACTGAAGTTACTTTATGGTTGTTGTATGAATAGGTCGGCTCGCCCGTACAAAAACCACGCTCTAAACGAACACCAGGGTTAAATAGCAGCTTAATGCTACTGTGTAACGTATGGTGTGTGTAGAGAACCGGAGACCCTTGTACTGGAAACGAGGTATTACATCTTGGCCATCAGGGGTGAAAACGCATCCGATTTTTAATCGAGGAAAGATGTACATATCCATCGGCCACAGTATCCTCTTCTTACCATCAGATGAATTCGTGGTCGTTCGTCACCCTTATATTTAAAATAAAATCAGCATATCGACGTGATGAAAATGCATTCTAGCTATTAAGTTCAGAAGAAACTACCAAACTCCTCTCCACTCACTTAACAAGAAATTAACAACACTCCTCTGTTTAGAATTTGGTGGTGAACAGACTAACATAGAGGCAGGGCCGTAGAGCTATTAACATCCACACTAGGATTTTCTCCTGTATCGTGGGGGCAGTTTACAAACATAAATTGCACAATGACAAACATCCAGACCCGGAACAATTATTTGTGGGCCATACAAATAATAGTTCCGTGCGGGATTTGAACCCGCGGCCCTTAGCGCTGCAACTTAATTGCTAAGGCACTGCGCCAAGGAGCCGTCAAGTTAATTAATATTTGCAAGCAATAGAGCAAGTAAGAGTAATACTAATTATACTAGACCCTTTTTATTTACTATGAGACATTCCTTCTGTGCCACAGTGTAACTCGGTTCACTCGTTCTGGCCCTAACTGTTAAAAAACTTACTTATATTTATCAATATATTATTTAAGTTAACACCAAAAACACAAAAAGTTTTAAACTTTTTGTTGTAAAGTCTGAAATTTGTTTAATTAGAAAAACTCTTTGATCAATTAAGTTTGACCGTACATTATCTAGGCGAAATGCATACCGGATAATTGAAAAGTGACTAAATTATATCTCATAGGGCACCAGTAAATCACTTCAGTAACCGGTGAAGCGGTAACTGAATCGGTAATTAACGATAAGACGCACCTTCGCCGTGTCCGCATGTAATGGACAACGCTTGGGAGTATGTACGCGTAATAAGAGCCCTTGTTAGGTTGTAGATGCACTGAGGGCGAGTCTATTAATAGAAAATTAATAACCAAAAGGTAATTAAAATCATAATAAAAGTTAATTTCTCTAGAACTCAAGGATCTTTTTGTATACATTCATTAGCACGTACATTATTAATAGTAAGTTTAAACGAATGCAAAGTACCTCAAATATATAGTATAAGAAATACGTGGAACTGTTTATTAATTAATAATATACAAAATTAAGTATGATAAATCTATAACAATAATATAACACTACAATGCAGATGTAACAATAACCGCCGTGTGGTGGCGGTTTAAGAAAAGTCCATCACCCCATTTCGTCCCATAAGTATCGTGAAAGGTGACTATGGGAAATGCCCTAAAAATTATGACAGTATAACCATATTAACATACCATTACACAGAATAGGTGGGAGTATAACCATCTCCTTTATACTGTCATCATCACACTGCTGACCATAGGAATAAGATAGAATAGGAATGCCACAAAGCACAGTTCTGAGCCACCTGCGTCCATCTACTTCCTGCGTGTCTTACCAGGTCCTCACTTCATTCACTGCAATTAACTATTCAGATGCAATTCACTATTTCAATATTGAAACCACACTGCTCACGTAGTGTAAAATTTACAGCGAGTAGGTACTTAGCCCTGACCACCAGCAATATGCTCAATAAACGTAGTTAATACAAAACACAAAAATTTCAACAGTTTCAAGTTCAAAGCGAAATTATTAGTATTGCAAATTTTAGGCTCAGATATTCTTAGGATAAAACTATTATTGTCAATATTCAAATATCTAAATAAAAGAAGTGAACAAATAATTTAATCATAATATTTCCTAGTGTACCACGGACTTAAAGCTGAACGCAAGATAATAGGCAGTTTTATCGATGCGTACGCGCATCCCGCTCTGCTCCCAGGACCGTTTACTTGTAATAAATTATATTGCAAAATCGCCGATAATCGTCCACCGCGCGGGATTTCATTATAACGCAGTGTACTTATTAGGGAGTTAATGTTTTTCACGATGCGCCCTTGTTGGTTGCTAGGAACACGTAATTGTTGAATCCCTTGAAAAAATTCCGATGTATGCAATCAGGATAAAGTGAGGGTTACGTGGTTGGGCCATGCACCGGCTGTGTTACAGTTGTAGCACGAATGACTCAACCTGAGTGAGACCGCGATCTCACAGAATACTTGCGTGAAATAGCAACTCAATGCGGCTAAGTGTTTAGTATGATGAGTGTCGAGTACCGGAGACTCTTTACTGGTAACAAGGTATTCCATCTGCAAGCGTTGTAATCCCTGAGGGCTACCTCAGGGATTACAACGCTTCTTCATTTTATTGCTTGATAGACGAGATATCTCTGTATACACTTACCATCAGGTGGACTGTGTTTGCTTGTCAACCCTGTGTTTGCTTGTCAACCCTACCTGTATAAAAAATCTACAATTTTTTATAGCGTCATCAATCAGAGGTCATAATATTGTCAGGGCATTTCACTTCTTCGTTGGTAACAGTAAAAAGGCTATATACTGGGTCTGATATCTCTCATTACCTTCTCAGTTATAGAACAATTATCGATTATTCTAGAACATTTAATTTTCTTTTTTTATTTAAAGAACGTTACTCCCACACTAGGATTTTTCTCTTATATCGTGGAGGTAGTTTACAAACATACATTGCACAAGGTAAACATCCAATCCCGGTACAATTATTTGTAGGTTACACAATTAGTTGTTCCGTGCGGAATTTGAAAATTTGGTCCTCAGCACCGCAACACTCAACGCTAAGCCACTATGCCACAGAACCGTCTAAACTATTTCGCTAATTGCATAACTTAATTCCCCCTTCTCCCTTCCACCATTGGACAACCAGACTGGCGTCTCCATTCTTTAGTTGTCGACTTACCACGCATTCGAACAAATCGGCTCGCTTCATCGTTCGTCATGCGTACAGCAAAGGAGTTGAATATGTTGCCAGTATTTGTCTTTCCATCAGATTGCAATGTCAGTCAGTGCGCTTTGCCATCTTCCGCTGCATCACCATTTATATCAGGTGGGATAGTAGTCAAGCGCTGGCTTAGAATAGTAAAAATACTAACTTCTGAACATAGCTATAATATCATAAGCGCCCCCGATGCTTAGTTCCGTGAGTAGGTCGAGTTAATTGTGTCAAAGATTTGCGAGTGCAATCTGACGGTGGATGCATGGTCTTTACGGTAAATGAAGGCCGCCGAACCGGTCACCGAGCCTGCTTACATGACGTGTAATAGCATCATAAATAACGTATACATCGCACTGACGACGCAGCGTAAATGTATTCAAAGGCCGCGGGATCTTGAGGTCTTTGAGGTTGACTGACGTACCGTGTAACAGATTTACGCAAAGTTATGTCGATTTAATGCCATTTAGTTGAAAGTTAATAGGCCATCACAAGCATTTAATAGTTTCTTACAGATCATTCTTTTTTAAAGATTAATATAACGTAGACAAAAATTTAAATCGATACACTATTAGTTACTTTACTATTGAGTTTTATAAGTGACTTCTTTTTAATTAAATTAACATTGTTAGAAGATGAAAAGATATTGTTAACGGATGAATAGACAGCAACAAGTCGCCTTCCACAGGTATCCCTGCGGCCCCCGTAGCTACCCTCCCTCCCCCCTTGATCCTATTAGTCTCGTCTCCAAAGTAATCACACAAGACAGTAACTGGAGCACAGCCGAGATTGATCTATTTAGGTTGAGAGGTTAAAAGTATGTCATTTACAGCGATTTCCCGAGAACATATCGTTCATGGGTTTTTGTAAAACAACTTTCTGATTGTCTATTTGTCGATAAATTATATTCGAGTTATATTCTCAAAGAAGTTAATTTGTATTGTATTATAAAAGTAAAAGAACTACTTAAAATATCCATCATAACAAATTCCCACAAAATGTCATTAAAGCTGCCATTGCAAATATAGTCAATGTAAAAATACGCCGAGACTTGTATGGAAAACTCCGGAAGGCTATTAACTTACCAAAATCCTTTGATATTATTTATAAATTGAATAGGTTGTTAAACTCTATTTCTGTCTGGGTTTCCGTCTGGATAGGTACCATTCTCTTACCTATTTCTGCCGCCAAGCAGCAATGCCAGCTCTGCTCTTCCGGTCTAAACTGTAAAGAAATCCAGCCTAATTACTGACTGTAAGGCATTCTATTTTGGTCCTTAAAGGTATCAGAATATTTTGTTTGAAGTTGATTTCAGGTGTTCATGGTCTGTACTAGTCACTTACCATCAGGTGGACTGCAAGTTCTTTTGTCTTTTCATTGATATAAAAATACAACTTACGTTTTCATAATTCATGAATAGAATAACGATAAAGGTTTTCATACAAATGGCGCGAGATGATCAAAGGTTGGTAAGCTAAATAACAAATAAATTGTAGTTTGGGTTTTTGTTGAAATAATGTAATCTTTTAATACTCCTTGTATAATTTACCACATACGACATACATGACATTTTTAATATTAATGTATAATGTTATGTTCACGTTGTAGCTATGTTAGCTATATGTCACCGCAGTAAGGATCGGTCGACTCGACCGGGATGGGACCACGCTATCAGAAAATGAGTGAGTTTAGAAAACTGGAGACCCTTTTTACTGCTAACGAGACATTCTATCTTAGTCCTCAGGGGTGACAGCGCCGTTGCATTTTGATGATTCATGTTCTTTCTTTATCGATGATTCATGGATATGTCTATGGATCACAGCAACCACTTACTATCACATACCACCGTGTGCTCGTTTCTCACCCTTATTCTATTGAAAAAAATATACTTAATTGCCACGAGTCAATCAACACAAGGCGGAGTGCCTTGATAGCTTAACGGCCAATATTATTTTACAGTAGACGAGTAACCTAAATTCGATTCCGTTGGTACCACTGAAATTGTTAATCGCACGTGTTGTGTGCGCGCAAATTTTATTTTACCACGTGCATGGCAGTGAAATAACCGTGTAGTAACGGTGAAAGAATATTCACTACCCCATATAGTCCCGTGGGTGTCGTAAGAGGCGACAGAGAGAAACAAACCAGGAGATGAGTAGCAGCGTCTTTTTGATAACAACTCGAAATTGCCAAGCGTGGCAACTACGAGTATAACAAAATGCAATCTATGAGACAACCTGTGGGGGGGACTTTGTTTAGCAGTGGATATTATAGACTGTAATGGATGGTAGTGAAGGAAAAAGCGTATGTATCTCACATACAGAGTGGTAGACTCCTAATTGATAATCTGTGGTGGTGGGGGGGGGGGGGGATTTGTTTAGCAGTGTATATTATGGGCTGTACTGAATGGCAGTGAAGGAAAAAGCATATGTATCACACATGCAGAGCTGTAGACTCCTAATTGTTCGAAAACCCTCTTAGAAATGAGAGGAAGACAACATAGCAAATATTAATATTTTCCCAAACTATTGAGTCATAAATTAAAAACGTTCATTTTAATAACTGTCTCAAAGCAAACTTCAAAGGGACTTCGCGCGCACTAGAGAGTGTGATAACAGGTGAGCAAATCGGGGCGTGTCGCAATAGATCGTCCAGTCAGTCCAAATGCCACGTCGACAATGACTTACTCGAGCTCGTGATAGTTCAGAGCGCTGTCAGTATAAGCATCTTGAGACCTGCACTTTGATCTCCGCAACTTTAAATGACAAACAATTAAGAGATCATCGTTGATTATTATCGTCGCAAATCCATTATCCATTAGTTGACGTTGAAGTCATTGCGTCTACACATGATTTAAAAGCAACAAGTGTATTATTTTCATGTTGCTGTGATGACTTGCGTAGTACTGTAAAATATTATTGTTAAAATATTATATTCTTACCATAAATATCCATAAGTATAGTCCCGTAAGTGGTGAAGGAAACTGAAACAGGAGATGGCCAACAGTATCTTCCGATGGCCATTCAAAATTATAAAAAACTGCGCTTGGCATTGCGCCTGCCAAGTCTGGTAACTCCATAGTTACTAAAGATCTGATGGATATTGCCATCAATATCCTCCAAATGAGGAAATCTATGGGGTACAACTATGGGGAGGCCTATGTTCGCCACTGGCTTTTTATAGGTTGTATAGATGAATGGAATGGATTTTTTTATAGAATAAGGGTGACAAGCGAGCACACAGTCCACCTGATTGTAAGTAGATGCTGTGGCTCATAGACATCTACATTTATTCTAGATTAAGAAGCAAAATGCAGATGCGTTGTCACCCGTGAGGACAAAGATGGAATTCCTCTTTCCAAAAGGGTCTCCGGTTCTCTACAATCACCGTATGAAACACATCAGTATTAAGCTGCTATTTTATGCTCGTATTCTGTGAGAGCGTGTTTCTACTCCGATTGAGCCGACCCATTCGTGTTACAACCATAATATAGCTGCAGCGTGGCGCTACAAAGTGCTAATTTTCTCACTAATAATCCCCGCAATAATCATATTTCTTGTCTTTTCTGAATTGAAATTATGTTTTCTTACGTCAAAGAAATCAATATATTTCATTTCATTTAAATTCTAAATGAAATAAAATATTTATACATATTTTATTTAGATTTCTTATTTTTAAATCCCGTTTCAAATGCAATGAAACATCAATGGTCACGAGACGGGAGGACTAAGGTGTTCAACGGTGAAAAAATCCTTAAAATTAGTTTTATTCAAAGCGTAGTGTTCGCGTAAATATAATATGCAAATGAATTTCCGATTCCGATCCGATTTTAATTTTTTTTTTAAATATTTGAAATATATTTTTTTAAATTTGCAAATGGTCTGAACAATGACACAATCTTAATAAAGGAATTTAAATATTTTATTTTTCCTCGTAATTATTTGAAGGGTGTCAACTTTATCAACAGTATGCAGAGCGGTAGACTCCTAAATGTTAAGTAAATGATAAACTTAAGTATAGCCGGTTAAACTTAGGTTCAGTTTTGAGCGTAGGCTAATCGATATAATAAGCTTTATCTATACTACAAATAAATAAAATTGAAGTTGTTTGTAATGTCAAAATAACATCTTTTAACTAAATTCATGTGAAATTATATACGGTACTTATACCAAGAAACAATAACATTAGCCGTAATACATAGATATTAAGTTAATTAGCAGGCCCAGGAAACATGTTCTGCCCTTTTCGGTAGGTGCCGTGATGAATCTTACTTTGAATTCACTCCGGACTTTTTTCAAATGTAAATATAAAATTTATTTACAAATCGACCATACCCACCTTATGAGTTTCTTACTGGCTCTAAGCCAACATAACATTAATGTGTTACTTTGGTTAACAAATAGAACGAATTTTATACGTGGTACAGCCATGCTGCAGTTATATAGTTGTAGCGCAAATGGGTTGGTTCCACCGGGAAAGAACCATGCACTCACAGAATATTAGCTTAATACTGCTGTGTTTCGTATGGTGAGCGTAGAGAACCGGAGACCCTTTTTACTAGAGACAAAGCATTCTATCTGAGTCCACAGAGGTGACAACGCATCTGCATTTTGATTCTTAATCGAGGATGGATGTAGATTTCTATGGGCCAAAGCATCCCCTTACCATCAGGTGGACGGTGTGTTCGTTTGTCACACGTATTCTATATAAAAATAGAATTTGTTAATACTTTGATTAAAGCGCCATCTATTGGATAATATCGTTCAGAAAAACTCGATAGCTAACCGACATTCCGATGATTAAATTATAAAGTGAACCGGTGTTTTCACGACAAAATAAATAACCAACAAATCGGACAGGGCAGTGTTTCAAGTAGGAACGCACCTTGTGACAAAGTTTTGCGACAACACGTCAAGCATTTCGAGAAAGTAAACAAGTAATTAATTATGAGATAATTTGTAGATTAAAAAAGGGAATATAACACGCTAACAATTTTAAAAAGCATCAGCAACAAATGTGGAGTGATAAGATACTTGGCAGACCATACACCAGGTGTTGACTTGACATCTAGTAAGTACGCTGACAACCCGAATCCTTCAAGAAAATACTTTTAAAAGTAAAGCCGATTCAAAAAAGAAAAAACTAAAAGGAATAAAATGATTTCCACATAATAGCTTCTGGAAGTCATGACATGACATGATTTAAATCTTCTCTCACCGAGAGAGCCGTGACAGAAAGTGCCGTGGTAGCCCTTGGCTATGCGCTCACTGTAAATTTCGCAGTACGTGATGAACTTAGGTGTGAACACAGCCGGGCCGGCACCAATAAAATTGTTAATTGCAATTATAAGCGGCGATTTTCCACGTGTTCGGCAGTAAAGGAAAACATCGTGAGATAACTTGTGAAATCCATGTAAAGTCCGCTTACATGTATTGAGGCGGCGCGTCGGATATTTCCTTGCCCGAAATCTCTCTCAGAGTTGAAAAGAGGCATGTGCCCAGCTTTGGGACGTAGATAGGCTGTAATTTTACTTTACGTTACTATCTCTTCACCTCAACAAATATAAGTTTTGGTCCTTTCGAGTGTACTCAAATTAGCAACTGCAGTAACTACTAAGATTAAAAACTTCAAATTCACGCCATATCTTCCCATTCCCACCATCGAGGGTAGAGATTTTCTCCTAATTTATATGGGGCAACCCCTAATGTACAATCTATTTAATAAAAAGACGATTACTAAGATTGGTTAATTATTGACGAGATATCCTCGTAACATACCTCCTCATTTTTTGAATGTCTCTAGCTCATTGGGAAATGCTCGAAATTTGAGTTGCAACATTCCATTCGCAACGACAGATAGACAAACAAGAAAGTGAGTCAAAAAAGTATGGTAAAATAACCAAAACAATATTGAGTAAACATAAGATACACGTGAGCGAGGCTGGCATAACTTAGTAAATCTTTATCTTTAATTATAAAAATTACGTGTCACTTTATAGAATAAGGGTGACAAGCGAGCACACAGTCCACCTGATTGTAAGTAGATGCTGTGGCTCATAGACATCTACATTTATTCTAGATTAAGAAGCAAAAAAAAAAAGTTGTTTGTTCGCGATGAATCCTAAACTACTGAACTGATTTTATGAAATGTTGCACACTGTGTGCAGTTTAGTCCAACTTGAGAGATAGGATAGTTTCTATTCCGATAATTGACCTCAATATGTTTTTATTGCGAATTTAAGGATTTTTAATAGGACAAAGGTAGTCGGTATGGGCAGAACAACGCCTGGCCAGCTAGTTATGTATTAATTTAAAAAACAAGAATAAAAAAAAACTATTAAACAGTGGTCGGAATGATGAAACTCGGAGAAGTCAAGTTGAAGTAAGCATCTTATTGCACTTTTGACGAAGTAAACACTACTGAAGGCGCCTAACATCTCTCGGTTCGGTTATTGATAGAATTTATCAGGGATCGAGCTTTGGCGTGAGCTTAAGTATAAACATTTTGGCGTTTAATGAATCTATTTTTTTTAAACAAACGTTAATTTTGTATCAAAGCATAAGGGTGATAAACGATCACGTGTTCAAGATGTGATTCTGATGGTAAGTGAATGATAAAAACAGTGGGACTTATATAGGCTGTTACGATGTATAATGATTACTCCGTACGATGAAACATGCTTAACATTCATTCATTCATTTTTAAGTGCTAGTATAACAGTGTAAAAGTGCATTCATTTGCATTTTGGTTATTAATTGAGGATAGACGTAGATATCTATGGGGTCTACGGGCCACAGCATGCACTTATCATCGAGTCCTGTACGCTACTTTGTTTGTTTATTCATAAAACGCTTGACAAGCGGGTAAGCAACCACACTTTTTATATTATTTGAAGCTGTTACCAGGATGACCCTGCTGCCTGCTGCATCTTCTGTTTCAGTTTCGCTCTATCACCTCTTATTGCCTCCACAGAATTATATAGGGTAATGGATTCCTTAATGCCGCCACTACAACACAGACGTGTTAATATAATCAAAATCTTGTCGTCAGTGTAGAAACATAGAACGAGAAATTAGAAGAAAACAATAAACAAAATATATCAAGCTCTTATGCCTTAGGCCACATAGAAAACCGAGTGTTGAACATGGTCACGTCGCTCCTAGTTAAAATCATACAGCTTGTAAAGTTCGATACCTGCGCCGGGACTTGCGGGCCGCGGTCGCACCGAGCCGCGTCGCTTCACTTCGCACCCGTAAACGGATTAGCAAACGAGACTACTATGAAGAAAGCAACAGACATTAAATAAACTGATACTAACACAACTAATTGCAACACTTTTTAAGATAGATGAAGCGCTGCTTGCATTTAGTGACGCCGAAACACATATCTTTCTTTTTTCTTGCTTTGTCTAACAGCCCACGTCCCATGTTAGTCTAAGACTTATAGTACAACTAAAAAGTATAAGTGTGGAACTTGCCTAGCATGTCTTAAAAAGCGACTAATTTTTAAGACATGCTAGATTTTGGGTTCGTGATTGCTTAGGCGATTGACTTATGGTTGAGACCTATCAGTTCCTACAAACTTTTCTATCTATGCTCATAGTTTTTGCTTAAACGTCCGAGTTAGCTGCTCTTTGGGCTCTACCTAATAGATATTCTTACACCTTCACTACACGGTTGACATAAATTGAATACAGCTTTTAAAATATAACCAATCGATTTAAACGTTCAGCTTGTATCAACTTAATTAAAATTCGGTAACAAAACACATAATATAAACATGTCTGCGCACACTCCCACGCACCATCTAATTTAAGTCCCTTTTAAATCTAACGAAATATTTTAGAATATTTCCTGAGCAATTAATATGACGCACGGCGATGTAACAAACGATTTTGTCGTGTTTTCATGGCGCTAATAAAAAAAAAAACTATTAGTAAATTCAGTTGTGCATGCCTTAAGCGCGTTAAAAAATTATGTATAATATGATTATACGTAATTTTTTTTAAAGTAGTTTAAATACACACAAGTTTTCACTAATAATCTAATTATTATACTTCCAATTTTTCAATAATTCTATGTCAAACTTCAACTAAAAAAAGTTTGGAAAATCCAAAAGTGCACAACTCATAATGCTTATATGATCATCATATCATCATTCAGGTCACTCCATAAAGTCCAAGACGTATTTAAGTATATTTATATATAAATCCTACTTACTTTTAGTACGTAGTACTACGAGTATTATTTATTCTGTGTCTTTAAAATATTCTATTAAAAATCTATGATTATAATAATAATCAAGTATACTTACTTAGTTTTGTATTTGTACAGCGATCTTTTTGAGCACGAGCCGCTGCAAATAAACCGATACAATATCCGCTCCCGACGGCGGCTGAGCCTGAAGTGAGCTGTTAGTGAGGCAGTCTATTTAGTAAAATAAATTATCACAAGGCTGCTCAAAATACTGAAAATTTCGGGATTATTCAGCCGAAAAATAAATTATAACTAAACAAAACAAAATTGCCATTACATTCCATTGCTTCCCACGTGATAGATGCAGAGATTAAAAATAGACTGAGTTGAAAAATTGATAGTTTCAAAAGTTATAGTGTTTACCCCTCCATGCGGAGTTGATAAATCTACGCCGTAAGCCGCAATAATTATCAATTAATCGATTTAAGGAAAAATTATAAGTTCAAAAATCATTAAACTTTCTGACAATGTGCATATTATATCATTTATATGTACAATATGATTGTTAGATACTATTTCATGGGACAAAACGTTGGAATCTTGATTTTTAGGCCCTAGTACATCCTACGCACTTATTACCTAAGTTTATACGGAAGTTTTGTTGCGACGGCTCCGTGGCGCAGTGGCTTAGCAAAGAGTTTTTAATTTTGTTCTGAGGGCAGCGGGTTCGAATCCCGCACGGAACAACTATTTGTATGGCCTGCAAATAATTGTTGCGGGTCTGGATGTTTGTCTTTGTGCAATTTATGTTTGCAAACTGCCTCTACGCTACAGGAGAAGATTCTGGGGTGGGGGTAATGTTTCTTAAACAATTAAAATTTGTATGCAAAACCCCTCAGTTATTTAATTAATTTTTAAATAACTGAGGGGTTTTGCAATTAAAGGCTTACTTAGATATTACAGACAAACACTTCAATTTTATTTGTATGTATAAATATAGATAATTAATTTATTAACTATAAAACCGAACGGTTGCGCCCTTAACGTTAAAACCAAATATTCTTTAATTGGTTAAAGAAAACTCCAAAAGAATCAAATAAAATCAGTCATATTTGTTAGTGAGCGCTATTTTAGCATCCCAAGCGCCGCCGCCCCATCAATCCGGGACACTTAAAATCGCTCAGGTTGAGTAGACTAGAACATTAACATCAATCTCGTTCCCGCCGTAATCGATCCCGATGACAATTTGAATACACATCGAATAACTAAGGATACCGAATGAGATGTGCAGATGCAATCGAGACGTGTTTTTACATTATTTTTAATGGCAAGTAATTTATTACTAAACATCGTCATCGTGACGGTCTCCTTTCTTATTTTTCTTCATAATTAAATTTTACACATTCGGGTTTCTTAAATTATTGTTTAAACCATTGGACTTGTTAAGCTGCTTTCTTTATTACCATCAGGTGTTTGCTCTGGATTTTAATTTCTATCTAATTATTGTAATTAACAAGAAAATAACCACAATAGGTTAGGGTTATCTTTTATTTAAATTATCTACATAAAATGTATAATAATGTCCTAGAAACCAAACTTCGATCATGCTTTCGGTCAAGCCTCAACGAAGAATAAGACACCTGCGAAGAATAAGATTATAGTGAACGAATGCATGCGCAAGGAATAAAGAGTGCACCGGTGTTGGACTGTCCGATGGGACGGCAAGCTGACACGACCAAAGAGATCAAGCGTAGGCCAACGGCTTTATATTATTTTCGAGGCACGGGGTTGAAACACCGCCAAATTTCTCTGACTCCGGAGTGCAATTGAGAATATCTCGACAGAAAAATCCATTACTAGTTTTGGCCCGAAGCAACATTCGAAGCGAGTACATGATCAGCAGTCGCGTTTACGACTACAAGACCAACAAGACAGTCATAAAAATATGTATATTGTTAGGAATGAGGGTGGAAATAAAAAATTAGAACTCTAATTTCCCACTCATTCTAACTGTATAAACTATGACACAGACTACTAAGAAGAATCAGTCATTCTTTGTGATTATACCCATTGTGGTAATTCTTTGGGTAAAAGTAATATAAAGTAAAGTTTATATTGCGGAGACACTGCCTTCATTACATCGGTATAAGAAGTTAGCTGTTAGTGTTTGGTTTTCATAATTTTTCTAATTTCATTTTAATTTGCATTTACTTCTTCTAACTGTTAATTGTGTTGGATGTGTTTTATAACTTAAAGATGTTAACGTAATATTCTTTCTTGAGGGTAATTTCCAATAATCTAGAGAGTAATTTCTGACAACAGAAGTGGGATAATTTCTAACAGTATATTAAACCTTTCTCACAAATTATGAAGTAACACAAACAACGATTGCAACTCTTCTAACGTCAACCACGGTCGCTCGTTCCTCGAATAGATATAAAATAAAGATAAACTCCATCAGATATTTATTCGATTGTTTCTATTGCCATCGCCGAATCGGTAACTCACGTCAGCAATAACAATATATCGATGCGAAACGGTTATTGAATAGGGCATCGATAACGATTCCGCGATTCGCGGAACCGGGTTAAGCGAATAATCGAGTTAAGTTATAATTTGTAGACACCAAACTGTAATAATACCTTTTGAATAACATTATTTTCAATAGTCGCAGTAAATTCTGTCTCTCGGGTTTTAGTAATTTAGTTTTTTAAATAAACTATGCTGCCTTATATGTTAGTAAATTTAAAACTTTTTTTTATTACTAGTACTAACAGGGATCTATCTAAAACTGAAGTCCGATTACAATGTGGGTGTGTTACCTTAATAGGCGTTTGTTAAGCTAAGTCAGTGCGTTTCACCATCTTCGGCTGCATCACCACTTACCATCAGGTGGAATAGCAGTCAAGTACTGGTAACAGTTAAAAATGTCAGTCAATTTCAAACCCAAACATAAAATACCTATGTTTTTAAAAAAAGAATGTCATAGTCAAAATATATAAAAAAGAAAAATTGCCTGTTAGCCAAAATAATAGTATCTAAACGTTGTCTATGAACGGAAACATGAAAAATTAAATAAACTCGCAAAGCTACCGCTTGGCTAACAGCGGGTTTATCTATTCTGTTGTTTAAATGGTCACTTGAGATTATTTAAATAATTTATAGCGATATTTTTGTCGCGCTAATAAACATGTCGCATAGAGAATGTCGACCTCGCGACAAGTTTGTAAATCGTTAATTTGAATGATAATCGCCTTGTAGGACCATAAGTCACATCGATTACCGTGCGACTTTTTATTCCGCTCCTGTTACACATTTTTCTTCTATATTTAGTGCGTTTCGCCTCATCTCTTGTTTTTGGTAATATAATTATAATTTTTTTATGTCTGTATTAAACTGATATTTACCGTGTAGTTGTGGCGTAAAAGAATCCATTACCCCATATCATCACGTGGGTGTCGTAAGAGCAGCAGACGGAATTCAGTAAGAGCGTGATCTTTTCCCTGATTTGTGATGCAATCATATTATAGCTGCAGTGTGACTACAAGTTTTAAAAGTAAAACAAGTTAATTTAAAATTTTATACAAGACAACTATCCAACAAGAAGACAAAATAATTATTTACGATCCCATTTTGCTTTTATTTCAATACTCGGTACTAAGCACGGGAATATAAATTTGCGTGACAATAAGTAGCAATGACTGAATCTATTTCTTTATGTCTAAAGTTTCCCTGGTTTTGAAGCGCACTGCTTCGACGAAACAAAACTTAATATTCTTCCTAATATAAATCTCCGCATCGATTTGTGTTCAATTGTTAATATTATCACTGAGTGCCAAGTGTTGACAGTCTTAGGAAATCTATCAACCCATTTCGTTTCGTGCGTGTCATAAGAAGCTACTATATAAGAAACGAAACAAGCCATATATGCCAACTTGATGTATGCAGCAGTTCATTAGCAATTATTACTACAATACTTTATGGAAGCATAATATGTTCAGGAGAAGAGATAGCATAATAATATAATTTAATTTAAATATTATAATTGAAAATGGTAATAACACTATTGATAAAAAAGAAAATAAAAAAAAGACTAGGGGTTTATGGTTATTGTCGGTTCTTCTCTGTAGAGGTCTCACTTTTCGAATCAATGGTATATTTTGACGTTCATAAATGGTTCGACCGTGTGCGCGTAAGAATATCCACTACCCTATATAATATATACTAATATATACACTCCGTGGTATCGTAAGAGATGGCTGAGGGTAACAAACGACTCCTCGTTTGTTACCATCAGCCATCTCTTACGAAGACTTGCTTAGAGGTCTTAGGAAGACGCTGCTGCCCATCTCCATCGGCAGCAGCGTCTTCCTAAATAACAGTTAAAAATTACAAAACAACAGTTGCTAAACCAAGCCAAGCGTGGCAACTTTGTAAGATTCCCCCTATGAGGCCATATATGGGCACTTTTGATAGGTTATAACGGTAACGATAAAAGGTGTAAATAACACTTTTAATGAAATATGTTTGCCTTTGAAAATTATTATTTTTTTATTTGAAAATAAATTAAGGTTAATAAATAAAGTGCTTTTGTACCTCCTACTACTGGGCATAGAGCTCCTTTTATTTCTGGGAGGGATTGAGGCAAAGCAATGTCCGCCGCGATGCCTCAGTGCGTGTTGACGGACTTCACATATCCTTGAAATATTTTTATTATCTCTCAGACATGCCTGCTTCCTCCCGATTTTCCTTTTCCACCGAGCACATATTATAGGTAGGTTCATTGTTTTAACATATTTTAAAATCTATGTTAATAAATAGAAAACCGACGTTAAAATAACGGATCCCAATCTACGCACAGCCTGCATGCCATCTATGGCACTTTATTAGTGATTTAATCAGCCACATATTACATTTCAACGTTTAAATATTATAATTTCAAAGTTAAAATATTAGAATAGAGACTATTTTCATATTTTAACTTGAGTTAATTATTGACGACTACTTTGACTCGCCACCGTTATCATTTTTATAAAAAAAGAATGAGACGCCGTTTATTTTGTTGAAGTTATTTCGGAATTCTATCATTATTATCTTCGATTGTCTATCATTTGCACTAGTCTAGTCTCCAGGTAGGCAGGATTTTTGTGTCCTTCTTATATTGAACTTATGTCCGGGCTCCCAAACGTAAACGTACGGGTAACAACCGTAAAACAAATAACAGTATGAAAGTTGTTTTAAGTTCAAACTTCCTAGCAGATGAGAAGAGTTAAATTACATTTTTGTTATATACAAATGAGGGTGACAAAGGAGCACACAGGCCACCTGATGTTAACTGTATGCTGTGGCTCACCTAAATTTGATATACATTAAGAATCAAAATGCAAGTGTCACCCCTGAAAACCTAGATGACATGCCACTCTACCATAAAAATATTCTGTATACTCAACATACGAAACACACCAGCATTATGTTACTATTTCACACTGGTGTTCTGTGACAGCGTAGTTCTTCCCCGATCATGTCTAGCCAGCCATGATACAGCTGCAGTGTGGCCTGACTGTGGAAAGTACTAACTAGAGGATAAAGCTCTAATGGAAATTATTTTCAAAAATATAATATTGAAAAATGTAAAATCATTTAATGTAAAAAACGTTTAAATATTTAATTAATTAACTCTGACCAAAATAAATTATTTTTAATATTATTGAATGCTTTTAAATCACTAGCATAATATATCGCAGAACGTCTGTCATTATGCTAATAGTTCCAAGTTCATGAATTGCTAATAACACATTGATGTGTGTGTATTTGTGTTTCAATATAACCAAATTTCTTATGGGATGTTTACCATAGTTGCAACGCTTGGCAGGCGAGTCGACATCCGCAGTTTTTTATAATGAAGTTATTACGATATAATACCGTAGTGATACAATTCGAATATAGATATCCATAGTAGAACCAGAGTAATGGACCGATTATAGTACATGAGTGTGTGTGTAAGTACAAATCCCTCCTTTATTCCCTCACTCTCATAGTCTAATCCGATACGGATAGACAGCGGACAGTGATCAAGCGATTTACCAATGACCTTAAATTTACGTGTTTTGAGGTATGCGGGTGAAACACCGCCAACTTACTGACTCCAGGCTACTACTGAGAATTAGTTAACAAAACACCCATAACTGATTTTGCCCCGACCCAGGATTCAAGCATCAACAGTCGCGCTTTTACCACTAGAATGACGAAGTTGTTGAACGACGACAACGATAAATGTAGGTGTATATGGGCCACAGCATCCTTACCAACAGGTACACTGTGTATTCGCTTTTTTTATTATTGACGAGGGGGCAGACGAGCATGCGGCTCAACTGATGGTAAGTGACTACCGCTGCCCATGAATAACCGTAACACCAGCGGAATTGCAGGTGCTTTGCCGGCCATTTAGAAAGGAATAAGCTCTTTTCTTGGAGGTCCCTAAGTCGTATGGGTCCGGAAAATGCCTTGCCACCCTTACTTGTATAAAACAAATATTAGACTGTTAAATAAATAAAAGATAAGATTAATCGAGATCTGTTATTTAGTTGTATAGTTCATTGTTACATTATTTACATGTTACATTATAGCTGTTATTTAGTTGTATAGTTCATTGTTGTTTATTGTGATGTACTGATCATAATATATGGGAGAAAATAAATACCAATTATTATTATTATTATCGATATTCTATCATATCCTTATTATGGAGGACAAAGATGTAATTAACAATATTTAATTTGGCATTGATTGTTGTCGCGTGAGATTTTAGGATCACAACGATATAATAAAAACAACGTGATAACAAGTTTCTGATTTAATCGGCCATTAATTTGTTAGATTCAGTTTAAGAAAATAAATTTTGCATTTTTTTAACATAATTAATGGGCCTATACAAATTTAAATTCTAATTTCCTAAAACAAGAAGCTTGTATAATGAAACACTGACTTTTCGTGGCGCAATAACTCAGAGATTCATTTGAATTAATCTATAATTTCTAAAAGGTTAAGTTGTCAATAATTTTCCGTTACTTATGAAGAAAATAAATTTAATTTCGAAGATACGTCAAGACCGCCTCGCAGTATAGACACGTGGGTGCTTCATTCTTCTTTGTATGTTCGTACGTATGTACGTATTACATGTCTCCTAGATAACACTACAATTGTACGAGTACCGTGTTGTACAGAAATGATCCAAATCACAAATTGGCCATATTAATGATCCAGAAATCCAGAGACTCGTTTTTCAGTATATTTCCAAATAAAAATCACAAGTAATCCCAAAATCTACATTAAAATTATATAGATGACATACAATAGGGTTTCTATCACAAGAAAAATTCATTTATCTTTAAAATCTGAGTTAAGAATTAAGAACTACGAACTAAACCACCATACGAAACACAGCAGCATTAAGTTACTATTTTACGATGGTAATCTGTGAGAGCGAGGTCCTTCCCCGGTCAAGTTGACCTATTTGTGCTACAACCATAATATAGCTGCGGCGTGTCTTTACAATGTATCTTCTGTTTATGTGACTCTTAATTTAATAATTCTAATAGTTTTCACCGTAAAATTATGACAATGGACATTGGACACCTCATCACGCAACAAGAAGGTCGCCATAAAAGTCAATAAGGGTGCCACCATAAAAGTCAAAAACGGAAAAAAATCTGTCGAATCTGCGTAAAAGTGTTTACAAACAGAGCGTTTTAATCTTAACGATCGCGCCTGGAATAGGCCCGGCCGCGGCCGATGCCTGATTTATGGACTTCGGAATAGCTCCCGTCTTTTAAACGCTCCGTCCGATCACTGAATTTACGGCTTCATAGAGTTTTATAACTGATTTTATCCGTCGTAAACTTTTACAAGGCGATTTGGTAGACTTTCATTAAGGGCGCCGGTATACTAAACGTTGTCTGGCCGCTGTATCTACAACTCCTGTTAATTAATAGAATCAGGCGTTACTTTGCGGAAATCCATTAACATTAACATCTTCAATCCGATTATTTAGTAAATTACCATCTGAGAGATTAAGATCCAATACAAACTTAATTCTTGAATCCTTTTACTTCCTCCGATTTTAAATAATTAAAACATTGTCAATAGATGACCTGCTACGTTTCCTAGTGTCTATATTTCTTAAAACTCTTCTGGGCACTGGCAACTGGGCATAGGCTTGTTACGTTGTAGGAAGTATTTGACTATCTATACAAACAAATAAAATTCAAGTGTCTGTATGTAATGTCAAAATTACAGATTTTTACTAAATGCATATGAAACAAAACCACAATTTTTACAATTTTTCTCTGTCTGTCTGTTTGTTCCGGCTAATCTCCGAAACAGCTGGACCGATTTCGACGGGAGTTTCACTGAACGATAGCTGATCTTATAAGGAGTAACTTAAGCTACTTATATTATACAAACAGAATAAGGGTTACGCGCAACATAATTAAAACCCTAAATTACACGCGGGCGAAGTCGCGGGGAACAGCTAGTATATATATATATATATATATATATATGTTCTATATCTTGCTCCTTTTGATAATTATTTTTTTTTTAGATTTTTTATATGTTTTTGGGAAATTCTGCCATAATTATGTTCAATTGTTCGATTTGAAACTTGAAACTTTATTACCCCGAAAACAGTCCACTGCTAGATCGGTCCCTTTCAGAGTTAAGATGATTTGTGATAATCGTCACGCTTGCCACGTTGGTATAAGACAAGGTAGTTAATCAGCTATCTTTTATAACAACAAGCCTTAATATTTTTTCTTCGTATCCCTTAGGCTTTGACACTTTTGCAAAAGATTGGAAAGATTATGTTATAGAATTTTTGGTTGGTAGCGTTTTAAGGCTGCAGCATGAATGTGTTTCTCGACCACGTTCTCACAAAATACTAGTTTAAAGGCTGGATACCCTTTTACTAGTAACGAGGTATATGATGTCTGTCCTCTGGGGTAGGGCATGTTGATCTTTAATCAATAGTATATTTCCATGGGTCCCCTTACGATCTTGTGGACCGTGTGCTCATTTACCTCATTTACTCATATAAAAAATGTTGTCACCACAAAAGTTAAGAAAGTGGTCACGATTGTGGTGCAAATCCTTTCGTTTATAACCTGTGACGATTGCGTAAGCTTACTTTTGAACGATAATTTCTCTACTTTTTGTCAGCCGCTGATGATGGCATTATTATTTTCTATTTTATTACTAACTAGATGGTACCCGGTGCCTTACTGCCGCAGAAAAAAAAATTTGTGGAAATATCATTTTAAATTTGGAAGGGTTATATTGTTTAATTAGGAATAGGAATGATAACACATTAGTTGAAAAAAAAATACTTTCAAATATATATGTGGGTACGACACCCGCGACACCTACTGTAATTTAATTGTACTAATACCTATAACAAACTAAAATTTATTTTATTATATTATATTAGATTACTGTCTTTCTTTGCTTTATAGGCTACATTTAACTTGTTATGCATATTATGGTGATAGATTCTAGTCATGATGCTATTTGCTTTTTTTCCTCAAACTGATTTTTAACTGACGATTACATTTAACCCTTATAGAATTAAGAATTAAAGTTTAAATTTGCAACATAAAAAATTGTATTTAATAAACTAGACTTAATGTTAGTTTACAAAAATCACTTTAAAAACGTCAAATTTTCGAATTTCATGCGAAGTTACTAAAACTAGTAATTTTATTACAATCTTGTAAATTAATTACTACGAGTATGTGATTAAAATATCTGTGGCCCGTAGTTTTACTGGTCGTGGACGACATTGCTATAAAAAAATTGACGATTAGATCTCCCGTAGGCGGGGAAGTGCATTAAATCTTTAATAAAATAGATTTAGAACGGTTCTGAACCGTAAAGTGCGTTTAGTCGTCGATAAAAGCGCGTAAACAGTTGTCGGGCATGGCGCGGGCTCGTAAACGCTGCAATTGTCTTCTGTGTGGTCCTACGTGGTACGCACTATAATGGCGTGCTTAATTAGTCTACATCGTGTAACATAGAATCAAAGTATGTAATAAGTAGTTAACTATTAAATTTATTTTTTATAAAACCTAAAAATGTCACATTGTTAATAAAAGCGCAACAGGTTTTTGTTAATAATAATGTGACAGTTTCTTGTAATAATGTTTGCTGGAGGAGGGGTCCAACAATAAGAATGACGTATTCTGAATTTCGGTTATTGCACAAGTAGTAGATTCTAATACTGGTGCATCCTTCATTAATTTAATATTTTTCGATAGTTCTATTATATCTAGGATATTATGCTTTAATGGATGAGTTATTATAGCCTATTTAATGTGAACAAAGGCCTCGCCCACAGATTGCCTCACAGGAAGGATATTTGTTTAGTTACCAGGCTTTATAGGCGGGTTGGCAGCCGCAGTTTTTAATTCTTTAGTTGTTATTAGGAAGACTCCGCCGCCCATCTTCTGGTTTGTTTCTCTCTGTTGCCCCTTAGACGCCCACTAGAGTAATGACAACCTGGTTAGAGATGCAGGAAGTCGATGACTGGAGTTGGCCTATGTTCGGCAGTGGATTTGTGATGGGCTGTCATGATGGAGTAAATTTTAGTGTATGAAAATAAAGGTGATTTATTAATTACCATGACGAAATATGATGTAAGTAGAACCGTAATACACCGTGAACATAATTTCATAATTCTTTTTGATTTGTCAATTGCGCAATTGGCAAGGGCCAGCTGTTCGGCAAAGTCGCGAATGGCCGACAGACCTGCGACGGAGTTTATGTATTAACTAAATTATATTCGAATCAGTTAATCCGACTATGCATCAAGTGGCTACAACACTAATAAATTCATACTTGAAGGTAATTTATCGCTCGTGTCGTGCGGCAGTCGGGGACGGGCTTCTCGCTTGCTATTTCAAAGTGGATTTTATGCTCGTGATATTGCTCCCATCTGAAGAAGTGAGTTATAGTCTATAGCCCCACTGCTGGACCCAGGCCTGCTCCTTTCTCAAATGGTCTTCCAGTGCATGTTGACGGATTGCACATGTCCTCCAAATATTTCAGTCACGAGGTTTTTCTTCACTGCCGAGCACGTGTTAAATGAGTGCTTAAAATTGTAATTACTAATTCCAACGGAGATCGAACTCACGATGCGAGTGTACTGTGAAATTCATGGCGAGCATCCCCGAGCTACCACTTAGATCCCTTTAAGATTGTATTTTCTGGAAAAGCCCAGTTCATTATTTACCAGAGTTCTACCGCGTGCAGGTGAGATTGACATTTGGACTTGTTTTTTTGAATTTCTTAGTTTGGCTTCAGTTTTCTCACAATCGGTTCAGCCATTTCGAAGATTAGCCCGGACAGACAGTAATGTTTTAATGACATGCGAATAACTCCCTGAACTCGATAAAATCCAGTTATTTCAATATTACAGAGAGAGACTTCAATTTGATTTATATGTATATTGTACCGGCTCTGTGGCGTAGTGGCGTAGTTACAAGTATTTGTACGGCCTACAAATAATTGTTCCGGGTCTGGATGTTTGTCCTTGTGCAATATATGTTTGTAAACTAAAAGCCCCCACAATACAGAAGAGAATCCTAGTGTGGGGGTAAGGTTTTTTTTAAAAAAAAATATATAATATAGGAATAAGATGTTACATTGGTTCTATTTAAACGTATTAAGCAATACTAAAACAATAATTTAAAATTAAAAATTTTGTACAGCCGACTTCAATATAAGTTATTTAAGAATAACTTAAAAACTATTGGTCTGACCTTGATCAAATTCATATGGGACCACACGAGAAGTACCAGCTTTCAAATAAAAAAAGAATCATCGAAATCGGTTCACCCAGAAAAAAGTTCTGAGGTAACACACATAAAAAAAAAACATACAGTCGAATTGAGTACCGGCTCCTTTTTGGAAGTCGGCAGAAAACAAACAAGGATAATACCGTTTTAAAAAAACTCGACTGCGTAAAAAAATTACTAATAGTACCTATTATATGATTATATAAGAACTTTATCACAGCTTTATCATACATAAGTTTCGATAATTTAAGCGAGAATGGTCGCTAACCAACTTTAATTCGTTATAGATCCTAAATGGTCATTCAAAATTAAAAAAAAATAATAGACATACCTAAATATAATTTTTTCGCTCAATAACTTCACATACTTATTCACCAACGATAGCTTTTCAACCGATTACAAAAAAAGAAAGAGGTTCTCAATTCGACTGTATTTTTTGTGTTAGGTACCTCAGAACTTTTTTCTAGGTGAACTGATTTTGATGATTTTTTTTTTATTTGAAAACTGGCGCTTCTCATGTGGTCCCATATAAATGATCAAGATCTGACCAATAGTTTGCGAGTTATTCTTAATAATGCGTATTTAACTGACTTCGACTCCATTGATGATGTTCTCGTTTTATTTATATTGAAGTCGGTTGTACAACATTTAAAATTTTACCACTTGTTGTTTTGTTATTTGTAATTAGATTTAAAATGCTTCCTTTATGAAGTCATAAAAGTCGGAGATAGGAGATTAATTTATATTTGTTGTTACAATATGAACACAATAGCGATTATTGCTTGGATTTTTTTTTTGGGATAACATAAAAGCAATCGTCGGCAAATAGCAGCGCGTGTGTGTCCTGGTGTGAAAGGTGAAGAGACAGTATGATTACAGGCTACGTGTCATTCCATCTTAGTCCTCAGAGATGACAGACAGATTTAAAGTCGGTTGCACGTGTCCGTCCACGCGCTCCAGTTGCCACTTACCATCAGATGGACTGTAAGTTTGTCACATCACTTTAAAAAAAAATCTTAATTATAATTTTGCGTAACAATAGTATATCCCTACATAGAGAGATACATAGAATTATAGAAGAGTATAATTGACCTTTTTTGAACTGGCAAAACTATATAAACAACCATTACAGCCTACGAAAGTGCATTGCTGAACATAGGCCTCCCCCATAGATTGCCTCATATAGATAACGTCATCATTGCCACTCTTGGCATGCGGGTTGGCAACCGCCATCTTTTATAATTTTGACTTGTACCTAATTAGAAAAATGCTGTTGCCCATCTCCTGTTTCAGTATCCGTACTTTGCCAATTACGAAATCTACGAGACCATATTATGGGGTAGGGGATTCTTACGCTGCCACTATAAGATTAACATACCTAATATATTAACAAATAACACTTTAATGTAGATACTAGCTGTTCGCCGCGAATAATTGATTACGATTGGATTTCATGGGTTTTAATTTTAGTTACTTCTTAAAACATTAGCTATCTGCCAGTGAAATTCCGGTCCAAATCGGTCCAGCCGTTTCGGAGATTAGCCAGAACAAACAGACAGACAAAAATTAAAAAAAAATGTGTTTTGTTATAAGTACCGTATATACTTTCGTATGCATATAGTAAAAAGCTGTTATTTCGACATTACAAACAGACACTTCAATTTTATTTATTTGTATAGATTGTTTTATTAATAGAAAGAGAAGAAGTTCACAGATTTTTTTATAGAATACCTACGGGTGACAATCGAACACACAGTCCACCTCATGATAAGTGGATACTGTGGCCTATAGATATCTACATTTCAAGAATCAATATGCAGATACGTTGTCACCCGTGAGGACTGAGATGGAATGCTTCGTTTCCAGTTAAAACGCACTTCAGTTCTCTACACTCACTTTACGTAACACAGCAGCATTAAGCTCCTATTTAACGCTGGTATTCTGTGGGACCGTAGTTTAACCGCGGCCGTGCCGACCTATACATGCTAAACTGCAGCGTCGAATGGCTCTACCAGAAGAATAGAAGTAGAACTAACTAAACAACTAACACATACATGTAAATAGATAGATTTGATTTCATGATAATTTCTTAGAAAGGGAGAAGTTAACAAGTAATAAACTTTAAAAAAGCAGTCAAATATCACAATTGTTAAAATCCAATAAATATGACAAAAACCGCCTACCCGTCTTGTATCGTCAATTACTGTCAACTCTCAAAGTTACGAAGTTTACTGAAAAGAGCCCTAGAGAATAACCGTAGCGGTTAGCAGCCAACGAAATAATCGACGTCGCGACTCAACCGCAAACACATAAAGGATTGCCAATAAAAGTTAAAGACGAGAAGCTATGGAGTCACTCGTAAAAACAACAAAAGCGTTTTAACCCCCCGCTTTATTGGCCCTCAACGGTTAGGTTGCTGACAATTGTTTTCTCACGTGTATAAAAGAGATCATAAAACTTGCGTCGGTTACGGCTGAACCGGTAACCAGCAGTGATTTAGGCACAGACAACGGACCGTTTTTAACCGCACGTCGTCACCTCACTCACTGTAACGATTAGATCAATTTAAATTGGGTTATCTTTACAATAAGAACTAGCTGGGTTAAGATGATAAAGTATAAGCTTGAATGTTTAAGTGATTTGAACAAGTAATAGCTAAATACACTCTAAGTAAACTAGGACCCGTTTTTGATTAAAACTATTATTGAAACACCAACTCATCATCATCATCATCATCATCATCATCATTATAGGCCTTTACAAGTAAACTGCTTGACATATGGCTCCCGCAAGGAATGCCACAAAGCACGGTCCCTACACTTCGCCTACCGGTACGAGGCTGCCATTCGAGAAAATTTTCTCCCAACCGGTTGTCGACTCTTCAAGCTATTGCCACTTCAGCTTACTAATCATGAGCTTGTTGGGCTATGTTGGTCACTTTGGTTCTATTGAGTATATCCTTCAAAAACCAATTACATCTAAGAAAATTGAACTTTTAATATAAAGTAAAAGGCGAAATCATAGAACTATAAGGAGTAAAATAATTTCCACACTAACCATTTTGTTGCCATATTTGTTCAAAAACTCACCTAAAGTATAATTGTCGAATGAGAGAGAAAGTACGACTCAAATAAAAGAGACGTCCGAACTTGTAAATCAAAGCGGCATAAAGCAATAAATTACTCTAAACTATGCAAGCGCAGTTTTTATTACCCCGCTGTGGGATATTGTTCCAGCGATGCGCTGATTTCGGACTGCATCACACAGAGACCACAAAAATAGAGCATAAATATTGCGTCGAGATGTAACTAGGGAAATGTTTAACACGATTCATTAATAAAAATACAAAATATTACTTCATTATTATGGCAATTGTTACGTATGATCATACTGCCTCGTTGGCCTAGTGATCGCAAACGCGATTGCTGATCATAAGGTCCCGGGTTCGAATCCAAAAGAAAAAATCAGTTCCTGAGTTTTTCATTCAAGAAATTCTCAGCAGGAAGTTAGCGGTATTTCACCCCCGTGTCTTGGAAAGCACGTAAAGTCGTTGGTCCTGCGGCTGATCTCTCTTTTACGTTTTTCCGTTAGAAGTCGTTTGTCAATTAATTAATTTAGTTGACAAACGACTTCTAATTTTATTAATAAAAGGTGTTACAAAGTATGCAAACTGAAATCTGCAATGCAGTGTTCCGATGTACAAGTTAAAGACTTAATTACTTAACAATTATGTACTAACAATGACTTGTGTATTATTAAAAATGTAAAGTAAATAATAAGATGCATTGGAAGCGCCAGCGCAGACAGAACTGAGAATAAGAAATCAAGCATGTTCTAATACTCCTGGGATTTAGCGTATGGCCAAGAAATCCACTGGAGCGAAAGTGGTTTTGTAACATTCACAATAATGTATCCTTATCCTTATTTATAAATAAAAACTTAAAAGTGGATGGAAGTTATTTCAAATTTAAAATGGTCAATAATATTTCTTATATATAGGTTTATATAGGTATATTGATTATATACAGGTATTTACCTATGAAATTGCCATTTTGCAGTACTGGTCATTTCAAATCAAAATAATTTTTGTATGGCTGATAATTCAAATTAATTTTCAAATTAATTTTATTTGATAAACATGGAATTCTTGTTTCAAAATTAGTCATTTGTTTATTGATTGGTGGTATGTTTTCATAGCATTTTAACCATTTCATCATCATGGACACGTGAAAAATTCGAGTAATTTTGGAATATGAGTACCGTCGTGGCAGCAAGTCGGCACAAGCGGCACGCAACATCAACAACGTTTACGGATTTTTATGTTATGACAATAACTACATTACATCATATTTGTATATCTGTTATCTTCATTGATGTAAATTAAATTTTATAATGTAACTTAAATATATATTATAATAACTTAAAATGCAGTTAGCTTTAACACTAATTTTATTTTAATTCATTATTTAAAAGCTAAAATACATAAATAGCAAATCACTTTATTGAACATGTGTTAATAAACCCTTATCAAATAAACTGCATCAAGACATTAAAATTACTTAATTTGCAACACATAAAATGGTTGATTTCCATAAAAGTCAAATAACAAGATGTCTTTAAATCAATTTGGATTCTTATGTTAATTACTAAAATTTATTTTACTATTTTAAAAACAACAACCTGTTTTAATAATAATAAAAACAACGTCACTGTTATTCAGAAATAAATAAACATAATACATATCTCAAGTTGACTGTCGCCATCTCATCTCATCGCCTTTCCATTCCCGCTAGCCTAGTGGCTCGACCCGTCGCTACCCCGCTCCGCACTTTTACACCCATTACAACTGACAAAAACGCGTATAATAGCATAAATAAATATTATTTATCGCTTCACGGTGGCTTAGTTCCGTACAAAAAGACCTATGAGTTATTACGCTGTATTACATTTGCGTTTTGTACAGAGCTTTTTTCTATGCTCGTAACTTAATATTTATTGCGAGTTTTAGTTGAATATTCAGAGTCGTCACGTCACGGTGCCGCATTCAATTCGACTGCATTGCTTTCTACGCAGTTGTGATAAAAGTTAGAGTTCTATTTTCAATCTTATGCAACTACTCACTACGCGATGAAGGTACCTAAATTGTCTGTTACAACGGAACACATAATAACTGTTAAATATACAACATTGTTATCAAATGAATAAAGAATTTGCATATCTAGTTTAAAAATACGGAATAATTTTGACAGAATTAGCTGTAGCCCATTGAGATAACATTATTGCGTGAGAATCGGAATGAGACAATTATTGAATTTGGAAACGTTTAGGAAGTAATCCGTTATGAAGAAGAATTTATGGCTAATATTAACTTATGGTTCTTTTATGTAGCCATTCAGCAAGGAAAAGCAGCCAGCGCTCTTGTCACTGTATCGCGGAGAGTAGGACTGTGTGTTAATTTTAGTTTTTAATTAATATTGTATAATTTAATAAAAAAAAGTGTATATTATTACATGGTGCTTGCTCTTATCTAATTACTAATTATATTGGTTAACAAGCAATACTGACATAAACCCCTATCGGTATTACATACCCAAAGGTATGGTGAAAATATATTAGAGCAACCTATCGGAAAACATCATAGGCACTCGTTAAACGCCTTCAATGAACAGGCTGGAAAAGGACATCAGTTCATTGGCATGTTTGAGATATTACAACAACATAAACAAAATTCTAATCTACCACCGTATTACATCCCGTGAATGTCAAAAAAGGCAATTCTAGAAAGGCCAAACAAAATTCATGGCTTCTGAAAGATGTCAGTAGTGTAAAGAGTAGAATCAGGGAGTGACATCAAAAATCCACCCGCCAGGCGTATTGAAAAATCTTGAAAGGCATAGGCCCAGTAGCGAACCGCTGAAGACGAAGGCTGAAGTTTAGAAAATTTAATGCATACACTAAATTATGTTTTGGGTATAGTTTTGGTTTAGTTAGCCAACTAAACAGAGAAAAAAATGTACCGGTGTGTAACTTTCAAACAGAATAAGCCGAGGGGCAACAGTTATTACTAATGTTTTATCTGCTATTCCTTACTTAGGAACAATATTAGTAAATTGAATATGGGGGGAGTTGCTGTTGATAATGATAGTTTAACTCGTTTTAATTCATGTCACATTTATATTTCTATTTATTATTTTAATATTAACTATAATTCATTTATTATTCTTACATCAAACAGGTTCTAATAATCCTTTAGGAATTAATAGAGATTTAGATAAAAATTCCTTTCCATCCATTTTTTTTAATTTGAAAGATTTAATTGGATTTATTATTCTATTCATATTTTTAATTACATATATTAACATTAACT
Organism: Parnassius mnemosyne; assembly: GCA_963668995.1. Taxonomy (NCBI): domain Eukaryota; kingdom Metazoa; phylum Arthropoda; class Insecta; order Lepidoptera; family Papilionidae; genus Parnassius; species Parnassius mnemosyne. The sequence continues at coordinate 5,291,636 of CAVLGL010000035.1, read as the reverse complement.
AATCCATAACTAAGAGATCCCGATAATTTCATTCCTGCTAATGCTTTAGTAACTCCAATACATATTCAACCTAAATCACTCATTACTTGTGCGACTAGTTTTAATTTTCCACACTTTCGCATAATATGAGACCACCAGATGTTTAAACCTAAAACACTTTATTTATATTTAAATATGAACGTCCGTTTTTGTGTTCGATCAACACAGAGCACGCAGAAAAATCAGTACATAATTCAAGAATTATTATTAAACTTAAAGCGAATTGTACCTATTTATTTAAATAAAAAAACATTACACAGTAACAACGTGTCATTTGATAAATGAATAAGCTAGTGACTTACCGTTTTCGGTGGTGTTGAGCCAGCGGTAGGATGGTCGCGGCTGTTGCTTGGAGCGCATCTCTAGTCGCCCCGCCGTCCGCCCGGCTCACTCATCTGTACAGCACAGGAAACACAATTGCAATCAAGTACTTAAGCAACAGAATAGGAAAAACGGTCCAATTGTTAATACAGTTATTAAAAAAGAATACAGTTATTAGAAAAGTTAACTTAAAAGAGAAATTATCATTTCCGTAACCAAGTCGTTCGTAACCAAATTTAATGACATTCATTATCTTAAAAGCCGTGAAGTCGTTTAGGCTACTCAGTGTTCCAAAGAACTATATATACATATATACATACATATTATGCTCGGAAAACATTACTCTCCTTCTGGGGCAATCGGGTAAATTTTTTTTTGCTTTTCATTCAACTTTTATTACAATTAAAGTGGGAAAAAAGCTTTGCTTCAATCAATTATTTATCATTGGGAAGATTTTATTTAAAAATATTAAAATATTCAAGCTTTCGCTCCATTAAAAAAAAAACGTCACATCCACTCTAGGATTTCCTTCTGTATCGTGAGGGCAGTTTATATACATAAATTTCATAAGGAAGGAATTTTACAAGAATCCAGACCCGGAACAATTATTTGTAAGCCATACAAATTACAAATACTTGTTCTGTGCGGGATTCGGACACGCGGCCTTTAGCGCTGCAACTCATTGCTTAGCCACTGCGCTACGGAGCTGTCTTATCTTTTATCTTTGCATTTTATGAAAAATAAATAAGCTGTGAACCAAGTTTTATTATAAAACCTATGTATCGTGATGAATCGTAGTAAATACTACGAGAACGATTATCGTAATGTATTACGATATACGTCGATACACGATTAATGTATTCGTATTGATGAAACATTTAGTAAAACATTAGTAAAAACGATCTTTAATAAACACAGTAACAACTAGTTATCATCACCAGCCTGCGATAGTCCTGTTGCATTTAACCCTCTACCAAAGCGAGCTTCTTAACCTGACTTTCGACTTCAAAAATCAAGTTATCGCTAAAGGCTAAGGGCAGCTTATCGCGCCACTAGCAAGGGGGCACCGTACACTACATTTACCTAAACGTGGTCCTACTCCATCATACTTCTATTAACATGGTAGCCATTTTCGCTTTAGATATAATCGGTTCTTTTCTACTTTAGTTTATAAATTCGGAAAGACATATCAGTAGTATATTAATTTTCAAAGGACCTCCAACAAAATTAGATGTATTTTAATTACACCGAAAGACGGTCTAAGTATCTATCTAGTAGCAATATATAATTCTACTTACAGATTTTTACATCATGCATGAAACTAATTGACAAGATTATCGCATTTGTGCTCGTTTGATCACTAGTACTACATAATTGTATAAATCACGTAACTCCTTTACCCTTTGCAACGCCGATAGCAGAGCATCATAAAAGGCTGAATAATTGGAATCTTGAGCAGCTTGTTTTACCATTATTAAACGAGGTAATATGGAAAACTTAATCGCATATGAAACTACTTCTTGAAAGCGATGAGTGTACGGCCAGGAATTCGCCGCAACATTAAAAATATTCCCAATATATTAAAAAAAGAACCGTCATTAATATGAGACAAAACTCGACTCGATTCCGACAACAATGTTAACAAATGCTAACAAAATAGGTTGATGTAGTTCTTAATAGCTAAATAATAAGGTGTATAATTCCGTACAGGATTTAAAAAGGTGGTGAATTGTTTTATACAGAAAAATCTTGGAACTCGAACGATATGTCACTGAATTTATGAGCACCGAACAACGCCGGCTGACGTGTTCCGAGTGATTCGAATACGCCCTGTAATAAATTCGATATCAAACACACAATGTCGTAATGCGATACATTGACGTGCGATGCAGTGATAGGGGCCCGATTTATGACGAACAGTACTCCTCTCTCACGACCACCTCGTATGATTAATTCTTTCCTCTCAGACAGATTATAACTATGTACGGACGATTGATTTGAGAACATGGTACTTACCTAGTTCGAGAAGAAAAGTAAATTATTATAAATAAAACACAGTTAAACTGTAGTCCTTCAAAAAGTATGACTAAAATTTTATATTTTACTTGTTTTCTATAGAAGGGTGACAAAATAGCACACAGTCTATACTAAGTGGATACTGCGGTCCGTAAGGTGTGTACCTTACATCAATCATCGATTACGAATCAATATGCCAAGTCGTTGTTACCTCTTAGGAATAAATTGAATTGCTTCGTTACCATAACAAGGCATCAGCAGGAGAAATAGACTCTGTGACTGATCGGCTAACTTAGCGGTAACCAGTCAGCGTAGCGTGTTTTGCCTCTAAGGCGAAATACATGTCGTAATATCGAGAATGGGGTACCTTACCCAGTGTAGTGGTGTTGGAGGTAGTAGTGTCGGGATTAGTGGTGAAGGGGATAGTGCACGCAATTCAGAAAGAACTAGAGGCGCTCTTCAAACTCTAGCTTAGACGTATTATTTTTATCTATCACTCGAATTTTAGCTAATTAATTTTTACAACAGTCGCTCTAAACCGCAACTACAATTTATATTATACACTAGCTTGTACCCGGCGCGTTACTGCCGCAGAAAAAAAAAATTTGTGGAAATATCGTTTTAAATTTATATTGGGTTATATTGTTTAATTAGAAATGAAAATACATTCATTGAAATGAATGATATATTATAACTTTCAAATAAATAGGTCGGTACGACACGCGCGCCACCTACTGTAATTTTATTGTACTATGTCTATAACCTTCGCGCAAGTGCAAGCAATAAGTTGAAATTTTTTAGCACAATCTGATGAACGGTATAGCAGCACATAAAATACGAACAAACAAAAAATATTTTTTATATATTAGATAGATATATAAAGATTGCTAGTTTGTAACCCTAATGTTATAAAAAAGTATTGCGGTCTCTTTTTAAAGTACCTAATGTTTTAATTAAGGTCGGGTTTCCCTCACTGATGTGACTTATATACATGCACGTCGCTACAATAACCACATACACATATGTACTGAATAAGGAATCCCCACACCGAAGAAGGGGTGCGGGGCTAATCGCTATAAACTCCGCACTATACTGTTATTGGTGAGTCGATTTATGAAGTTTTTTCTTCTCTGCCTTCAAACAATTTATTGAGAATTCCCCGCTGAGAGGGTATTTTTGTTTTATATTTTCACTGAGGCTCTCACTGTGGGTAAATTAGGGTTGGCGTTGATTGGGTCAGTTATTTCTTAATGTTTCTTGACTCAGAATGTATGAGGTGTTGAAGTTAGCCTAATTTTAAACAGTAATGTAACGTCTGTGGGATATAAGTAGTTATCGTTATCATCGTCATAATCACAGTTTAGCGTCTGCACCAGTCCATCTTCAACACAGCGCCCAAAGTTGTAAAAACTAGTGCTCGACCGACACGATCACCAAGCAATTAGTAAAAGAAATCAATTGCAATTTAGTAAATAATCATTTAGAATCTACTCTTACGGTTACAGCATACCAAAAGTCCACAGCTGGACATAGGCCTTCCCATAGATTGCCTCATAGGGTGTATTTGCCTTATTTATTATCTACTAGCTGTTCTACGCGACTTTGCTTTGATATTTTTGCGCGGAACTCTAATTATTTAACTGAAGTAAAAATAGCCTAAGTTACTCCTTATAACATCAGCTATCTGTCAGTGAAAATCCCGTCAAAATCGGTCCAGCCGTTTCGGAGATTCGGAGAGACGGACAAAAATTTTAAAAATTGGCTTTTGGTTATAAGTGGCGTAAATATTTTCATATGCATTTAGTAAGAAGCTGTAATTTTGACGATACAAATAAACACTTCAATTTTAATTATTTGTATAGATTTTAGTTGTTATTAGGTGGACGTTGCTATCCATTACCTGGTTTGTTTTCCAGTGTCGCCTTATATAACACCCACGGAACGATATAGGATAACTAGTGGATATTTTGACACCGTCATTACACGGTCACTTATTTAGAATAACCCAAAAAGTATTAACTGAAACGCTCTAATGAAACATGCAGATTCTAGATAGAGTCAGGTGATTTAAGGCCATACTTTGTGGCGATATATTAAGGAAACCTAGTTCAGCAGAGTAGTTTTGCTGAGCTGTAATGATAATGATTACAGTTTTGGTAAGAAAACATTTAATTCTTTGCCGCTGTCAGTTTTTCTTGACCCCTAAAATGTAGCACTCTTCAATGCAAGTGTCAAGTTAAGTGCTGAGCATCTAGTTGATTCCAACATCTATAACAGTAGAACATGCTCGTCTGGGCTGATTGGTAATATTGTCTTGCAATTCATAGGCGACAGCACAGTGGTTAAGCATTTGGCTACGGCACTGCGGGCGCCGTTCGAATCCCGAACGGAACAATTGTTTTTACGGCCTACAAATAATTGTTCTGGGTTTGGATGCTTGTCTATGTAAAATTTATGAATGTAAACGGGGGTATTAAATACTTCCAACACATACAACATGTTGCAAAACCCTATGGTTGCCGTTAAGTGCATTATCAGGAGCAGTATTCAAACTTAAAAATAACTTAAATATGTTTTTATTGGTAAATTGGTTTTATTACCTCTTACTGACACGCGTATCGGTACAGTAGGGTCTTTGACAATAATCTTACTGCCCGACCAATGCAGAGGTAATAAAACCACATACAATTTGCAAATAAAAATTATTTAAATTTAATTGATTTTTAATGGTCGTGTTTTCTAAAGTTATTATTCCTATACGTTTGAATAATGGTTTCGATTATGCACTTAACGGGAACCTCAAGTTTTTTGTTACATGTTGTACACTAAAGACACTAGATTGTGGAAATACTCTGACTTAAAACCTAGATCAATTGAACGTAGACGTCAGGAAATTTCAATCGAATCTGGCAGTCTTTCGGTGTGGGAGCGAACTGAGCGTCATGAGGCGCGCAGGTGCCGCGACGGGCCGTATCGGCTGTCAAAAACTTGTAAAATATCGCCCGAACGCGAGAGCCGGCCCGCGGGCGACGCGCGTCCCTCACAAAGATATCTCCAAGATTTATTCGGCCGTCTACAATGGAACGTTTTAATTCTTTTCATATACGACAGATTTATGCACGGACAGATGCGGCCGGAGCCGAGATAACACTCGCTCGCCACCCTTTTCTAGCAAAAAACGCGATGGATGACGATTTTGAGAAAGATACTAATAGAAATTTTCAATGGCAGCTAACGTCACCTTTCTGTGGAAGTGGCAAATCAGTTTGTCAGTTTTCGAGTCGCTGACAACATATCGTATACATATCTATTGGAATTTTAAATACATTTATTTATTCACACTGTTATACGTATTTTTAAAAGAGTATTCATCTAACATGACTTTTATGCGTTTTTTGACAAATGTGTATTTGAAAAATTTTTAAAATGTGTCCAATTAACCGCAAGACGCATTTTATTAAATCAGTATATGATCATAATTATCTTCAAAACAGCCCTTCACAAATCCACTGCTAAACATATGCCTCCCTCAAAGAATACCACTGTGGCAGCGCTGTCGTCGCGCCACAAGCGAAACATATCCAACCCTAAATCGCGCTAACAAAGTTTTGCAGTTAATGCGCTATATATATATAACAACTCCGAAATTACACATGGAGCGTTAGCCACTCCCCGGGCTGAACCCCTTGCTCGGCAAATGTCCTCACCTTTTCCTTCCACGGTCAAATCGCAAAGCAAGGTCCTGACACACCTGTATTCATCGACTTCCTACATGTATTACAATGTCGTCAATTCATCATAATCTAATGGTGGGCCACCCTACATAACGCGAGGCTTCCACTGGAAGAAAACCCTTCTGCCCCATCGATAGTCGGTTGGCTGGCCCATTGCCACTTCAGCTTACTAATCCGTTGGGCTACGTCGGTGTATGGATATAGAACAGTACATGTGACATAGTTAATATATACTATGATTCCTACAGAAAATAATATAATTCTTAAATTAAGTGGTTAGCCTAGGTGTAAGAACTTGATTTGTTCGGGTACTATGATTTTCTTCAGCTACGCTACTCTTCTGAGCTGCGGCCCAAATATTTATATATTATAATATTTCAAAAATTTCATTAAATTTTCTACTTTTCCCGTTTTCGGAAGACGATTTTTGCTTTGAACTAAATGTAGTTGATATTCGAGATAAATATAAATTGTATTTCGGCCAAACTAAGCATAAAATGGAATGAATTATGGACCGCTACCTCAGTCTACGTATCTACAAGTTACAACAGCTTGAATGACTATGTAAGCTTCTAAAGCACCTTTTCATTTCGGGCACATTGTTGGTCCATTGTGAGGAGTAGTCTTTGTTTGCTGGTGTTTCTTATTGTTTCCGCACCATTGTTATTGTCTTTATGCAATTTTTGCGCAAAATACATGTCATATTGAATAAGTGCCATGTACAGTCAGCAACACAAATGTTTTTAATTTTTTTTTTTATATTTAGAAGAATTCTCTCGCAAAAACTAAACGTGGCATTGAGTTTTATTTTTAAAAACACTCAGTGAAAGGGTCCAATAGACAGGGGTTAGTCATTCATTGGCGTTCTACTCCGAAACTCAGATATATGTAAAATATAGGATTTTATTACAAACAAATTATCATCACACCATAGTTTTAAATTTAACAAAACATTGAGTTATTTAGCCAAAACAATACTTGGGGACTGATCAAAAGTAATGAAGTTATCAAAATCAGACGACCGCGCATGCGACTGCTATGAAAGTTGAAAATTGTAAGGTGCGAGAGGATTAGCACTTTAACCGTATAATATATGCCAAGCGTAAATGGTACAGCATCCAGCAGTAGATTATTATGGGGCTAGTGTAGAAGATTTATTATAAAGACGTAGTGACATCATTTTTCTCAAGGCTTACGAGAGATCGGTGTGATCATCTCATATACGTCACAGTTGCGTCCGGTAATGCGACTTTTAGCGGCTTTGGCAAAGTATGACAGGCGATGTTGGATATCTCCCCTACAATAGGAGAGATCCATGTACAGTAATGGAAATGTAGTGAACAAAAGGTGTTTGGCTCGATTTCGTGAAAAAGGTTAAATTAAAATTTTTAGTCGATATTAGGAAGGCGCTGCTGCCAATCTCCTGATTTGTTTTCCTCTGTCGCCTTTCATAACACCCACGAGATGATATGGGGTAGTGGATATTCTTACACCGCCAGTACACGGTAATAAAAAACAGATTTAAAAAATCGTAAAAACCTTATTTCTGTAATTTCAGCTACTGGCCGAAGTGAGCTGTGGCGCCATCTGTACTTAAGAAAGACCCCGGCTGACATATTTATTGGCGCATAAATCCAACTCGTCATACACTTAATTATATGTCTCCGATGGTATTCGATGTGATTTATGATTGAGAAGCGCCCGCCTCGCTTCCCCGCTGTTTTTTGCTAATTAATAACCATTTGCGACGAAGAAACTATTTTGACTAACGCATCGTGTTATTATCAGGTACTACCAGTAACTGCGTTAAATTGTCATTTAATTAATTAAAAAAAGACTGAAACTAAAAAGGTGAAGTGACAACATAAAAAAAATATTAAGACAGTAAAAGCAAATGACAAAGTAAGATGGAAACCGTTACCGACTCTTACTTAAAAAAAAATGCAATTCTTAAGTTATATTTAGTTTTATTCAAGTAGTTGTTTTGAATTAAAAGAAAAAGGTTTTTGTTTGTTACAGAAATAGGAAGAGTTATTATTATTTTTGGTGGGGTATTTTATCGCATTCTTGTCTGGTTGTGATGTTATTAAATAAAAATGATAAAATAAGATATTTATTTAATATAAATCATACATAAAATATAGAAATATAAATAAATAAATAGTAACACTACTACTGAAAAAAAAACTATTGGTAATTCCAATTGTGAATGCTCTAAGCGGTATTAAAAAAATTACGTAATACCATGATTATATGGAAATTTATAAAGTAGTTTAAATACACACAAATTTTCACTAATAACCTTATTTTACTTCCAATTTTCCAATAATTTTATGTCGAACTTCAATTTAAGACAAATTTTGGAAAATCCCAAAGTGCACGACTCATAATGCTCATATGAACATCATTCAGGTCACTCCATAAAGTCTAAGACCATATAATTCTATGTCCAAGACGTATTTAATTATAAATATATACATCCTACTTACGTTTAGTACGTACTACTATTATTTATTCTGTGATTTTAAAATATTGTAATAAAAATATCTAATTATTATAATAATCAAGTATGTATGAAATTTGGTTTCTCGAATATTTTTGTATTATTTTGTACAGCGATCTTTTCGAGCCGCTGCAAACAACCAATACAGTATCCACTCACGATGGCGATTAACGCCGGACTGAGTGAAGCAGTCTATTTAGTAAAATTAAATTTAATACAAGGCTGCTGAAACACCGAAAATTTCGACGTTTCACAGCCGAAAAAATTAATTATAACTAAATAAAACAAAATTAAACTGCCATTTATCCCATGGCTTCCCATATAATAGATGAAGAGATTAAAAATAGATTGTGTTAAACAATTGATATTTTCAAAAGTTATCGTGTTTACCACTCCTTGCGGACTTGATAAATCTATGCTATAAAAATAGCAATTAATCGATTTAAAAAAATATGTATGAGTTCAACAATCATTTATCTTTCTGACAATGTGTTTTTATGTCATTTATATGTTCAATATGATTGTTAGATACAATTTTATGCGACAAAACGTTGGAATTTTTATTTTTAGGCGCTAGTAGAACATACCTACGCGCTTTGCGCTTAAGACATGCAATAAACGTTGAAACATTTCTTACAGAGTAATACGCCTAAAACAGGTTGATTACACAAAAGATTGTAATAAAAGTTAACAAAAAATCGAAATTATAATTTAGTTTGCTATAAACAGGTAAATTTTAAGCCATTATTGTGCTAAAACTGTTTCATTATATAGGGTTATTTTTCAAAGAGTAGCCAAATTTTAACTTAATGATTTCTTATATTTACGCGAACACTACAGATTTAAATAAAACAAGTTTTTATGGATTTTATCGCGTATTTTTATAGGATAGGGGCAAACGAGCATACGGCTCTGATGGTAAGAGACTACCGCCACCCATGAAAAACTGCAATACCAGGGTAATTTCAGGTGCGTAGTCGGCCTTTTAAAAGGGAATAAGCTCTTTTTTGAAGGTCCCTAAGTCGTATCGGTCAGGAAAAATCGACGATGTTAAATTATTCCATAGAGAGGTCGTACGCGGAAGAAAACTCCTAGTGAAACGTACAGTGGTAGACCGCCAAGCATCCAGATGGTGTGGATGGTATCGGAAGTTTTACCGCGATGTGCGTTCGTAAAATTTGGCGTCTGGGATTAATCCGAACAATTCCTCTGAGCACTCCTCGTGGTAAATGCGAAAGAAAATTCAAAGGGAGCTCTTCGCAGCGCCAGTGAATCGAGCCGATCGGAAAGGACTCGGTCGTCGACGATTCGAGCCGCTCTACGCTGGATGCGGTCAAGTGGAAGGAGCTGGTACTGGGGAGCTCCAGCCCAGAGATGAGAACACTATTCCTTCTGAGGCCGAACCTGCGCCTTGTAAAGTTGCAGGCGGTGTGCCGGCATGAAATACTCTCCAGCTCTGCTGAGCACGCCAAACTTTTGGCCTGAGTCCAATTTGGCCTTCTCTTCCAAGTGACCACGAAACTGCACGTCACTTAATATGTCGCCCCCAATCTGAGACATTGTTCAGCAAAGATTCAACTTCAACCACAAGGAGAAGTGGTTAACAATATTAGCGGAATGGCGAATTCAAACCCACAACTTTTAAGGTTCGCTGTCCATATCATTAACCTGTTGCTATCGCTTTCATAATAAAATAAATTGAATATTTCATAACTACTCGTAGTTGGTTTAAACAAATAAGACAGCTCAAATGAAGATGGATAGGACACATGACAAGGGACAGCAGGATAATATAGACGATAATCATAACGGAATGGCAACCACATGATGGCAATACAAAAAGAGGCAGCAAACAAAAACATGGACAGACGATATAAAGATCATTAGAGGGACAATCTGTTCAAGAAAACCTAATAATAATTAATACAAAATAATGGAAACAACTGGAAGAGGCCTATGTGTTACAGGACACGCTGACCACTAAACCGGGGATTTCGATGTGCTAGATTATAAGTTAAAACAGTTTGTTACTATGCATATAAAAGAGCTTATAAAGTTTAGTATCAGCAATAAAAGCTTATAATAATAAAAAAGTTAAAGTATAAAGACTAAAATTATAAATCATTTTTAAAATAAGCTCACAATGAACAAATCAAGACAGCCGTCTAAATTACTTCAAACTACCTCCTTAAAATTCATAGACGCAACAGCTGCAACAGCTTGAGCACTAATACGGACTGCGGGACGTAGTGTCATGACATATTATGAATATCGCAAGAAGTGCCATAACTCTGTCAAATTTGACACGACAGCTGAAATTATGATGAGCGCTGAGTGATTTATTTGAATGCATATTTGACATAAGTAATGATACCTTTGAGTACTAAAGTTTCTTTATAAGGAGAGTCCCTCGGGGTTTTAAAATATATTTTGGAGAGTGTGTAGTAACAACGAAGCGGGACGGCATTCTATCCTACCTTTATGGATTTTTCTAGCAATAACAAAAGATTTACAATAACTAAGGATTGATGAAATTTGCATGCGAAATTAATGTACACGTTCTCAAGAGAAGAATAAATAGGATTTTACTCAGCAAGTGCAACAGCAAGCAAGTTGCAAGCTAACTATTTCACAACACACATGTTTTTTTTTTGTAACGTTCCAGTGTACGTAAGTAATCATCATTATCAGCCTACGGCAGTCCATTGCCAGATACATGTCTCTTCCGAGGCATGTATTCTGAGCTAAATATTTGACTTTACGCATTAGGAATAGCCAGCAAATAATAGACTAAATAAAAAGTATAAACATTATTTGATAGAACAATATGTATTCTGTATAATAGTTCAGAATAAAACGTAATATGTGTTCCGGACTGAAGGGTATACAAAGCCTCCGGTTCTCTTCACTCACCATACGAAATACAGCAGTGTTAAGCTGCTATTTTACGCTGGTATTCTGTGAGAGCGTGGTCCTTCCCCGGTCGAGCCGACCCATTCGTGCTACAACTATACTATCAATATAGCTGCAGCATGGCTCACAATATCCGATTATAATTTTAAAAACTCAACGGTTGCAAATTTGTTGATTTAAACTTTCATGTTATAAATTAAAATGTCGTTCCAAAATTTTTGTGTCATCAATTTGAAACAAAATAAATTCGTCTTCACTGGCCGAGCGAGGGCACCTCAATGTGAATATTCCCCCCCCCCCCCCCAACAGGTTTTGAATATATATAATTTGACGCGGCGACGGTTTTGACAGACGACATTTAATTACCGACCCTCATTACCTTGATATTGGCGGATATTGATATCCGGAAATTTAATACGACCGGAACGAATGCGACACGATTCGGTGAAAATCTTCACTCAATGTTCAATACGCCATACCGTAAGAGAACTAAAGATTTCTATATATATTTTTTTATTTCTAGAATATTCGATCTATTTCTAGATATATTTTGTCATACATAATATAGTTTCTAAACTGTACTCTAAAAAATGGTTATCGAGGCCCATCGACGACAGAAAGTCCATGTTAATCCGCCGAACTGAATATAAAGCGGTGGTGGATCGTGGCTTTACCATAGAAATGTTATTCACTCTATACTCTCCAATGTCAACGTTGTGAGTATAGTGAAACGTTTTATCATTTCGCGTATTCTATATTCGGTACCTATAAAAAATCTCTTCTCTTTTAACAAGGGGACTTATTTATTAACTTGTTTGGACACCTTTATTATTATTTATTACACGTATATATTGATAATATATTATATATATTATCAATATATACGTGCGTGTCCACCAGATATTTAATATTTCCAAAATGTTGTACTTCTGCGCTTCATTTATGGCGCTTTGCAATCTGAAATGTTTTCTTCTGGTCTAGTTAATATCTTTAAATGCCAATTTTTTATTACAATGAACCATTTCAAAAGTCTAAGGCGTGTCTGTTTTGAATAAGGTAGGAGAGCAAAAGTCGTCGAGTGTAAATTGTAGGTTTTCGTCCAAAAATGTGCAGTTAATTTGGCGTTCTGAATTTTTGATAATAAAGCGTTAATTAAGATACCTCGTGTCGTCTGTGATTAATACGAATGACGGCCGATAATATCAGTGATTATAAATATGTCAAAGCGGAGTCCGTTCGGATGGACATTGAAAAAGCTTTTAAATTTGCTACATTAATAATTATGTAAGCAGTTTTGTACATCTTCTGACAGGTGATATGTTGTGTAACGATATAGACAAGATATAATAAAAGTAAATTATAAAAAGACTAGTCGCCTAAGAGCCATAGAAGTAGTTATAAATAAGAAAATGTGACAAAAAACAAATTTATTTTGCATTCTGGCCAAACGTTTTTGTGTCAATTTTGGTTTGACTTAATATAACTTTGACATTAGATAGATATATTTAACAAACACGTACAAAGTGATCTTGGACAATTCAAAGTTTGTACAAGAAATTTGACACATTTTCAAGTAAATAATAGGGAAATAAAATTGAAAAAAAGGCTTTAACAACATGGGATATTTTAGGAAGACGAGGTAGATAAAAAAATCTAGTAGTAACGTTTTCTATTTTAGGTGTTATAGTGGTAAATAATATGTCCCATTTCATCTCGTGGGTGTCGTAAGAGGTGACAGAGGTAAATAACACAGCAGATGGACAGCATCATGCTCCTGATTACAACTCAATATAATTAAAAAAACTGCGGTTACTTATCTGCCTGCCAAGCGTAGCATCTATGGCAAATATCCTCCCTAGAGGCAACCCATGAGGTCAAACCTATGTTCAACACTGGACTTTGATAAGCTGTAATAAGTCTGGTTTTGCATAGTCAACCCTAAGCGTAAACGTTAAGAAAAATCCTCCTTAAGCACTGAACTGTTTTAACTTCTTCCCCAATAAAAACATCACCAGGCTGTCTAGGTGGGAACTACCTACTTAACTACTTCTATTATCAAGCAGTTTGTATCAACTGATATCCTCCAGACCGGAGGCGGTCCATCAGAGGTGACCTGCTTCGTTTCTAAAAGTTAGCTGCAAGTTATGAACCATAGTAGCCACATGCCATCAGGTTGAATGTTAGCTCGATTGTCACCGAATAATATAAAAAAATACACGTACAATATCATCATCTTGACGTAGCCGACACGTAATCGTCCCGTATAAAAGCGTTATGGTTTTAAATTAATGAGCGCGATCACCTGCACACAATGATTGTCTGTCAGTCGCATCTAGTGTTTAATGACACTACCCGTTATTAGGATGGCGTATTATTTATCTGCCACTCGACTGTAGAGCATCAAAACTGCGATATTAATAATACAACCACACCTAATTTAATTGATTTAACGGCGTAGGGAACACAAATTAATTTATTAATTTTATAATCTATGAACAAACGTACACAAGTGTTCAGGGAGAAAGAGATGTTTGTATAAATGCAATCTTTATTTTACAATGAAATTTTTTAATGGATGTCGTTAGTGCTACACAATTAGAGAATACTTAATATATATAGCGAATACTCTTAACACATAATTAAATTTTGAATAAATCTTAATCAAATAATTTAAGTAATGGCAAAGAATATATATTATTGGAAACTACGTAGTACCTACGTAAATAAATTCATAATTTCTATCAATTTCCTTGTATGATAGAATCGGGCCACAGGAACTATATTATGTATGTTGTGCTCGTTTTATATAATATTCTCTACACAATAATTGAATAGTATTTCCTTACTCCGGTCCAGCCATTACAAGTTCACTGCTGAACATGGGTATCTCCCATAGACAGACTCATAGGGAGGATATATTGCCATAGTTGCCACGCTTGGCAGGCGGGTTAGTAAACGCGGTGTTTTTATTAATTAGAGTTATTATCAAGAAGATGCAGCTGCAGATCTTATATTTTAATTTCCCTCTGTCGCCTCATACAACACCAATTAGACGATAAGAGTTAGTAGACATTCTTACACCGCCACTAAACAGTTACAACGCCACTTACGGTACTGTAGTTTAGACTTGTTAAATAGGCTTTTATTAAAAATTAACTAAAGAAATGAAAAATGACTTTTGCGCAGTAGGTAATGGGATGATTTAATCGTAATTCATTCACTCAAGATTAGTCTAAAAACCTCACTGATACTTAAAATGAAAACCTAAAATGGAACCCTACAAAGAGAGGCTTACGACCAGCAAGGGACTTTATGAAATGAAGAAGCAGAAGAAGACGTTATAGCTGTATTATGTCAGAAGCACATAAGCAGAAGCAGAAGCCTCGATCCAGAGGTCTAACGTCCGACAGAATACCATCGTAAAATAGCAACGTAAACACTGCTGTATTTCTTATGGTTATTGACGAGAACCAAAGTACCTTATAAGTAATTTTTATACCTAATGAGGTATTCTATCTTAGTTCTTGGCTCGACCGAGAAATGACCACGCTATATATATATACACTTTATCTGACCCTTTCAACTAGAAACGTGGCATTCTACCTTACTCCTCAGGGGTGACAACACATCTGCATTTGGATTCTCAATCGAGGAAATTGAGGATATATGTAGCTGTCTATAAGTCACAGCATCCACTTACCATCTGGTGGGCTATGTGCCCTTTTTCACTTTTATTCTATAAAAAAGCTACCAGACCCACACCATTAAGTACCACAAGGCATTCTATCTTACTCGTCAGGGTCGACAACGCATCTGCATTTTGATTCCTAATCGAAGACCATACATATATATAACATTAGGTGGTCAACGAGCTTGTTTTAACCATTAATTAAAGAAAAACTGATGACGATTTCTATAAATAAAGTAAGCAAGATTTCATACTAAATAAACAAAGAGATTAATTTCAAATAATAAGGAATAATAAATAAACAAATTTAATAAAAACCAGTATAAATTTCTGTAGATCAATAATGCACAATTTCTTTGTGGCGATTGATCCATATTTGCCTGGCCTTTGATCAAATCAATACTTGCCTTCGATTGATACTCGTCTCTATAATAATAAACGTCTCTATAAAAATATAATTTAAATCCGTAAAACTTAGTTTCATTTAAATATGCAGTGTTCATGTAAACATAAGAAACCGTAACAATTCAAAACTTTACACTATATACACTAAGTGGGTGGACCCCTTCTCTGTAGGCACCATACTTTTATCTATTTCTACCGCCTAGCAGCATTGTGTACGCTGCTGTGTTCTAATCTAAAGAATACGGAGAGCCAATAAAATTACAGGCTGTAAGGGATTCTACCTTATCCTCGGCAACGCATCTGTAGACTTTTTGCTTGAAGTTGGTTGCAGGTGTCAATGGGCTGCAATAGCCATTTACCATCAGTTGCACGACCGTTTGTCAATTTAGTTTTATAAAAAAAAATATACAATTTTTGCCGCCAAAAAGTTGTACGTTTTTTTTTGTTACAATCGACTTCAATATAAATTATTAAGAATAACTCAAAAAATATTAGTCAGACCTTGATCAAATTTCTATGGGACCACATGAGAAGCACCAGCTTTCAAATAAAAATAGAATCATCGAAATCGGTTTACCCAGAAAAAAGTTATGAGTTCATCATCATTACAGCCCTTCACAAGTCCACTGCTGAACATAGGCCTCCCCCAAAGAATGCCACAAAGTATGAGTTAACACACATAAAAAACATACAGTCGAATAGAGTACCGTCTCCTTTTGGAAGTCGGTAGAAAAGTATAAAGAATGTGAATGAATATATTAATTCATGTAAAAGAGTATGTATGAAACTATGTTTCCCAGCCTGACCCTAACAAGGATTTCTTGTACTTTGGAAGTTTGTGAAAGCAAATCAAATTAATTAAAAGGTCAACACCGAAATGAAACAGTCATTAGAATGTTTGTGGTACTAGCCCATCAGAGAGCAAGACAGAGGTTACACTCAAAGCTACTTATATGCACCTATAAATATTTCATTCTATAATTTAAAAAAAAATACGATTCAACAAAGACAAGGCTCAAACTTAAGAAATGTTATGACATCTCGAATATCTGTTTATAACGTTCTAAATGGTCACAACTCGGTCAATTTATGATAGAAATAGGAAATAAAATGGGTAAATATTATAACCCTAAGCCGCAGGACGAAGAATTAGCTTTGCTAGAGAAATTGCAATAACGGATTAGCGAAATAAAACCCAATGCACAGCCGACATCAACAACTTTCGCGTACTTGCAACTAGTTTGACCGGGGTATCGTACCTACGCACTTATAAAACAATCTTTGCACGAAGTTGTTCACAGGAATGTCGACTTTAAGCAGAAGCAGTAGCGCCGCTGTAGCACGTTCACATAAAGTTGTATACGCATATGAAAATATCGCATCTCGCAGCCGCATTACAAAATGAGGCAGAATTATGATGGATGCTGATGCCTCGTTTCGCGCTTAATAAGACGAGATTCTACTTTAATACCCAGCCTGTGATATGAATCCTTAACACTAGGGTTTAAAGTTCAAAATAGTTGATACATCAGGCGGGAATCAATCGTGAATGTCAGTCGACGCGGGCGCAAGTGCTAGAGAGTGTAATGAATGCGACAAGAGCGCTCGGTGTTTGGTTACGGGTTTAATTCTGTTATGTCTCGCTGCAGACAATTCACAGTTAAGATATATTTATACTGTGGTTAAGATGTTTTTGACATTTCGCATCAACGGCGACTAGCCATCGGCGCAGGACAGGATTATAGTGCTCAAGTGTATGCGTAAGCGATGGGAAGTTAAACCGGCACGACCGGAGAGATACCAGGCGCAGGACCAACGGCTTCACGTGCTTTCCGAGGCACGGGGGTGAGACACCGCCAACTTCCTGACTCCGGGCAACTACTGAGAATTTCTTGAATGGAAAAACTCAAACACCTGAGACCTCACGATCAACAGTCGCACTACTACAACCACTAGACTAACGAGGCAGTTGACACTTATAATATAATAATACATGCATGATGATGATGCCTGAAAAGAAGTAAAGTAAACTAAGGTAAGTAAGTACCCACTTAAAGGAAATATAATCGTACAGATATTTTTTTTCTGTTCTGACCGACTGCGGGGCTAGCCGAAACGACATTCTATGATCGTTAACGCTATAGATAATTTAAAATGTTGTACAGCCGACTTCAATATAAGTTATTAAAACTAACTCAAAAACTATTGGTCTGACCTTGATCAAATTCATATGGGACCACAAGAGAAGTACAAACTTTCAAATAAAAAAAGAATCATCGAAATCGGTTCACCCAGTAAAAAGTTATGAGGTAACACATATAAAATAACATACAGTCGAATTGAGTACCGTCTCCTTTTTGGAAGTCGGCAGAATAACAAGCCCAATAGTGAAAACAGTAATTTAAAAAACCGACTGCTTAAAAAGTTTAATTGAAAAAGAAAATTTTATACCACAGTTAAAACGAATTTAACGACATCCGATATGTTAAAATTCATTAAGCCGTTTAGACAACAGAGCATGCCAAAAAAATATACATACATATATACACTCGAAAAACATTACCCTCCTTTTAAGGTAGTCGAATAAAAATAAGAATAAAACCAACGCAAAGTCACGTGGCTTAACGTTTAGATATGTCATTCCCATTCATTTTCTACCGACTTCAAAAATACTACTCAATTCGACTGCATTTTTTTTATAGGATAGTGTGACAAACGAGCACACAGTCGACCTGATGGTAAGTGGTTGGTGTGGCCCATAGACATCTACATCTATCCTCGTTTGGGAATCAAAATGCAGATGCGTTGTCACCCGTGAGGAATAAGATGGAATGCCTCTTTTCCAGTAAAATAGGTCTCCGGTTCTCTACACTCATCATACGCAACACAGCAGTGTTAAGCTGCAATTTTATGCTGGTATTCCGTGAGAGCGTGGTGCTTCCACGGTCGAGCCGACCCATTCGTACTACAACTATACTACTAATATAGCTGCAGCATGGCTCTACCACGTAAAAATTTTTTTATGTGTGTTACCTCATAACTTTTTACTGGGTGAACCGATTTCGATGATTCTTTTTTTATTTGAAAGCTGGCACTTCACACGTGGTTGATCAAGGTTGACCAATAGTTTTTGAGTTATTCTTAATAATTTATATTGAAGTCGGTTGTACAAAATTTTTAATTTTTAATTATTACAGCTTTCCATAGCGTTAACGTTCGCCGAAAAACTAACCCCGCTAACCCCGCTGGTCAGATCAGCTGGCATAAAGAAATAAATTACAATACCAATAAAAAAATGCTATTTAATGTTTATAAATGTGAGATTAATCATTATAAACCTGAGAAATTACAACACAATTCGGAACGTACTCCTAAAAACGTTACAAACAAGAATGTACAAATAGTGTATGTTGCCAGTAATGATGACATATTATGGAACTGAGACAAGCTTCTTCACAGCTGGCCGAGGGAGTTCAAGGTCGTTCAGCGAGCTATAGAGAGGACTATACAAAAGAAAAAATCTGAAAACTAAAAATCATCGATTCGTTGTTGAAAAGTGTTACACACAAAGTTATTCCTGCGGTTAGTTCTAGGTTCGTCGTTGTAGTCACTTCACATCAGATGAACTGTAAGTTCGTTTGCCGGTTCAAGTTTATCAACAAAAATCTAATACTGAATTAAGGAACGCTCCAGCAAAGAATTATACAAAATTCTAGTTTTAAAGCGCCACAAACAAGAGCTACTACTAGTATCTTAGCGCTTTTTCTAAAAAGTATAACAGATTCAATCATGGAACGCGCATTTGTTATATTTTTAATCAGAGCAAACTGTGTTCATATTTAAAACTTTAGGTCCTATACAATTTATGTGTTTTGATCTTCATTTACAAAATGTGATACGTACGTTATGACAAATAATGCGTTAACATGCAGCGGCCGCGACGATAAACTGCAATGAAAATAAAAATAATTGGTTTTTGTTTGCCAAGTGACCCATGTAAAATGATCGGCCTTGTGAAATTTTAAGATAATGTAGTGGTCGATATCATTGCCAAGATAATTTCGAATGCTCGTATTGTTGTTATAAATCGAACGAATAAATCGATGTTAATGTTGACAAATTTTTTTTAAGCAATACAAATCCAAAAAAGTTTTATTGGTAATAATGTCATCTTTATTTTGGCATGTCTAATCTAATATGTGCTTTAACTTTCTTTTTTCTTTTTCGGTTGACGAAAACACTGCTGAACATGAGCCTCTTCCGTAGCAGGAAATATTTGCCTTCCTCGTCATACTTGACAAGCATATTAATTATCGCAGGGCCAGACGTCTCCAACTTTTGACGCTGATGCAGTCTCCGGTCTCCGGACATCTTAAGTCTGACGTAAACGGGATGTTTATACAGACATCTATCGGAAGCCATGAGATTTTTCTGGCATTTCCAATAGCTGTCAACTCTTACGACACCCAGGGGACGAAACAGGTTGATGGATTATTTTATAACTCCATCACAAGGCGCGGCGGCGCAGTAATTCAAGACAATGTTCATAATGTATTTTATTTTATTCATTACACTTTATTGATTATAGCAGCGAAGTAAAAAGGATTGCAAAGGGCGGACCTAATGCCTTTTAAGCATGATGCGGGACATAATGTCCCAGTCAAGCTAGAACGTGTGAAAACAATGTTATAGGTGCTAAAAATAAAATAAAGTAATGTAGGTATGTGTATTTGCTAATTTAAAAGCTCATTTTAATTACATTGTGCCTTAACGAATTCACAACCTATCATTGAATTGAATGTTTGTGATTAAATATTATGCGTATTGTATGCAATTAACATATTATATTGGTGTAATTTTTACTTAAATTTATTTACTTTTAATTAAACTCGTAATATAAAGTTATCACATTATTATTATTTTATGCCATTTTTATAGTAATAATATTCAAAAAGTGCTCCGCAATGTGAGACACTGACAGCGCTGCGGCTGTAACAACAAACCAAAATATTTTTTTTTTGTTGTTGTATTTTTTTTTGTTTCAAATTTTAATTTTTTTAAAAGAGCATGAATCTTTGTACCTATGAATAATATATTATACAAAAGAGCAGTAAAGAAGGTTGACTTTGTACCTACGCAGAAATATTTTAGTTTTACGGGAGTTTAGGATAGAGTACTTGTATATTATTATACTTGGTAGAACTACGAAGCTGCTGCTACGGCTGCAGTATGAATAGATCTGGACTTGAAAAGGAACAAACCATCAGAATAGCAGAGTAAGAAAGCAGCACAATGTTGCTGTATTTCTTAAGATGAGTGACGAGATTAGTGACCCTTTTTACTGGTAGGTAACGAGGGAATTCATTATTGTTTTAGGGGGTGGCGACCTATCTGCATTTTGATTCTTAATTTATGATAAATGTCCATTCCATCCACTATATCTCCTAACCATAAGGTGGACTTTGTACTAGTTCTCACCATTTATTACGTATTTTTTAACTATCATAGTTAGCTAACTGCAAACATTTTCTCCTAACATAATAAAGTCCAACCTCAGATCATAAAAACAAGGTTTATGAACTGTGTGCCGAACCTTAATCTCAGACTGGCCAGGGGGAGCTGCATCATTTTTGCTAACATTTAGTGAATATATCGATCTTAGGAAAGACCTATTCCCAGCAGTGAAAAGCTAAAAATGATGATGATAAGTCTATTATACAATTTACAAAGTATGAATTAAACTAACGCATCTGCGTTGTTGTTCTATGCCGAAGTTAGTTGAGTGGCGACACCGCTCAACAAGTCCAATTATATACCTACGCGTACGGACGGACAGACAGGCTGACGGACAAATTGCGCAAATGGCATTTGGCAACGGGACGACGCGACGGCCTGACGAGCAAACATATGAGTTATTTACGGGACAAATACACAAAACGGTGACGTCGATATTTTTTTTATAAAATAAGGGTGACAAACACGCACACAGTTCACCTGATGGTAAGTAGATGCTGTGGCCAATAGACATTTACATTTATTTTCGATTAAGAATCAAAATGCAGATGCGTTGTCAACCCTGAGGACTCAGATGGAATGGCTCGTTTCCAGTGGAACCTGACCCTTTTAACTGGAAACGAGGCATTCCATGGTCACTGGTTCTCTACACTCACCATACGAAACATAGCAGCATTGTGGTGCTATTTTACGCTGGTATTCCGTGAAAGCATGTCCTCCCCCGGTCGTGCCGACCCATTCGTGCTACCACCGTATATGTAGCTTCAGCATGGCTCTACCACATATAAAAAGGCTTCCCTATTTTGTAACTCATTGACACCGAGTTTAGCACAAGAGGGGTGATCGTGCTTAATGTCTTAATATATTAGTCATATATTAACACATTAAAAAAGCAAAAAGTTAATAGTTTTTTGTGAGCAGCTCTGCAAGACGAGTATCACTGTGACCAGTTTCTTAAAACGCACTTCTTTCTTCTTTACATAGTCATTCTTTCATATATCTTTTTACTCGCGTCGTATAATTAAACATTGCTACCCATTGCGTCATGGCTTTAATTTCACTAATTGTTTAATCCTTTATGTTCTTGTATAAATATTTACTATATTTCTGTAATTGAAATGTATTTATTATAATACCGATATAATATGTAAAAACGTTAGCCCCACACTATCATTTTCTCCCGTATCGTGGAATCAAGATCCATGCGGGATTCGAATGCGCGACCTCCACCGCTAGAACTTATTGTCAAGCCACTGCGCCCCGAGCCGTCAATATATTGTGTATTTATTGATTATATATTTATATGTATGTAGGCTGTCGTTTATTTTTTCTAATAACTTGCGTAGACTTTTAGTCTTTCTCACAGAGTATAATATGGAGCAAAGTGGTTGCCTGATAGAGGCCCCTTCTAATCGACTAAGCTGCCAATTGTACCTTTATATAATTTATTGTACTTTTTTTCTTTTGTATATTGAATGTACAATAAAGTATAATTCATTCATTAACTAACCGACTTCAAAAAGATTTTCTCAATTCGAGTTTATGTTTCTTTTTATATGTATGTTACGCGATATCTTCGCAGATTGTGAACTGATTTTAATGGTTATTTTTTATTAAGTAGGCTATAACTTAAAGGGTGGTCCCATATAAATTTGGAGAAAAACTTTTACCCTTAAGGTTAGAAAATAAATAACTTCTATTTTATAACATTGAAGTCGGTTTTCACTTTTTGTTAAAAGTTATAATTATACATTTTTTCATTTTGATGTATTGTGATCACTGCATTTTCAATGAATTTCACGAGATGCTTAACTATGAGCATTGTCACTTTTTCTGCGCTTAGTACGATTTAAGAGATTCTAAATTCAGTTACATCCAAAGGTGTTTCCTCCGCTAGGGACAGAATATGTACATCCTTAAATTATTTAATCCCAAAGTAGCCACGTGCTTTTAAGACAGCAATTTCCAGTTGTATACCCACGAAGTGAATCCTCTAGCCCAAATCATCCCGTGGATGTCGTAAGAGGCAACAGAAACCTAAACAGGAAATGGGCAGTAGATCAGCACAAAAAACTGCAGTTGTTTACTCATCGACTTATCTTGGAAAATATGACAAATATTGATCCTATAAAGTAATCTATTGAGGAAGCGGCTTGTGTTCCAGGTGTAGACTTTTGATAGAATGTAATGAACGAATGCATCAATGAATTTGCAGTTAGAGCTCATGCCAAAATAAACATAGTTTATTCTTATTTAATCCTAGCACTACTGAAGCGAGTTTATGATTACACACACGCCCGGACTAAAGTCTTAGAGTCTTTGACTCTTCCGTGGCGCAGTGCTTAGCAATAAGTTGCAGTGTTGGAGTCCGTGGTTTTGTATCCCGCACAGAACCAGTACTTGTATGGCATACAAATAATTGTTCCGGGTCCAGTTTCTTGCCCTTGTGCAATTTATGTTTGTAAGCTGCCTCAATGATACAAAAGAAAATCCTAGGTTGTAGGTAATTTTTTTTAACAAGAATCAGAAAAATTAAGGTCTTGGTCATACTCAAGCCTGGTGTTTTAAGCGTGATATCAAGGCCCTAGTAGGCTAAAAGGAACTCCTACTATACCGTACCATATAGCAAAAGCAAAATTCTTCAAATACTGTCAAAGTTGTCCGATATTAGGACACACTCACCGCTGTGCAAAGCGGCCCACAACGTCCATAACGGAGTCAAAAAGCCCATTAATATGACTATGACAAACGAAGAGACGGGCGTTTATTAGCCATCACATGAATCACAGGCCCTTTCATTGATATTGCTCGGTGTGGTGACAAACATGAATCTCAATTCCTCGTGTCGCAGCGACATCGGGGCAATAAACTTGACCTCGCCTTCTCGCCTCCATGCACCTTCAATTATCTTTAAGCTTTAAATGATCCTCTAGCCCTTGTTTTATAAAACTAAGCACACAATCCACCTGATAGTAAATGGGTACTGTCCATAGACACCTACATTTGTCACCGAATAAAAATCATAATGAAAATGCGTTATCACACCTGATGACATAGATAATTTGACAGCACAAAGGAAGGCTTGTTACACAAAAAAATTAACAAATAAAATTGAACTAGCAAATATGTTTCCAAATGTACAATCCGTAAATATACCGATCTCTCTTAATACAAAACAGATATTCTCACTATCAGCGAAGATGTCCACTAAAACTTCAAGGGACGGGCGATGCGTAGTCAAATATGCAACAAAACTGCAGCATAATTGTACTGCGTGCCCCCTTGATACCAATGCACCTCCGCCTCTACTCACCTTAACAAAAAATTCTCGCCAATTGGGCGATAGAGCCCAAAACTCTCACATCTATGGTAGATAGGATCTACTTATATTATTTAGTCGTACATCCCGTGTGGTAGCGGTGTTAGAATATCCATTCGTTCTATCGTAAGAGGCGACATAATGAAACTGAAACAAGCAATGAACAGCAGAATCTTCCTTATAAGAACAGAAAATTTTAAAAATTTGCGGTTGTCAACTCACCTTCCAAGCATAGCAACCTATGGCAAAAGAGGTATGTATAAGGCAATCCATAGGTGAAGACTATGTCCAGCAGTGGACTTTGGTGGGCTGCAATGGATGGATAATATTCACATGACTTAAGAAGCTCCGACACTATAGTTGCTACATAATGTATTCATATTTAACTATGGCACATGAATAATTGTAAGAAGGAACAATAATTAATTATAGCATAAAAATTACATATCCGGAAAACATCGCTGACCTTTCCGACGGCACCGTAAGCGGCCATTTTGTAAGTTCTAATTCATAATTAGCATAATTAGTTATTCAATTAACACTTATTTTAACGGTAGATGGTAAAAATTACTTCCTATAAAGTCAGTTAAAATAAATTTACATAATGATTTTTTATATTTACGCAAACACGACACATTGAATAAAACTATTTTTACGGATTTTATCGCGTCTAATTTACTTATTTTATATTCCCGACGTTTCGGATGCTTTACAGCACCCATGGTCACGGGGGGTGGGGGGAGGGCAGTCCCCTCCGTGACCAGTAGGTGTTTCACGTTACGATGTCATAGTAGGCCGGATACCTTCAGAGACTTTGAATATTAATTTTTGGTCTGATCTACGCAGAATGAGTGACGCTGGCCACAGTCGAGCGTGTGCCTGCTGTACCACCCTATGTCATAGGAGTCACAGACAAGGTTGGCTACATCTTGAAGCATGCACCCATTAAAACATAACTCAAACCGCCCAAGAAGAATAGTCTTTTTTTGCCATCCGTCAAGTGTAATATTCCTCTGCAAGATGCAGGAGTGTACATGCAGAATTGTGAATGTGGTCTCTCTTACATAGGACAAACAAAACGATCTATAAAAACCGGCGTAAAAGAACATATAGCTGACTTGAAGCACCGACGTTCCGGGAAGTCTGCAGTTTGTGAACATGTTCAAGATCGTCCCCACCATTACATTAGATTTGATAGACCACAAATCCTCGCAAAAGAACACTGCGTAGATCGGACCAAAAATTAATAATCTGAAGGTAGCCGGGACGTCAAACACCTCAGTCCCTCTCCGTGACCATGGGTGCTGTAAAACACCAGAAACGTCGGAAATTAAAATAAGTAAATTAAACGCGATAAAATCCGTAAAAATAGTTTTATTCAAATATAAATAAAGTGAAAAAGTGTACGAAGTCAATAAGAATATTACTTTTACGTGAGTAGAGAACGTTTTCCTAGATCGTACCTAGTACTCCTTTACTTCCTAGGAGTAGGGTGAAAACTTTAACTAGGTCGTAAGACTTCTATTTTGCCTAGGAATCAATTTGGGCAGTGCTTGCACTACTTGTGTTTCGGACAGAAAGGTGTAGAGGCAGTATTATTACAGGCTGTTATGTATTCCATCATAGCCCTCACAGGAGACTACGTATCTGTAGACTCCCTTCTCAGAAATCAGTTGCTGGTGGCCGTGCACTGCAATAGTTTCTCACACAATAACAGAATGAAATAGCAACTTAATGGTGCTGTGTTTTATATGATGTGCGTAGAGGAACGAAAACCCTTTTTTATTGGAAAAGGGTTTTTGTTCTTAGAGAATAGACGTAGTTGTCTATGGGCTGTCAGGTAAGTCAGCCTAACTTCTATAAAAAAGTGACAAATAAGCATCACTTTAAGAGCAAGTGTTGTGATGAAATTTGAGTTTTGGCAATAATTCGTTATTGCTGTTAACCTAAGTAACACATTGGTTATCAAAAAAATATTTGCACTATTACTATAACTCGCCGTGTTGTGGCAGCGTATTCTTCACTACCCAATATCATGCCGTGGGTGCCGAAAGCGGAGTTAGATGGTAATGAAACAGGAGATGGGCAGCAGCTTTAGTTTCGTCCAGATAACTTATCAAAACAATACGGTGTTGCCAATGGCAACTATAATAAATATCTCTACTGTGATGCAATCTATGAAGTTCATCTAAGAAGGAACTTGACTAAGAATGGACTTTTAATAGTCCGTAATAGATGATATTCTGAATGTGTTTTATTAACGCCAGTCTGTAGCAGTTCATTGCGGGAAACCCTCTATGAAACTGCGACAGAGTACGGTTCAGAACCAAAGATAAATCTCTTCAGTCATCAATTAACCTATGTATTGGGGCCAAAGAACCAATTATCAATAATTATTCATGTTAGAGTAATTGACGCTAAGTGTCCATCAGGTTTTCATCGTCTCGAAATTACGAATTTATACAGATACTTACTTGATAATTCAGGTTTAATGTGAATTTAAATAAATAAATTCAAGGCAAGCAATTTAATTTCTCTGTATTAGAGTATTCACTGCTTGCCAACCTTCAGTAGGCTATAAAAGAAAAATAAACTTATATCGTAATAAACATCGAATGATTTTATCGGGGTTTAAAATATGATAATGCGAAAAATACCGCGGCTCAATCATAACTTAGCCGCTAATGTCAGCCCAGTGACAGCAGCACCTGATTGGAGACATACAGACGTACACGCACACTAAATTATATGACAATAAAATTTTTATTGCGCCCATAAGAGATAACACACGGGACTGACAGCGGTAAGTTAGCTGTTTATAACTTGAAATGTTTCCTTGGGTACACTTTTTTTATGTAAGTCTAACAACACTTACCTTTGTTTCGTCGTTTGCTCACATTATCACCGTATCGACACACTTAAAATCGATGCGGGCTTGACATCGTAAATGAAAAATGTCTATTGTAGATCGATAAAAACCAATACAAAAAAAATGCAGAATAAACGTGGTAGGGGCACGCTACAGTTACATTATGGCTGTAGCACGAATGGGTCGGCTCGACCGGGGAAGGACCACGCTCTCACAGAATACCTTAATGCTGCTGTGTTACGTAGAGTGAGTGTAGAGAACCGGAGACCATTTTCACTGAAAACGAGGCATTCCATCTTAGCCCTTAAAGTTGACAACGCATCTGCATTGTGACTTTTAATTGAGGATAGATGTAGATGTCTATGGGCCACAGCATCAACTTCCCATCAAGTGGACTGAGTGTTCGTTTATCACCCTTATTCGCAAGTGATCGATTGATCGCAAACTTTATGAGCTTGATAAAAGGGGAATTTTTAATCAAACTATAATATAGTTAATAATTTAAATTAATAATTTAACGAGGTCCATCTCCTCACGTAATAAAATTATTTATTCACGTAATGACAGTAAAAGTCTTACAACTACTTTGTGAAATCGTTTACCACCGGCGATATTTCCGAACAGATACGATTTAGGGACCTTCAAGAAACGAGCTTACTCATTTTTAAAAGGCCGGCAACACGCCTGCAAATCCCCTGGTGAGCCGATTGGACGTTTGCTACCTCTTCTGTGCAAGTAAAAAATCACGCATTTCAAAGAAAACATTTCTAATTGGCTAAATGGACTATGTTGCTCAAATCAATACAATTTTTTTAGCTTAGTATGCCCAAAATTTTTTAATGCGCCAATAAATTAAAAAGGACAGTATCTAATTTATATAGAGCACAGTGTTGCTTTCATTTCTGAAAGGATTTTAGGCCAAGGAAGTGTCCACCGCGCTGCCTCAATGTGTGGTAGCGAGCTACAAATGTATTCGATATATTTTTATTTAATTTCTCAGACATACATATTTCCTCAAGATGTTTTCCTTCGCCACCGTGAACATTGAGAATCAACACTTAAAGTTGCAATAAACAATTTCATTGGTGCCGGCGGGGATTGAACCTGGGTTGCTTGCGTACTTTGTAAATTTACAGCAAGCACTTAACCCTAGAGATACCACTGCTCTCTAAAGTTAGAATTATAATAAGTCAATGCACTCAGACACGTTTAGCTAACCCCAATACATTGATAATTAATTAGGTTCTAATACACTACATAAACTCAGTTAAAGTTGAGTTATATTTCCTATCGTCACATGTCTATGGACTGTTGTGTGTATGAGCAAACCTATTATGAATAACGTCTTTCAGGGTATTCTTCATAAAAAAAACTTTTTTTTATATAAGTATGAGAGGGGGCAAACGAACATGTGGCTCACCTAGTGATAAGTGACTACCGCCACCCATAAACAACTGCAACACCAGAGGAATTGCAGGTGCATTGTTAGCCTTTAAAAAAAGAGTAAACTATTTTTTGGGGGCCCCTTCATCGTATCGGTTCGGAAAAATCGCTGGTGGTAGCTGATTCAAATCAAGTCCATTACTGGACATAGCTCTCTCCTGGGGAGAGTTGGTTATAACTGTGATGCACTTTTATTGACTCATTCTGCTTAGTATTATACGAATAGAGTAAACTACATGGTTATGCCGCGAACTATCGGGAGTGATGACATCTACCTTGAATTCCCCACAGTCACGTCTTATCACACACTCGGAACCAAAGAGGTGTTGGATTCTCTAACACCACCACCATCCGGGCGTTTTCTTATCTATATATAAACAAAATTAAAGTGTTTGTCTGTGTTATTAAAATAATTGTATTCTTTTACACTTATGGTGTTATTTGTAGGATATTAAGACATAAATAACCGTTTTTAAAATGTTTGTCTGTCTGTCTGTTCGGGCTAATCTTCAAAATAGCTCAATCTATTGCAATGAATCTTCACAAATAAATAGAGTGCAATACCCTGGTAACTCCTGAGTTATCTAAGTTATATTTTAATCGAAAAACTTGGAATTATTTATTTTATAGGAAATTCGATAGTGTTTAAATAAATGGTCGTTCATGATTATCTTAAATCTAAATAACGCCCCATTAATGGACCACACAGGCGAAGCCGGGGCAGGTCGCTAGTTTATAAATAAAATTACCGTTTAATTAAATATCAGTAGCTTTCCATTCGTATCAAAGCCAACTCGAGCGCAATATTAAAAAAGGAACGAATACGCTAACGTCTCGAAATCAATTGGCGCGAAACGAAACATCTGAGCGCGAATCAATACGTAAAACGCGAATGGTCGCAAAAAATCCACAAGCCGAACAATATGCAAAACAAAAACCAAAGCTAAGAACAAAATATAACTCATCTCAGTCAGGGTGCGGCGACAGGCGAGTTTGTCGTTTTTCCATGCGCTATCTTCATATCCGGACGTGTGCAGCTAGAGAACGTTCCGTCTGAGAGCGGCAGTGTTTACGTAACACGCGAATTGACGATCCGTACCAAGAATTCAAAGCTACTGATAATGCCTCGTACGTCTTTAGTATATGCTAGA
This sequence comes from Parnassius mnemosyne, assembly GCA_963668995.1. Taxonomy (NCBI): domain Eukaryota; kingdom Metazoa; phylum Arthropoda; class Insecta; order Lepidoptera; family Papilionidae; genus Parnassius; species Parnassius mnemosyne. Next base: position 5,261,721 of record CAVLGL010000035.1, on the reverse strand, counting down.
TGTAGTTCAAGTTTCTCCTCCGGACAGATTAACCTCATTGTAAAACGGCAGTATATTAATAAACATATAGACGTTTAACAAACTGTGTCAGGAAGTTGGCAGTGTTCACCCCCGTGCCTCGGAAAGCATGCAAAGCCGTAGGTCCTGCGCCTGATTTCTCTCCGGTCGTGTCAGATTACCATCGGAATATGAGAGTGAGAGAATAGCGAGAGCACCTGTGCTTGCGCATACACTTGGGCACTATAATCCTGTCGTTAGATGGCTAGTCTCCGTTTAGACTGGCCGCCGTGACCGAAATTCGGTCCGGAGAACATTATTATAGATGGCCAGTATAATTACACACTGTAACGCAATCCACCATAATCCTCCGAAGTGAATACGCATTTTACAACTTTCATAGTTTGAAGTCGATTGCAAATGTCGATGGGCTGCAGTAGCCACTTACCATTAGTTAGTCTATAAATTCATTTGTCACTACATTTAAAAAAAAATGCCCTTAAACAGTCTTGACAGGGGGGTGCATAGACGCGAGGGCCCACAGTTTATCTGAAGCGAAAAAAGCGATCAACACAAAAGAGAGTTTAATGAAAGCGACGCCGGTGGCTTCTGAAATTTCTTCAATGCATTGCTGTTTGCAATTCAGCTCTGCGATCGAATATTAGGAATTTTTATTTGGTATTGTGTAAAGTCACAGTCACACGTCGGTTCTCTGTTTACTTACTTTTGTGGAATACGTTCGTTTCATTTTCAAGAGAATTGAGGAAGACGAAATATTTAAAAATATAAACACATTGCGTATTATTACAAGACTATAAATATAGTCTTGGGTTTTAACTACAGTTTATCTTCTGTCTTTTTTTTTATAGGATCGGGTGACAAACAAACACACAGTCCACCTGATGGTAAGTGGTTAATGTGGCCAATAGACATCTACATCTATCCTCAATAAAGACTCAAGATGCAGATGCGTTGTCACCCGTGAGGACTAAGATGGAATGCCTCTTTGCCAGTAAAAAGGGTCTCCGGTTCTCTACACTCACCATACGAAACACAGCAGCGTTAAGCTGCTATTTTACGCTGGTTTTCTGCGAGAACTTGGTCTTTCCCCGTTCGAGCCGACCCATTCGTGCTACAACCATAATATAGCTGCAGCATGGCTCTACCACGTAGGAAAGTCTTTTTAATTATCACAAGAAGTCCGTTCGCTAAATTTTACATTTGTTGCCATTATTCCATTCCATATTAAGTTCGCGTTTTTATTATAGGATAAGGGTGTCAAACGAGCACACAGTTCACCTGATGGTAAGTGGTTACTGTGAGTAGCTCATAGACATCAACATCTATCCTCGATTAAAATGCAGATGTGTTGTCACCCGTGAGGACTAAGATGGAATGCCTCTTTTGCAGTAAAAAGGGTCTCCGGTTCTCAACACGCATCATACGAAACATAGCAGCATTGAGCCGCTATTTTACGCTATTTTATAAGTAGTCTGTGAGAGCGTGGTCCTCCGCCGTACTATACCACATATATAGCTGCAGCATGGCTCTACTGTGAATAATGGCTCTACCACAAAAATACGCATAATATATGAATTTTTTTAATTTAAACCTGAGACTAATTATTTATAAACTACTTTTGGTGAAAAGGCCGTATGACGCTAGATTTAGAAGCAAATATTGTAAATTAATATCTGCGTAATGATATTCGATTCAAATTACTTGTCAGTTTCGTATGGTGAGTGTAGAGAACCGAGACCCTTTTTACTAGAAACGAGCCATTCCATCTTAGTCTTCAGGGGTGCATTTTAATCCCTAATCGAAGAAAGATGTAGATGTCTATAGGCCTCTGCATCCACTTATTGAACTGTGTGGTCGTTTGTCACATTTATATAAGTATACATTTAAAAACGAGGTACATATAAAAATTATTATATATCTATATTTCAAACAAACGAGAAATCCATGAAAATCGCAGTTTTATTCGGATTTCTATAAGATTATTTTTCAAACAACTTCAAAAAAGGAGATTCTCAATTCGTCGGAATTTTTTTTTATGTTTGTTCACCGATTACTCAAAGACAACTGAACCGCTTTGACAAATTCTTTTTTTTGTTTCAAAGGGTATACTTCCCAGGTGGTCGTCGTTCCAGGTGGGGTTTTTAAAAAATCAACAATAAGTTACATTCATATTGAAGTATCTTGTACAACATTTTAAATTTACCACTTCTTATTCGTTATATTTTTATATTATTAGTTATTTCATCGTCTTTGCTTGTTAGATTCGTGTTATTCTATTTCTGCTATTTATTCGTAGCAACAAGCACTATCTTCATGTAGATCTGTAACTTAGTGCAATAAATACTTCTTATCAGTAGAAACCAATTGAATTATACGCAATTGATTACCAATTGTTGTTGTGATCGTGACTTAATTTAAGCGTATCCATAACAACAAAGCGCAGTCGATAATTAATTTGTGAATATAATGAGCTTCAATATCATAAAACAGATGGAAGATTTTATGTATAATTTATAAAAGAGAACAGCACTATAAAAAACGCTTTTAAACAAATATTTATTAAGATGGTAAGACTCCTTTTTTGTCTAGGCGTTCGTCTGTATAGGTACGCCAAATAACAGCTTTTCTGCTTGCTCTGCTGTATTCCGTTCCGAGAGGTATAAAGAGGCAAGAAAAATACAGGCTGTGAGGCATGACAATGTAACTGCAGCTTTAACTTTGTTTCAAATTGGCTGCAGGTGTTCATGGACTTTAGTAGCCACCAACCATCAGGTCGACTGTAAGTTCGTTTGTCACTTTAGTTATATAAAAAAAAGTTTATATTACTAAAATCAATAACAAATTAAGAACTTCTATTTGTTTAAATTGAAATCATATTAAATAAAACGCACCAAAATTCGTTAATTTAAATATAAAAATCATTACCACAATTAAATAAATAAATATGCTCGTACATAGTAAGTAAAATCATAAAATTCCCAAAACATGGTATGTGATATGATATCGAAAGACTGAAACGTGCTCTGATTGTACTCGTGTCTTAAATCTGGCCGCGGTTCCGCGTCCGTTTCCTATCGGAAAATAAGAAATTGCATTTGAAATCTCTCCTTATCTGCGCTCGATATCATCGGACAGTACCTGGCGTATCGCTCAGCGGCTGCTGGAGGAGAAAGGCGATTCCGTCATGTCAATGCGACCGTTTGAAAACGTTCCGCCAGAAACGATGTTATCTAATTTCGAATGTTATTTCGCCTTAAGCAAAGTTATATTTAAATAATGACTTTTTTTTAAACAAAATAAAGAACGAAAAGAATGACGAATACAAATAAATGTGTCATTTGAATCAATATACGATAAGCACTGCTCCTCGGACGATTAAGCATTGATAGTCAATTAAAAGCGATTTGAAGAAGTAGACACAAATCGGTTGCACATTTCTCCACATCGATTACTGGACGTCTTTAAACATTTTAGCATTTTAGCGGTCAGTCAGAGCTGGGCGTTCAAACGCGCCGATGAGCGTGGGCGCGTACAATTTGCATAGCTTCATTAGGCCGGAGTCGCACGGGCGACGCTATCAGCCGAGCGTTATCTACTACTCTGAATTGCGCCTTAGTGTTTTTTTTTGTTTCAACCTTTTAAAAATCAACAGCTGTTAATTAACCGCGTGTGAGGTCCCGCGCCTCGATTATAATTGCGCTGGAATACTGTATAGGTCGCCGTGATGGTTTTTAATGAAGTCAAGTGCGACGCTTGTTAGCGATTATTACGAGTAACACCTCAACGGACGCGTATGGAATTAGTAATAATATATTTTTTTTTATAGAATAATGGTGACAAACGAGCACGCAGTTCACCTGATGGTAAGTGGATGACTCGACTATGATTAAAAATGCAGGTACGTTGTCACCTTTGATGACTAAAATGGAATGCCCCGTTTCCAGTAAAAAGGATCTCCGGTTCTGTACACTCACTATACAAAACACAGCAGCATTAAGCTGCTATTTTATGATAATACTCTATGATAGCGTGGTCCTATCCCGGTCTAACAGAGTTATTTGTAATACAACCATTATATAGCTGCAGCAAGGCTCTACTACGTAAAAATCACAAAGTATAATCAATTGAACGAGTAGTAAGCGATTATATTAGGTCCTTACATATGTAATTAGTGTTTTGTCTTACTGACCACTTTGATCTGAAATATCTCCTCTTTGGTTAAGAATTCCAAATTCAAATTTATAAATTCATTTAGCTGGTACATTTGAGTTTTGAAAACAGTGATTCATTTGTTTCTTCCTCATTATTTTTTTCTTCGGCTTCGCTTATTATTACACGATGGAAAACATGAAATATCGGTATATTTATGATTACGAGTTCTACCGTGGCATCAGTGCTGCAGAAACAGCTCGAAGGATTAATGATGTGTACGGCGCTGGTGTCGCAAAAGAAAGCACGGTAAGTTTTTGGTTTCAACGTTTTCGTTATGGAAATTTCGACCTTCAGAACCAACCCCGTGGACGGCCGGAGACCAAAGTGGAAAATGAAGAATTAAAGGTTATTGTGGAAGCAGATCCATCACAAAGCACTTCAGAGATAGCTGCAGGCTTCGGGGTAAGTGATAAAACTGTATTAATCCACTTGTAGCAAATCGGGAAATTAAAAAAACTTGAACGATGGGTACCTCATGAATTGAGTAAATCGAACTTGCAAACACGCGTCGACTGCTGTGTTACTTTACTCAACCGACACAATAATAAAGGGATTTTAAATCGAATCATAACTTGTGATGAAAAGTGGATCCTGTACGATAATCGGAAGATAATAGATATGGCTGAACCCTGGAGACCAAGCCAAATCCTGCCTTAAATGAAAATTAACTCAGAAAAAGTTACTTGTGAGTGTTTGGTGGACTAGCGCCGCTGTCATTCGCTACAGCTTTCTAACATCTAGCCAAACGATTACAGCAGATATCGACAACGACAACGCAAGACCACACACTGCACATCAAACAACCACTAAGTTAGATGAGCTACAATTGGAATGTCTGCGACATCCACCGTACTTCTCGGACCTTGCTCCAACAGATTACCATTTTTTCCAGAATTTGGAGAAACTTCTTATAAGGAAAAAAATTCAACTCCTATGCGGCAGTCCAAACCGCCTTCAAAGAGTTTATTGATTCTCGCCCCCATGGTTTTTATAGTAAAGGGATCAATGAAGTACGTATGAGATGGCAAAAGTGCATAGATAACAACGGTGCATACTTTGATTAATTAAATATACATTACAAAAAAAAATTGACTTTATATTCCTCCTAATACACCTAATATAATAAATAAGCGGGTTTAACGAATTCACCGCAATTTATAATAAGTACATTAGTTACTATTGTATTTAAACCTAAGCAATTGAGATACTTTTAGTAGCAAGCGGGATAGGTACAGTAACGTTTTTTTTTTAAATTACTATTAACCATTTCACTGTCCCATGAATCATTTACGTACATTTCGGTTCTTTAAATATTGTGCTTTTTCGCGGACACAGAAACTGTTAAGTTGTTCATAAAAAAATGCTGCTGCCTGTCTCCTGTTTCCGTTGTATTTTTTGTATAGGATAGGGTGACAAACGAGCACACAGTCCACCTGATGGCAAGTGGTTGCTGATCTGATCTGATGACCCAAAAACATCTACATCTATCCTCAATAAAGAATCAAAATGCAGATGCGTTGTCACCCGTGAGGACTAAGATGGAATGCCTCTTTTCCAGTAAAAAGGGTCTCTGAATCTCTACACTCACCATACGAAACACAGCAGTGTTAAACTGCTATTTTACGCTGGTATTCTGTGAGAGCGTGGTCATTCCTCGTTCGCGCCGACCCATTCGTGCTACAACTATACTACTAATATAGCTGCAGCATGACTCTACCACGTATAAACGTCTCTTCTGTGATGATATGGGATAGTGGATTCGCCTACGCTGCCACTACATAGCAGTCAGAATACCCCATTGTATGGCACGGTCTTCTTCTTTGTATATTTAAAAATATTAAAAATCTAATTTAACTTAAAACGAAAAATCCACCAAGTTTTAAGAAACTACTAAAAGCAGCAAACTCAAGTATTATGATTAATAAATGTGAGGCTAATTACCTAAATAAACTTATTACAACTTCAAAAATTTAAGTTTACGTTGAACCGAGCGTGGAAATAATTTAGGTGTGTATTGGCAATATTATCGACTTACTGTCAGGTGCAGTGTGTAGTCATGTTATCCATATTCCTATGAAAAAAATTAGTATCAATCCAGAAATCCACTGTAAATATTGTATAGACCAGAGTCGACAAAGTATTTTTTTTTTTAAAGAAACATTTAAAACTTGCTTGGAAACAGAGACATCTTCGTGTTCATTATTCCGTGGTTGCTTTTGTTTTACCGTGGTAAAAAGTAATGATAATTCTATACATAAAACTAAACTGTTGTCCGTTAGTCTCGCTAAAACTCAAAACTGGCTCGAAGGATTCTAATGAAATTTTTGTGTGTTTGAATTATACCCTGGACGGCTTAGATTCAAATTGGAACCGGTAGGTTGAGCTGTTGTCGATATCCAGAAATCACCCGTGCGAAGCCTGGGCGGATCGCTAGTTATAACTATTAAAATTATAAATCGTATAATTTTAATAATAGATGAACACAGAATTTACTGTAGGTATAGTGCAAAAACATTATAATAATACACAGACGGAAGGATGGAGAGAAACTCAGACAGCCGAGTGTAACTTTAAGAGTCCCAATTTATCGTAGCCTAAAAACGAGTAATAAAAAGTGAAGAAATTCAGTAATTATCTATTTCATTTTTCATATAAATTTCACAGAATACTAGTGAGTGCAGAGAACCGGAGACCCTTTTCTACTAGCAACAAGGCATTTCATCTTAGTCCTCAAGGGTACACATGCATATGCATTTTGATTCTTAATCGAGGATAAACGTAGATATCTATAGGTCACAGCATCCAATTATCATCAGGTGGACTGTGTGCTCGTTTGTCACCCTTATTCTATTTAAAAAAAATCGGATTATAACTTGGAGACGATATGATTATTCCCGTCTTCCTTCAATTGTGTGCAATATCCCCTTCACCACTGATCCCTTCACCATTACTCCTAACACATTTTATTTTATTTAGCTGATCTTAGCTAATTTTTAACATATTTTTGTAAAAAATCGACACATTTAGCAAATTAAAATACCTGAAACCGCAATATGGCGAACCAGTGTCAAACATATCTAAGAGACGTCGCCGATTGTCGCTTGACGTGACGTCAAATCAATTCGACGTCACTGCACTACGATATTAGATATGCATCTCAGCGTGAACAAAGATCCACTTTCTATATCTGCAACTTATCCGTGTCAAACGCTTGTGGTTAACAAATGCCAATCATATTATTTGTTAACTGTGCTGGCTCTGAATTGTAATTATTATAATTAAACCTTCTTATTTAAAAAAAAATAGATCTAAATTCAGAACTCGTAAGACAAGGGATTAAAATAATTAAAAATTTTGTACAACTGACTTCAATATAAACTATTAATAATAACTCAAAACTATTGGTCAGACCTAGATCAAATTTATATGGGGCCACATGTGAAGCACCAGCTTTCAAATAAAAAAAAATCATTGAAATCGGTTCACTCAGAATAAAGTTATGACACACATAAAAAACATACAGTCGAATTGAGTACCTCCTCCTGTTTGAAGTCGGTAGAAAAGGGTCCGAGTACGATTTTGTCTGTTCTTACTATTTGTTATACATTCTTATATCTTATATTGGACTTTACTATGGAAATCAGTTTATTTATTGTGTTATTATAATATATTTAGGTATGTAATTATACATTTATAAACTTCACTGCTGGCCGGATGAGGAAGCTCAAGGTCGCTCAGCGAGCTATGGAGAGGGCTATGCTCGAAGTTTCTCTGCGCGATAAACTTAGAAATGAGGTTATCCGCAGTAGAACCAGAGTGAATGACATAGCCCAACGGATTAGTAAGCTGAAGTGGCAATGTGCCGGCCATATAGCTCGAAGAACCGACAGCCGATGGGGAAAAAAGGTTCTCGAGTGGCGGCCTCGTACCGGCGGACGAAGTGTAGGGCGTCCCCCCACTAGATGGAGTGACGACCTGGTAAGAGATGCAGGAACTCGATGGATGCAGGTGGCTCAGGACCGTGCTTTGTGGCATTCTTGGGTTAGGTCTATGTCCAGCAGTGGACTTGTGAAGAGCTGTATTGATGATGAAGATGATGAAATTTATAAATACGCTTTTAAGAGTTGAAAGAGTATTTTAGGTTTTAATAGGTTGTAGGACTTCTTTTCTGTCTAGGAGCCCGGCCGGGTAGACGCCACCCTCTTACCTATTTCTACCGCTAAATAGCAGTGCTTGACCGCAGTGTTCCCGTCTGAAGGGTAGAGAGAGCCAGTAATTACAGGCTGCAAGTTATTCCACCTTAGTCCTCAGAGGTGACAACGCATTTGTAACTCTCTTTGTTTTTCATACGAACTGTAGTTTGTCACTTTAAGATATTAATATAAGATATATATTAAAATATTTTAAGTGTTGAAATCAAACATTACTGTAGTCGTGATATGCATTAGAATATAGCGTAATGACGTCATCGTTTTTATAGAGTTATTTCAAAAATATATTTTAAAAATATTTTTTATTTAAATTTAATTATGTATTTTATAGGTTTAACAACTAATGGTAGGTGGTGTCAACTAGCCTATTAATCAAGTGCTTATGATGCAATTTTGCGTCGAATATAATTTGATTTGGAGTTGATATCATCACTTACATTCGAAACGAAAAGTTCACTCACACACAGGCGTCATTTACGAAATCCGTACAACCGAATTCTAAGGGCCTCAAAATACAGAGATCTCATGTTGAAATTGGTACTTTTGAAAATCAAATTCATAACGAACTAATTAAAAAGTGAATATATGAGTGAATAATCGATTATCCTTCATATTTACTGAAAAATTACCTCTAGTAAAAACTGCACTAGCGAAATCATTTTCAAAGATCATCAGTCAAAGTTGAGGCAAGTAGGATAATTATAGCAAGTCTTTCAAACCGGACTTACTCTTTAGGCTAGTGATGGTGATATAACCCAATAACGCGATTAAGTAATCACACCTGATACTTAATAATATTAATTTAATTATTTATTTATTACTTGAGACATCTATCATTACAGATCGAAACCCATGCGATAGAGTTTTCTCATTCATTCTGAACTAAGTCTTACTTATATTGAAATTTACGTAGCTAATCAAACTAAAAAAAAATTATATAAACTTTAAAGATATAAATTAAAGATACAAAAACTCTTCGCACTCTTAAGATAACAACAGCCCAACAGTAACATACAATGTATAATATGACCTTTGCTAATTCTTTATGTTTGCTAATTTGTTTAGAAAAGTTGGCTATTTTTAAACATGGGAATGATGGTGATGGTGTATCTAAGCATGACGACTTACGTGTGCTAATGTACAATTATATTGTTAAATTTTACATATACGAGTAATTTCTTATGACAAATTTCCATTAATACGTGAGACATTATTATAAAGTGTGCAGCCGTCCTAGCACGAAGCTGCAATAGTCATAATTAGAGAAATAATCTATCGGTACATTTTATTTTGTCAATTTAGTCGTACTTCAAGTAACCATTCCCTTCCTTTTAAGAATGAAATAAGACTAATTTGTAGTCGTGAAATATAGAATGTGAAACTTTTTTTATAAAATATTAAATTATTCATATATTACACAATTGTTACTAATATTTTATATACCATTTGGAAACACTCATTAGTACAACTCCTATTCCAAATTCAAAAAGTCCCGCTGGGTTTCTTGCTGGTTCTTCCCAGGACAGAGGTTTTTTTTCGAACCAGTGGTAATCATACAAAAGAGTGACTTTCAATAAGTATTATTTATAATCTATATTGAATAAAAAAGTTTCTGTTTCTGTTTCTGTTTCAAAAAAAATTTATTCCAACACTGTGAAACTAAAATGAAAACCGAATTCAAAAAAAATATCATATCTTTAAGTATGAGTAGATCCTCAATTTAAAAAAATACACACATTTAACAGCACTATACAATTTTATCCTATTTTTGTAGTAACAACAGGTGTTTTTAACACAACAGAAGTTACTTATCCATCCATCCTTCCATCCATTACAGCCTATAAAACCCACTGCTGAACAAAGGTCTCTCCCATAGATTGCCTCATAGGCGGGATTTTGTCATAGTTGCTACGTTTGAGAGGCGGGTTAGCAATCGCTGTTTTTATTACTTTTGGAATGGAATCAGGAAGATACTGCTACTCATCACCTGTTTGAGTATCCCACCGTCGCCTCTTACCACATCCACAAGTTTACACAAGTTATTTATACAACATACAGAATAGAAAGAAATAATAGTCAATAAATGTACTAACTACTGACTCGTAATTCCAACCTAATATGCCTCTACACTAACAATAGTGAACGACATAAAACAATCAAAATGACAGCCAGTGATACGTATTCAATATTCATTGAATCGTGTCGATCACCGTTGCATGCTCGACGATTCCTAATTACAACACAAAATTTTAAATTGAAATTGTTCGAAAACTGCTACTGATTATTTGTAATGAACTCAATTCCCTTAGCAGATAGTTTGTGATAAGAAATGTTCCATTGGAGAATATTATTTCTTACAATTTTAGAGTCGTTTTTTTGTTTAATGTTTAATTGTTGTAACACGAACCAATATAATGTAGGATGGCACACATTGTGAGTGTAGAGAATTTAGAACTTACTTTAACAGTCGTGGAGTAATTATGTGAAGCCAGCGTAAAAGAATCACCCCATTTCATCCTATGGATTTCAAAAGAGAAGAGTAGAAACAGCGTAAAAGAACCCATCACGCCATTTCGCCTCATGGATTTTAAAAGTGACGACTTTGAAATGTCAGTAAGATCCCGTGGCCATAACTAGTCAGTATAGCCACTTACGTCAACAGTATAAGCAAACCGGCGACGTTGGGGAGCAACGTGAAAGATGCAAGGCAACGTATCAGAAGCGGCCCACCTCCGACTTAGCGAATTGAAACAACTGTCAGGCTTGAACTGTTTACGATGATTGATTATAGAGAACCCTATTTAATTCAAGTAAAATCCAGTTTAATGACATAAAAATCCCAATAATTTAAATTGAACAACATGTTTCTTCAAAAATAACAAAAATGTTGAAAATAAAATTAAATTAGAAAGAGATAAGAGTTTTAATATTTAATGTAACTAGCTCGCCAAGCAGACTTTGTTCTGCCCATACCGACGACCCTCTGCCCTATTAAAAAATCCTTAAATTCGTAATAAGAAATTTTGAAGGTCATTTATCGGGATAAAAACTATCCTATCTCTCAAGTTGGACTAAAATGCACATAGTGTGCAAAATTTCATTGAAATCAGTTCAGTAGTTTAGGAGTACACGGCGGACAAACAACGTGACACGTAATTTTTATATAAAAAGATTTACAAAAGTTTTCCGCCTTGTTTAAAGAAATAATTTTTCAGGTGCATGTATTTTCAGGCGGCTCTAGTGCTTCCGACAATTTTAATTTATCCTTATTAATGTCCGTCGTTATAATTTAAAATAAAATTATACTTATTTCTAGGTTTCGAAGCTCACATCGCTATCATGAAAATAATTTCGACATGGTAGCGCTACACTGCAGCTATATTGGTTTTCTGTGTGTGCAGAACGAATGTGTCATCTCGAGCGGTTAAGAATACCGCTTTTTCAAATTTCTAGCGTAAGTAAATAGCTTACTTAATTCTGCTATGTTTCGTGTGGTTAGTGACCAGAAACGGGTACACATTTTAATGGTAACGATATATTTCATCTCAGTTCTGGGGTAACATTGCATTAACATATGGTCCTTAATTGAGAATAGATAGAGGTAGATGTTATGAACCACCGCTATCGTGTAGCGGCGGTGTAAAAATATTCACATTATAACAGAGGGAAACAAATAAAAAGATGGGGAGCAGCGTTTTTTTTTTTAAAAACGACTAAAAAAACTGCGACTGTCAAACCGCTTGACAAAGCAAGCTTGAGATCAATGGGGGAGGCCTATGTTCAGCAGTGGACTTAAATAGCCTGTGAAGTGTGTATTCGTTTGTTACCCTTACTTGTATAAAAAGTGTCAAAAGAAATACACGTAAAGTTTACCGAAGCAAAAGTTTATTTTAAGATTCAATCACACTTGACAACACCAACACAATATCCAAGACACTAAGAGGTGTCGACCGGTCAATAAGTGAAGTGATCTCTGTGGTACGTATTTAGTTGGGCACATTTAGTAAAGCGGTCATTGGTTCAAATATAAATAACAAAGTTCCAAATCAATAACTCTAAGTCTGGAGTATTGATGAAATCAACTGCATATTAATCACGAACAGCAAACAGATTGATGAGTTATTTTTGCGGTGGACGATGCGGCGGAATTAGATTTCGCGGACGGGAACATTTTGCTAACAGTGTCTAGTCAAATTTTAAACATTCATTGAATCATTCATTACAGCCTGTAAAAGTTCACTGATGTCTAGTTCTCTGCTATGAAAATCATCTCATAGATTGTTGCCACGATAAGCTGGTGGATTGGGTGCAGTTTTTTTCGCAGATTTTAAGTTTTCAGGGTGATCTTGGGGCTATCCCGCTTCTGCAGTGCCTCTGATATGTTTGCGGAGCCGCGCACTGCCTGCTTTCATGGGACCATCCGTAAGCGGTGTGTTTACTGGTGCGCAGAGTGCGGGCCAGCTCCAATATTATCCTGAAAATAATAGGTGACAGATTGGACTGCCCTCTCTTCCAGCATTGCTGCGACATGCATGTCCCAGTAACTGTGGGAGCGACAAGGTACTATTAATAATAATGTGTAATTGTTATTTATTGTATTTTGATTCTAATGTATTTTAATTGTGTTTCAATGTATTTTAATTGTATTTTAATATATTTTAATGACATATTCTTATTTTTGTTATCAATCAATGTATTTCAATGATATGAATTTTATGTTATCTGAAATAAATTAATTTGAATTGAGTTTGAATAAGTTATTATCTAGAACACACTTCTGCACTGCTTCTATTTTAGTTGCCCTATGTTGCTTCTAACGACACCCACGGGATTATATGTGGTAGTGGATTTTCTTAGGCCGTTACTGCACGTTTATTAAGCATTTTATTCATTGCAACCTAACAATTCACTGCTGAATATAGACCTCCCCATGGATTCTCTTATAAGCGGGTTGATAACCATAGTTTTTTTTTATTATCTGGTTGTTATCGAATGACGCTGCTGGCCATCTGCTGTTTTGTTTCCAAATGTTGCTTCTTTGTAATACATTCACTACACTTCGAATTTTAAACGTACTTATTCCAAATTTACCAGTATATTTAAGGAAAGCAAATTTTTAGATAGCTAATTATATAGTAGGTTCTAAACCACACATTAGATATCTATTAACTAAATTTTCATTGTTTTTTTACCATAAAATCTCGTTTTTTGCCAAATCATCTGCTGAGCGTGAATATTAAATCAAACCTCTTCCCAACGGGAAAAGCCAACTACTAGCAATAGTAGTATGCTAAATACACAGATTAATAAGTCAAATTTTTCCGTCTTAAGAATTTCCCACTTAAGAAATAATTGTACAGGTGGTGAACGTCCAATGTACCTCATAAAAAAATACATAAATACTCTATAGTAAACATGCCAGGCTCTCGTTTCTAAAAGGGTTATTTATATATATAAGCCTTAGAATCCACTATTTAAAGTTAGTTTTTCCAGTGCAAAGTATTTTTGTTTTAATAATCAACACGCATGGCAGACGTGTTGGTGTTGCAGGTGTTTGTAGTTTGATGATAAACAATGAAAATTCAGTTGATATCTGATACGCGTTTCGCACGTACTATATAACCAATAAGAAAATTCTATCCAAGACAATTTTAGATAACGAAATTTATTACAAACGTTCCACAAGTAAACCGCGTTACACGTAAACGTCTAGAGCATTTGTTTCCAGAGGAACACAAAAACAATGGCATTTGACATAAACCAGGAAATAGCAAGATGCTAATTCGCGATCGTAAATCAGCGAAGATTTAGTGTCGCATCAAAAGGGAGCCACATAAAGCTCACGACACGGTTGCGACACGAGCACGAACTTTACGATTACCCAGAACCGAGTGACGGACGAAACACTGTCGCATAAATCAATTTAAACTCCTCTGCAAAGACAATTGGTGCTACTATTACTCATTTTCAATTGTTGCGCGGTCAACCGATTTTCACATCTATCAAAGGAGTGGCTTAGACTCATTTTGAATGTTCGCGAAAAGGCTGTTTCGTCGAAGATGCAGAAGTTGAGCGTACGCATGAATCAAAAGTGACGTCGTTTCGCGAGGCAAGACTTTGAAATAATGTCTAATACGGTACTGAGCATGTAATTGTTGACTTTTATACAGGTCGTTTAATATAGTCGCTAAATGCGCAATGGCCGTGGTATTCGCGTGCACTTGTAGCCGATTGCATCTAATGTGTTAAGCATCTATTGGTTTTTAATTACAATGCGAACACTCTGCATTGATTATAACCAATATTTACTAGTTGTATCGAGCTTTTTTGAATACTTACTTCTAATTTGCTATTAATTGTTTTTTTTTTTTTTAAGAAATTGAGGTGTTAACACAGTCCTGTTAAACCTGCGAGTACGAAACAAGATCAAGCGAGTGTCCGAGTCCGGCAATTGTTCCAAACCATTTGCTTTTTAGGATAAATTATGACGGACTAGATGATAAAATCTACAAAACAGGAGATTGTCTAATTATAAACTTTCTGATTCGTTAGAAATCTCTGTATACATGGACTCCGAGACGGTGATCTTTGAATAAATTTTATAGGTACAATTTTTTTTTCCGAAATACCGAGGGCTTAGCCTATTGTTATTTATTAGCAAAAACACTTTCAAGAAACACTTCTAGTTCTGAAATAATTTTAGTCATGTGTGTGTGTAATTACAAAATGAGTAAAAAATATTTTAAAATTTGCGCACTAGAAAAAACGATATTAAAGCCCCAATTAGGGTTAATGTACGAAATCGTTGTGTTTTTGGCGCGCACTTTACAGCCTATCAAAGCCATCAAAGACTGCTGAACATAAGCCTCCCCCCACATAGATAATAACCCACGGGGGAATCCTAAACAACAAAAAAAAAAGCTGAGCGGTCATCAAGAGTTATGGAAATATTAGACGGACTATTGGTCCAATGCGTGTTTGGCCGACAACATGTCGTCGAATTATTTCACTTCCTCGGATACGCATGTTTCCTCACGATGTTTTACTCCACCGCTAAGCACGTGGTAAATAAATAGTAAAATTGACAATGTTTTGTACTGTACTGGTTCAATGCGTGCTGACCGACAACGTGTCTTCCAATTATTTTAATTCCTTACGAAGTTTTCCCTCAACGTCGAGCACGTGGTAAATCAACACTTAAATGTTTCAACTTTATTATCATATGGTTGCAAATGAAAATCAGGGTTAGTATGACACATCTTAGCATAATATGCTGACTAGCAGTCCTATTTTGACCATTTCACATAAAACAAGTTTTTAATGATCATGCAGTGCATGACCGTGTAGTGGCGGTGAAAGAATATCCCAATACCCTACATCGTAAGAGGCGATGGAAGGAATTAGAAACGGGTGACTCAAAATAATAAAAAAGTGCGTTTGACAACGTAGCCAAAGCACCAACACTGGCCAAGCGTGTCAACTATGCCAAAATCCCCCTATGGTAGAGGCCTATGTTCAGCAGTAGACTTTTATAGGCTGTAATTATAAGTTTTTAAGGTTGGCTATTCGCTTTTCTTGAATGTAGTTTGTTTTAAATACGTTTTATTTTTCCTTGTGTTTATTTAAGTCTAGTTATAAGCTTACCTATACAATGTTTTAATTCAAATTCAAACTCATTTCAAATTCATTTATTTATTTGTGAATACAGTGAGTTAGGTGTTAGTAAAATTTACAGTAGTTATCGTATATTCTAGCACAGTGTGGTGCAAAAATATATTTATTTACGTTATATTCAATAAAAGCAAAATGGAATTTAAAATATATTGCACATTATAAAAATACAATAATCCTGTGTGTAGGTGGTATCAAATATTGACAAAATGCTGGATATTATAGGTGAAAAGAATCGTGCAATGATACCCATGACAAATAACACATTTCGTAATGGCGCCTTTGAATAAAAAAAAAGTGAAGTAAATAAAAATGTCATCTTTTCAAATTATTATTACTATTATTAAATACACGAGTCAACATTATATACTGCATCTTAGGCTAATGTCACGTAAAAAAAACTATATAAATAAAAAAAAGAAAATTAAAAATTTTGTTGACATCGGATAATCATAATAGGTCAAATGTACATGTGGTATGTCAAATCAAATACAATTATTATAATATTACTAGCTGGCCAGGCAGACGTTGTTCTGCCCTTTTCAACGACCCTTCAAATAAAAAAATGCTTAAATTCGTAATAAAAAAATATTGAGTGTCACTTATCAGGATAAAAACTATCCTAACTCTCAAGTTGGACCAAACTGCACAGAGTTTGCAAAATTTCATTGAAATCAGTTCAGTAATTTAGTAGTTCATCGCGGACAAACAACGTGACACGTAATTTTTATATTATATAAAGATGTATATTGTCGTGTAGTGGCGGTTAAGAATATCCACTACCCCATATCTTCCCGTGGGTGTCGTAAAAGGCGACAAAGGGAAACAGGCAGGAGATGGTTAGCAGCATCTTCCTGATAACAGCAAAATAAGAATAAAAAAACTGCGGTTGCCAACCCGCTCGCCAAGCGTGGCAACTATGGCAACCATGAGCAATGACAATAATAAACGGCCCCCAGTCCCCGGCGGCCCCGCTATTCCTGGCTACGGTGGCGACCATGGTAACGGCGGGGCAGGGGGTGCTAAGAATCTCCGGTGGAATTTCGGATGCCACCTAAGATGATTCAACCTGGCAACATACAACGCACGCACCCTGAGGACTGACGAGAAGATCGTGGAGCTGGAAGAAGAGATAGACAAGTTACGCTGGCATATTATAGGATTATCCGAAGTCCGAAGAGAGGGGGAGGACACGGTGATCGGCAAACGGCAACTTGCTCTATCACCGGGAGGGCGACCATCTGTCCCAAGGATGTATCGGATTTATCGTCCACGAGTCTCTCGTTAACAACGTTGTAAAGTTTGAGAGTGTGTCGACGAGGGTTGCGTACCTTATACTCAGAATCACCAAACGGTATTCGCTGAAGGTCATACAGGTTTACGCACCAACCTCGGCACACCTAGATGAGGAGGTGGAGGAAATGTATGAGGATATCTCTAGAGCCATGCATTCCTCCAAAACCCAATATACGGTGTTAATGAGAGACTTCAATGCAAAACTAGGCACAAGAGAAAACGGAGAGCTGAAAGTAGGGAAATTTGGAACAAGGCAACGGAACCCAAGGGGCCAGCATCTGGCCGACTTCATGGAGAAAGAGGGACTCTTTATGATGAACTCTTTATTCCAGAAGCGGCCCCACAGGAAGTGGACCTAGTCGAGCCTCAACGGTT
Organism: Parnassius mnemosyne; assembly: GCA_963668995.1. Classification (NCBI taxonomy): domain Eukaryota; kingdom Metazoa; phylum Arthropoda; class Insecta; order Lepidoptera; family Papilionidae; genus Parnassius; species Parnassius mnemosyne. Next base: position 5,243,938 of record CAVLGL010000035.1, on the reverse strand, counting down.
TTACAAAAAATGAGATTGACTTCATTATAACGACCAGACGACAACTGTTCAGTGATGTCTCCGTGATCGCGAGGGTGAAAACTGGTAGCGATCACCGAATGGTTAGAGGCACACTGAACCTAAACGTTAAGTTGGAGAGGTCTCGTCGAATGAAGTCAACGCTCCGTCCCCCTCGTGCTCTGTTCCAGAGTCCCGAAACCTTTCAGCTCGAGTTACAAAACCGTTTTCAGTGCCAAGAAGACTGCAATGAAGTGGACGATATGAATGACAAGCTCGTGGAAACTGTCTATGCGGTCGGAGCTAAGTTCTGCAAGACCCGCCGCAGAAGAACACAAAAACTCTCCGATCACACTCTCAATCTTATAGCTGTTAGACGCGGGATGAAGCTACATTCTTAAACAGATTTGACAGCATACAGGCAACTGATAAGACAGGGCTCCAAATGCATGCGGCGGGACTTACGCAACTTCAATACAGCTTGTATTGAAGAAGCGATCGAGCGGAACCAAGGCTCCAAAGTCTTTGCCAGAGATCTGTCTGCCAGAAAGAGCCAACTGTCAAAGCTGAAGACCGAGTGTGGCAGCATCGTTTCCGGGACACCTGAGATTTTGAGGGAGATTGAGAGGTTCTATGGGCAGCTCTACACGTAATCGTTGGAGCCACACGCAAGTGTGAGTAACGATCCAAGAGCGAGTCTTATCCGACACTATTCCGAAGATATCCTGGACGTCAGTCTGAGCGAGATTAGAATGGCTCTCCAGCACCTTAAAAATGGCAAGGCCCCAGGTGAGAATGGAATTACAGCGGCTGAAAGCGGGTGGAAGACCGGTACTTGAAGTCCTTCAGAAGCTCTTTAATTCCGCCCTCCATGGTCCAGAGCAGAAATGCGGTGGTCTTGTTCTTCAAGAAAGGTGACAATGCTCTCTTGAAGAACTACATACCGATTTCCCTTCTGAGCCGCGTCGTCGTGCTGTTTTCGAGAGTCATTACGAATCGTCTCGCGCGCAGACTTGACGAATTCCAGCCTGCCGAACAAGCTGGTTTCCGAAAGGGCTTTAACACCATAGACCACATACATACCCTTCGGCAAATTGTACAGAAGTCCAAAGAGTACAATTTGCCACTATGTCTGGCGTATGTGGACTATGAGAAAGCCTTTGATTCCGTCGAAATTTGGGCGGTACTGCAGTCCCTTCAGCGGTACCAAGTTGACTGTCGGTATATCGAAGTGCTGAAGTGCTTGTACAGTGGGGCTACGATGGCTATCCGAGTACAGAACCAGAGTACGAAACCTATCCAATTGCAGAGAGGTGTAAGACAGGGTGATGTTATATCCCCGAAACTCTTCACAGATGCATTGGAAGACGTTTTCAAGCTTCTGGACTGGAAAGGATACGGTATTAACATCAATAGCAAGTACATCACTCACCTTCGATTTGCCGACGATATAGTCCTTATGGCAGAATCGCTGGAGGACCTAAGCACCATACCCAATGACCTCAATAGTGTCTTCCAGCGAATAGGTCTTAGGATGAACATGGACAAAACAAAGATCATGTTTAATGTCCATGTCACACCTATGCCGGTAGTTATTGGGAGCACTTAGCTCGAAGATGTTGACGAGTATGTTTACCTGGGACAAATAGTTCAACTTGGTAAGTCCAACTTCGACCGAGAGGTCAATCGACGGATTCAACTCGGCTGGGCAGCGTTCGGGAAACTACGACACATGTTCTCGTCAGACATACCTCAAAACCTTAAAACGAAATTGTACAGCCTGTGATGACTTACGGATCTGAGACGTGGTCCTTCACTGCTGGCCGTATGAGGAAGCTCAAAGTCGCTCGACCAAAGAACCGACAACCGATGGGAAAGGAAGGTTCTTGAGTGGCAGCCTCGTATCGGTAGGCGAAGTGTACGGCGACCCCCCACGAGATGGAGTGACGACCTGGTAGAACATGCAGGAAGTCGATGGATGCAGGTGGCTCAGGACCGTGCTTTGTGGCATAACTTGGGGGAGGCCTATGTTCAGCAGTAGACTTATGAAAGGCTAATAATGATGATGATGATGATGATAAAGATTTATATAACTATATATCAAAACAATTATTTCATTAATGGTTTCTTATATTTACGCGAATACTACACATTTAAATAAAACTAGTTTTTTACGCGATAAAATCCGTACGATAATCTTTAATAGAATTTTTTTTATAGTATTAGGGTGACAAACGAGCACACAGTCCACCTGATGGTAAGTGGTTGCTGTGGCCCATAGACAATCTACATCTATCTTCGATTAAGAATCAAAATGCAGATGCGTTGTCACCCATGACGACTAAGATGGATTTATTAATTAAGAATGTTTTTAATGATTTTTTGAAGCTTTGTATATTATTATTTTTTTTATATCATTAGGTACTTTATTATAGATTAGTATGGATAGGCAAAATATACTTTTCTGCATATTTCCTGACTTTGATTGTTGAACTTGTAATCTCAGAGGATACCTTCTATTATATCAATTTTCAAACAATGATAGATGTCTATGGACAAACACACTCGTTTCATAGATAAAAAGACAAGGAAAAGTCAGAATTTGCAGCTCATTAAAGTGTGGTTTACAGCCGTCTGTCCACTGTAGATTTTTGATTGCTCGATTGCACCCTTTTTGAGCTTTGAATACTTTTTCCCGATCCACTGAGTTTCCCCAAAACATTACACCATACCTAAGTGTTTACTCAACGTATCCAAAATATGCTATACAAAGTGTTTGCGTATTTGCATTTTTATTTAACTTCTAAAAAGTGTATGAAAATTTATATAATTTACTGCAAACACTATCGACCTGTGTCTTCCAGTTCAGTTGGTTATCAATGATAATTCCTAAAAATTTAGTTTCTATCGTTTCATAGATTGGTGAACCTTTATAATTAATAATAGAAGTTGATAATCTGTCTAGTTGCCAGTTAAATTTCATAATTTTAGTATACTTTAGTTATTAAGTTGCCAGTCCCAATTTGTTAAGTAATGGCCAATTAAATATCTCTTTCTTTCTCTATTTCTAAATTAGCGGCGGGTATCGAATCAGGATTACCAGATACTGTGAAATTTACGGCCAGCGCTGAGCTGGCTAGAGACTACCACATGATTATTAATCATGTATTGGTGTAGAAACTGAGAACTGAAACAAGAGTGCAGTGAGGCGGAGCGTTCGGTGTACTGGGTGGCAGCCTTAGCCATAGTGGCAGTGCGGATGACGCGTCGAACAGGCACACATCCTGCTAAACGTGGACCACTTAAGCGTTCTATTATCATCACCATCATCATCATCACAGACCTTATCCTTAGAGTATTAAAATTATCATCCTTTTGATCATCATTAAGGTACTTCACAAGTCTCCTATTGAACATAGGTCTCCCTAAATAATGACATAGAATAACCAATGTAACCCCAAAGGAGTAAGCTGAAATAGTAATAGGCCTGTCATATAGCTCGAAGAATTGATAACCAAATGTGAAGAAAGGCTAGGAAAAGGCTCTAGTGGATTCTAGTAGTGGTTATTGAATTGTAGGGCGGCCACCCATTAGATAGAGTGACGACATTATAAGGTATGTAGAATATTAACATACCTATTAACAATTTAAAACGGTTTGTAAAGCGTCCTAAATTTGATGTCAAGACACAACTGTTTAATTTTTCAACTAGCCGTAGCGTAATCTTAGTCTGGAGACATTAGACAATGTCAGCGGCCGCTTACAAGAGCAGCCACCGTTTGAGGGACAAACGATCTCAATTATTCAGAGCTGCACAACGCCCGTTGCGTTGTCCCAGGACACGTCACTGGATGCTATTATAGAATTAGATCGTACTAGCGCCTAGTCATTTATGTCCGGCATCTTAAGTGACGGACATTGTGTTGTAGTATTTAGTAGGCATAGTGCGTTGAATTATATCAATGGTGACGAGCTACGACTATATGAAACGTCATAGATATAAATTTACTTATACAAATTACGAAAATATGGAATATAAATATACCAAGTAGGAATAAATGAGTTTTAGTGGAGATCATCTAAATTTAAACTGCACACGCCTCCCTTATATTTTTGGTACATCTGCGCGTCCTTTCTATAATCTATAGGTAGATTTATTTTTACTGTATTTTTTCGTCTTCGACATACATCCTAACATAACAATTTTTTTTACTTTAGTTGAGTGAAGTGAATCACGAGTTTTTTATGGAATAACGTTGACAAATGAGCCACTCATTCCACCTGATGCTAATTGAATGCTGTTGAACCAAAACGCAGATACGTTGTCACCCCTGAGGACTGAGTTGGAATGCCTCGTTTCCAGTAATAAGGGACCGGAGTGTATACAACCGGAGAGGTTGTATACACTCACCATACGAAACAGCAACATTGAGCTGCTATTTTATGCTGGTATTTTGTGAGATTGTGGTCCTTTCCAGTCCGTGGTCGAGCCGACCCATTCATGCTATAACCATAATATAGCTGCAGCATCGCTCTCTACTACTTACGTATTTTTGACCGATTAAAGACTAATCTCCGTTACCGAAAAGAGCAATAATTTATATTTCTCATTTTAGATGTTTTTATCTAATCTACGGGCTTAGTCATTTAGTGGCGGTGTAAGAATATCCACTACCCCATATAGTCCCTTTGCTGTCATAAGAGGCGACAGAAGAAAACAAATCAGGAGATGGGTAACATCGTCTTCCTTATAACAACTGCGGTTGCCAACCCGCCTGCCAAGCGTGTCAACAATCCTCTTATATAAATATCGTAAATATTTGCCTTATGAGGTAAATAATCTATGGAGAGGTCCTATGCAATGATGATATGCTGCAAAGAACACAAGTCATCGAACACCAAAGAAAATTAAAATCAATGTTTTTTTCTTTTGTTATAATTATATCAATAAAATTTATAAATTTACTTCACAAACATTTTGCATGAGTAAGATCGTGTACACTTCCAACATTGACTACCTCTAACTATCAATGCTATATACTCAAAAGCCATCAATTAAACTACAAACCATAGTTTACACTTGTGGACGACTAAGATCACGGGCATTAGGCATGTGACGTTAACACTGTAGTACGTAGCACCAAAATAACCCAGCAGCACATCCGAGATGAGACGTGTGCCATGAATAGTTAAACATACGACTTCGATAGCATAAGGACATCGTTGGTCATAGGCCAATTAGCCGGAGACAAGAGCGGTCGGCAGATGTCTGCATTGACAGAGCTATTAGATACATCGTTCCACTGTGTTAAAGTTGTATTAGGACATGTTGTATTAATGGCCCGAGGGCTAGTGCCGAATTTGGGTAGTTTTAGGCACTCTAAATGTATAACAGTTTTTATACAATATACACGTAGGTAATGAAGAGTTGACTGGGCGTAAGCATTTCTATACTAAAGAATGGTAATGTGTAGTATATTTTAATGTAATTTATGTTACGCAATATCTTCATCAATTGTTAGCCGATTTTGATTTTTTTCCTATCAAAATATTCACAGCCTACGGCTACGTTAAGGATAAGGTTAGTGATGTGTCAGTACTTCTTTTGCATCGATAAAACAAGCGTATTACATTTTTTTTCGCCTACAATGTTTATGTTACGGTGTACCAACTCTACCTCTAGGACATCTCGTTTGACCAGGTAGCGGAGGTAGGTCGATAAAGCCTCGGTTAAACTAACAAGCGGTAATATGGTGCGAGTAGCGGAACAGATTAGTTGTACAAAGTTTGATCTATAATATAAAAATGAATCGCTGAATGTGTTGCTAAGCGCAAATCTCGAGAGCAGCTGAACCGATATCGCTAATTTTTTTTTTAAATATTCCTTGAAGTATGAAGATGGTTCTTACGGAGAGAAAATTTTAAAAATTGCCTGAAAAAGTCTATAAACTACACTTTTCTATATTCCCATCAAAAGTTTCGTAATAATACTTAAAAGTCAATTTGAACTTTAATACCATACCATAAAGTTAGTGGAGGGGTTCCGGGAAGGCAAAACAATTGAGTGACGTTAGTAGACGTTATATCATATAAATATTATATCGTATCGTATCGTATCGTATCGCATCGTATAAATTTTTGTTTTTGATTACTTTAATATTGGCAACAATTCGCTCAAAAAATTAAATTGCATTCTGCAAGCTCTTGCTTCGTCAGGCATTGCAGCAACTTTGCTTGAAGGCGGTCAAACAGCCCATTCAGCTCTAAAATTGCCATTGAATATGCAAAGCAACGAAACTCCAACCTGCAACATTTCCAAGAATTCGGCAATGGCAATGCTTTTGCAGCAATGTAAACTAATAGTGTGGGATGAATCTACGATGGCGCATAAAAACCTTTGGAGGCTTTAGATAAAACCTTAAAAGATCTACGGAACAACCAAAACCAATTTGGTGGTGCAATGATTTTATTATCAGGAGATTTTCACCAAACATTGCCAGTGGTTCCACGTTCAACGCAAGCTAATGAACTGAATGCATGTTTAAAGTCCTCCAATTTGTGGAAACATGTCAAGGTATTATTATTACATTTAAGCAAGAATATGCGTGTCATGTTGCAAAATGATCAATCTGGAGACATATTCTCTAAACAAGTCATTGATATTGGTAATGGCAAATTTCCTATAGATGTGCTGACTGGCTGCATCACCTTTCCTGAGAGTTTTTGTCAGTTAACGCAATCAAAAGCTGAACTCATTCAAAAAGTGTTTCCAAATATTGCTCAAAATTACTTATTCCATGATTGGTTGAGCGAACGAGCTATACTGGATGCCAAAACACTGATGTGATGTAAATGAATTAAATTTCAAAATTCAAGATGACATTCCAGGTGAAATGAGGACATATAAATCAGTTCATACGGCAACTAATGAAGATGATGTCGTGAACTATCCACTGGAATTTTTAAACTCACTTGATTTGCCAGGATTGCCGCCTCACAATCTTCAAATAAAGGTTGGATCTATAGTTATAATGTTGTGGAATATTAACAAATCGTAACTTTGTAACGGCACACGATTAGAACGTAATAGAAGCAATCATATTAACAGGAAAGTATAAAGGAAAAGACGTTTTGATACCCCGCATCCCAATGATTCCGACTGACGTACCTTTCGAGTTTAAACGACTACAGTTTCCAGTACCTACGGCTTGCTTTCGCTATGACTATAAACAAATCCCAGGGGCAGTCATTAAGTGTTTGTGGTATTAATCTAGAAAACACATGTTTCTCGCGTGGTCAATTGTATGTTGCCTGTTCCCGTGTTGGAAAACCATCTGCTCTGTTTGTTTACGCACCAGGTAATCAAACAAAAAATATCGTGTACCATAAAGTACTACAATATAAATGAAACTTAATTTAGAATAAGTAAAAATAAAATGAAATATAATAAGTAGGTATCATAATAAGAAATTAGAAATTGTAATTTTTTTTGTGATTTTTAGTGACTATTAAAAGAATGTTAAGTATTTTATAATTTTTATTTTTTGCTTATCAACTTTCTTTTTTCTTTTTTTATCTTACTAGCTGACCCGGTTACCCGAATAGCAGAATAAGTATTAAAAAAATAAAAAAATTAAAGAATCGACTGTTAGGCGGTACGAAGTTCGCCGGGTCATCTAGTTTTTAATGAATTTAATTGGGTATTTGACACTAGTAAATTGAAATACTTTTTAAAAGTTGTCAAAACAAATATTTCTATTAATGGAAATGTATGAGAATAATATTGTGTAATAAACGTCATAATATTTACGAGAATAATCTATAAACAGTCGGTTTTACAAACAATAATACAAATCTAATCTAAAAAATAATTTCGAAGACGTATCAAGTTCGCCAACATGCATTGGGGCAGGGCGGCGGATATTTCTTTGCTCTAAAACCCTCTCAGAAATGAGAGGAGACCTTTGGCCAGCTGTGGGACGTATGTAGGCTGTAATTATACTTTTACTTTAAACAAATAAATAGGTTTATTTTCATTAAAGTTATAGTGAACTGCACAAAACTACGATAGTTTTACTCTTAGTTTGAGTAAAATGAATAAATAATATTATATATTTTAGTTACATATGCTTTGTAATATGGAATATGAAGTAAACAAATATATGTTTTAAACACTTTATAAATTATAAAATGATTACATTTACATTTCCTTTTACATATGTACTTCCGTAAACGAAGGACAAAATAGTCTATTCAATTTTAGATTTGACATTATAGATTTAATATTCAGGTAACTTGGATGATAATAACCCTGGAAGTGAGATGATTACTACCAAGCTTTTCCTAAAATAATTTACTTAAATAATAGTACGAAACATTATAAAAAAGTCCCGTTAGGTTTCCTGCTGGTTTTATACAGGCTAGCACTGATTTGGAAAATTAAAATATGACGTTTGAAAAGTATTTTGTAATAATGTAAAGCCGAAAAGTATATTCTGTTCTATCCTCTCAATTTCCGCCCTTCCTTTTTAACTATGTTAACCAAAAGCCTGCGCACACGCATCGCTCGTCACTCGACGACAGCGTAGCGTACTGACGACATGCAGTGGAAATATTAATAGAGTTCTAAGAAATCCTAGCAGACCTGGAAATAGCCACACACTTTCCAGCCGTTCTCGTATCGCTTTACAAAACCACATATTTTCGAATCACCATTAGTATGTACAATATTTTTTTTATTTATTTAATAACAACCTTTTTTACATACTTTTTTACATATGTTATTTAAGCGTTGGTTGTTGTTGTTGTTGTGTGTGTGTGTGTGTGTGTGTATGTGTGTGTGTGTGTGTGTGTGTGTGTGTTTGTGTGTATGCGCGTGTGTGCGTGTGTGTTCATGTGTTGGTGTGGGTGTAAGTGTGTAAGTGGGTGAGTGTGTGTTGGAATATAAGTATTGCGAGTGGTAATATATATTAGTTGTATTCTTTACATGATTTACTATTTACTATACTATTTCATTTTTATTGAAATGTATTGTAATTCGGTAAGTAGGTAGATATACTACACACTGGAAATACGATCTGCGATAGGAAGCTAATATATTTAATATTTGTCCCAAACTAGCGATCCACCCCGGCTTCGCACGAGTTATTTCTGGATCTTAACAATATACGAGTATCTTCTTATCAATATATGATCTTAACAATAAAAGATCTTAACAATCTACCGGGTTGTGAATCTAAACCATTCAGGGACCTATTCAAACACACACAAAAATTTCATCACAATCGGTTGAGCCGTTTTCGAGTTTTAGCGAGACTGACGGACAGCAATTGATTTTTATACATTAATTTTATAGCAACAAGACATCATATAACTAAACCCAACTAAAAACACGATAACATGAGTACTACCTACGTACTCTTAACTGTAGATATACCTACTTATATTTAACCTGTTTTATAAAAGTTCATATTATTCTCAATAAACATTCAGTCATGACTTAAACCAATCCTCGCTTATTATAGTGCCACATCAAATTCGTCATTCATACGCGCAAAAACAGGAACACTCACTTTAATCTCTCACTTACCCACTCACTTAATCTACCCGCTCGAGTAAACGCTAATATTATAGTAAAGTAGTAAGTAAGCAAGGTTGATTTTCATTAAAGCATGCAGTATTGAAGCGCGGAGACAATCACAATACGACTAAATAAATCAACAATTTGTGTATTAGTACTTTAGTAAGGAAAGTATTACATATTTTTGTAAAGAAATATGAGTGTACACGAGCTGTGTACACTTTTCAATTGGACGTAGTTATACAAAAAAGTTCCAACCAACAAGTCATTCAAAAATGAGTTGTTCTTCTTCTTCTTTACTTTTTTGCTTCTCTTAAAAGAATTCTGCGAATGTCAAGTCAGTCATGGGAGTGACAATCAAAAAGGAATTAAATATACAGATCTACTTATTTTTAAATCTTCGCGGAGATGTCAAAATAAGTAGATCTGTATATTTAACTCATTTTTGAATGACTTGTGGGTTGGAACGTTTTTGTATAACTACGTCCAATTTATATTTTCTAGGTGGCCTTTTTGCCTCGGAGTCCGCATGAGAAGATAACCCCAAGATAACCCAAAGTTCCTCTTGCCAAGCGACAGTGTCTGCGCTGCTGTGTTTCGGTCTAAAGAGCAAAGCGAGCCAGCACAATGAGAGTCATTTCCTCTTAGTCCTAATGAGGTGACAACGTATCTGTAGCCTCCTTTATTTGAAGTTGGTTACAGGTGTCCATTGACACCCGTTACGTACCGTATACGTTGCAGTAGCCACTTACAATTAGGTGGACTGCAAGTTAGTCACTTCGATTTCATATATATACAAAATACACCAATTTCTTCTAAATGTAGTAACCTCTTTTCTTTAGGATATGTATCCTTCTAAGTACAGAACGAGGCTGTGATGAGCAACTAATGACTAATTCTACAATTCTAACATGCCGCATCCAAATCCGAAAACTGGCGATTGGAAGTATTATCGGTGCGCCTACCGCCTATCCGGCCTAATCAGTATTACTGGCGTCATTATGGGGTAGTCGGCTATACCATTCTTAAAAGATCCGTTTGTAAATAAATAAAGTCAGAAAAAATACTAAAATAATGATTTCTTATATTTACGCGAACACTACACATTTTTAAATAATTTTACGGATTTTATCGCGTATATTAACTTATTTTTAACTTATTTTTATATTCCCGACGTTTCGGGTGCTTTCCGACGATACTTTCACAATTTTACCATCTGACAAAGTAACTGCATTTTTAAACCACCTTAATTCCATAAACCCTAAAATACAATTCACAATGTAGTTAGAGGCAAACAATACTTTAGCTTTTCTAGATGTTTTAGTCATCCGAAATCCTGATAACACTATTGGTCATACTGTGTACAGAAAAAATACCCATACCAACCGATATTTAAATGGTGAATCTCACCATCATCCTTCACAGTTAGCTACCGTGGGAAAATCTTTGTTAAAGAGAGCACGAGGGATCTGTGACAGAAAACATCTGGCCGCCGAGCTTCAGTACGTCGAGCAAGTACTGCAAGACAACAAGCTTCGGGTCCCGCGCCTACGTCACAGTGACCGAGTGAAGCCAGCCACAGTCGAGCGTGTGCCTGCTGTACTACCCTATGTCAGAGGAGTCACAGACAAGGTTGGCTACATCTTGAAGCGAGCTTCCATTAAAACGTACTTCAAGCCGCTGAAGAAGATTGGTCAATTTTTACCATCCGTCAAGTGTCATATCCCTCTACAAGATGCAGGAGTGTACAAGCTGGATTGTGAATGTGGTCTCTCGTACATAGGACAAACAAAAAGATCTATTAAAACCCGCGTTAAAGAACATATAGCTGACGTGAAGCACCGACGTATCGGGAAGTCTGCAGTTTGTGAACATGTTCAGGATCGTCCCCGTCATTACATTAGATTTGATAGACCACAAATCCTCGCAAAAGAACACCGATTCCTCCCAAGGATGATTCGCGAGGCTATTGAAATTAAAAAACATCCTAATTTCAATAGAGAAGATGGATGGGTGCTGCCATCTGCTTGGGATCCCATAATTAATAAAATCAAATCCAAACCCAAGTATACCACTGCTAGACTTCAAGATACTGTAAGCTCATTCTGCGTAAATCCAACCAAAAATTAATATTAAAAAACTGAAGGTAGCCGGGCTAACTATGACAGCAGGACGTCAAACAACTCAGTCCCCCGTGACCACGGGTGCTGGAAAGCACCCGAAACGTCGGGAATATAAAAATAAGTTAAAAATAAGTTAATATACGCGATAAAATCCGTAAAATTAGTTTTATTTAAAAATACTAAAATAATAAATACTTACGGTTTTTCCACGATTTATATCATTGTATCCGTTACAGCATCCAGATCTGCAATAAAACATTTGTTTTAGTGGCGTATATCAGCTTTTAACACAAATTAATTTAATCATGTATTTAAAAACACTGGCACCTGCTGGCATATTTTAAAGGCAGCAATCCAACAGTTGGATTTTTAAAGAATGGGTGCAAGCAAACCAGCATGCGGATCATAAAACTTTAGGAACTTCCGCCATCCATGACAACCGCAACGCGAGAGGAATTGCAGGTGCATCTTTGCAAAAAAGATTGTCGGACGAAGTAAAATAATGATTCTACAGTCCTTTCAAATCCAGTTGTGAATATTTCGAGAAAATAAGAGATTTTCACTAGCTTCGAAAGGCTTTTGTCTAGTCGTGAATTTATATAGTAAGCTACGAAATTGTCATTCATTCATTCATTCATGACAGCCTAGCAAAAGTCTACTGCTGAACATAGCCCTTGCCATGCATCGTATCATAGGGACTACCCCTATTTGCCGTAGCGGCACACTTGGTAGGTGAGTTTGTAACCACTTATTTAATACTCTTACATAAACCGCTATTTTCAGTTGTTATTTGGAAATATCTGCTGCCCATCCCCTGTTTAATTTCTCTTTGTCACCTCTTATGACGCCCATTGGATAATGTAAGGTGGTAGATTCTCTTACTGCTAGGTATAAATACATTACTATATTCATTACATGTACATATTAAAGAACCGAAGACCCTTTTTACTGGATACGAGGCATTTCATCTTAGTCCTTAGGAGTGGCAATGCATTTGATACTTGATAGTAGATATATGTAGATTTCAACGTTACATGTCTACGTATATTCAATCAACAGTATCCATTCACCATCAGGTGGACTGTGTGCTCGTTTGTCACACTTACTCTATTAAAAAAATGACGTGTGCAATGTGCATATATAACAAACACCACGGTAAGTTTTAATATAGTATTTGTGAAAATATTCCATAAAACTCAGCAAACATCGTAAACCCGCCAATAACTTCTCAAGGAACCTCTAAATTACGTTTTGAAGTTTATTACCTGTGACCCCCGTGGATTTATGAATGATTCATTACACGCGAGAAAGTTCGAGAGCCTTATAAAACAAATAAAGACGTTAAAAGTGTCGTGTGCAGTTATCTTCTTGTTAATTTGGCACAAGCGACAATTTAATCAATAATTCGTATGGATTAATGGGTAACAACGCAGGTCAAGTTTAGCCAGCTGTATTGATATTCTGCCATGTTTTATTATTTTTGGAACGAAGTTCCTTATCGGACGGTACGGGTTTGGCGGATGGGAACTAGGCAGCTAGGCGACAAAAAGTGTAAGATTTTTTCGTCACTACCCCTTGTGTCATAGTGTAGACGGCCTTGGCGACGAAATAAGAAAGTGAGATGGAATAATATCCATCTCCCTCGCAATTTTTCATATCTGACCATCAAAGAAATATTATTTTATTTCAAATGACGCTTCATTTTAATAGACGCTAGTAATTCATTTCTTTGTATTTGTTAATCAATAATATAATACCTAAGTTTATCAATAATAATATACTACGCAAGGGACTTCGTTCCAACCGAGTGTTCCACGACACTCACGCATTTTTTTATTAAAAATGATACCCCAAATTAGGATTTCTATTTCTGAATTAAAGATGGGTTTAACACAGTGTCCTCCAGATCAATTTCAGTCACGGCTAGTCTCAACGACGACTAGCCATCTACGCAGGTCAGGATTATAGTGCCCAAGTGTGTGCACAAGCACAAATGCACTCCCTCACTCTCATAGGAGAGAGATTGGGCTCATGACTAATGGATTTACGTCACATCGCTAACTTCCTGATTCCGAACTGTAACTGATAATTTCTTGATAGAAAAACCCATCAACTGATTTCGACCTGAACCCGGGACCTTGTGATCAGCAAACGCATTTACGGCCAATATAACAACGAAGCAGACAGCGTTTAACATAAATTAATTGGAAGAACGCAGACCCGGCCCTGTAACAATTATTTGTACATACAAATACGGATATTTGGTTCGTGCCGAGATCGAACCAAACATTTCGCCACTGCGCTGCTAAGCCCTCAATTTATCTTTTTTTTTTATATAATTAAAGTGACAAGCGAGCACACAGTTTACCCGATGGTAAGTGGATGCTGTGGCCTATAGACTTCTACATCTATCATTTATTAGGAATTTAAATGCAGATTTAGTTATCACCCCTAAATACTAACATGAAATAGCTCGTTTCCAGTAAAAAGGGATGCGATGTCACTTCTGAGGGCTAAGATGGAATGCCACTTATCAAGTGAACAGGGTCTCCGGTACTCTACATCTTCACTCACCATACGAAACACAGCAACATTAAGCTGATATTTTACGCTGGTATTTTCGGAGAGCGTGGTCCTACCACATGAGTAAAGAAGCCGACGCATACTCTGTGGTCGTACCCTGGTCGAGCCGACCCATCCTACTACAATCATAATAAAGCTGCAGATTAGCTCTACCACGTAAATTAATCTTTAATATGATTTAAATAATGTATGTAGTTCAGTAAGAAATACATGGATGGAGAAAATAAAACTAAGCTATGTGGTGTGTGGTGGTATTTCGTCCCGTATGTGTACTAAAATCGAATAGTAGGGTGGATGCCCCTATTACCAGCCTTTTAGTGCCAATTTCAAATTTAAAAATTATTGCTATTTTAATTAGCGCTTAATATTTTTATACATTTATTTTAATCGATAGGTTATTCATTTAAAAACGATAAAAAGCAAAAAACAGCGTTAAGGCTCAAATTCCAGCCACCCTGTACCGAATGTCGTCCTTTTGTGTCAGCATAGCATAGGGTTATGCCTTTTGAGTTTTTGGTTGGTACCTATTGAAGGTAAGTTTTAGAGGCACAGTAATTAAATTCGTAACAACTTTTAATTTTGGATCATGCATGTCACAAGCATGGAATATGCATTAAGACAGACGACAACAATTATTTTATTTTAATGTTTTACTCCTTACCTTACTGTGTTTTAGCTTTAAGTAGTTCCATTTTTCTTTTAACACTAACAATTAATTAAAGCAAATTATGATGAAAAATATGTATAGTAACATCGATTTCTTATAATTTTATCATCCAAGTTTTTGAATCTTCATCATAGTTTCAGGCCTACACAAGTCCACTACAGAACATCCTCCTCCATAGACTGCCGCAAAGCATGGTCCTGAACCACTTTCCTTGTTATGACTTTTTCATTTATGTTCTTAAGTAAATATCACTAAGTTGTAGTTAATTATATTTATTGCTTGTTTTGTCTTTCTCAAAAAATAATGAAATATTGTATGGTGCTCTTAACATATATAAAATGTTTTATAGAAAAGCAAGTAAGCATTTTTTGCTAGATTTTAAAATCAAAAACCAATTTTAAAATATAGACAAATTGATCATAACTTCCTTAACTATAAAATAAGGTATGTTGTAATTAATGTTATTTATTCCAGTTTATGACAGTCCTGATTTATATTACGTGGCCGAAATTAGGTACTTCTTGTTATGCACGCCAAACCCAATATCAGCCGTACGGCTGACATTATGCACTCGATACATTTCGTATATCTAATTACAGCCCCATTAATTTCCGCTAAAAGAAAATAAAAAACTTGTAAATTTAAACAAAAATAGCTGCATTACTGTCTATAGTCACATTCATAAAAACCAAAAAGCCTAAAGATGAGATAATGTAAAATATGCTTAATTTTATCGGGACCATAACTTATCAAATAATTAGAAAAATTAGCGTTTTCCGTTGCGTGCGTGTTTTGATTTTTAATCTAACACTTAGATTTATAACTTACTGGTAACATTTGAAATGTACTTTTCTCTAATTACGAAGAATTTTTTGCCGACAATATTTGTAGTTAAGACTACTAGAAACTAGGGTTTGGTTCCCGGGACGTCTCGTGTCTCGAAGTCCCGGGACTTTTCGTAATTTTACTTGTCTCGAGTCCCGGGCCTTTCGGGTCGAGACTCGAGACGAGACAAGATTGTCGAAATTGTTATGTAATCATTTTTATTTACAAACTAGCTGTGCGCCGCGCCTTCGCCCGCGTGTAATTGAGGGTTTTAATTATATTGCTCAGAACCCTAATTCTTTTTCTCAAATATAATTAGCCTAACTTACTCCTTAGAACATCGGCTATCTGCCAGTGAAAGTCCCGTCGTAATCGGTCCAGCCGGCACGGAGATTAGCCGGAACAAACAGACAGACATACAGACAGACCGACATACAGACAAAAATTTAAAAAATATTGTGATTTTGTTATAAGTTCCGTATATACATTCATATGCATTGAGTAAAAAGCTGTTATTTTAACATTACAAACAGACACTTCAATTTTATTTATTTGTATAGATAATTGAAGGAGCTTAGCGCCATGTGTTAGTTTAATGAATAATTATTTGGTCTACTACGTAACTACTGAGTACGCAACACAATAAATGAAACAAATATGTGATTATGAGAATTAACAATGAGAACTATGATTAGATACTAAAATTACTAGATAAAGTTATAGGTAAAGTTATTAAGAAGTAGCTGTATTCCGCGACTTCGCCCGCGTGTAATTTGGTTTTAATTTTTTTGCGCGAAACCCTAAATCGTTTTCTAAAATAAAAGTAGCTTTAGTTACTACTTATAATATTAGCTATCTACCAGTGAAAGTCCCGTCGAAATCGGTCCAGCCGTAATGGAGATTAGCCGGAACAAACAGACAGACAGACAGACAGACAGATAGACAAAATTTTTAAAAATTGTGTTTTTGTTATAAGTACTGTATATAATTTCATATGCATTTAGTAAAAAGCTGTTATTTTGACATTACAAACAGACACTTCAATTTTATTTATTTGTATAGATTAGTATGATTTTTAACTAAGTTCGTTTCATAACTATAAGATGTAACTGTTTAGAAGTGCATCTGTGTGTGCAATCATTAAGACTGAAATTAATATTAAAGTTATTTAATTTTCTGTTTAATTGTTTAATAAATATTGATTTTACAAAAAATGCCTCTATTTAATACGTTTCACCAGAAATTAACTCAATTAAAATTCTTCAATAAAGACTTACCTACCCATCTCAAAAAAAAAACAAAAAAGTTTTTTCTTAATAGTCTCGAAGTCCCGGGAATTCCCGGCCTTTGATTATAGGCTGTCCCGTGTCCCGGGATTTTGAAATTTTCGGGAATTCCCAAACCATACTAGAAACCTTATTTACGAAATAAGAAGCCGAAAGGGCTGGAATTAGGGGCATCCACCCTATCAAGATGTTAAAAATTAATTAGTTAAGATTCGCGTAATAAAAAAGATCGCCTCGAGGCGAACAAGTGTCGTATTGTCGACGGTGGTGTGTCTTTCCTAGTGTAGGTAGTGGTGTGGGGTTTAGTGATGACGGGGATAGTGCACGCAATTGAACGTGGGTGGGAAGAGCTCTTTAAACTAGGTAAAACACATAACTTTAATCTATTAAAGGAGTCTTAGCTAATTCGTTGCCAGGACTTCCATTACTCTTTTTTCACTGCGGATATCCTCGTTACAGCAGAGAAGTACAACCTTCTCTAGGATCGCCAAACGATCTTGAGTTTTCTCATACGGCCCGCGGAATAGCGTAAAATCATTAAGCCTAAAACGTCCTTAGTAGAAACAGGCTAGAGACAAAAACTAAATATAAAAAAAAATAACGATACGTGGCATTATTTAATACGAGTAGCACTTTCATTTAATTTGATTTTAATCAACTTTCTTGTGTAGTTATACTCTCTCTATAACTATAATAAACATATTACTGGAGCCTCAAGTTACTTAAAACAGGCGTTTGTTACTCCGGTTTCAAAGAATACCGATGTGTTTACTTTAGTGAAATTTACAGCCGACAGTTATCGTTGGCGCAGACCAATAAGCCATAACTCATCCGCGGACGAAACACGTGACTAATTAAACATAAGTTGATTGGGTATTGAAATTGCATATTTAATTAATTTTTACTCGGTTGCCGGGGGGCAGCCGTTAAAACCCTGTGAATCGGACCTTCATCGATTTGAAGTCTTTCTCCAGGCTAAGTAATGTACATAATATGTCGTCGAAGTTTTATACGTGGTTAATCGAGCTATATGACTAAAAAATTGGTATTCATCCGTAACCAATAAATAACGATATATCGGAGATACCTTGTGTTTGTCTATACATCGTTATCGGCAGTATTTTTATTGCCGTTACAATACCTTTCATTTTCAAGGTCATCAGCTTGTTTTCTGGCACAATGGCGTCTTATACCAAACATTAAAAAGTGGCGTAGAAGTATTCTACTTTCTTGTCGCATCTTATAAATTATTTCCACCACAGGTCTCATTCAAACTGAGTCGCGAAACCATCTTTTTCAGCAAAATTTGAGAATACTTTTTTTATTAAACAAAAACCTTACTAAAGTTTTTTTTTATAGGATAAGGGTGAAAAACGAGCACACAGTCTACCTGATGGTAAGTGGTTGCTGCGGCCCACAGACATCTACATCTATCCTCTATTAAAAATTAAAATGCAGATGCGTTTTCACCCGTGAGGACTAGGATGGAATGCCTCATTTCCAGTAAAAAGGGCCTCCAGCCACCTGCACTCACCAAGCGAAATGCAGATGTAAACCTCTACGTCACGCTGGTATTCTGTGAGGTTGTGGTACCACCCCGGTTTGAGCCGGCCCATTCGTGCGACAGCAAAAGCTGCCGCCTGGCTCTACCACTGTAGAAACAAAAGTGAATTACTAACACTATTACCGCAACAGTTTGTAGTCGTATATAATCATCATTATCATCAATAAAGCCCTACAAAAGTCCACTGCTGAACATAACCTCCCGCAAAGAATGCCACAAATCACGGTCCTGAGTCACCTGCATCCATCGACTTACTGCATGTCTTACCAGGTCGTCACTCCATCTTGTGGGGAAGGGGCGTCCCACACTTCGCCTACAGATACGAAGCTGCCACTCGAAAGCCTCGCTTGCAAGATTCTATGGAGTAGTGGATATTCTAACACCGCCACTACACGGTTATAATTTAATAACGAAAATTGATAAATTGGAATACAAGCTTTGAGTGCGTTTTCAGAGTATCGAGAAAGTGATTCGAGTTTATCGTCAAAAAGAATCGAAGCCTCGCAACAACGGCGAGGAATCCATAACTTATCGCACAAAAAGGTGAAACTATCGAATTTAGAAAGCACCGTTTCGTTCCGTTCTATTAAGTTAAGCTAGAGATGTTACACAACGGAGTCCAGGCCACACAAGTATAAAAATATTTTATTAAACAAAACTCCATAATAAATTTTAGTTTAAAAAAAAAACTAAAGAAACACGTAAAAAATAAAATTATTTTATTAATATGATCCTGATTAGGGCGTTAGGTACTTAATACGAGTGCAAATTTTCAAGTCAATCGGCCGTCTACAAGTTGGTTGACATTACATTAAAAAATTCTGTTACTTGGATAGATATACGCGAAGTAGTTTTTACGACCTGTATTTTGTTGCAAAATTTACTTTGAAAAACAAAGTCCCGCTGGGTTTCTTGCTGGTAAAAAACTCAGTTCTGGGATGACCAAAGACAGAAGTTTATAAAAAAGTAAAAATAATGACTTTCAATAAGAATGACTTGTAATCTTTATTGAAAAAAAAATATATATTCTATTCTACTCTACATACGACAATACGTTTTTTAACAATACAATAGAAGTCAGCCTCCTTCTCTATCAAGAAATATAGTAGACTGGGTTACTACTACCATGTATTCTATTACTACTGCCAAGCAGCACCTACCACTATTTTAAATTTTTAATATCATTATATATAACCATTGATGAGTTGATAATAACCAAATATATATAATATGTATTTACTATGTGTATATAATATTGTGTATATCTTCAAAATAATATTATTATTATAAGAGTAAAAACACTAAATCTAACTCTATGCGCCCTGCTGGAAGAAATTCCAATATGAAATAAGCAGTGCCTTTGTACAAAAATCTCCTTTTAATTTTTTATTTTGTAGCAATACATTTTACTCAATTAGATTTGATAGGTGCAGGTGGCTCAGGACTGTGCTTTGTGGCAATCTTCAAATCTTTATGGAAACCTATGTTTAACAGCGGACTTGTGATGGGTTGCAATGGTGATGATAATTATGATGAGATAAACTCACCGTAAGCGTGCATAATGGAACGCTTATAATATCAAACAGCAGTCATGACCATTAATTGAATGTTCTAAAAATATGGATTTTTTTTACCTTACCCCATTACTTCCTTGCTACTGTTAGTCTCAAAGTCCGGACGAGCACATCACTACCCAAGCCCTTCTAAAAGTCGTGAAACGAGCGATCGGCGCGTACAAAAGATAAATTTGTTGTATCTATCGATTATGATACGATAGAGATTTCTTTGCGGTAACAAAGCGTTTTCGTATCAAATCACACAATTAGAAGTGATCGGTTGTATGGCCGCTCGGGCGCTTTGTCGGCGCGGCTTGTCATTGCTGTGGGTGCGTACTACTACGAACTGTGAGATTCGTCCCTATTTTCAAAATTTGCCAGGTCCGTAACGCTACACCTAAAAAGTTATAAACAAGCGTAAAATACTCACCATACAAAACACACCAGCTAAATGCTGGTGTGTTTTGTATGTTGAGTATACAGAACTGGAGCCCCTTTTAACTGGAAACGAGGCAATCCATCTTAGTCCACAAGGGAGTCAACTTCAAATTCAAAAGTTTGCATTTTGATTCATAATCAAGGACTAATGTAGATGTAAATAGTAGTAGACACTAAATAAAATAAAACATACGTTATTCACTTCACACTGTCCATCTCAAACATAAATGTCGCTTCCGTTGCTTTGACAAATAATGTTGTTTTATGACATACTCGTACATACTGACAACTGAGTAAGTACCAAAGAGTGTATAATCACTACGTTTTAGGCAAAAAAAAGGCAAAAAGGCGTTTATTTTATATTTTGTATATTAGATGTATGTTTTATATATTAATGTGCAGTTGAAAGTGAAATACAGCTTGCTTAATATACAGACCTAAAATTTTTACGAATTACGATCGAATTTCGACCTCTATTTGACCACTAGTAAAGAATAGTTTAGAGTTACACTCACACCTCTTTTATGCCAAGACCAAGTTCCCAGTCGCATAACGAACAAACCTTCGGTGTTTGGCATCGCAGGGCATGGACAACCGCTGTCGACTCAAAGGAATTAGAATGATCGACGCATCGGCCGTGACCGGGCACTTTGTGGTGCCAGGACAACGTGATAGCGCCGTGATAACATGTCGCCCATGCTTAATTAACACGTACCGATCGGTCGCCCGGCTGGTGAAGAGTGCTAAGAGAAAAGAGAATACTCAATTGGGGAATTAAAACTACTGTTTCTATAGTAACAAACCAAACTTATAAAGATTTTTATATTAACTTCAACACGTAAAAGGGTAAGTATACATATAGAAGAAGGGATTAATTAAAGTTACAGATTTTATGCGTGTAATTGTTTCGCAGAGGCCTCCTCACAATAAGGGGGTTGTGGAGTAATTATTCTTGCTCCAGTTGTTGGCGGATCTCTCATGTCCTTTGTCAATTATTATACCTACCTTAGACATGCAGGTTTCCTTACGATATTTTACTTCACCGTGGAATAAGTGGTAAAACACTTAAAATTACAATGAACAATCTCATTGATGGTAGTGGTTATCTAATATTGTACAATTTAAGGCAACGTTCAGCCCTGATCTCCCATGGATCTCAGGGAAGGGTTAGGAGAGTTTTCGCAATATAATTTATCAAAGACAATCGTACTATCAGTTTACCCTTATTGTATGTGGTACCTTCTTATATGTTTCTTCCAATTTCAAGTGAAACTAGCATAGTTACATACTGTAAGGCATTCCATCTAACTTCAAAGAGGTGACAAAATAACAGACAAGGCTCAGGTCTTATAATTGTTAGAGAAGTGAATTACTACCTAAGAAATGATAAATGTGGTCTCTCTGTTTGGAGGTATGTACCTTCCGTGACTTAGAAACTTCCAATCATTCACTTCCAAATAATATTTAAGTTTTTCGCATTTAGATATTACTCTCAGTTTCCTATCTGAACTAAAAACAACCTTATATGTTTTCAAATTAACCTGTAGCTTTTTGAAATCTGCGCATGCGAATAACTAATTTTACGTGGTAGAGCCACAATGCAGCTATAGTAATATTACTGTTGTAGCACAAAACGAACCGACCGGGGAAGGACCACGCTCTTATAGAATACCGTGGTAAAATAGCAGCTCCATGCTGCTGTGTTTCGTATGTGAGTATAGACAACCGAAGACACTTTTTACTAAGACATTCCATTTTAGTCCTCAGGGATGTCAACGCATCTGCATTTTTATTCTTAATTGAGGATAGACGTAGATGTCTACGGGCAACAGCATCCATTTACCATCACGTGGCCTGAGTGCTTGATTGCCCTTGTTATATAAAAAATATAAACTTATTTCGAAATCAATGGCACCTGACTGAAACATAATAGTATCTATAATAAAAATAGTATTTGCAATCATCATCTTAAATGATATCCTACTGACAGTGTCTAATTTATTTTATTCATTTACAACAATGGTTTATTTTGGTATAATTAAAACTATTGTACAAACTAGCCCTTACTTCATGCTTACGGTTTTTTTTTTCACTAGATTTAATTATAAGTATACTCAACGAAAAACTATTAATTTTCTTAATTAATAAAAACTAAGAAATCGATTTTATAAATTTATAACATTTTTTTTTAATTTAACTAGATAATTCGTGAAAATACTTTACTATAGATTATAGTGCCTATTAAATAAAAAAGAAATGTTCTGATAAATTGTGCTATGATCCAAAATTCTCAGAATTCTATAAATCAGAATTTAATTATATTCTAATAACTTTGTTGCGTACCAACAGAATAATTGACTGCGTAAATTTCAAAGTCGACAAATCGACAAATTTGCTAAGCAAACAAAACTCGATCGTAAAGCAAACAGATCGTTTACGATCGAGAACAAACAGTTGCCGAGCCGTTAGGTGGTTCAACAATCAAACCGACGCGTCTACACAAAACAGCATTGTCATTATTTTTCTATTTGGTTCCTCACCGAACAGATGGCGTCGTGAAATGACTTTTGAGTAAACGCATTCATTGCATTCTTCAGGTTGTTTGTCGTCAATGTGCTAATAGCTTTTTTATAATATGCAGTGACGATCTTACGGTCCATATTATTGTAAAGCTATTACATCTCATCATCAGTAGGGCTGTCTCGTTGGTCTGGTGGTCGTACACACGGATAATCATGAGGCCCCGGGTTCAAATGTCGGGTCGGACCAAAATTATCTAATGGCTTTTCTGATTAGGAATTCTCGTTAGCAGCTTGGTCTCAGGAAAAAGACGGTGTTTCACCCCCGTGGCTCAGAAAGTACGTAATACCGTTGGTCCTGCGTCTCATTTCTCTCTGATCGTATCGGATTACCGTCCCATAGCGAGAAAAAAGAATGCACCTGTGCTTGCCCGCATACACTCGGCCACTACAATGCTGTCCTGCGCAGTTGGCTATACTCCATTCAGACTGGCCGCCGTGACCGAACTTAGGTCTTGAGGACATTAGCTAATAGGTACTTTCCTAAGACCCCTGAAACAAACTTCAAATTAAACCACAATATTGCAGAGTGGTCACCCATCGACGTCCTCTACCGAAGATAACGTTTTTATGTTAAAGATACAAGTTCAAGTCTGCCAATACAACATGTATTGACAGACCAAAGTGACCATGAATATTTAGCTGAGGTCTCATATGGGCAATTTTTTTTATAGATGCCCCTTGCAAACGAACATTCGGCTCACCTGATGGAAAGTGATATTCAACTAATCTTTATCAACACATCGCATTTGAAGAAGGTATCCGCTGGCTGGGTGCCGAAAGTGTTAACCGAAGAGGAAATAAATCTGCCATTGAAATGACTTCACATTTTCATCTTTAAAAGTATCATAGACGAAACAAGGATCCGGCAGACAATTGCTTGGAAACAAATGTCAAACGGACGCCGATGAAATTAAAAGTGTCAAGCTTGGCGGAGAAGGTGGAAAATTGACGATATTGAGCCACCGTTACAGACTTCTAATACAACGTTGAAAAGGTTGTCAGGAGAGAGGCATATTGTTTTTTCTATGACTTTAATTGGACTGCCACTTTATTCTACCTTAACACACTAACATATTATGTATATTGTCGTGGGGGTTACACTACACTAAATGCACGCACTAAATGAGGCTACGTAAGAAAGTACACAGGCAAACTACCAGCAAAAGTCCTGTTTCATCAAGGCAATGTAGTCGGCACACAAAACTGTGCAGTGCCATGACAAACACAATTGTGTTTAATGGCACGAAGAAATTATATTGTAATTAAAACTGTTACATTGTTGAAATAAATTAAAAAAAAAACTGAAGTGGAGTTGCTTAAATACTTGCCCTATACTCAAGATTTAGCCCCTATGGACTTCTTTATAGCTTTCTTCGATTCAAGAAACAGCTCCAGGGTATGAAATTCGATGTTGGCAAGGTTAAACGCGACAAAAATCCTTCAAATTAGTTTCATTACATATGCAGTATTCGTTGAAATATAATAAATGTAACTAACTTTTTTGGTCTTGCCTCTTACACATGTTATTTTTACTACATTTAAGTGTTAGAGCTTGCCGCAGTTTATAATAGTTGCAGAACATATAGTTCGCCTCTACTACGGAAGGACCACCGAGCACAGAATATCACAGTGAAATAGCATCAAAGTGCTCCTATTTCGTATGTGGAGTGATAAGAATCCGATACCCTTTTTTCGGTAAGTAAGTACTCCATCTTCTTCAGGGTGGACAGTAAATCTGCCATTCGATTCTAAAGAAAGGATATATTATGTAAGTGTGTATAGACCATACATATCATACTCTTATTAGGTGCGCTCTGTGCTCATTTGTCATCATAACTTATATGAAAAATAAAATTAAAGTAAAGTAAAAGACAAAACATATTATGTTCAAATTTGATCTTTACAAAGCACTTTGAGAAAATTATAATACCGCATCGCTCTCATAAGTGTCTGCTACGGCTGGGAGACTTTGTAAGAAGAAATAGCAAGAAACTCACATGTAGATTATTTTTCCCCCAACAGTTACAATTAAACCTTATAACTTGAGAACACCTTATAACTTGACAACCGGTGGGAAAGAAAGGCTCTGAGTGGCAGCCTTGTACCAATAGACGAAGTGTATCGGTACATGCTCCCCCCCCCCCATTATCTAGAGTGCAGACCTGGTAAGACATGGAGGAAATCGATGGACGCAGGTGGCTCAGGATCGTG
Source organism: Parnassius mnemosyne (assembly GCA_963668995.1). Classification (NCBI taxonomy): domain Eukaryota; kingdom Metazoa; phylum Arthropoda; class Insecta; order Lepidoptera; family Papilionidae; genus Parnassius; species Parnassius mnemosyne. The sequence continues at coordinate 5,218,526 of CAVLGL010000035.1, read as the reverse complement.
CTTTTTTCTTTATTCCTAGGGGAAGGCTTATCTGTGTTCAGCAGTAGACAATGATTCCTATTTTTTCAGCAGTTTCTTAGTAATCTTATGGATAAATAGGCAACGTGTTAAACTCAGTAGCTGTATAATGGACATAAGACAAACACTTGTATGTTCTCTTGTTGTTATTCGTATAAGAGCGGCCCGTCCCGAAAGCCGTCACCGATGCGACATGACTTGCTGAATCAACGCGCCCTGTTGAATGCCACGGTGAACATAATTTTGGCAGGATAAAGTTTTTTTTTTATAAATAAACATTTTTTTTTATTAAAGGTGATAAACGAATTCACGTTCTTCTTTCATGTCAGTGTTCTTTCATATCTTGTCCTAAAACTCTCTCAGAAATACGAGGAGGCCTGTGCGTAGCAATACTGTACTGTATCGGCTGTACTGTATTTCATATCATTGGGGGGAACTAAATTTGGTAGCAAAAATAGGTACACTGCGGTAAACTGCGGCCCATAAAAACTTACATATAACGTCGATTAAAAAACACATCAACATTTTACTTTTGAATCGATAGGGGTAGAACATCGCTCTCACATAATACCAGCTTGAAACAGCAGAATAATACTACACTTTATACTATATTATATCTCGTTCTCTCGCAGGATAAATCCTATAGATATAAGTATAAATATAAGATTAAGTAGTAATATAGATATAAGATATATAGAGATATAAGATTTTTTACGTGGTAGAACCATGCTGTAGCTATATTAGTAGTATAGTTGTAGAACGAATGGATCGCCTCGACCGGGGAAGGACCATGCTCTCACAGAATACCAGTGTAAAATAGCAGCTTAACGCTGCTGTGTTTCGTATGGTTAGTGTAGAGAACCGGCGACCCTTTTTACCGGAAATGAGGCATTCCATCTTATTCCTCACGGGTGACAACGCATCTGCATTTTGATTTATAATAGAGGATAGATATCTACGTTTATGGGCCGTAGCAACCACTTACCATCAGGTGGACTGTGTGCTCGTTTGTCGCCCTTATCCTATAGAAAAAAAACAACAAAAAAAAATTCGAAGACACCTGAAGTTCGCCAACATGCATTGGGGTAGTGCGGCAGACATTTCCTTGCCCTAAAACCCTCTCAGAAATGAGCGGAGGCCTGTGCCCAGCAGTGGGAAGCATATTTGGGCTGTCACTTTTTTAACTTTAACTTGTCAATCTATCAATATATCATAACCGGTGTTAAATACAAATTTAAATTATTCTTCCTTGTTGCAATACCATAATATTAAATAAAACTCATAATAAATGAAGAACTAAAAGATAAAAATATGAGTGTGTAAATAACGGAACAGTCCTAAATTATGAGCAAAAATTATGGTCGCAGCAGAAACAGCGAACCGGCTAAGTGACGATGATCGACAAAAAGGGATGAAGTGCGATTTTATTAACAGCTTTCATCAATGTACAAAAAATTGCGTTCAATGCGTATAACAAATGATGTTGTTTGCAGCAGAAAGGGCTTCGGGGCGGCGGAAAATGGGCCCCGAATGGAACGGTGATGTATCATCCGGGAGATCCATTCTGTTCGCACTTACACACCTATTGACGAGAAGTGACGACGCCTTTTCGCTTCATGTCAAGTTTTTTTTTAGATGTGCTATGAATTATAGCAAATCATAATTATTACATAAAGAAGGTATTCGAATTAAATAAAATGTTTCAAATATTTTATTTTTCTGTGTGATTAATTAAATTTTTTATCGGAATTTATTACAACACGACTCCTAGTAGAATTTTGTAGGAAACGGTCGAGATTTACCACTTGATGCTGCGGAAGATGAATCGAAGGTGCTTGTGCGTGAGAAAAGTAATTGTATTCTCGATATAATAGTGTTTTTATAGCAGTAAGATTCATAAACGAGCACACGGTTCACCAACAGCATACATATTAAGTGTACGCTGACACCCATAGACACGTACATTTATCCTCGATAAAGACTAAAGGACCTGTGGACTAAGTTAGAATGCCTGGTTACTAATTAAAATTATCACCAGTCCTCTCACCACACGGAACACAGCAGCATCATGCTACAATTTCACACTAGCATTCTGTGCGAGAGCGATTCTTCCTCGACTAAGCAGACCCATTTGTGCTGAAGCCATTATACGCTGCAACGTGGTTTCACCAAGTATAACAACCAAATAATAATGACAACCAGAATAATTACAGTATGTGTTCTATATATTTATGTTCTGCGCTAATTTCTATTTAGCGATCCACCCATTAAAGCCTATAAAAGTCTACTGCTAAACATAGGCCTCTTGTTACCATAGTTACCATGCTTGGCAGGCGTGTTGGCAACCACATTTGATTTTGAGTATTTTTTTTATTTTGAGTTGATATCAGGAAGAGGCTCAGTTTACCTCCTACCGCCTCTTACGACACCCACGGAACGATATAGAGTGATGGATATTCTTATACCACCAACACACAATTAGTTATTTTCATATACCAACTCATATTAGATTAATTCATAAATAAAATGATATCGTAGTAGTCAGTAGTGATGAATTGGCAATGGGTCGGTCGTACAGCTCGAAGTACCGACAATCGTTGGGGAAGAAGGGTTCTCATGTGGCAGCCTACAACTAGTAAGCGAAGTATATATAGGTCAGCATCCGAAAAGCTGGATCTATCGATGGAGAGGTGCAGAAATTCGATTGATGCAGGTGGCTCTGGGCCTTGCTTTGTGGCATTCCTTGATGGAAAAGCCAATGTTGAGTCTTGTGCGATAATGATTTATAAATACGGTGCTTTCGTATCGCTTTCTGCTTTTTGCAATCCGGTCCATCACAGATTGTCTGGACGAAATCTCTTTATGCTAAAACAGAGTATTGTGAAACTGATTTTTTTTTCGTCTTCATTTGTTTACATTTTTGTTTTAGGATAAATAAATATAATTCTAAATTATATTCGTATCAGTGAAGAAGTTCAATTGTTTCACTTTTATATTCAATCAGCTTATAATTGATATGAGTATCCTACAGGGTTAGCAGTGTTGACTTACTGAAATCTAAATCAATCTGAATCTGAATCTAATCGAAAACTATAAAAATGAATGAACGCGACTATCACATGGCTTAACGTTTTTTTTTTTATGTATAGAATAAGAGTGACAAACGAGCACACAATCCACCTGATGGTAAGTGGTTGCAGTGGCCCATAGACATCTATATTTATCCTCGTTTGCGAATCAAAATGCAGATGCGTTGTCACCCGTGAGGACTAAGATGGAATGCCTCTTTGCCAGTAAAAAGGGTCTCCGGTACTCTACACTCACCATACGAAACACAGCAGTGTTAAACTGCTATTTTACGTTGGTATTCTGTGAGAACGTGGTCCTTCCATGGTCGAGCCGACCCATTCGTGCTACAACTATACCACTAATATAGCTGCAGCATGGCTCTACCACGTATAAAATGGAGTGTTTAATGTGGACCATAGACATCTACATTTATCCTCTGATGCAAGCTCCTGAGGACTAAGATGGAATGCATCGTTTCCAGCAAAAAGGGTCTCCGGTTCTCTACCCTCATCATACGAAACATACCATTCATTTTTATAGTTTTCTATTAGCGTTAACGATTGTAGAAAGTAAACTTTGCTAAACCCACTGTACCATTAATGTAAAAAAAATATAAAACAGAAGTAAAGAAATTCACCACTAATCAAATAGTTTTTTAGGTCGTCATCTCTTCGAAAGCTCATTGAAGTGCCGGTAAGCGCGGAATGTGCCGAATCATCCGGTACCAGAGATGACGATCCCTTCCGACTCTTGGACTAGGGTTCCGAGTGCTCCTATTAGTCTATAAGGATGTGAACAATTTAAACTACTTCCAAATTCTTATCAATTTTAATATAGTCATAATGTATTTGGAATTACTTAAATAAAATTAAAAAAGAATGTGGGCAGTAAAAGTGAAACCTTTAGAAAACTAAACTTGTAGGCGATGAGACGAATGCAGAGTATCAGGAGTAAGATAATTGTATAGGTTATAATAAACATTTTATACTGTATTATATCTCTTTCTCTCGCAGGATAAATCCTATAGATATAAGTATATAATATATAGTCTACTTTTAGTGTCGCTTTTTCGTTTTATCAAGTTTCAAATTACAACGATTCTAAAGAAGTACTTATTCACCTCAAAAAATCTTTAGCTTTGTGAATTTAGTAAAATTCTGAATGATCAGCTTTTTTATTTTATTTTCAACAACTCGAATTTTGATTGATACCTACTTCTAAAAGTAATGTCAAATGAACCAAGTGGCTGGACTCCTTTTCTGCCTAAGAATCCGTCCGAATAGCAGCGACTGCACTGCAGCATTGCGGTCTGAAAGGTACAGTCAGTATTACAAAAGGCTGCGAGGCAATCCATCTATCTCTCGTACTTTACCTAATATTTTAAAAGGCATTTACTTCGTTATAAATATACGCCATCAAAGTTTATAAATCTTCACACAAAAAAAAATATTATAGAAAAGCTGACCGTACTAAGTTATTAAATCTAAATCAACATTTAAAAATTAATCGCTTATTAATATCGCCGAATATTTCGTTATAACGTCAATAAATTAATTAACTATCGAACGCTCTCGATAGATGTCGATTATTTTTAATAAATTATAATCGATCGCTGTCAATAGATGTCGGAAAATTAAAAGCTAAGAGAATACAAATTGTAATAAATATGGTATATTTTAATGTTGTGTAAATAAATAAAGAATTAAATTTATAAAATATGTACTAATATGAATAAAATAAATGGTAGAGAATGCTTTTAGCATTAAGTCCGCCTTTTGTTCTTTTACTTAATGTTTAAGGTTCTATAAAGTTTAAATAAATAAATAAAATATTACATTTATGAAATAATATAATATAATCATTGTAAATTGAGCGCGATATAAATCACCGTTTTTTTTTTATAATATCAGAGTGACAAACGAACTATGAGTCCACATACCTAATCATAAATAGCTACCGCAACTCAGAAATATACAGACTAACACAGATGCGTTATCAACACTAAGAACTTACATAGAATGCTTCACACGATTTACGTAGTAGAGCCAGGCTACAGCTATATTATGGTTTTAGCGCGAATGGGTCGGCTCGACCGGGATAGGACCACTCTCTCGAACTCACAGAATATCACCAACTTAATGCTGCTGTATTTCAGACGGTGAGTGTAGAGAATGGGACACCCTTTTAACTGGAAACAAGTCATTCCATCTCAGTCCTCAGGTTTGACAATGCATCTGCATAATTATTTTTACTTGAGGATACATGTAGATGTCTATGGGCCACAGCATCTACTTACCATCAGGTGTACTGTGTGCTCGTTTGTCTATAAAAATATCGTTGTTCTATAAAAAAAATCTACAAGAGTACCATGAAGAATGTGACGCATTCTATATTCTATTATATTATTATTCCATTATGCATGCACAGTAGTCGTCGTGAGCTTGGTAGCAAAAAAAATTGTGGCACTAAACCAGGAATTCTTTGTGAGGTTTTACTATTGCCAACATTCCTGCCAATCGTGGCGGTTACGGCAATGAGGCCTAATAATCTTGCGCTCACCAGATATCGCTAGTTATCACTGTGGTGAATTGTTTTTGCTACACAATGTCACATAATTGTGACATTGTGTAGACATTTAGTTTTGAATAAAAGTTTATCAGTTTCTATAGTTTTATATTAATACACAAAATGCCTCAGTTTACTGTTTAATTTTTTGCTTAGTTTTAACTCTTTTTTTTTAAATATTTCTACTTTTATGAATATCTGTGGTTTAGTTTATTTATTTTCAATCGAATTAATATAAAATAATAAATCTAATAGTACAGAAAGAAACATTAACCTCTATGTTTTTCGAACAAATTAACTTACCTACTATGAAACCTGTCAAATATTACGGAACACCAATCCAACAAAATTCTGCACGTGGAAGAGCCTGCATACAGATTTATTATAATAGCAGCAGTCGGGTCGACCGGTGAAAGACCTCGCTCACACAAAATACAAGCGTCAAATAGCAGCTTCAAACCTCAACCAGATTATAGCCTATCGAATAGAATAGAATAGAATAGAATGGAATAGAATGATTTTTATTCAATTTGGATTGTTACATAATACTTATTGAAAGTCATTATTTTATTTACCACTGGTTCGGAAAATACCTCTGTCCTGGGAAGAACCAGCAAGAAACCCAGCGGGACTTTTTTTTTAAACATAATTTCACTTAACAATAATTTTGTTTATACAATTTTAAATGAATTTTCATAGAACCAGCATGGTGGCGATCACCTTATTCCCAGGGGTTATTTTCATTCATGTATTCCTTGATATTATAATAACCCTTTTAGTACAGTTTTTCTTTAATAAAACTTTTAAACTTGTTTATTGACAAACCTTGAACATGTTCTGGGATTCTGTTGTAAAAGCATATACATTGCCCCATAAATGAATTACTAATTCTGTGGAGTCTAGTAAGTGGCATTACAAGCTTATGTTTGTTCCTAGTGTTTAAGGTATGAACATCCTTATTCTTATTAAAGCTATTTATGTTTTTATGTACATACATTACATTTTCATAAATATATTGCGATGCCAAAGTTAATATGTTTATTTCTTTAAATTTTTCTCTAAGGGACTCTTTACAATTTAGATTATAAATCGCCCGTACGGCTCTCTTTTGCAAGTCTCTTTATCGTAGCCAAGTATAGGCTTCCCTATAAATTGCCACACAAAGTGGCTACGTGCCATGCTTGGCAGAAGGGCTGGCAAGCGCAATTTTTTATTTTCTAGCGTTTGTCAAGAAGACGCTGCTGCCCACTTTCCCTCTGAGGTTTTAGTTTCTCAGTTTCTCTGAGGTTTGTTTCCCTCTGTCGCCTCATACGACATTCACGGAACGATATTGGGTAGTGGATATTTTTAAAACGCCACTACACGGTTTAACCAGACACTTAAGTGTTACTTTTATTTTCCATTGTCACTTTTAAAAGTGATTCTCACATTTAAAAATCATTGACAGTGAAAATATTTCACTAACAATTTAGTAATAGCCTTCTACGTAGTAATTGTACCACAAGGGTCAAAGGATATTTATAGGGCGGTGGGTTTTAAGAAAGTGCTCGGAAACACGCATAATAAACATAAGATAATGACGTCACGCAATGTAGGTAGTTAAAAAGTAAATTGGATATTGCAGTAATCAACTTTATTGTTGCTTCAATGATCTAGTGTTCCGGGGCCAAATGCTATTACTTAATTCATTACTTATAGTAACTACGTAATGCCCACTAAATTTGATTCGCTAAAATAACGGCTAATTTGATCCGAATCCACTTATCGTATTGATTTAGAGCATACGTAAATCGCACTTTTTTTTTATAAAACTGAAGCGGCAATCGAGATCACAGTGCACGTGATTTTAAGTAGCTAATGCAGTCTATGGACAACGGCAACCAACTCAAAGAAGGCTACAGGTTGCCATCTCTGAGAACTAAGATGAAATGCCTTTTTATAAAGTAAGGGTGAAGGGTGACAAACGAGGACACAATCCTCTTGATGCTAAGTGGATGTTGCGACCCATATATTTACATCTATTCCCGATTAAGAATCGAAATACCTATGCGTTGTCACTTTTGAGAATTAAGATGTAATACTCAGTAAAAAGAGTCTCGTAACCATCCCAGACCTAACGGGTCAGTTACATGAATTGGCAACCATACAGCTCGAAGAACCGACAATCGGTGGGGAAGAAAGGTTCTCGAGTAGCGCGCGCACACACACACACACACACACACGCACGCACGCATGCAAGCACGAACGTTAGAAAAAAATTTGTCGCGATGTTAAACCCATCTAAAATATTAACAATACAGAATTTCATCCAAATCTATAGAGCTGAAAATAATTACATAAATTAATATAGACGGCTCCGTGGCGCAGTGGCTTAGCAATGAAATGCAGCGCTAAGGACCTCGGGTATTAATCCAGCGCGGAACAAATAATATTTGAACTACAAATAATTGTTCCGGGTCTGGATGTTTGTTCTTGTGAGATTTATGTATGCAAACTGTCCTCACAATACAGAAGAAAATCCCAGTGTTAACGGAACGTTTTTTTTTTTAAAGAAATTAAAATATATACAAGAAATGCTCATTTAAAGTATAGGATTGAGAAAGGATATATTAAAGTAATATTGACACTGGTCTAAATAAACAATATAAATGCAAGCGGTCGCGAATTTTCCACAAAATTAGCAAAATGGTAAACTATGACCTGATGCGTAGACTTGCGGCCGCGCTCGTACTGATTGACGCCTAAATATTATTATGTATACCGTGGACGAGAACAGATGTGACGTTACCATTGGTAAATTCTAAATAGAAATCGTAATGAATAAAAACATATCTTTATTAAGCATCCAAGTACAAAAATCAAACAATAAGTGTTACGTACATAACTCTCACGCCCGCCACTCAGACGGGTAGGCAGAGATTACGAACTTTAATTTTTACTATACGTGGTCTGTGTGCTCGTTTGTAAAAATTGGCACGTTTAACGATAATAATAATAATGCTCGAAAATGACCGCGCCAGGCTCTACTGGGATCGGGCCATTATCATAGACAGGACCATTCTTGCGAATAAGCCTGATATTATGCTGATGAACCGGGCACAGTCAAGGATATTTTTGGTCGACATTACCATTCCGTATGACGAGAACGTCGTGAAAGCCGCAACAGATAAGTGAAAAAAATATTTGGACCTGACTCACGAGGTGACCGCTGACATGTGGGGTGGACTGCCGACCGAAATTATACCTGCCGTCGTTTCTGCGAACCGGTTAATCCCAGTCAGCTTCTCTGGTCATCTGAGGCGACTGGAACTCCGTGACGGACCGCTCCAAGTTCTAATGCAGATGGCGGTGCTCCTCGATACCACCCGCATCGTCCGCTGGTTACTTTCCCTTTCCCCCTAACCCTCGGCCGTTTGGTCTCCCCTGACGAGGGCTTTCATCTGGTTGGGTTTTTATTTATTTACGTATTTTTTATGTATTTATTTTATTTTATTTTGTTGATATACAAAAATATCAACAAAATAAAATGTTTATCATTTACATTTACAATTATATCTTTATGCAGCCCAACCAGATGAGAAAACTATATAGATACCCCACATAATAATAAAATAAACGCGCATAGGGCCGCTGGGGCACGTCTGGAAATGGCGTCGGACGCGACAGCATGCGGGCCGCCAGCCGAACGCGAGGTGCTGCTTTAATGCCTAGCAGCCCCTTGCATCCATCATCCCCACCAGATGATTTGGTATCGGCAGGGTCCTCTCGGACTCGGCAAGCGACACCAGCCGCTGGTGGAGCACGTCGCATACGTTGGACGGAAGTAATGAACGTAAACGCATTGCGGGCGGAAGTACTATAGGGCGAGAGGGGAAGAAACTGGAGGAATAACGTATCGGGCTCGGATCCATCGCTTTTTTGCTCAGCTGAAGCCGTCTGTTTCTGTTACAGAGTAGAATCTGGCAGACCGTACATATTTTTCAGTTTTCATTTGATAATAATCACTCATTCTCATCACGAAAATAAATGCCGAACTCGATCAAATATTTTCTACCCTAGATACTCTGTGTGTAAAGGATTGAACTAAAGAATCTATTAAAGAGAAGATTAATACGTTATTTACTTGCGGCTGGTAAGCATTCAAGCAGTTTAAATTTAGGAAATGTGCGAGCGTAAGTACAGTAGGTTTCGTAGGGTCTTAGTCTTAGGTACTTAATACATAAGAGATTTACTTGCCTATTACGAGAAACAAATGGTTTTTTACAACCTTAATATTGGACTCCTATAATCCCCCGTAAGGCTATTCCCTCATCGAATCAACCGGCTATAGCTGGGGATGGGGATGCGGCTCCTCAGGCCACAGACCAGCAGCCACATATAGAAGCCACAATGGATCTTCCCGCTCTGGTTGATTCAGGCGATGTTCGAACGGTTACCCTTGAACTAGAGTAGATGAGGGATAATTGGAGGACGCGATTGTGGAAACGCGCTGTACGCCTCTCGAAAATTGACCGCGACTCCTGGGCAGAACCCTAAGCAAGCGGAATCGGGATGTCGTGAAGGCTCTGAACCCATTGCTGGCAGCCTACTTGGAAACCATCCGGGACCTTTGTGATTTTTGCGGGATCTTTTGTGGACTTAATGCTCTTTGCCACTGCTTTTGCAGTTTGCCACATTATTGGTGCCACACTTCCCACGTCTGGACGCGCTACTGGGCAAAGTAGCGCAATACCAACCCGGAGAAAAAGGATTGTGGACCGCATCGCAAACGCAAGAGCCCTCATTGGCAGACTGATAAGCTTTGCACCGTCATTATGGCATGTGCTGGGACAAATATCAATATTTGATCCAGCCGAATATAACGCAAAAACTGACGGAGCGCATAGACGACCTGTAACAGAGAATCGCTGCTTGGGAGAAGCGGATTAGGTGATATAGATCGACACGGTTCAACCAGAATCGTCTCTTCCAGTGATCAGAAGAGGCTCTATAAATCATTGGATCGGTCAATGGTACGTGGAACGGGCCCAGCGAATCAGGCCGATACTGTCACATTCTGGCACAGCCTGTGGTCAGAGCCCGTAAACCACAGCGAGGGCTGGAAGGAAGTTGTGACGAGTCAGTGTGCGACCCCTATCAGCGTAAATATAATAAAAAACTGCGGTTGCAAACCCCCTTGTCAAGCGTGGCAACTATGGCAAATATCACCCCTATTAGGCAATCTATGGGGGAGTCCGATGTTCAGCAGGGGATTTTAATAGGTTATAACAATACAAAAGGCAATAAATAGTAAGGGTCACGGCTGCCCATTCGCGGTGCTTCGCTGCTGAATTTTGGTCTACATCGAAAATAGTTAATTTGGCTGTCGGTCGTGCAGTTGCAAGCCGACATAGCGATGTTTTGACAGGCGACTCAATCGCCGCGCGTTCGAAGTGATGCCCCATTGTTGATGTAATAGAAAATTTATTATGCCGGGTGGATTGGATCATCTTACTAAATATTACACTCTTTTTTCAACATAACAGTTTTAATACATAGGCTGCATTAAAAACATACCATCACGATAATGAGGACAATCACTACTTTTTCACCAGGCTGGCGCCACATAAAATGAGGTGTAGGTAATATTTGACAAATTTCATAACGTGGTAGTTAATTTGTTCGAAAAATTAAAAAGTTAATGTTTCTTTCTGTACTATTAGTTATATTTTATATTAATTAGATTAAGAATAAATAATCTAAACCACAGATATTCATAAAAGTAGAAAAATTATAGAGCAAACCGCTGAGGCATAGTTTTGTGTATTGATAAAGTTTTATTTAAAACTAATTTGTCAATTAAACGACATTGTGTAACAAAAGACTTCACCTAAGTGTCAACTAGCGACATCTGGTGAGGGGAAGATTATTAGCCGTCATTGATGTTAGCACGTGCCCACATCAGCCATTAAAGTTTATTAAAGCAGCGTTTTCCGTGAAATCATTTATTGCAATTTTAAGTACTGATTTACCAGATGTTCAGCGGTGAATGAAAACATCGTAAAGGAGAAATAAAGTACTACGAGGACATGTAAAATCCACCAACACGAACCACATTGGAGCAGAGTATCACGCAAATTGCTCCACATCACTCTCAAAAATTAAATGAACCGCAGTCTTTTTTTTTATTATTTTAAGTTGTTACGAGAATATTGCCCATTTTTTTATAGGATAGGGTAAGTGGTTGCTGTGACCCATAGACATCCACATCTATCTATATATGCTATTTTACGTAGGTATTCTGTGAGAGCGTGGTCCTTACCCGGTCGAACCGACCCAATCGTGCTACAACTATACTACTAATATAGCTGCAGCATGGCTCTACCACGTAAAAATTTCCCGTTTTATTTCCCATAAGATACCCACGGGATGATATTGGGTAATGGATCTTCTTACTTCGCGGCATTTTGTTCCATCCATGCTGAAATAAGACACAGCGTTTGTATTGGCATTTCCCGCCAACTGCCTACATTATTAGCAATATATCAATAGACATGACAAACTGTACAATAGTATTTAAATTGGGTACATAGCAAGATTAGGCAGCGAACCACCAAGGGACACTATCTATGCAGTACACGGGCGACAGATGTAGCGTGCACTTTGCATAGCGACCATTGAAAGGTCCCCATTGAAATTCACACCATAGTTGTTGTAGGTGCGCTTCGATTTGCAGCCGGTAAAGGTCAACAGTGCAATTATTTCCCATGTCGATACGCCATAAAACAAAATTGACTACGACTTTGGACTTTTTACGCACCACGATATGTGTACGATTTTAATTTAAAACTGTATATAAAAATTTCATTTGTATTTAATTTATACCAATGTTTTTAATCTGCGTATAAATACTTTAAAGACAGGATTCAATGTCGAATAGGTGCGAGAGCTATTAAGATGACATAATTCATTATTATCATCATCATCATCATCACCAGCCTGTAAAAGTCTACTAGTAGAGACATGGGCTTTTCCTAATAGAGGGATGATTTGCCTAAACCGTCATGCTGATTTACGATCGCAGTACAGATTAAAAAGGAAATAGAATGATAAAATGTTGTCGTATTAATTTTTTTTGTATTGAAAATCATATTATATACGATATAATAATATATGTCAATCAACTACTTTGTTTGAAATTAAAAAGTTTAATTAAATTTATAGAACACTAAATAACTTGTAAAGTAATGCCTAATCTATTTATTCTTCGACTGACGATCGAAAGTTACTCCTCAAATTATTTATATTTGAGGAATACCCAGATTTTTAAAAGTCGTGTCGTAGCCGTGTCACGTTGTATAAAGTGCTTTTAAACGAGCGTACCAATGAAATAGTAACATATCCATCACCTTTATAAGGAACAGTCGCCTGATACATAATAATTACACGAAGTTTCACACAAGGTTGTAAAAATGTCGGCGGAGCGAATATTTACGCACGAACAATAGCATCGGCGAAATGATAATTCGATTATTTAAATATGTTACTATTGTTTTGAAAAACAACATTTTGTTGAGTTGCGTGCTGCAGCCTGGCAAGTTTACGATGTCCGCTAAAATTTATGTCTTGACTGAGTTCTGACAATTGGTATTGCTTCTAGATGTGTTTTCGGACTCAGTTTATTGAGTAATCAATTGAAACTTATTTTCTGAAGGTCACTGCGTAAAATATAGTAATCTATATTAGTTAAATAACAAAATAAATTTCTATAAAGATTTTCTGTTCCTTTTATAACCGAATCAAAAAGAGATTCTCTATTCTCTATTAGCATGACTTTTTTATGTATGTTACGCGATACCTTCGTCAATAATGATTCTTTTTTAAATAGATTATACTTCAAAGGTCACGGTATAATTTTTGAGAAAAATTCCAAAAATAGGGAAGGAAGTTTTTAACGTAACTTTTTAACGTAGTAACTATTAAGGTAAATTTTTATATTTTATATTCCATAGTCCACTCAAAAGGACATGAAATCGGCGCTTTAAATTTATACACTATGTATTCTATACACACTGTATCTTTGCATCGAAGTCAGAATGTGAAATTATTTAATTTTTTCAATTTTTTTGAAGTCCAAAGTCGTTATTCGTGGATAAAATAACTTTTAATAAAAAACGGACTTTTCCACAAATACAGATTTACTCTCTTGACAAAAATATAACGACAATAGCACGTTAATACATAAAAGTTGTACTGCCGGCCTTAGAGTTTGTCTCAGCTTTTAAATGAAAAGTCTGGGGCAAAATATCATAGTACGCCAGTAACTCAAACATTTTAAAATAGAGAATAATTGTCGGCACGACTAAACCTATTACCTACTATTTTAAGTAAGCATTTCGTCTGGTGGCTGTCGTAAAAGAAGACTGTGGAATATGCTAGAAAGATGTTACTAGGCTTCCGGTAGATGACGATATAACGCCAGACGTAAATTTCTACACTGGCGACAGGCAGCAACGTCAAAGGTGCGAGACCTCTAACACTGCGACCGTCAATCCACATGCCAAGAATGACGATAAAGACAAATCCTTCTTCAGGGACTTTAACGGGCTGATGATGATGATGAAGTAAGTTCTGACATATCTTTATTTATTTATTTATTTATCCTTTATTGCAATACCACCTACAACTAGGGGTTACACAGGGTGGACTTATTGCACTATGGCATTAACCTTAAGAAAGATGGAATTAATAAAGATGTTGGTAAGTTAATTAAGTCAATAGACAATAAGGGACAATAAAAAAAAACTTAAAATCTTCGCTTGATGTTGAAGGAAACCTGCAAGTCCAAGAAATTAGGTCAGAGTAGCGGTTTCTGCTCTGCTCTATTACATATATTGACTTCAACCGTGCGGACCGTTTTTATCTAGGCTGAATCCAATCGATCTGCATCAGTGCCACGTTTTGATTGACACGCTGACGGACAGGCCGGTTGATTCAATATAATTACGATGCATATTTTACTTTACACAATTGTCTTTGCATTAAGCTGTAGTAACGTCTACTGCGAAATAAGAAAGATCACTTTAGCATGTTTGAACGCAAACTTAAATTTGTATATTTATGCAGCTTGATGCTAAAATGTTTTTATCGGAGCAAATTTAATCAGTGTTACAGTCAGCTAGACAACTATTCAAGCTTAATCATAGGTTGCGGCTAACCTATTCAAATCATAACTCTTAATATTTGCACTAGAATGTAGCATTAAAAAGCTTAATCGTTAAAACAGTAAAGAAGTTTATGGAAAAGAGAAATGTTTATATCCTCCGTCACTTCCACAAAACTAAGACAAATCTAACGACATCCAATATTTTGAAATTCCTCAAGCCGTTTAGGCTACAGAGCGTGTCAAAGAAATAGACATACATGCAATACATTCTTACACTAGAAAAACATTTACCTCTTTCTGAGGCAGTTGGGTAAATAGCAGTATCTACATAAATACCGCCTAATTTCAGATTATTTGAATTACTGACTCATAACGAAGACTCAATTTGAGTTCAGTGTGCGCCTAAAATTTGATTTTATTCCCCCCTCCCTTTTCCACCATCAATATTTCACGGATTCGAACCAAACGTTTTGCTTCGTATTTCCCAATGCGTTCAGCAAAGGAGTGGATTAATTTACCCACGTACTAGCATGTTTCTTTCCGTCCGATTACAATCTGGTTGTCTTCAAGGCAAGAGTGAATGGACTTATGTTACGTGAAGATAGTGCGATCTACCATCTAGAGTTTCATCAGTGCTTACCAACAGGTGTGATTATAGTAAAATACTGAGTATAAGTGAAAAAAAAGTCTGTTAGAAGGGTACCCATAGACCACTGACTGAAGTCACTTTCAGTGGTTGTCGATGAAGGACACCTCTCACGTAAATCATCAGTGCGATTGCTACGACCCTTTTTAATTCTTTGAACTAGCTGTAACATTAGCAAGTGATAAGGATTCGTAATTGAATGGCAATTATAACTCTTTCGTTAACTAAGAAGGACCATAACGAGAGACGATAAATATTATAGAGTGAAAATAGACAAACTTAAGTAAGTACCACACATTTGCGTAATTCTGACGCGAAATAGCTTGCACTGCAGTGTTACCGTTTGAAGGGTAGAGTGCCAGTATATACATATATACGCTATGAGGAAGTTCATCTTAGTCCTCAGAGGTGACAAAAGGTATAACCTTGTTTGTTGGAAGTTGGCTGCAGGTATCCATGGGCTGCAGTAGCCACGTACCTTCAGGTGCACTGTAAGTTCGTATACCTATCGTTTCAGTATTACTAAAAGAAAAACAAGAAAAGAGTGACGAAAATTCTAATGCACACTTAATAAATAACAGTCACTTTGGAAAAACAATTGATAATCGGATTTAATATACCTCATCAGGTTACCAAAAGTACCTATATGTTATTTTTATTGTCTTGTTCTAAAAAAAATTCAGTGTGACCAAAATACATAATCAGTATACACAAAACTTGTCCATCTCGTTATTACCCTAATCAGAAATCTCACCAAAATCAAACATAAACAAAACAATAACAGCGTCTAATCAACTGATAATAATTCGAAAACTGATCGTTCTAGAACAAAAAGCCGCTTTAATTTACACACACACGCAACGTCATTGCCGGCGCTCGTCCGGCTGATTGATATGGTGATTGATTGACAGCTGACGCGGGCAGTCGCGCAATATAATGAACAAATAGGTCGATATTCGCATGGCTAAGTTGACAGCACTAGCGCACGGTAAAAGACACGCTGTTTTTATGGTTCTGGTGTTTAAAATCTTAATTAAAACACAAAAATGTATACAGTAGCTCGATTCCCAGCCCCGGCGCATATAGGTATAAGAGAATTTGAAATTCTAAAGCAAGACTGTAGGTTAGCGGCTAAGTGTTTGGTTGTGGCGCTACAGGGCGCGTAAATAAAGGTTTTCTTTATAGAATAAGGGTGATAAACGAGTACGCAGTCCACCTGATTGTAAGTGAATGCCATAAACATCTACATTTATCGTCGATTATGAATCAAAATGCAGATACGTTGTTACCCCCGAGGACTAAGATGGAATGCCTCGTTTCCAGTAAAAAGGGTCACCGTTGCTCTACACTCACAATACGAAACACAGCAGTATTATGCTGCTACTTTACGCTGGTATTCTGTGAGAGAGGGGTCGAGCTGACCCATTCGTGCTACATCTATAATATATCTGTAGCGTGGCTCTACCACGTTTAAAGTGTGTGTATGGCTGACAAATAATTTTATTCCTTGTGTAATTTGTGCTTGTAACAAGTCTCCACGAAAGAGCAGAAAATCCCACTGTGGAGATAACGTTTTATAAAAAAAAAAATAGTGTACTTACAATTAAATATCAGGAAGTGATTAATATTTAGCTGTGGTCTTTTATAGGCTATAATGTAATGGCTATTGTTAATATGATTTTCAAAAAGTATTTTCACATATCTAGATTAAATTAGAATATGAACCATTCTCAACACTCTTAATAAATTTTCATCTAAATCCTAAGAGCCATTGCTTTGAAACCTATATATAATATATTAAACTAACTTATACACAAGATCAAGATAGTATGAGTCTACAGAAAGACTTTCGAAATTGTTATTCAATAAAAAATTAGCATAAGGTGAAAAAAGAAATTGGCACAATGTACTTAATTTCGGGTTTAATGTAAGTCTTTAATAAAAGTTCTTAGAAACACTAAAATTAAGTATAATATTTAACATTTCCATTTTCATCAGCTGTCGTGTGCTTGTCGAGTGTTGCAGGTGCGGATATGTCGACCTGAACACGTTTCTTAGGTTTGATTTATTCTTCATAGTGAACAGGTTACAATTTTAAAATACATTTTTATGTGACACACTTCATCAAAACAATTATGTTTTGCTTACTGATCTGTTAAAATCTCGAACTAAATTACAATTTTTTTTTATATAAAACTAAAGTGACATACGAACTTACAGGCCACCTGATAGTAAGTGGCTACTGCAGAGAAAATGAAACAGGCGATGGCTAGCAACATCTATTTTATATAGGATAGAGTGACAAACGAGCACACAGTCCACCTGATGGTAAGTGGATGCTGTGGTATATATATCTCGTATAAGACTAAAAACGCAGATGCGTTCTCACCCCTGAAGACTAAGATGGAATGCCTCGTTTCCAGTAAAAAGGGTCTTAGGTTCTCTACAATCACTATACGAAACACGGCAGAATTAAGCTGCTATTTCACACTGGTATGCTCTGAGAGCGTGGTCTTTCCCTGGTCGAGCCAACCCATTCGTGTTACAACCATAATATAACTGCAGCATGGCTCTACCACGTACAAAATGACTATGTTTATTAATACACTTTTGATAACTGTAACGATTGATGCATGGACCCCACTATATTATTCATTTCTCCTTTATCACAGAAGCCTTTTAAGTTTATTTTGTATCTGTCCATTTTTATGTTTAAATGTTATTGGTTTCATCATGAAAAAAAAATTGGATTGCAAGCACCTCGCATTGTAACAATTATTTGGGCCATATACCATATAACACTCATTTCGTGTGAGAATCGAACCCACAGAAACTGCGCTACATTAGCTGTCAAAGTTTCTAAGTTAGAAACCATACATTGGGTGTCAAAGAAATAAAGATAAATATCGTTCATTTTTATAATAATGCAACTTAACCTTCCTTTAAATAAGCTATTAGTCCACCCAGTGGTGAGTGACTGACTGATGCAGTCGATGGATATTTTCAAACAAAGGCCACAGATGCGTTGTCAACAGGCATTTCATGTTACTAAGAAGTAACATGAAATGCCTGTCTGTTATCCTGCCTTTCTTACCCATCAGACGGAACACGGCAGTGGACGTAATACTACTCGGCAACAGAAAATGTTTACAGAGTGATACTAACTCAAACGAACTTCTATGCAAATAATTAATGTTCTCAAATAAATAAATGTTCTAAGTGGAGAATGTGATTTTGTAAACTTATCTAAAGCGAACTGACTGGTGAGTCAGTTGGGTGCGAGCGATGATCCCAGTTGATAACGCATTGTGATTTTCCAGAGTTCATTATTAGAAATTTTCACTTATGAATAATTATGCCAAATTCCAATCATCTACCTAATAAACTCCTACAAAACCTCAGTGAAAGAGTGACACCGTAGTGATTATATAAAAGTTCCGTTGTTGAATTTTGCGTGGACCAGTAAAAAATCCTATAAACCTTGGTCTTGCTCGTAGCTTATTAGTTACGTCGATAGAATAACAGCGCTTAAGTAATAATGCTAATTCGGTTCCATCCAAAAAAGTAAATATTTTGTTTATATTAATCCCGTATATATTTCATGCCCGTGTTTCGTTTTGTAACACCAAATACATTTTCTTTCTTTCATTTTATGGTTTTGTACCCCAAAAAATAAATAGCGCAACCCTTATGGGATAGTTTTCCGTCCGTCTGACCGTTTTTCAAGTTTAATTTAATACCAAATACGCTTCACGTATTATATTTCACGTATTCATTTTGATATTTCTCGTTGACCTAGAATCATTAAATTTAGCAAGAAGCAAGGCTCACCACAGCACAAAAAAATACGATAATATAATTTGTAGTTATATCATATAAAAATATTATTTTGCGATTATAAACTGTAAAATGTATGCATTTAAAGCATCGACATCGCAACTTAATTATATATATATATATATATAGAATTAAGTTAATACAGAACTCAAAGTGCAAAACCTACTCGCACTAGTTTGGTTTTTTCTTCAATTGCAGTTTTATCTTGCCATGTGATAAAGAAGTTTTGCTTATTACGTATGACCATTAACAATAATGGAAGCCCAGTACACAACCAAACCAAAATTACAGGACATAAAAATATAGATTCTTAACTGCATGGTAATGACCGCTCGGAAAACGTCTTTTTACGCCAAAGCCAAGTGTCTTGGCCATCAGGTGTATCACAGTTTGTATTTATGACTGTATACAATCAATGAATAATAATTATATAAAAGAATAATGAAAATGAGACACGTAATGTTAAGGACATGTTACTTTCTTTTTTAGCCGAGGAGCTTCAGGTTTCAATGTTATGTTATTCAACCGACTTGAAAAATGGAGGAGGTTCTCAATTCGACTGTATTTTTTTGTGTGTTACCTCAGAACTTTTTCTAGGTTAACCGACTTTGATTATTCTTTTTTATTTGAAAGCTGGTGCTTCTAATGTGGTCCCATTTAAATTTGATGAAGATCTGACCAGTTGTTTTTGAGTTAACCTTGATAACGCTTATTTAATTGACTTCGACTACATTGATGATGTTCGCATTTTATTTGTTCACTTGTTGTATTATGTTACGGGATATCTTTGTTAATTGGGGACCCAATTTTGAAGATTGTGATTTATAAAATAGTATAGGTTATACTTCAGTGTGGTTCCATATAAATTTGGAAAAAAAATCACCCCTCAGGGTAAGCAAAATAAGGGGTGAAGTTTTTAAGGTAACTATTTAGGCGGAATTGTATCCCTTAGTCCACTTTAAAGGGTAAGAAATAACTCAAAAGAGTAAAAATAAGTGGGTGCTAAGCCACAGTGCATAGAAGAATTAGAGCGCCGATATCAGAATGTGAGATTATTTTCTACCGACTTCAAACAGGAGGAGGTACTCAATTCGACTGTATGTTTTTTTATGTGTGTTACCTCATAACATTTTTCTGGTAACTTTTTTTCTGGGTGAACCGATTTAGATGATTCTTTTTTTTATTTGAAAGCGGGTGCTTCACATGTAGTCAGTCCCATATAAATTTGATAAAGGTCTGACCAATAGTTTTAGAGTTATTCTTAATAATTTATATTGAGTGTAGTTGTACAAAATTTTAAATTATATTATTTTTAGTTCTTTGAAGTCGGTCTTTACTTATTGTTAAAAGATAAGTTTTTCGCAGACTTCCAAAAAGGAGACGGTACTCAATTCGACTGTATGTTTTTTATGTGTGTTACATCATAACTTTTTACTGGGTGAACCGATTTCGATGATTCTTTTTTTTATTTGAAAGCTAGTACTTCTCGTATGATCCCATATGAATTCGATCAAGGTCAGACCAATAGTTTTCGAGTTATTCTTAATAACTTATTGGCCTTAAGATCTAAGGTCTCGTTACCAATAAAACGTTCGCATTGCAAATGTTTTCATACTTAATTGTATAAAATATTATATTGTATAATGTTTAAAAATAATCCCTTTGGGTTTCTAGTTGGTTCTTCAAGTTTATTGTACTTATTTTGTGAAAAAAGGTATCTAACATAATTAATTCCTTCAAATACCTGGAATGTCAGCAACAAAGGCATGGAGACATAATTTTAAACGATTTTTTTTTATTAACAACATCTTATAGCGGATGCAAATTCACGGCAGTTTTTTTATAGGACTTTGTGATTACTAGGTTCATCAATAAGGTTTCGAAATATGACACTTCTCAATGAGTAATAGAAATGCTTTCTATTTTTTCGAATCTTAAATTCGTTAATGACCGAGGCCAGAAAAAGTAAATTAAAAATAACTTCTACCCAATTTT
This sequence comes from Parnassius mnemosyne, assembly GCA_963668995.1. Classification (NCBI taxonomy): domain Eukaryota; kingdom Metazoa; phylum Arthropoda; class Insecta; order Lepidoptera; family Papilionidae; genus Parnassius; species Parnassius mnemosyne. The sequence goes on along the minus strand of CAVLGL010000035.1, from coordinate 5,197,251 downwards.
TTTTTCAAACCACATTTGACAGGAAATTGATTCGTATGTGAAACGAAGAAATTCGAATTTCATGTGGTTATTAAATATTTTGGCCTGAAAAAAGTCTACAAAGTAAATTCTTCAAAAAGAACACTTTGGCAGACAATGCTACTTTGGCAGACAATGCTCCGTCTTATTCTACAGTGGCATACTGGTGCACTCAATTTAAACGCAGCACAACCGCCTGCAATGACGAATGCAATGGAAACGTTAAAAATATTAAAGAAATTGTTAAGATAGATCGACGTATGAGCATGCGTTATTTGGCTGAGATTCTAAAGATTTCTTTTGGGTCAATTCAGTTTATTTTAACTCATACTTTAAATTCATAAAGGTGGCCGCGTGCAGGGTTCTTCAAATGTTAACAGATGCCCAAAAGAAAGTAAGAGTTGACATTACAAAGCTAAATTTAGCGATTTTGCGAATTGATGAAAACCCCGATTCTTTTCGCATTCGTTTCATAACCGTGGATGAAACCTAGGTACACCATTTTGGCCCGGAGACGAAAAACCAAAGAAAGGTGTGTAAAAGACCATCTTCCCCACCAGGCAAGAGATTCAAAGTGTCAGCATCTGCTGGAAAAATACTATCCTCTGTCTTCTGGGAAGTGGAAGGTAAGTTAACGAGCGACTATTTAAGTAAAAAAATACATTTTTTATCATTATAATCGATCTGATATTGCAAGCGCTCCCATCCGAATTGCTGTGTTTAAGTTGATGCAACACCAACTCGTCTACTTTATGTGATGTAAATGCTGCTAGCCTATGCGCCTCTTACAGCTTCATCTGAAAAAGGCCGCGTGCTCAGCACCCATTTATATTTTTTGCAGGTATATATGACAATTAAGGCCATAGAAAAAGTATTATATAGCTGACAAATTGTATTCCTTAATACGTCAATTCACTTCAAAAAACTTTAATTTAAACAATAAAATTATAAAATATAATTTTATTAATTAAGTAGCTATATAAAGACAACTTAAGTTTTTTTAGAAACAATGCATTTAGCATCGCAAAAGCATTAAATTAGTACATAATATTGCCAATGTTCTCTCCAAATAACCTATCAAGGCGGCTTCAATCGACTAGGCACGAGATAACGCACTCGCGGCAGCATCTTTACAAGTCATTAGACGTGACTCCCCTCCCCGCAGGCTCCCGGGCGCCGCACCCGTTTGTAATTAACCGAGGGCCATAAATTGACCGTAACTGTCATATCATATTGATTTAGTCCCGTGGGTACGGCGGGCGCGCGCTTTCCTCCGAGTTTTGAGCTTCAGATGCTGGAACGCGAGGCAGAGCTGTGTTTTTTATTGATTTATACAAATGCTTGTCAGTTAACCGAAAGTATATTTAATATAAGTTAACCCTTCAATAAAAAATCAATTATTAATTTGCATATATACCTGCACTAACTCGGAATAATGAAGTACCTTTATATCGTAACATCACAGTGAGTTTGAAATATCCGATACATGGCGTAAGTTATCCAATAAATAGGTTTGAGTACAGCATAGTTGAAAATTGAGATATTTGTCGACAAATACTAAAGAACGTAAAATTCGTGGTGTCTACCAGCGATAATTCAAAACTACTGACGATTTTTGGCAACGCTATGCGTAGTCGCGGCCGGCATGCTTTACGCAATACTATCCTATGCCTCTGTTTAGTACTGCGTCATAATCCGACTTCAGTCTTCCCATATAAATCTTTCCAAGTGTGTGTGGAGTGATCTAATTTACCCCACACATGGAAGGAGTGAAGACAGCGTTATTGCCGCGCGGTAACGAGTGAGACTGTCAAAACAACGCTAACTAGCGAAATTGAACAACACATTTGGCCGGCGAATGATAGAAAACAAACATTCACTTGCCATTCTTAAACAGATGATACGGTTCAATAAACATTATCGGCGGAGTTTACGAGCCGCCGAGATAATGTTGCCCCGAAATATCTATACCAATCAAACTGCACGACTTATTCCCTTAACGTCAGAATATAAGGCGTAAATTTGTATGTGAAATCGTTTTGATGAACACGGCTACAAATCGGCGGCCATGTTGTTCCCATCAACAATGGCGTTCAGCCAGTGTTGCTACATTGATGACGTTTTTCTTTTTCTCACAGTTCTTTATTGCACTAATTCTGATTGAGCATACTTTTTTCTTCCTTTCTGTTTATATCACGTCTCGAGAATACTTCTGATCTGATATCACTGATTGGTTACAGAGACGGCTGATCAAAGAGGCCGTGGTTTTGATTTAGGAAACAAACGCTTCCTTTATTTGAATGTTATCGATTCTTTGCAACAAAACATAAACTTACGAATTGTTTATTTTTGTGTAACCGTATTGAACGAATTATAATAGTGTGTATCATGAATTGTTCCAGTTATATCATCGGGCAATCATTTATAATACTTCAAAGTAATCGAACATTTTTTTTGTTAAAGCTTTCGTCAACGAATATATAAAATACTAACACACAAATCTTCATGGAAATCCGTCCAATAGTTTTTGCGAGAATCGTGAATACACAGACAGACAGACGGTCAGGCAAAAATTCTATAAGTCACTAGTCAAGTCTTCAGTATCCTTTTCACTGGATTTGTTTTTTTCCATAAATTATTAGAATTACAGACACGACTTTTCTACAGATTTATTATATGTATAGATACTCTTTATATAAAAGTGTAGTATTAAAACTTATAGAACGCAAAAGTTTGACTCAGTCTTAAGTCGAATACATTCATGGGAACTTATTGGTTTAATGCAGTTTGACAGGCCGCCAATAAATTTATTGTTAGAAAAAATAAACTAGTTTCCGAATAACGATATCGAAGGCACTAAAAATTCCATGTGATTTCGTCTCTGTAACGCAAGGTATAAATCGTGAAATGTGTCAATTAACTCAAGTTTAATGTTGTATTTATGTAAATCATTGTCTGACGGACGTTGGGGGGTTAGACAAAAAGAGACGTTTGACCGCGACACGACCCGGGGCATTTAGATAAATTGGGTATTTTTTCGAAATGTCAGGGCAACTTTAAAAAAACAATCCTGACGCTTGATAGATAAGTGTCCGAGATATAACACGATATATGTGGAGCCACATAAATTGTATTAATTACTTACTAATATTTGTCTAAATATCATAAATTTCGACAGATATAGTATCGCTTCCACTAAAAGTCGCATAATGAAAACTGATTTTACACATAGATAACGTGATGTATAAAAAATAAAAATCAATAAAACGTTTAACGTAATAAATGTTATCTCTAGACCTACACACTTTTAAAAATTAAAAAATAGTTTTTTCTAGGTAGTAGGACTCCTTTTCTTCCTAGGAGTCTGTCTGTGTAGGTTAGGTTAGTGCCTGCACTGCTGTGTTCCGCTCTGAAAGTTAAAGAGAGCCAGTATAGTTACAGGCTGTGAAGCATTCCATCTTAGTCCTCAGAGGTGACAATGCATCTGTAGCCTTCTTTGTTTATAATGGGTTGCAGGCATCATGGGCTGCAGTAGCCACTTACCATCAGGTAGACTGTAGTTCGTCAATTTCATTTAACAAAAAACAGCTTAATATACCTGATTCTTAATTACTACCATGAGTCTATAAAAAGCCTACAGTCCACAACTGGATATAGGCCCTTTTTGACGTCATGGCTGAATTCACGTATGAGGTAGTCAGATCCAAAAAAGCAGCGAGCCACTTGGACCAGGTTAGACAAAAAAAAAATGCAAATAAAAATATAATTGTTACATATAATATACAATTTTTATATATCATAGTGTACAGTTTATATAAAATATGTATATTTTATAGATAAAATAACTACATGTTTACACCCACGTGTTTAACACCCAGTAACTTAGTGTCTTAGACTCTGTATAGTATAAATGTCAGTATTGGTTTAACCCGCCGTGTAGTGACGGCTTAAGAGAATCCCCAATTCAATATCATACCGGGATGTCATAAGAGTCGATAGAGGGAAATTAAACAAGAGATGGGCAACAGCATCTTCCTGATAATAACTCAAACTAATAAAAAAACTGCAGTAGCCTACCCGCCTGACAAGCGTGGCAACTATGGCAAATCCTCCCTAGGGACTTCAGAAGTGATGATGATGATCAAGATAGGAGCTTAGTCTTAAAAACATCAATTTTACTGCAACATTTTTTCTAATAGAAGAGAGGGCAAACGAGCACTCGGCTCACCTGATGATAAGTATGGACCGCCGCGCATGTAGAATTGCAACACCAGGAGAATTGCAGGTGTGTGGCGGGTCTTTTAAAAAGGAGTAAGCTCGTTAAAAGTAAAGGTATTTTTCTCTTATATAAAGGTATTACTGTAATATTTACCCGCCCACATCTTAAGTTTTGAAATATTGCATTGCAATATGAAACTTTAAAAGACACTAAAGTCAAAGAAATGATAAAACATAATCACGAAAATCGGTTGACGTGGTAAAGAAACTCGCCCACAAATGGTGCCTTTGCAAATTGAAGAGTTTGATCATTTCCTCATTCATCCCATCGTCTGATCTAGACCAAATTTATATTAAATCACCCCTGAGGTATCTCTTTTTAAACAAAAAAAGAATAATTGAAATCGGGAAACGTGGAAAAATTATTGGATAGATACATAAAAAATATTCTAACGAATAGAGCCGGCTTCTGCTCCTTTTTGAAGTCGGTTCTAAATCTTATAAATAGGTTTTAATGCATACTTTCAATTATAGTTATATAGATTAGAAAACATTTTTGATAATCGACTACAGAATCTTATCCCGCTTGTCCCAATACAAATATGGCTTTTTTTTTTTGTTCTCCTAATTATAAAAAGGCGTATAGAGTCGACAGCTCTACACGCCTTCCTTTGGTCACAAGAAATATATATAAAATAAATAAACCATGATAATTTATAATGACACAAATTTATTTTTCCGAAGACCATTCTTGGAAATAACAAGGAGTCCATTTAATAATCGAAATTTAAATTAATTACGTGATAGAGCCACTATGTAGGTGTATTATGGCACCACGAATGGGCTCGCCTCGTCTGAGTAAGCCACGCTCTCACAGAATACTTGCATAAAATAGTAGCTCATATTATATGTAGGTAAGTGGGCAGGTTTTTGCCCGACTGTTCCAGAAGGAGAGTATTTTTTTTCGAGTGTATGTATGTATATCTATTTCTTTGGCATGCTCTGTAGCCTAAATGACTTGATGAATCTTAACATATGAGGTGTCGTTAGAATAGTCTTAGTTGTAGCAGTGACATAGAATATGAAACTTTTTTTTGAGTAAACTTTTTTCGCAGTCTCAGTTTCTTCAATTTATGTTTTAACTTTTGGACTTGTTACAGACATCATCAACCACCAGATTGATTGATCCACCTCAGCTGAACCAACACCAACACACGATTTCAATTATAGATAATTAGTTTTCAGGAACTTTAATTCAGCAATAAATAATTTACAATGTATTCTACGATATATTGTCATGTTCATTTTACAAACGCAGTTAACTTTTTAGATAATGCTGATAGTATTTGTTTTCTCGTTTTCAATCATCAATACCAACCTTGCGACTTGCTTTTTTACTTGTAGACTTTTTATTTAAATTTTTTTTTCTATCTACACTCATTTTTAATCTTTCAAATCGGCAAAAAATATTTGTTCAGACATTGTTAGAATAGAACTCTTCGACTACCTTTATAACACAAAGGGGATGTTTTCACCCGTGGGAACACAGGCAACCTTAAAGCATAACGACTTTGAAGCTAAAACTTGGAGTCCTACAAACCAAAAAACATCCATAAGTCTTGTTTTTTTTTTATAGAATTAGGGTGACAAACGAGCACACAGTCCACCTGATGGTAAGTGGTTGCTGTGGCCTATAGAGATCTACATCTATCCTCGATTACGTATCAAAATGTAGATGGATTGTCACCCCTGAGGATTAAGATGGAATGCCTCGTTTCCAGTAAAAAGGGTCTCCGGTTCTCTACACTCACCATACGGAACACAGTAGCGTTAAGCTGCTACTTTACGCTGGTATTCTGTGAGAGCGTGGTCCTTCCCCGGTCGAGCCGACCCTTTCGTGCTACAACTATATCATTAATATAGCTACAGCATAAGTTGAATAAATGTTTAAATTCCTAGTATAGTAATGTTGAGATTAGTTGTGACGGGGATAGTGCACGCAATTGAGGGAGAGCGGGACGTGCTCTTCAAAGAAAGTAAGAAACATCATTTTATTTTTGCTAATTAATTATTAACACCTTTAATATAAATTGATATTTTCATTTAATAACTGAAGTGAATGTCATCAAAGAACAGGAATGAGATTTATAACAATCCATAGATACTGAGCCATAGAAGTTCGAAAAGAAATAATGTGTGTAGGTCGTTGCCACGTAAAGCAAATACAACATTTAACAAAACGCTACCAATAAAAAGTTCAAGAAATTAAAGAAATATTTTCTAATGCCGAGTGAAGCTCTGTCGCTCAGGTAATATTTAAATAATACGGGTAATAAATAACATAAAATTACAAATAGCTATATTCCATTTCGAAGTACTCCTCGGCAACTATGTTATGTTATGTATGTCAACAGACCCATAGCATATAAATAACGCAAATAAAAAAGCATCCTGAAGGTTGAAACGACTATTAAAACTACCGATCACGTTTAATAGACAGGTAAGATAAAGAAACCGGTGAACGAGAATAAATATGTTCAATAGTCGAAATAAATATGGCGGATGATTTATGACGGTATTGACATTGGTCGCGCGGGCCTGAGCCGCCATCTTGTATTTGCTAATTGCCGGTTTATGTCATTAAATCACTCACGCGTCGGAAAACAGACGGACGTGCGATTCTCCATCATCTATTTGATCAGTTTTTCTTGTTAATTTATTATTTTTCGATTACGTCATCAATCGGGAAACAAATGGCATTCATTGTTCATTACTGGCATGTTTTTTAATCATGCGGCTGAGTTTCACCGACGATGGATGTGAAACGTAATCGATAAAGTGATCTAGACATTGATTCAAAGTTTGTTTTAATCAAACTGAAATTAAATATATGGTAAGTAATTAATAACTTGTTGGCGTGTCAACGACTCGTGCTTTTAGATTGAGATAATGATGAGTAAAGTCGGCTATTACTTATGTCTTTAGGTTTATAGTAAATGTCACAGTGACCGAGTGAAACCGGCACAGTCGCGCGTGTGCTTGTTATACTACTATACTCGTAATATATCAGAGGAATCACAGACATGATTGGCTACATCTTGAAGAGAGCTTCCGTTAGAAAATTCTAAAAGTTGGCTAAGAAAATTAGTTCATCAAGTGTAATAACCCTCTACAATATCCAAACGTATACAAGCCTACTCTCTCTTACAAAGAGATTTTATTAAAACCCCAAATAATATAATATACAGATGATGTAAAACACGAAAACGAAAAAAAAAAATTAATTCTTTAAAAACTGGGAACTTCCTAAACTTACTACATTTGCCCCGGTTATACCGGGGCAAATGTAGTAAGTATATAGTAAACAAATTAATAAAATTGAAAGAAAAACATACAAAAATAGCTACAATCCTCCTTGTATTGTTCTTGAAAAACAGTTCAGCATTGCAGGAGAAAACATAGGCAAATACGTAAATGATGATTTCCTCAATTTCTCATATATGTACTATAATCAACTTGAGCAGCAATTGTCTCTCTCGGTTATACAAAAGGCAATAGATCCTTTAAAACCTATTCTTTAAATTTCTTGCAGCCCCGAAATGTTCTTACAGAAATTCGGGACTGATAGCTAAAACAACTATACACACACTTCACAAAAAATTTAAAAAGCTGCTACAGCTTCTTTACTTTGTCAATTTTTTTCCAAAGATTTATTTATACAATTTTTTTATAAATTCCAAATTTAAAAAAATTATCAGAATTTAGTACGACTTTCTCCAGTTTCGAAGTGTTTTTAATAATATATTTGATTTCATTATAAATGAAATTCATGTGTGTGTCGGATCGTCATTTTTTTTTTGCTTAACATACAGATGGATGATACGCATCCATAATATGCACACCTTTTGCAATATTTAAGCAAGTGAGGGTAGATAATACGAAAAAGTGAGGTAGCACCTTTAATCATCCGCTCATTCTAGAAGTATAAAGAACGTCGAAGGCAACTTACTTGATCAGTCAATTTAGTCTTAATCGGTGTCATGAAAATCTCTACGGTCAGCGTAGAGGTTTTTGTTAAGTACAATACTCCTCTCTAATAGATTGTCTCATAAGGGGGATATTTGTCATACATGCCACCCTTGGCATTCGGGTTGGCAACCGCAGTTTTTCATTTTCGTGATATGATTTCGAAGACGCTTCTGCCCATCTCCTGGTTTGTTTTCCTTGGTCGCCTAATATATGTCGTACTATTATACCCACGGGACGATATGGGGTAATGGATATACATACACCGCCACCACACCAAGGCTGTCTTTTTTATAGAATAAGGGTGACAAACCATCACAAGGTCCACTTGATGGTAAGTGGATGCTGTGGCCCATAGACATCTACATTTATTCTCGATTAACAATCAAAATGCAGCTATGCGTTTTCACCCCTGAGGACTAAGATGGAATGCCTCGTTTCTAGTAAACAGGGTCGACGGTTCTCAACACTCACCATTCAAAACACTGCAGTATTAAGCTGCTATTTTATGCTGGCATTCTGTGAGAGCGTATTCCTACCCGGGTCGAGCCGACCCATCCATGCTACAACCATAATATAGCTGCAGCGTGGCTCTACCACGTATAAAAGTACACTGTAACTGCTCTGTTACCTAAATAGTGTGGCACGATGCTTTATGCGTTAGCAAGTGCGCAAATTTAACATCCACTCGCACACTAATATTATTTTTAAGAATATAACCTGCTTATTTATTTCTGGCATCAGAAAAGGAATAATTTTTAATAATCTATATCTATACATAAAAATAAAATTAAGTGACTGTAATATAAAAAATGACTGTCTGTAATATAAACAATCCACAACACTACGATAATGTAACTCTGGTGGAAATCGTGGGTAAGTTCGTTTTAACATTTGAAGTTATTATTTTTATTTTAGGTTACAAATTATGATTATTATGAGGCAGAAAAAGCAGCGCAGGTGCAGGATGATTCCAAAACGATTTCCACTAGAGTAACATATTCGTACTGTTGGTCCCGATATATTACAGACTAGCTGTTCCCCGCGACTTCGCCCGCGTGGAATTTATTAAGATTGGATTTCATCGTAATGTGTGTTTTCATTTTCTTGTGAGAAACCCTAATTGTTTTTCTAAAATAAAAGTAGTCTAAGTTACTCCTTATAATATCAGCCGTACATACTACTGTATATTATACTTTCATATGCATTTACTAAAAAGCTGGTATTCTGACATTACAAACAGACACTTCAATTTTATTTATTTGTATAGATTATATTATTACTTACTGATAAGCATGAATGTTCCACAAATATGGCGAATGTTTGAACAAGACTAGAAGTGGTGTCTTTATGGCTATGTTTGCTGATCTCGAAGCTAGGTAGTCGTGATAAGACAAAGTTAAAGGCGTCTAGTAAAATCTTTGAACCATACTGAGATAAATACAATGACAAATACGCAGAAAGGAATGATAAAAAGCCCAGATAAAACAATTATGTATGCAAGGAGCTTCTTAAGTAATTTAATCCATAATCGATTCGTTTTCTAAATCGGTTTCGGTAAATAAGGTTTTGAGGTGCAATAAAGTTTTGATATGTATTGTATGTGTTATTGAGTTTCAATAAGACTTACAAAACCAAATATATTTAAAAACGTAAAATGTGTAAAAATAATTGAATTATTTTTTATCGTCTACAAACATACACGTAGCAAAAAAATTAAATGCCTATTTATTTATTTATTTATTCTTTATCGTATTCCTTAATCTAAAAGAATACAAACGGTGGACTTAATGCCTTGAAGCATTCTCTACCAGTGAACCCATGGAGTGGTGAGAATTTGAAGTTGGTGTAGCAATATAGAATAAAAACAAAATAAAAATGATAATTAACGACGTTATATATACATTTCACTAATATATACAATAAATAAACTATAGAAATATCTCCTATTGATACCTATATAGAAATATATACATACATAAACATAGATATATACATATCAACATACATATATAAACAGTACATATAAATAACTATGAATATATACGTCCAACAATATGACATGGATGACTCATGTAAGAAGCGTTATCTTTTAATAGATGATTACGCACCAACTTTTTAAAAGCAAACTTATTGGGAACTTTTCTGATGTCATCGGGCAAGAAGTTCCAAAGGCGTGTAGCCTGAACTGTAAAGGAGTTACCACAGAACTCGGTGAAGTGAACTGGAAAAAATATTTAGTTGTTAGAAGAACGTACAACCCTATCATGAGATGAGGAGGGATAGTGAAATTTGCTCTTAAGATAAGAAGGCGAAAATGGGTCATTTAATATGGAAAAAAGAACAAGCAATATTCTGGAAATACGCCTCTGTCGGATTGTAAGCTAATTAAGCTTAGATCTATATTGCGAAATATGGTCATACTTAAGAATCCCGAAAATAAAACTTATACAATTATTGAGAAGGCGTGCCAGCTTTTTCAGAAGATCCTGCTACAGATCTGGGTAATACACATCTGCATAATCGATTATGGGTCATATGAGCGATCGGACAAACATAATCTTAGACTTTGTGGGGAAAATAAGTTTAAAACGATGCAGAGAACGAAACGTGGCAGTGACTTTACGACTCTTTTCAGAAACCTGAGTTCTCCAATTCAATGTGCTGTCAATGTGTTGGCCAAGATTGTTTGCAGACGTACTGAACAGTATTGAAATCCCATTGTAATAAATAGGAGGTAAGTCTGCAAGATTAATCTTGGCTAGCATCCTTGAGCTACCCACCAGTATAGCTTGGCATTTCAAAGGATTGACCAACACTCCATAACGAGTAGACCAATCTTTTATAGCTGACAAGTTGTCATTTAATTTTTTAATTCCATTATGGATATCCCCAATTTCAGCTTGCACGTATAGCTGAAAGACATCAGCATACAGATGGTACGAGCAATCGAAGATGGAGGTATTAAAGTTTTTAAAAATATTAAGAATTATAGGAGAAAGAATACCGCCTTGCGGCACACCAGCTTCCACATCAACCCAATCTGAGGTTATTTGCCCCCCACAGACTGAATGATGTCGACCGCGAAGATAATATGCAAACCATTCCGATACTGTAGGGCCAAAATTTAAATGAGACAGTATGGAAACAAGGATTTCATGATCAACTGTGTTGAAAGCATTTAAGAAATCAACTAATACCAGTACTGTTACTTTTTTTCTTCCATACCTTATCTAATATCGTCTGTGACGTTAATTGAAGCAATACTGGTACTATCACAAGGGCGAAATCCAGACTGATATATACTCAGTAGGTTATGTTTCGAAATAAATGTAGAAATTTGCTTCTAAACACAGGATTCTAAAATTTTGGAAAGAAAGGGTAGAATGGATATAGGCCGAAAATTATTGGGAACAATGGGAGTAGAAACTTTTGGGAGGGGCTTTATAAAAGCGTTTTTTCAAAGGTTCGGGTACTGACCTGAATCAAGGGAAAAATTTATAATATGGGAACTTGCCGGAAGAAGGTGCTCTAAAATAAATTCTACCATGTGTCTACTAATCTCATCATAACCCACCGCCTTGGACTGAATTGCTAAAATATACCTTTTGTCATCATCCTGAGAAACAGGAGAGAAATTTAAGGTAGGTATAATATAGGCTGAGAATATTTTGGTTAAGAATAGAGACTTTATCGTCAACAGTAGGTGCAGCAATAAATGAGGCTCGATCAAGATTAAGAGCGTAATCCCTTAGCTTGTCAAAGTCTATTTTAGAAAAACTGCGCAGATGCAGTACAGAAGGGGAATATTTGGGAGTTTTAAGCTTATACGAAGCATAAATCAAGTCATGACGCGAGATGCCCAAAGCAGGTCTCTCAGCTCTCCGTGCATCATCACACGATCAAGAGAAGCAGCAAAGATAAGATCAATCAATGAGACATCGGTTCCAATATTGTGGTAAGTAGCCTTTAAAGGGAGAATAGAAAGATTAACCGACTTAACAATTGAAAGAAGCTTTTTGGAACGAGGGGAATTTTTCAACAAATCTGTATTGAAGTCACCCATGATTATACAGTGTGCGTACTCAGAACAAATATCAATAAGAGCCATTTCTAAAGTGGCGAAGTAGTCTGTCGAAGAGTGGCACTACACTCTCCCTAAAAGCATCCTTATACCCTTGACATCAAGTTCCAAAAATAAAAACTCAGAAGAGGCAGAATAGCAAGAAGAAGATGCTAAAACAATTTTATGAAGAATTGATGAGTGTAGGTAAATGACTACTCCACCTTCACCTTTTCCAACCCGATCACTCCTAACAAATACAAAGCTGGGTAGGGGATATAAAGTTGACGGTAAAGGAGGCTTTAGCCAACTTTCCGACACTATATGGCATGAATATACTCGGTTGAAAATTAGGCTTCGAGTTCGGTGCTCGGGATACTTTGAGGGTTTATGTGACATGTTCAGAGAGTTGTTAAAAGGCGTAAAAACTCCCTTGAGTAGTTGGTGTAAATCAAGCGCGCTTTCGTTGAAAGAATCTTTTTTTTTATAGGATAAGGTTGAAAAACGAGCACACAGTCTACCTGATGGTAAGTGGTTATTGCGGCCCATAGACATCTACATCTATCCTCGTTTGCTAATCAAAATGCAGATGCGTTGTCACCCGTGAGGACTAAGATGGAATGCCTCATTCCCAGTAAAAAGGGCCTCCGGCCACCTGCACTCACCAAGCGAAACGCAGAGGTAAACCTCTACTTCACGCTGGTATTCTGTGAGGTCTTGGTACCACCCCGGTTCGAGCCGGCCCATCCGTGCGACAACAAAAGCTGCCGCGTGGCTCTACCACTGTTTAATCTTCGCAAGAGTAAAGCAGAAGAATCATTTGCAGAGCTAAACGACTCAACATCAGACATAATTCATAGACTAAGATAATACATCAATTAAATAAATATAAAAAAACACTTAAAAAATTCTAAAAAAATGTCAAAATTAATAAATTAAAAATCAAATAGAAAATATTAAGTATAGTTTTTGGTGTACATTTATAGAAGTAAAAAACAATAAGTTTTGTTAGCACAAATTATAAAGATGATTATAATTAGATTATTACCGTAAACATTCATAGCATAGATAAACCTACTAAATAAGTAAGACTCCTCTAATAAGAAACTAAAAAGAAAACTAAGTTTATGCAAGTTATGTACTATATATGAAACATGATTAAATATCTACTTCGATTTACAAGAACAAACATTCCAAAGGAGTTTAATAATAGTGTTCTATGCTACAGTTGTAATCAGTCATGAAATAAGTACCTAATATTAAATAATAGAAAAAAAAGGATACCTAAGGACATAAAAAGATAGTTTAAGTAAGCAAATTTTTGGCTATAAAACGGCGGGACCTTTTAGGATCCTCTTTCTGCCCCAGCATAACATCTTGATTGCGCCGAGAAATCTCACTTTTTGTGCTTGAAGAACTTTGCTGGGTTTGAATGGGCTTCCTTGCAACTTTACAAATTAGTATCGCCACTATTAGAAGCCATGCCATGTCTAGCTGGTGGACAATCGACAGGAAACTTTCCAATGAGAGTATCAATCTCCTCTTCAGTGGAGATCTTTGCCCGTCCATTATTGGGGAGTTTTATAAAAATTGTGCCATCAAAGGTCCACACATTCTTCAATCAAAAGTGTTTGCGTGCTTTTTTATGAACAGATTGCCTCATTTTAGTTAAAAACTCAGACACCGATATTAGAGAGCCCTTTAACTTAGTATTATCTTTCCACACCTCAGACTTTGTGCGATGCTCTTGAAATCGTACAAGAATTGGCAGTGAATGACCATCCTTTTGAACATTTGAACTTTTGAACATTGAAAGGATAAATTTGTTACATGTGGGATACCCATTTTATTATGTATAATGCCCAGTATTTCTTGTCCAACATTAACTTCAGGAGAGTCGGAGATCTCATTAAACAGGAGAATGTTCTGCCTATGCTGTATATCAATAACATCAATTATCATAGTGCAGGCATGAATCTGTTGCCGAAGGAGATTGAGTACAGAGTTAACAAGGTCTTTGAATTCATAAAACTCCTCACAGAGTTGATTAAGAGAGGTATTATTTGGCGTAGAAGCAGCCTTTAATCTGTTTTCAAAATCAGCCATCTTGCGATTCCAGCTTCCTTCAAGTTCTCTCTGCATGACCTCCACATCAGATACTTTTGCCATTGCTTGCAATATTTAGTTCCAGTGAGTGATAGTGTGCAAAAAGAAATTACACTGATGGGTGGTATGAGTAAGTTACAAATATTTAATCTGGATATATACATATTTCAATATGATTTCCAAAGAAAAGGTAATAAAAATGTAATTAGTATGTAAATATAGTCCAAACATTAGTTGAAAATAATTTAAATGTAAATAAAATATAAGAGCAAATTAGACAGCTGTTACCTGTTGCATACCTACCCACCAAAAAAAACGTATTATCATTTTTACCACAGAGGTTTAACAGAAAAAAGTTACTTTATAACTTTTAATTTAAGTTTCGCAATAGGAAAAGATGACCAACATGTATTTAAATTACTCTTGTAGTTTATAACTGCCACAACAAAAGTTACTAAACTCCAAAACATTTAAGAAGTAAGATAATGTCCTAGTTGAATATTGACACCTTATTGTATAATATGTAAGATTATTGTTATATGCTATAGTAGTTATATGTTATATAATGCTTCTACCCTCAAAATCTTTTATGGTATAAGTGTGAAAAACGAGCGCACAATCAACTTAATGGTAAGTGGATGATGTGGCCCATATATACATATATACATCTATTCTCGATTAAGAATCAAAATGCAGATGTGTTATCAACCCTGACTACTGTGATGGAATGCTTCATTTCCAGTACAAAGGGTCTCCGGGTCTCTACACTTACCATGCGAAAGACAGCAGCAATAAGCCGCTATTTTACGCTAATATTCTGTGAGTTTTGTGATAGTTTAGTCTTTGACCTTACTTTTCTTATTTTTGCATGCTAAGACTTGTTCAAATTTTTAAGTGGCTACTGTACCCATAATACACGTACAGCGGCCTAAATACAAAGAAGGAAAAGGACTATAATTCTACTGGTTCTCTTGAGCTTGAACTAACAGCAACAGTGCTGGTCTGAAAAGGAGCCTTACCGTCTAAGGGCAATTACATTTTTTTTAAAGAAGTAAAGGAGAGAAACGAGCACGAATCTACTTACCATCCACCCGATGGTAAGTAGATGATTTGGCCCATAGACAACTAAATCTGACTTCGACTAAGGACTAGGACGAAATGCCTAATCACTAGTATAATGGGTCTCCGATTCTACACTTTCACGGTTATATGAGAAACAACAGCATTTATAACTATTTTTGCTGGTATGCTGTGAGACCATTGTTCTTCCCGGGTCGAACCAAACCTTTCGTGCATTCACCCAGCATGACTCTACCTTACATTAATATCTATAATATAATAAATATTTTATGATTTTATTTTGTACAATATCTGTGAACGAACACATCAAAATTGTTGTTCACAGTACAGTTAGATAAACTAACACAATTACGACATTATCATTGTCATCATCATAATATGAAGTATTGACTTAACTAGGATTCGAAGCTCGAAGCCGAAATTCATTCATCAGGTCATTCATACTTTATCCATGAAAGCAATTATAGCAATAATTATTATAATTGCATTATAAGGTATCAAAAAAAACCGTGTAGTGACAATGTAAGAATATCCACTATCCCATATCGTCTCGTGGGTGTCTGTCATAATAGGCAACAGAGGTAAACAAACCAGGACATGGGCAGTAGCGTCTTCCTAATAACTAGAAAATGAAAACTGCAGTTGCCAACCTGCCTAGGTTGGCAAGCAGGCGCCAAGCAGGGGTCCTATTTCAAATACCCCTCTTATGAGGCAATTTATTGGGAGTCTATATTCAGAAGGGGTATTTAATATGAATGGATGATTGGAACTCTAATGAAAACTAATAAAAATAACTTTACTTTCAATTTGAATAGCAGCATGCATTATAGCAGTAAAAGCTGGCTTATTCAGAAGAAAAAAAATAAGTGACAACAAAAATAACCAGTAAAAGCAATAAGCAAAAGGTGACTTTATAAGAAAATCATTAAATTTTCAATTCAGTAATCATACAAGTTATTATTAAATAGTAATGTAAAGCATTGTATCTAATATGACAAATATGTTGTGTTAAAATTTCAACGCGATCGTTGAATTAAAATAGATCGATATAAACCAATTTTTACGAGCCGTTCGCGAGGAATAAAAACTATAAATGTAATTACGCATATTACAGAGTATATAGACATAAACGATTTAGTAAATCAACACACATAAAATATAAAATACGAGCAAAGAAATCGTTGCCGCGGTATCGGTGAATTAATTTACTAACAACCTGAATTAGTCCCATTTTGATTTAAGTTTATGGTCATTATGGATCCAGCTATATCGACACTTTAAATATTTAAGTAGTCACGAAGCTACAAGCGCCTTTAGCGTTGCATACTTAATGCGATGCAAATTAATTCACTTTAATAAAAAAATAATCAAATTTAATTTATAAAAAAAAACATTTCAAGTTGACTAAAAAATTAAACTTTTGAGAATGGAAATTAATCACATAAACATAATTACAATCAGCAAAAGGTAGCTTCTACAGATTTGAGTCAGTTTACAATAAATGACATTTTACTACAAATTCCAACTGATACGCAAAATGTGGCGTAGGTGATACATATATTTCTGAAAATACGAATAGCTAGTAACAATAAGTTCACTTGCGTGTCATAAATAAGACTATGGACCATGAGATTGCTATTATGCCTTAAATTAAGTAAAATCATTTTTATAGTCATATTTTATAAAGATATAAGTAATACATATATTGTAAAAAAAATATCAGTCAGAAACAAGTTCATTATATTATGATGTTGTAAAATTAACACAATAATGTTCAACATCATGTTTTAATGAATTAATGCCTACTAATGGAATAACATTTATAGTCAGTTTTTGTGAAAATTTTTAATATGAATTATTAGAATGTATAATATAGCACAATTACATTTTTTATTAACAATATATATATATTATTAAAGCGTTAATTTTGGACATTCTTCTTAAGATCGATTTTTCAGTCGTCAGTTAAAGTTATCCATAAATAAATTATAGCCTGACTAAACATAAAAGTCAAACAATTGAACTATTTTTTAATAGAACTGAGTTTTAATTTGTTCATGTTGTATTTTATTCTATGAACAACTTTTATGAGACGATTGAAAAATCGGCCCTTAATGTTATGCCTACTTTACTAGTGGAATAGTATGGCCTAGACTCAAATTATGACATTGTTTAGTTTGAGCTAAAACTCGGGATTATCTCTGAATACTGGCTTAGTTTTCACAATGTCATGGTTAAAACATATATTTAACATTCACTATAAACGAAAATCGTTAATTTACCAATAATATAGAGTCGTTAACTTTCGAATATTTGTGTTAATAATCTACATTTCAAAGAATTTCTTCGGGCACAAGTTTAGTTTCACCAACCTCATTAAATTATGTATTTGTTTTTTGTTTTTACGTTTTTTTTTTATTATTTATTTTCTTATTAAGAAGATAGTACCCTCAGTACTTTTTTTTTTATTATTTATTTTCTTACTAAGAAAATTACCCTTATTATTCCTAATTTCCACATAACATCTGACCATTACTATGCACAGCTGAATTAGTCCTCTTCCATTGGAGAGAATCTGGAGACCTTTCGCACTATTGTACCATACATTACTATATACATGGTAATGTATGGTACAAAAATATATGAGATAGTACTTGGTAATGAGACTTCCTTGTTATTTCAAGTAAATGTAAACGATTTTGCACTAGAACGGCACAATCAAATACAGGGTATTGTTTCTAAATGGTCTGTAGAAAATAATTTGCTTCTGAACTCTAAAAGTTAATATTTTACAGAGAATGAATTTTTACACAGTTTCTGATGAGATAAATGCTGTAAATACAAAATATCAATTTTGATTTTTGAAACTTCGATAGCATTTCTCGGAATACCTATTGATTCCCGGCTCCAGTGGGAGAGCACATATTGATAGCCTCGAAATTAACAGGAGGAGGATAAGGAGCTGACTAATGAAGAACAGTAAAATTAGTCCGCTTTGATTGCGTCACAGTATCACGTATTATGGCGTATTACTATGAGAATCTGCAACCGGATTGGAAACAATATTCATTTTGCAAAAGCGAGCGATGCGTTCAATCTATAACTTTGGGACTGACAATCGCTATGCTACCTTTTCAAGAAAATAATATTCCGACACTCCCATCGTTGTTTTGAAAATAATCTGTGCAAATATATTTTTTATTAAAAAAAAAAACGTGTTTCCTCGTGTAGAATGAGTCGAGGTGATACATTCGAGGTTCCTAAATTTAGACTGGCTAAAACAAGGTCTTTTTTGTGTAAATACATAAAATTTTAAAATATACATTCTGACATAAAATTTTTTTTATCAAAATTCTATTAAAATGGCTTTCTGTAAAATAGATCAATGAACAAACAATGACATTTAGAACAATTCATAATACCTATACATTTGTCATTGTAAAGGAAATTATAGCAAAGCATTAAAAAAAATCAAAAACCACAGTTTCTTGTCGGTTCTTCTCTGAGGTTTTGTTTTTGCGGAACCAAAACCTATTTGATGTTCTGAAAAGCTTTGAAAAGGCATAAATTGAAGATTTGAATTTAGACGCCACCTTCAGTTGCCGGTTTGGATAATTTTCATCAATGTGTTGTAATTATGTTTTAGTTATATATTGAATATGGTAGATATAAAGTATTCTTTAAGTTGTGTTTCTCTGTCCGGAGAAAATTTAGCAAGAACCACAATGGGACCTGTTTTAAAAGGTCAGTCTGTATTACAGTAGGTATACTTTTAAATAACGTGAAATATTTTAAAAACAATTTGGTAGCGATACAGCCTTTGTTTATTCATAGTATTCATAGCATTAAACATGTTTGTTGACCTTGTCAATTTTCTAGATTTCTTTTGTGTATAAGACTGATTCTGATGAGTAGTGTACTTTGATTGAATTATAAAACTACTACACCAATGGGAATAAAATTGTTTATTTAAAGTTTTACGTGGTAGAGCCACGTTGCAGCTAGAAGACAGCTAGAAGGCTAATCAATGATGGCCATTTTTACCTTTATCGTACATTTATCTGACCTTTAATGTACATTGGCCAAACGACTAGGCTAAATGCAATTCAGAAAAGATTCTTGCCACCAAAATGTACATTCTAAAATCAGCCCACAGGTGTTACCCGATTTTGAAAGCGGATACCAGTGTAAGTATTTGAAGTCTATATTTTGAGATAATACCAACATCAGCTAACATTTCTCAGAGTGTCTCTTAAACACACAGATAACGAGATTCTTAGGGGGTACCTCAGGTTTGATCCTTGGTCCATTACTGTTATTTTTTTACGTTAATGACCTACTTCACTTGATTCATAATGTTCTGATAATATAGTTTTTTTGCTTCCAATTAGATACCTTATTATTTAAAGTATAATGATGATAGAGACCTTATTATTCAGAGTAGATAGAAAAGAGTCCCCATCGGAGTCATCTTATTAAAGTACTTTGCGCCTAAATATCATTATATAGGTACCAATAACAAAGTATAAACATTTAGTTTTCATAACACTAAAACTAAAATAAATTCTTCTCTAAAACCCTCCCTTATAAAAATTGGACTATATTTCTAGAATATTAATTGATTTCAGCATTTAAGTATACCTACATATCAAAATCTTGCACCTGATTAATTTGCCATTCAAAATAATATAAACAAGGAAGTCAAGGTAGGAAGAATGCTTTAAGAAATAATAGTTAATTTTGCATACTTCCAGGTGTCACAGTGGGAGATCTACCATCTCGAAAGCTCTAAAAAAATTATTAATTGGCATTATATTTTTTATTGGTTTTTAAGTATTATTTAGTTACACCACAGTTACACTGTCTGTACACAACAATTAGGTATTACTACCTTAGTACTAATATAAAGTTAAGGGAAGTCCTATAGCATCAGTAAATTTTCCAAATAAAAAAACTCTCTATCTATTAGAAAAAAAAATAATTACAATTTTACTCTGTAAAAGGAAACTCTAAATAATCGCTACTATTATTCACTCTTATATTACATTATTTGTAAATTTCATTATTTTCGAAATTCTATTGTAAAAAAATCCAAAATGTCGGCGCTGTGTATACTCGCGGCGTCCCGCTCTCGCGGCCCGCCCCTCGTCGCGCTGCAGTCGCTCGTCGGCTCCCTCGAGCGTGTGCACTGCACTACACAAGTAAAGATGGCGGATTGGGGAAAAATTATGCTATGTACTAACATATTATGCATACTGAAGCTTAAAATGTAATCTACATACATAAGAATATTATAAAGCAATCATTAACAAATTTTGGTGTATTACTTTTTAAAGGTAGATAATTATTTTATAATTGAAGTAACAATGATTGAAAATTCATCCATAAAATATATTATTGCTTTTTTTTGTAACAGTTAAAGTGTAATGAATTACGAAGTTTTAATACTTACTAAAATTTTTTTTCAAATTCAACTATTTAAGTGACAAAACAACGATAACCTTATCGTCAGGTGCAATAATTATTGCTTTTGATCATATTTTTGTACGTTTATTCATCTTTAAAATGATTCATACGAACTCGAAGGTATTTTATAAATCAAAAATGTGTATTTCACAGCCTCAAACAACACCTGCAAAAGTACCGGCGCCGGCCGTCGCCGCGTTGCTACTGAGTTAATAGAAGTTTCAGGTTTCAGATTCGCACGTTTTTAAGCTTTTGAAAAACAACTACACTATATAACTTTGTACTATTTCATAAAATATAAAAACGTACTTTAAGACAAATATTTCACACAATTATGAGTACCGTTTTGATGCGGCACCAGCTACACAAATTTGTCGCGTTATCACTGTTTGTTCTTACCTTAATATTTGAAATGTTCGATATCTGGACAGTCAACCTGCACACCGTTACACCTGTCACTCGCACCTAAGCAAGCAACGCTCGTTTCGAGTATCCTTTGTTTTCCGACTTCTATTTGTTTTTGGCATACGTGAAACGAATTCCACGTCGGTTCGTACACGTACACGGCACCGATAACTTCGGGAACGTGGGTTAACGTAAAACAGTGCACAAATTAGGGTCACTTCACTGATACGGAACTGGCACTAAGTTTGGCGGGAGTCGTGTATCGCGGCGCGGAGGTGTCGCTTGCGGGCGACAGCGAGCACGGCCGGTGCGGAGTGGACGCACGCCGCGGCCGGAATGGCGCGAGCCGACGCGACACTAGCGCCGCGCGCGCGAACTCATCGCGCCCGAACTAAAACACGCACAGCTTCTGCAACGTGCTGCACTTGTCAGCGTTTGTTTTGATTATTTTTTTATGAAAATATTTGCACAGATTATTAATAATGAGACAGAGAGAACGAATGATAAATTAAAAAGTTTTCGTGATATTTTTTTTAAATTTTGTAAACGTAATGATATCAAGAGAAATGACAAATCTTAAATTAATGATTGGCAATCGAACGCAAGGGAATAACAGACTTATTTATTTAATTGTAAGAAAAAAAATTCTTCAAATTATATACATACTACATAATTCACTTCACTATATCACTATATTTTCAGTATTTTTTTACAATTGAAAACTTAAAAAATTTATTTTAAGGGCGATGGCACTAAAATACATATTTTATAAATTGTATTATTAGGTACATTTTAAATATTTAAACTTCTCATGAACTATTGTTTAGACCATTCTTTACTCTAGTTTTATGATTACTTAAATTATTTAACGAAATAAGAAATAGAACAAACAATACAGTTGTAAATTAATCCAGAAATTGCTTGCATCTTTTAAAAAATATAATGCCGAAATAAGCAATTAACAATATAAAAGTCAAAATACTAGAGTCAATCAAAACACGGACGTGCCACCAACGTGACCTTGCAGCCGGCGTGCAGCGGCCTCGCGCTCTATCCGTCCCGCTCGCACGCCAGCGGGGCGGTGTCACTGCAAATCGCCCCGCCCCCCGCCCACCGCACCCACCCGTTTCACCTTTTTTCCCGCGTAACTCACTTTCGTTGCGATTATTGTGCCTACGTTTTGTTGCGCTAACTCGCGGGCCGCGCTCTTTGCCGTAGTTTGTTGCTCTTTTCTTTATTACGAAGTTGCCATTGTAACATAATGCCTTATTTATTCTTTGTTAAGAACAACAGTGTGGATGAGGAACGCATTGCAACGTAGCTAATGTGCTACCGAGCTGTTTTACAGATTATTACGCGGTAGTATTAATGCTTCTAAAGGAATTTCATATAGGTATAAATAGGTGATGGATTTACACTAAATGTTACCACCTTTCATAATTGATATGTTGGTAGAGTCAAGCTGTAAATAAAAAAAGAAGGGTGACAAATATGCACACAGCCAATCTGATGATTAGTAGAAGCCGTGGTCACATCACTCGATTAATAATTAAAATGTAAATGTACTGCAATTCAATCGAACGGCTTGTTAGGTACCAGTTAAAAGGGTATCTGGTTTTCCTCGCACATAAAAATCAAATGACTTTTATATGTCAATTAAATCACAAACTAGCTATTGCAGCACATTGACTCCTGCAACCGACTTAAAAGAAAATGATGCATTTTACCCGGAGAACTAGATAAAATGATAGGTACTTACTTACTTCAGACTTCAATACTGGTTCAATCAACATTAAAACTGAGAGGTATATAATACTCGACAGAGTGAACTTCGGTAATCTATTAGACACAGGAATAGGCGAAAGGAAAAATCGCATTACAACATGAATAGAATATATATATATATATATATATTTATTAGAATATATATATATTTATTAGAATATATATTAGAATATATATATATATATATATATTTTATACAATATCAATTATCACATAATTCTTATTGAAAGTCATTTTTTATCTACCACTGGTTCGGAAAATACCTCTGTCCTGGGAAGAACCAGCAAGTAACCCAGCGGGACTTTTTTTTTCAAACAATTTCGATTATACAATTTTTAAATAATTTTTCATAGAACCAGCACGGTGGCGATCACCTTATTACTACAACATGAAAATATATGGTATATTACTATTAATATACCGTATATTTTCATGTTGTAATGCGATTTTTAAAGTTTTTACATAGTAGCGCACACTACTCACGGCCTTAATATGCACCTATGTGAATATAATTATGATAAAGTTTTATGTAATTTTGCCATTTGAGAAGCTGATAATGCATGGTAGAGCTTCTCTGCACATATAGAAAGATGTGGTGTCTATATTCATGAGAATATATACCTATTATACTTTTTCAGAAGCCGTTTTTGGGATTGGGAGTTTAGAAGAAGATTCATGTAGCATACAATTTCTTTGATTTGATTTTTCCTTTTTAAAAACAATATCTCCATACTAGAATTTTCTCCTGTATCGTGGAGGAAGTTTACATACATACATTCCACAAAGGCAAATATCCAGTTCCAATCCATCCAACAAACCGGAACAATTATTTGTAGGCCATACAAATACTTGTTCCTTGTGGGATTCAAGCCCGCGGCCTTCGAAGCTGCAACTCTCTGCTAAGCCACTACGCCACGGAGTTGTCAAATATATGAAAATCACTCTACCATATGAAAAGTTTTGAAAACGGCTTCCTTAATTTATTTAATAATTATTAAGGACTTTTCAAAACATTTAATATGGTAGAGTAAATAGGTATACCTACTATTAAGGAAGCTCTTTTATGTACATTCAAGATGACTGTTTAATTCTTAATCTTTTTTTTTATAGAATAAGAATGACAAAGGAGAACGCAATCCACCTGATGGTAAGTGGATAATGTGGCCCATAGTCATCTCCCACCCATCCACATTCATCCTCCATTACCTACAATTTAAAATGCAGATGCGTTGGCACCTTTGAGGACTGAGATGGAACGCCTCGTATTCAGTAAAAAAGATCTCTACTGGTTCTCTACACTCACCATACTAAGCAGCAGTATTGAGCTGCTATTTTACGTGTATTCTGTGTGAGCGTGCTACAACCATAATACGAGCATAGCTGCAGCATGGCCCTACCACGAAAAAAGTCTATTTTAGAGTCGTTCTAAGTGGTGAAAAGACTCTAAAATCATAGATAGTTTTAATGTGCAAATTTATGACTAATATACATTTAATTAAACCTGTTTCAGAAGCTATTCACGTGGTAGAATCATGCTGCAACCATAGATGGCTGTGGTGTGCAAGTGCATACTGAATACGTATTAGATAACTCGATAAGTATATGTTTACTGGAGCTATTTCCAGAATGCCTTGTAGCTAAATAAGGATGCCGTCATGACTGTGATACACAAATAAAAATAATATAGTTATCTGTTCGTATGACACGGTCAGTTTAAAAAAGATTTTAAAGACATGTAGTCCGCCAATATGTATTGAGGCATTGTATCGGACAATTCTTCGTATTAAAAACATGTCAGAAATCAGAGGGATGCTGTGCCCACCAGTGAGAAGTAAAATACCTAGGCTGTAACTATTATGCAACATTGATTTTCATTGAAGTTGCTTGCTGTCAAAATTTATAGAAATGTTATTTCTTTTTTACAAGTTATTCATTATGCAATTACAGAAGGTGCTTTATACTTAATGCCTATACATCAGGTGGTGTTGTAGTTAAGCGCTGGCTTAGAGTAGTAAAAACAAAAGCAATTTTCATGAACTAGTTACATGGTAGAGTCAGATTGCACCTTGGTAGAGTTATGTTGACACTGTAAGTTAAATGCTTGAAGACGTATTTACACTTATGAAGCATTTTTCGGAACTTAATTACATGCTAAAGTCACATTTCACCTAAAAACGCGTGTGGTATGCAATTATTTGAAGAATCTACGATTCTTGCCCGTTCTTTTCTCAGAAGGTCTCGTTTTTGGAACAGGTGAAGATTTTGACACACATCAAAGCAACAATTAAGTTCACCACAAGCCAAAATTAAATCATTAAAAGTTACTCTGAGTTAATGAATCAATATTGAGAATTATGTTGTAATGTAAGTTGGTCCGTAATCATCTATTAAGGAAAACGCTTTTTAGATGATACGAGTACCTACATCTATGTAATATGTATTGCTAAACAGACCTATATATTGAATAATTTGTATTTACTAATTATATACGTATAAAAATATAAAAATACAACCTGGTAAGACATGCAGGAAGTTGATGGATGCAGGTGGCTCAGGACCGTGCTTTGTGGCATTCCTTGGGGGAGGCCTATGTTCAGCAGTGGACTTATGAAAGGCTGCAATGATGATGATGATGATGAGGTATTATTGTATGAATGTGCATGTATTTGTATATAAGTATGTTTAGGTTTTTTTATAGGATAGGGTGACAAACGAGCACACAGTCCACCTGATGGTAAGTGGTTGCTGTGGCCACCATAGACATCTACATCTATTATCCTTTGCGAATCAAAATGCAGATGCGTGGTTACCATGTTGTGAGGACTAAGATGGAATGCCTATTTTCCAATAAATAGGGTCTCCGGTTCTCTACACTCACCATACGAAACACAGCAGTGTTAAGCTGCTATTTTACGCTGGTATTCTGTGCGAGCGTGGTCCTTCCCCGGTCGAGCCGACCCATTCGTGCTACAACTATACTACTAATATAGCTGCAGCATGGCTCTACCACGTTTAATATATGTATATAAATATGTATTTTTGTATGAATGTGCATGTATTTGTATATAAGTATGTATAGGTTGTATATGTATAGTTTGTTTTTAGTAAAATCTATATAATATATAGTTAATTACCATTTTTGTTTTGTGTTCTTTTAATCTATATTGCTACACCTACGTCGAATTCTCACCACTCCACCAATCAATGCCATGAGTCATTCTCTACCAGTCAGAGAATGCTTTACGGCATTAAGTCCGCCCTTTGTATTCTTTTGTTGTAAGGAATGCAATAAATAATGAAATAAATAAAAATATATATGTGATAGACTCATGCTGCTACTGTAAATAGCTGAGATCTACAATCTTAAAGGTAACCACACTTTGAAAAGTTCTTAAGTAAAGCAGTAATCGGGAACAAATTACTTAGTAGAGTCATGCTATACATTCAGACGACTGTGAAATGCAAACTTTTAAAGTTTTTAAACTTAATTTACAATTGTTAGAATTTAATTACCTATTAGAGCCTTACTGCACCTTAGTAGAATCAATAAACGGCTGTGGTTCGCAAACGTTTGAAAATATATTTATACTTACCAAGACGTATATAGACATATGTAATATTTTTTTTATAAACTATATTGTCAAAAGAACGTACTCGTACAGTCCAACTAATGGTAACAGACTACTGCAGTCAACGGACCTCTGCAGGCAATTCAAACAAAGGAGGCTACAGGTGCGTTGTCACCTCTGATACTAACATGGAATGCCAAACAACCTATAATGATTCTGACTCTCTATACCCTTGGAGTTTTGGCGGGAACTTGAAGGGTGGAGGATTTCTGCTCTTGTATTATTGATATGTAAAAGTGGTACGGTTTTCTGCCGACTTCCAAAAAGGAGACGGTACTCAATTCGACTATATGTTTTTTTATGTGTGTTACCTCATAACTTTTTACTGCGTGAACCGATTTCGATGATTTTTTTATTATTTGAAAGCTGATACTTTTCGTATGGTCCCATATGAATTTGAACAAGGTTTAACCAATAGTTTTTGAGTTATTCTTAATAACTTATATTGAAGTCGGCTGTACAAAATTTTTAATTTTAAATAATGTATATTAAGTGTCTGCGGATGTGAACTATTACTGGAAACCGTGAAACAAGTGCGCTGATGCTGATGTGATTATCAAGATAAGGTGTTTGTCTGCTTAGGCGCCTTGAGATACCAAACTGTCAGCTGTCCGCTGGCTCAAGTTGCCGACAAAATCTCCCAAGGGCTACACCATGTGACGCATCAACATATTGTGAAGCAGTGTACTATGAAGGATAATTATACATTGTAAATGTAACTTCAGGCTCAGAAGGGCTAGAACCCAGAGCCGTAAGGCCAGTTATTAATATAAAATCTATACAATTCAGACCGGAACACAACAAGCCAAGTACTGCTATTTGGCGGCAGAACTTTGTAACAGCATGACCCAGTTAGATTTCTAGGCAGAAAGGAATCTTTCACAGATGGTCCGGTATTAATCCGTCCTGTTTACTTGTGTTCTGAAACCATTGTGAGCTTGGTATATCCTACGGTCATGTGACCGAGCACGTTCAAAGGAATTTAGTTTACAACAAACAAGCCCTTACATTTGTTAAGCAATACTTACTGAAAAACTAATATTTGACGCACGGTTACATAATGTATATTTTTTGAAAATCAACGGGTATTTAATTATGAAATTTAAAAAAGCCTAGATTCCTACCACCTTTGACAATATGCTGTAGATTTATGAGTATGTAAATTAAATCATGCAATTTTCAGAAACTAATTACGTGGTAGTGTCATGCTGCAACTATAAACATAACATATAAATAGACTGAATGAAGCCATATTTAGATTTTCTTTCCTATCTAATCATCTTTCCTTGTGCCATAATCATTTAGTTGCTTCATGATTCTGCCACATAAAAGTTTCTGTAAATAGAACCAGGTATAACCGTGCGGATAATAATTAAATGAAACATGTGAAAATCAATTTATAAGCCAAGATCTTAAGAGCTCTTCGAATGAGATTATACACACTACATTATTTTTGTATGCAGATCCTATCTATTTATTTTTAGTACATTAATTAAAGTTATTAAAGCTTGTAGTTGAAATGTTATTAAAATATATAATTAAAGTAAGCATGATTTTTTTTGTTTGTTATTCCATGCTGGCCGATAGAAAACCATATATGGAAAACCATTGTGAATAAGGGATACCATGAAAGCACTACTTCACTAGGAGATAGGATTCTTTTCTGTTTAATGGTTCGTCTTGGTAGATACCACCCTATTATCTATTTTGCCGCCAAATAACAGTGTCCAGACTGCTGTTTTCTGGTTCAAAGAGTAGGTACCTGTTTATATATTTATTACTTATTCTTTGTTGAATGATAGATATTAATTATGTATATTTTACCAACTTACTATATTTTACTTTACTAGTTCTAACTATCCTATTTATTCGCATTTTATTGTACCTTATATCTTTATAACTTATTTATTAATTTTATTAAATGGATTGCCATAGTTTCAATTAGCTATTAAGTCCGCCCTTTATGTCCCTTATCATAAGGTGTATAATAAATATTAAATAAATGTACAGCCTGTATTCATTTCTAAAGATTAATAAAGATTGTAAAGATTTCGACGTGGTATCGTGGTGGTATTAGCACGAATGCTCAACCGGGGTAGGATCACGCTCTCACAGAATACCAGCGAACAGTCCACCTGATAGTAAGTGCTTGCAATGGCCCATAAATATCTACATCTATGCTCGTTTGCGAATCAAAATACAGATGCGTTGGCACCCGTGAGGACTAAGCTGGAATGCCTCTTTTCCATTAAAAAGGGTCTCCGGTTCCCTACACTCGCCATACGAAACACAGCAGCGTAAAGCTGCTATTTTACGCAAGTGTTCTGTGAGAGCGTGGTCCTTCCCCGGTCGAAGCGGCGGGGTTGGTAAACAAACCAGGAGATGGCCAACAGCGTCTTCCTGATAACAACTTGAAATTATAAAAAATGCGGTAATCAACCCGCCTGCCACACGTGGCAACTATGGTGAACCCCCCAATCAACCTATTAGGCAATCAATAGGAAATAGTGGACTTTTATCTGTAATGGTAATGGATGATCTAATAGAGTAGAATTTTTTTTAAATGCTGTTCAGGTCTAACAAGGCCAGTATCACTGACTAATAAGATCTATTGTGAATATATTAAGTATATAGTGGGACTTACCATCCAAACTTTCATTTACTTAAGTAACATGTACTATAATGAATACTCAGGACATAAAAACAACTCAAATAAGATTTACCATTCACAAACTAACACAGTTTATCTACTGAAATAGAGATTTGCATAGCACTTAAAATTTATTGTCTATGTACCTATAGGCAAAGAGCAGTTTACGATTATAACGGGTGGCAGGTTAATAAAAAAAAACCCGTACATCATGAAGTAGGCATGTGGCGAGCCAACAGACAACCACTTCTGCATTAAATATAAGGAACGCCGCAGTTTTATGACAATCGTAAAATTTTTGCACCAATATAATTTTATACGCCTCTAAGTTGGCTTATTGAGCAACGTGGACAGTTCGATTTAACGACCACCTGGCTTTATGAGGCCTTAGGATTGAAACTAACTGTTGATGGGTGAGGACGAGTTATTTTTGTTATAATATAGCAACGAAAAGAATCTCAGAGCACGGTCGAAAGAAGCATTACAGACAAACCTAAATGTTCACTGGAATTCGGACAACCATGAGTCGCGTAGGCGCGCCTTCTCCAAACTGCTTGCTTGTACAGAAAAGGTTTTTTGTACATGATAGAGCCATGCAGGTAGGTTCGACCGGGGAAGGACCCCGCTCTCACAGAATAACAACGTGAAATAGTAGATTAATGCTGCTGTGTTTCGTATCACCATGTATTGTAGAGAACCGGAGACTCTTATTACTGGAAAGAAGGCATTCCATCTTAGTCCTCGCGGCTGACAACGCATTTGCATTTTGATTCGGAGCCACAGCAACCACTTACCATCAGGTGAACTGTGTGCTCGTGTGTCACTCTTATCCTATAAAAAAGGAGGAAAATAATTTGACGGCGTCTTTCCGCCGATTAAATGCGGCAGACTGGGCTATTTACCATCTATGGCTTCAACAAGTATAATTTCGTAGTTAGAAAATAATGTTTATTGCACATTTAAGCCTTAATATAATGAAAGCCGTGCAAGCACTGTGTTTTGGCAGCATAAATAAGTGAAACGGTGGTATGTACCCAAATGTTCTCCTAATGTATTCCCGTACGATTGGGTTGCATGTTAGTCCTAACGTTACAATTGATAAAAATTATATATACCTACACTAGCGGTCCGCCCCGGCTTCACACAGATAATCTTGAGAACATCGGCACCAACCGAGTCAAATTGAGAATCTTAACCATCCATGGACCCACTTAAACACACACAGAATCAGTCTAGCCCTTTAGAAGGAGTTCAGTGACAAACACACGTAGAAGAATTATACTAAAAGATCGAAAAAAATTTTTCTTCGTATTTTATGCACAATATAAAATCCTTGAAACGGCTGAAAAAATTATATTTTCCCATATTTATATGTTGTTCAGATCCATTAACGTACAGTTTTATTTTTACACATAGTTCTCGAGACAACATTTTCTATACAAATATCCCGACACATAGACTAAACCATTTATTTTTCTGGTAAATCAAATAGATAATCATTTGTTCCTACTGTTAACACAGGGACAGTAACGTCGTCAAGTTAACGTAATGGTGTATTAAAATACGACAATTGGTTTCATAAGTAATATATCGAAATCGTATTCACAATTAGTGTTTGAGGTTTCCCTAAGATATTGGTTATAAACAGATGTTGGTTCCTGGCAGTTACCATCCGCCTGCCTGACTTTTCCAAAAAAAAATTCGAGACAATCTTAATTGAGACGTCTCGTAAATATAAATTAATTTAATTTCTTCTGATTTTAATTCTTCATAAAGTTTTATTAAAAATTTTATAGATACTTGAAATCTATGAATGAAATTCATGTTATTTGTAACGTCTTTCTAAAAACTCAATTTGATAACTATCGCATCGAAAAGCTCTTTTATATTTATTAGGAGATCGAAATGTACTTTAGTGTAAGAAATCAAACAAATTATTAATTTTATTTACGAAATCAGCGGTACCTCTTGCGGCAACCTCGATAATATTTAAATCTACGTAGCTTAGTTTTTATTAGTAAACCATATTTACACATTTTTATATTTCATTTGATACGAATTATTCTTTAAAGAACAAAATTTGACACTTCACTAAATTTCTCTCTGTACGTGACGAGTCGCCAGTGCTCACGCACACACGCGCCGCAAAGCTTGTAGTATTGTACCTATCACAGTGCGGTTGTATGAAGCTTTGTCTCTGTACGGTACGGTTTCTTTACTCACGTAGCACTACCCAAATAATTCTGAAGAAACCGAAACAGGTAAATCTGAGGGTGCAAGGTTAGGACTGCATTAACATGGATAACGTGGATGCATTAACAATTCCCAAGTTCTCTAAATTTTTGATAAGTGGACAAAGATGTGTTTGGTCTGGCGTTATCATGATGAAAGACCACTCCTTTTCTGTACACACAACATCACCTTATTGCGTGTTAATCCGGGTTTCGCTATAGTCTGTGGAGCTTGAATATCCTTTGACTATGATCTTTTTCGCACGTTCTTATCGTAGGTGCTCCAATTTTCATCACCAGTGATCTTTTCAAAAATGGTTCGTTTTCATTACGTTTCAATAGAGAATCGCAAATGAGTACACGATTCATTAGGTTTCTTTCAGTGAGCTCGTCTCAAATATTTCAAATGGGTCAAAACTGTTTTGTGGTCAAACCTCAATTCCTTGGCTATGTCGTAACTACTAATATGCCGATTTTGCTTCACTTTTTCAAAAATGGCATCGACTTTATTCGTATGAGGACGACCAGAGCAAGCTGCATCTTTGAAGTTCCCGGACTGAAATCGCTTGAACCAACTTTGTGCTACTCTTACTGACATTGCATTAGGTCCATAAACGTCAATTTTTTTCGCGGCTGTATTCGCATTTTTCCCCTTTTAGTAATAAAACTTCAGAATGTCTCGAAATTCTTCATTAGATTCACTCATTTTGGCGGACAGAAAAACAATTGAAAAATGGCGGGAAAGTGATTTTTATTTGTTATTTTTATTTTTCTTAATGTTCTATATGTATTGATACTAAAATCAGGCATATACAAACAGTACAAGCAAATAAATTTTTCTTCAATTTTATATAAACAAAATACGAAGTAACTTTTTCCCCGACCTATTATATATAAAAATGTAACCTGTTGCCTGTACCAAATAAATATAATATCACATCACAAAAATTTTAATTAAAAATCATTTAAATACAGACTACACAAAAATACTATTAAGATTATTTATTACAGAATGTCTTAACAACTTATGAAGTCACTTACGATTTGCATGTGTTATAATTCGATGAGATAAAAATTAGCTCGTTTCCTTTTATGCGAACACTTTAAGTGACAATTTACTAAGTACCACTATAAGGTATTGACCTCTTATAGGGCGGGATATAGTAAAAAAATTAAAATAACTCGAAAATCGAAAATGATGGACTGAGCTTACACTATCAACTCTACACGTGGAACAGTCATGCTGCAGCAATATTATATATTGTTGTAGCACGAATGGGTCAGCTCGACCGGAGTAGGGCCATGCTCTCATAGAGTACCAGCGTAAAATACAAGCTTAGTGCTGCTGCGTTTCTTATTGTGAGTGTAAGGAACCGAAGATCCTTTTACTAGAAACGGAGCATTCCATCTCAGTTCTCAGGGCTGACAACGTATTACGGTTTGATTATTTTTTCGAGGATAGATTTAGATCTATGTCTGGTTTATGAGCCACAGTATATCCAGTTACCATCAGGTGTACTGTATGCTCGTTTGTCACATTTATTCTATAAAAAAAAACATTATGACGCTCGGTTATTCAGAATATGTGTGTATACTGAAACATCATTGGTATTGAGCTTGAATGTTTGGAGGTTTGGAGCCAAAAGAGGGTATATATTTTTTTTTTTACTTATAATTAAGTAATCATTCTAAACCAGTGCTTGATTACTAGATAACACTAAAACTGATTGCGCGTAACAAAAATCTCTCTACAACTCCAACAAAAACTTTTTCCTTAAAGTAGCACACAATTATCGAGTAGAAAGATGGATACCGGTAAAATATTTCACTCCTTTGCTGTACGCGTGACGAACGATGGAACACACAATTTGGGTCGAATTCGTGGTAAGTCGACAACAATGGGCGGAGACTGGCCGATTATCTATTAACTTATACAATTCCTGCGCACACTACCCGAAATATATCCTGTAAAACACCGACAGACTGGCTACTTTGCGCCTGTGCTCGAGAATGGTAAGATTGGTTAAACCAGATTCGTGTCACCAATAAGAATCTTAACACGCCTTTCCATTCAGTCCAAAGCTGTCAGGTGGATTTTTGCAGCACCATCTCATATATGACAGTAATCGGTCAGCGATTTGTGCACGACCGGACATGCGCTTACGTAAGTTACGGTAAGAGTCTACTGGAGCCCAACCAACAGCAAACGAAGACTAGACTTATTACCTAGATCTGAGATCTAAGACTTACAAGTCCACCTCTAAAGATGGACCTTCCTCAAAAAGTCCTGTAATTATACCTTATTAATGTTATAATAAACCCCCTTTTTAGGGTTCCGTACCTCAAAAGGAAAAAACGGAACCCTTATAGGATCATTTTGTTGTCCGTCTGTCTGTCTGTCTGTCAAGGCCCTTTTTCTCAGGAACGCGTGGAGGTATCAAGCTGAAATTTATATCAAATACTCAAGTCTACTGTCCCTTGGAGCTGTAAAAATCAAACTTCTAAGCCAATGAAATAAAAAGATACAGCCGTTTATGCCGCAAATTTTCGACTTTCGCAAGGGAATCAAAACCTACAGGGTACTTCCCGTGAACTCAGAATCTTGAAATTTGGTACTAAGCAACGTTTTATAGCACAGATAAAGGAAAAATTGCGAAAAGCATAAACTTTTAGTAACATCATATAATAAAAATATTTTTAATAATTTTAAACTTATGTACCTACGGATTTGTTCGGAACCCTCGGTGCGCGAGTCCGACTCGCATTTGCCGAGTTTTCTTTTCCAATATACTAATGCATACGATAAATTAATACTGATTTATTTAAATAAGGAACCATCTGACCTTACAACACAATTAAAGCTAAAATTGACCACGTGTCCCCGTCGGACATAAAGTCCGTATCTCGCGTCGGATTCCAGAAAGGCTCGAATACTTTATGGTCATAATAAAGGAGATATTGCTCGCGCCGCGGGTTCGCCTGCAAGCGGATAAAACTGTCATTTTATTGTCAGCTGTCAACGGAGGCTGTTGTGCCGAGATGTATAATTATCGAGCGATAATGAACGCACGTCGGAGATTTTTAATGGAAACACAAAATTGGATACAGGGACGTCTGTATCCAATTTTGCGTTTTACGTTCGGCTCATTATTTTGATATGTTAGCGGGAGACAATGGAGATCATAAATTGTACATATTAATTAGATATTTTTTATTACTGACTAACGAGGACTTTTTTAACTGCGCAATCTGTAAATTATACGTGGTAGAGCCATGCTGCTGCTATATTATATCGGCAGCACGAATGGGTCTACTCGACCGGGGACGGACTACGCTCTCACAGAATACCAGCGTAAAATAGCAGCTTAATGCGACTGTGTCTCGGAGGGTATAAACTACCGGAGACCCTTTTTACCCGTAACGCGGCATTCCATTAGGCGTTTTACATTATATATAAATTGCACACATACAACAACCAAAAATGCCCCCTTTCCCTAAAGGGGGTCGCTTCCGATTTGGCAGAAAGGCCATACAGGCCAATGCCAGTCCCACAGGTGGTGTTTAGTGGGTAGGCACTTCTTCAAAGTGAGTCCCACATAACCACGCAGCCGGCTGCCGTGGTATACTATGAGCATTCACCACCTCCCTCCCCCGCTTCCGGAATGTGCCTTGCATTGGGCGCAAAAAAAGCAACCAAAAATGGAAAATTATTTGTAACGAAACCTTGCGTTCCGCGCGAGAATCAAATATGAAGCCCGCAGCGTTGCAGCTTATCGCCTTGATTTTGCACTACCGATCTGTCAATTTCATAGGACAGGGGAACATTTATAGCGTTTGCCTGTTAACAATAAGTAAACAAACTTAGTGGTAGAAATAGTAATTAAAAACCCCGACTGCGTTAAAAAGGTTACTAAATAAAACACTGGCACCCTTTGTTTTTTATCTGCAAATATGTAAATACGAGTATCATATAGCCTATATCAGTCCCACAATTAAGACAAATCTATGGACACCTCACATGTTAAAATCCATCAAGCCATTTAAGCAACAGAGCGTGCCAAAGAAATATACATACCTACATATTATATATGTACATATTCTCAAAAAAAAAACATTACTCTCCTCCTAGGGCAGTTGGGTGAAAAGGGGTTATTTTAACATTAGTATTGTATAATTATAGGACCTATTTTTTGACAGTTTTTGAGGAAGGTCTATGTTTAGTGGTGGAATTGTAATAGGCTGTGATGATGATGGTATTAATTACCATCATTATCACAGCCTATAAGGACGCAAGTAATCTCATCATAGAGGATACTCGGAAGTAACAAGTCTTAGTCTTTGTTTGCAAACACTTAACCTCAGGTGAGCTGTATACGTGGTAGAGCCATGCTGCAGCTATATTACTGGTATAGTTGCAGTACGACTGGGTTGGCTCGACCGGAGTAGGACCACGCTCTCACAGAATACCAACGTAAAATAGCTGCTTAACACTGCTGTGTTTCGTATGGTGAGTGTAGAGAACCGGAGACCACTTTTACTGGAGAAGAGGCGTCCCATCTTCGTCCTCACGGGTGATAACGCATCTGCATTTTGATTCGCAAAATGCAGATGCGATGTCCAAAACACTCGGTACCTACCAACAATGAATCAGTAAAGACACATGTTCTGTATAATCGCGTATGTCATATTTTTTTACAGTACAACTGATGGTAAGTCGATACTGTAGCTCAAAGACGTCTATATATGCAATAAGTTATATATGCAATAAGTTGTCACCCCTGAATAGTATGCTTCGTTTCAACTAAATGTATCTCCGGTCACCATACGAAACACATCAGCATTAAGCTGCTATTTTACGCTGGTATTCTGTGAGACCGTGGTCCTGCCCCGGTCAAGCTGACTCATTTAAGTTACAACCATAATATAGCTGAAGTGTGGCTCTACCACCTACGAAAAAAGCCAAGAAAGTAACTGACTTTTTTCGAGTTTTGCGATTGTAAATTGTAATGGAGGGTGAATCCTTTGAGCGACAACAGTGGATTCTAAATAGAACATGAATAGGTTTGGTCGACCGTGAAGGACCAAGCTTGCACAATATACCAGCGTAAAATATCATCATAATGCGGCTGTGTATAGAGAGCGACGAGAACCAGTGACCCTTTTTACTGGTAACGTGGCATTCTATCTTAGTTCTCAGGTGTGAAAACGCATATGCAGCATTTTAATTCTTGACCAGAGATAGCGTGTCTATGGGCTACATCATCCACTTACCATCAGGTAGACTGTGTGCTCGTTTGGCAACCTTACTCTATAAAAAAAGAAGAAAAAAAAAGTAATGCATAAGCACAACATAAAAATAATAGATGATAATAGCCCCTGGGAATGAGGTGATCGCTATTTCTAATTTGTTTTGTGTTGTTAATTGTGTTACTTATATGATTGTAAGCTGTTATTTTTAAGTCCCGCTGGGTTTCTTGCTGGTTCTGCCCAGGACAGAGGTTTTTTTTCAACCAGTGGCAATTAAGCAAAAGAGTGACTTTCAATAAGTATTATTTATAATCTATATTGAATAAAAAAAGTTTCTGTTTCTGTTTTAACACAACACAGTGAATTCTTAACGAGTTGGCTGTAAATTACATATCATATCAATTTAACTGCCTCAAGATTAGATTACAAGGTCAGAAGGGTTAACCGTGTCCTCCAACGCTAACCAACTGACACATTCTGACACACGACCGGACAAACAAACAAAATAATACATCAGCAATCATTCAGTTATCTTTTGCGACGTGACTCTTAAAAAACATGAGAAACATTAACGACTTTAAAATGAGCCGCAACCTTTATTACGCTGCCGTAAAGTTTGTAGTTGCGTTTATAGAACGCATTACTATACGGTTTTCGTGCAATTTTAGATCGTAAAATCGGTAATTTTCGCAGCCGCCATGATGGATCTGTCATCACGGTACAGCGGCTTTATGGCGCCAAATTATAGAGTGTGATGCGTTCGCGCACCGTTTTTCTCGCACTGGGCGCGATCAGTCCCAATCCCGTAAATTGGGTTAGTGGTTTTAATACCATAGTTGCTGAGACCTAATACTTCAATACCATTATTGTCTAGACAGGTCTGGTTATAAAGTTAAGTAGATAAACTTAACAACCATTATTATTAAATATGGAACTCTGTACATGCAAGGATCGTATATAGCTCAGTGCTGAAACTCAGTGAGGATCCGGACACGTCATGCACGCACTCGTATTATAGTAAATTGAGTTGCGGCCTTTTAAAATATACGAGTATACCGATAGCACTGTTACGCGACATTTCCTGCCAAACGCTTTTTACTCAGACCGTAGGAGTAGGCGTTTTAGGCGTACAGATAAAAAGAGATGAATGAAGTTTATCTTTGGGCTCAATTCAGCACTTAATTTAGTTCAGCATATCAGAAGGAGTTAATGAGTATACGAAATAAGTAACTTTTGCTGGCCTAACTTGTTTAAGTATTAGATTTTTTTACCTCGATTGCCCTTCATACTTTTGGTATAGGTCTACCAAGAAAAACATAACTGTAAATTAGAATTTATATTTTGATTCTAATCACAAAAAAATATAGGAACTATCTCTCTATAAGCTCGTCGCTGCTGGTAATAGCATACGATGTCGCTGGGCTGGTTCTTTTCTCACACAAAGGCTACGTAGGAAGTACTAAGTAGTTCATCGAGGAATCGCAGCCAGCGTTCTTGGCACTATACCGCGGGGCGTAGAACTGTATGATAATTTTAGTTTTAATATTATGGTTCTTTAATATTCTATACATTCAGCATTAGCATCAGCAATTAAGTTTTGGGTTTGGTCACACCCACGAGGTGGCGCTGATGTTAGTATGTCTTACAGCTCAGACAATCGGAATAAAAAACGTTTGCAGGCCTAAGAAACGAATGCAACGCATTTGCATTTTCACACTTAATCGATGATAAATATAGATGCAGCCTCAGCATTCTCTTACCATCAGGTGGACTGTGTGCTCGTTTATAACCCTTATCCTTTAAAAATATATAAATAAGGAAAATAAAGAAAAAACTAACAGTGTGTCTTTCACTTAGCATCAGGAGAATGCCCTAAAGTGACCAAAACAGATTACTGACATCTACAAATATCTTCTAATGGAGAAGTGTAAAGCTGTGTTATTCTGAGGACTAGGATGAAATACTTTAAAGCCTGAACACAGGTCCAAACCGGAAAACATCAATAGGTGTGCTGAGTCAAGAGGTTTCAACGTAGACTGACTTCTAGGCAGAGAAGAAGCTATATCGCCTCGAACAAAGTATTTACAATGAATTAAACCAATAAAAAGAGAGGTTCAAGCATAATGGCCCTAACTAAACCAAGTAATTACAGTGTACCAAGTCTAGGCAAGCTCGCCGCTCGTCCGTCATGCGACGTGAGACAACAGGTACTCAAACTGTTGCTCTGTTACGTTTTAGATATATTTCATTAATCAATTAAAATGATTGTCTGTATAAACCACATGTAGGGCGGCGAAAGAAAATCCGATGCCCTATATCATCCCGTGAGTACGATAAGACAAAGGATCCAGCAGATCAGAACATATCTGTTGTACTTCATTGACTTCCAACTTTTCGCAGATAAAAATATCTCAAGTCTCTTAGATAATATCGACCATTAATAAAAAATAAAATTATCAATTATGAGTTTACTAATTGTTAGGAAATATTCTCAAAAGTAGGTATTTGAATAAATAAGCACTTCTTATGACTTACGATTTTATGCCATAAAAATTTCATGACACACACTTGAAGTAAATACAATATATCATACGTGGTAGAGCCATGCTGCAGCTATATTAGTAGTATAGTTGTAGCACGAATGGGGCGGCTCGACCGGGGAAGGACCACGCTCACAGAATACCAGCGTCAAATAGCAGTTTAACACAGCTGTGTTTCGTATGGTGAGTGTAGAGAACCGGAGACCCTTTTTACTAGAAACGAGCCATTCCATCGTAGTCCTCGGGTGTGACAACGCATC
Source organism: Parnassius mnemosyne (assembly GCA_963668995.1). Lineage (NCBI taxonomy): Eukaryota > Metazoa > Arthropoda > Insecta > Lepidoptera > Papilionidae > Parnassius > Parnassius mnemosyne. Next base: position 5,157,527 of record CAVLGL010000035.1, on the reverse strand, counting down.
TGAATTTTGATTTTAAGCGATGATAGATGTTAGTATCTGTGGGCCACAGCATCCACTTAAAATCATGTGGACTGTGTGCTCGTTTGTCACCCTATACTATAAAAAAATATCACCAAAATAAACTATGAAAACCAACAGAACACCGCCCAACACGGTGTGACATGAGCACCCTCGCAGCAACTTCACCTTACTTGTGTCTACTAAAATAGTTACAACGACGGACAGAAAAAGCTAAACAAGATTGTTTTTTTAATTTATAGCCTACCAAAAATCTATCCCTGAACATAGGCCTCTTCGAATGCCTTTTGCCTCACAGAAGGCATATAGTATATTATCATACTACCATGCTTGGCAGGCGGGTTGGCAAACGCAGTTTTTTATTATTTTGGCTTGTTATTAAGAAAATGCTCTAAAAATCTGAAACAATTTTATCCCATGTAGTCTAAAAGGAAATTAACGTTATTTTTCTTTAACGCTAAATACTTATTTCTGTGATGTTAAGCAATGAAAACAAATTCAGATTGCACTCCCGTACAATAAAAGTTGTAGGCAGATCCTGGCTTCTACGCCACATCAGCTCCATTATTTAATATTACTACCATTTAAATTTCATACAACTCAGGCACTAATAATAAATGCCTTCAATAAATGTGTGGATTGTTTCCTGATCAGCTTAAAATTGCGCGAGTACTTCTGGTACATAAAAAGGGAACTAAAATGGAAACCAAAAACTATAGGCCGATTTCTTTGCCACCTATATTATCAAAAATTTATGAAAAACTGATCAAGGTAAGATTAGTAACACATTTACGACAAAATTCCATATTAAATGAGAGGCAATTTGAGTATCAACCATATGTGGGTACTATAGATGCTATAAATACACTAGTCGATGATGTAGTATGTAGACTCAATGATAAATATAAGGTAGGAGGTTTATTTTTAGACTTAAGTTCGGCATTTGAAACGATCAATCACGATATGCTGCTACTGAAATTGGAACATTACGGAATTAGAGGCTCAATTTTAAAGTTATTGGAATCCTACTTATCAAATAGGAAACAATTTGTTGAGATTAAAACAATAATAGACGCTGAAGAAACGGTATACAAATCGAAATTGACAACCATGAAGAAGGGCATTCCACAAGGCTCCATTTTAGGACCCATACTATTTATAGTATTCATTAATGACTTAACTGCTTAAACCCATACTAAACAGCATGATGTAAAACTAACTATTTATGCGGATGATACCAATGCGATTGTATCTGCTAGCTCGGTAGACGAATTAAAAACTAAAATGAAAAACACACTGTACGACTTTAAAAGTTGGTTTACTATAAACGATCTTTTATTAAATACAAATAAAACATACGCAATGCTTTTTAAATCTACAGTAAGGCAAAAAGATTCAATAAACGTTAACATTGACGGTATAAGTATTGACTCTGTTGAATCAGTCAAATTTCTAGGAATCCACATAGACATGTATTTAAATTGTAAAAAGGAAATTAAAGCACTAGAATCCACTATCAGTTCAGCATGCTATGCCTTAAGAAGTTTACGAGAAGAAGTTACGTTAGAACAGCTAAAAATGGTTTGTTTTGTTCTGGTAGAATCTAAACTACGTTATAGCATAATATTCTGGAGCAATAGTTATAAGCATAATATTAAGGCAGCGTTTGTACTACAAAAAAAAGGCGATCCGTACCATGTTACGTATTCCACAAATTGAATCGTGTAAGGAACATTTCCGAAATCTTGGCATATTAACGGCATTGCAATCTTGGCATATAACTCTCTGTATATCTTAGTTTCACTTACTCATTTAGTAAAGAACTTTCACAAATATGAAACATACGAAGATAGGAAAAAGAGAGATATGACCCGCCGAAAAGATTTAAAAATTTCTATCACACCAACATTGAATGTTGTACGCCACAGCACAAGATATCAACCTATTGGACTATTTAATTCTTTGTCTACCTCATTTAAAACTATTTATTGCCACCACACATTTCAAAATAAATTAAAATCTTTATTAATTAAAAAAAGCTACTACTCAGTTGACGATTACATAAATGACAAAAATAAACTTAATCAATGTTAATTTTTATTGTTTATGTATTGTATAGTTTTTAATGTAATTTGTAGTGTATTATGACATGAAAAGTATTTAATTAATTTGTTAAATGATGTTTAAATTTTTATCAATTCTAATTTTAATTAAAATAATTGCATGTAAATGTCTTTATCCATGTAATATATTTCCAATACAATGTAATATTGTTCTATGGAATAAATGACTATGACTATGACTATGACCACGATACAGGAGAAAATCCTATTGTGGTGGTAACGTTTTTTAAGAATAAAAGAATTAAAAAAATCTAAGACAATTACTTTTATCAATTATTCGTTCTTTTTTTTAAACAAGTTTTTGGATAATATAGAACCTAGATCCCTCCTGGCATTGCTCTTTATCTATTCATTAAGTTTAATCACAATCGGTTCAGCCATTCCCAAAGTTAGCCCGGACAGACAGACAAACAAAATTAAAAAAATGGTTATTTATATCTTAATAGCATGCAGATAACCCGCTGAACTTAACAGAAGCCAGTTATGTCAATATTATAGACAGACATCAATTTTATTTAAATGTATACATTAACTATAGTACTTGAGGGTAATATGGTCATCCGGTTAATATGGTCACTTTCTTATAACTCAAAAACTACAGCCTTGTTTGGATAGATGGCCCTTCATCATCAGTCATTCAAATAACAAAGGGTCAAAAGACCGCTGCTTTATCGACGCCATTTTGACAGTTGATATTATAGTAAATATTTTAGTCGATTTTAGTATTGGGTAGTGTAGTTAGTTTTCATTAAGTTGATTTTTCGAAGTGTTCCTAGTTATTGCCAAGGCTTGTTTGCTATTTTTTCTTAATATATTAGTTATAGTACACGACTTTGTGTTTTTGTCTCTGTACTCTCCTCCTAGTTTTGGTTTTATAGCTCGGCAAAGCTTAAGGTGACTATATTACCCTCACCTTACTATTTAAATTAAGTCAAATAATAATAAGAAAGCTCTTTGCTTTTGTATTAAAAATAGTTTGCACACACGTGTTTGCTTCGTTTAATAATTAGCTGTTCATTTAATTAAAAATTCTGATCCATTTTGCTATAATTGACGAATCACAATAATTAAAAAGCAATGGTTACGGAAGCTAACTAGTGAATCTAGTAATTACACGGTAACGAGCTAGGGCCGGCTAACGCGCCTCGTCACGCGCCCACGTTTTCCGTCCGTAGTCTATCATATAAGACGACTTACGCCTTCAACTTCATTATACTTACTCGTAGATGTTCAAACTTCTACCGAGACGTATTTACATTCATCAAAAAAATAAAAAGTAAATTAACATACTGTCTCTCTCGCTCTCTCTCTTACCTAGTAGCTAAATAAGAAAGCTCACGCTGTTTACAGGCTGTAAGGAATTCCATTTTAGTCCTCAGGGATAAAAACGCATCTCTAGAACTTTTTTGCCGCATGACTCCATGGATTACAGTTACCTCTGTTAGTTTGTCACTTCATTTTTCTCATGACTTGGGAAACTGAAACGCAATTCTTCACTGCTGACCGTATGAGCAAGCTCAATGTTGCTCAGCATGCGATAGAAAGGGTTATCCTCGGAATATCTCTTGATAAAGTTTATTCGAAGAACAATAGTAACTGACATAGTCCAGCGAATCAGTAAGCTGAAGTGGCAATTTCCTGACCATACAAATCTACTGACTATCGATAGGGAAGAAGGGTACTCAAGTGGCAGCCTCTGGCCAAGTGGAGTGTTGTAGGCGCTAGAAGGCACTAGAAGGCGACTGTCTGATGTAAAACACAGGTAGTCAATGGATGCACATGACTCCGTACCGTACTTTATAGTAATCTAAGTGGTAGACCTATGTTCAGCAGTGGACCTCTGTAATGATAATGTTAATGATAATAATTTCAAAAGATTTTTATGTCCTTTAATTTTTATTAAGTTGTGAGCTGTTGATGATAATATACCTACAATATACGAGTAGGTCGAAAATGAGACTTCTGGTGCTACAATTTTCAGTCCGTCTGCTGACGGTAATCATGGCAAATGTTTTCTACAGTGACCAATTTAAATAGTGAACTAATTGAGCATTGAACTGTTATAGATAAATTAACGCGAACACTACACATTGAATAAAACTGCTTTTACTTTTTTGGTCATGGGTGCTGCAAAGTACCCGAAACGTTGAAAATTAAAACTAAACAGTATTAATCGCGATATAATCCGTAAAATTAGTTTTATTCAATGTAAAGCAAATATTTTTCTAGTGCCATGCGATCAAAACATTTAAGGCCTTCTTCCCCAAAGGCAGTACGATTTCTCTGGTGTCTCAGGGTGGCGGTAGACGCTCAGTGAGATGAGTCGCATGCTCGTTTACCTTCCATTTACAAAACCCATTTTTTATGTGAAGTTGAGCTCATTACATATGGTAGATATATAGCGTAGCCGTTCTAATAAGGCTTGTTACTCATGAAGATATTGGTCAAACTCATATCACGCATTCGAACCAAACGATTTCCTGCAAAATGCGTGATAATAAACAAGCATACAGTCCATCTTATTGTAAGTGGATGCTGTGGCCCATAGACATTTACATGTATACTCGATTAAGAATCAAAATGCATATGTGTTTTCAGCCTTGAGGACTAAGATGGAACGCCTCGTTTACGGTAAAAAGTATCTCCGGTGTATATCTTTATGTAGTATCTTTCGTATGGTCAGTGTAGACAACACTGACCATACGAAAAACAGCAGTACCAGGCTATTATTTTACGCTAGTATTCTGTGAAAGCGTATTCCTTCCCGGCTCAAGCTGACCCATTTGTGCAACAACTATATAGCGGCAGCATTGCTCTACCACGTATAAATTATATATAAAAACTATGATCTTTTATGTACAGCAAAAAAGTGCAATAATTTTTCAGCGCCTGTCTTTCCTTCCGCGTACAATGTATGTGTCTTCAGGACACGAGTAATTAATAAAAGAAAGTTTGAGGAGCACTGTAAACAACAGTCAATTACAAGTCATAGTTTGCATGCGTGCGAAGCGCATATTTACTATCTCGCTGAGAGGCGGAAGGTGGGGGTGAGCAGGGGTAATTAAACCAGGCTGAGCCGTGGAGCCACGTAGCACTTCCGAGGCTACTTCCTTTGTGAAGTTGTGTCGCGACATGTTGGTGCAACAGTTGTGCTGAGTTATGACCGTTATTGTTGGTTTATCGAGTGCATGAGGTCCGAGGAAACGTCACTGACAGCCCTACCGGCTTGTTTTATGTTACTGACGTAAATGGTTTTGCAGTTAAGTATATATATTTACCTGGTATTTAAAATAATTTTACTGTTACCATAATTATTACAGCATATAAAAGTATCCTGCTGAATATTCGCGTCCTACATAAATTACCCCACAAGAAGGATTTTTGTTATAATTATTCTCATTTATTCTGAGCTGTTATCAAAAAGATGGTGCTGCCCATCTCCTGAATCAGTTTCTTTCTGCCAACACTTTCAACATCCATGGGACGATATTTTAATGTGACTTTTAGATTTGTTAGTATATTAAGGCGTAAACATCGAAAATCGTCGAAAGTTTTGTTATAGTATTTATTATAGATGGGAAAAAAACTTATATCATTCTGAAAGTACTACGCCATAGATAATCGTAGCCGTGGAAGCTCAGATGGTTAGCGCTCACTGTAAGTTTCACAGTACGCGAGCAAACCGGGTTCAATCCCCGCCGGCACCAATGAAATTGTTAATTGCAATTTTAAGAGTTGATTTACCACGTGCTCGGCGGTGAAGGAAAATATCGTGAGGAAACCTGCATGTCTGATAAATAAAAAAAATATTTGGAAGACATGTGAAGTTCGCTAACACGATTCGGAGCAGCGGCGCGGAGAACATTTCCTTAGCCTAAAACTCTCTCAGAAATGAGAGTAGGCCTGTGCCCAGCAGTGGGAGTTTAACTTTACGCCATAGATGTACACCAAAAGGAAATCCTTTAACTATCTATTTTTTACGGTAGTTTCTTAACTAACAAAAGAGAACAAACAAAACGATTTAACCAATTAAATAGTCCAATTCCGACCAGACTCAACACTAGTTCTAATAAATGCTTTAATATTATGCTATGATCACTGGCATTCCAATACGAAAAGTGTATGTACATCTTTTGGAGGCCATAAGATCTGCCATAGTCACTTCTTATGACACACACTTAATGATTTGAGGTTGTATGGATTGTTTTAATAACTAAAATTGGCTAAATAGGGGAATAATATTAATAATATTATAAACAGGCACTTTAATTTTATTTATTTGTATATATTTTGAAAATTTAACTATGTAATTTAACCACTAACAGGGAGACATGGCAAATAGCAGGTGTCTTTATTATTACTGTGCCTAGAATTATCTACTTGCTTGTGCTTTTAATTTTATATTTTTTAAAACTTCAAGAAGTAGAAAGTTCTAATTTAGAATGTATGCTCGTTTATAAGGTTCCATACCCAAATGGCAACCAACGGGACCCTATTACTAAGCCTTTACTTGAAGGAAATGGTTAATATGAATATTGAACACACATACAAACACGTATATGTATATGTACATTTGTACTCGTTTCATAGTATTTATTTTAAGTTATTAATATACTAACTATAAAAGCCGACCGGTTTCGCCTCACGGCATAATCAGGCTATTTTCAATGAAACTTTTTTATTTTAGTTTTATAAAAGCAATTAAAAAAATTAAAGGTAGAATACTCCAAAAAGGAGACATAGCATGTGTAAGAATATGACATCCTAGCTCTGATTTTCAACTTTATGATGGGCAACTTTTTGATAAATACATACATTTATTTTTAACTGTGGTATTTTGTGAGAGCGTGGCCCTTATTCGGCCAAGCCGATCCAAATACAGCTGTAATTATAACAAGTGGGATGCGGGAAGTAAGGACTGTGTAAGTCCGAAGAAGGCGGAGTTATAGCCGAAATAAGAATTTTAAATTTTTTGGTTTTTGGCCATTTTGACCCTCTAGGAGTGTGAACTTTTTGCCTCTATTCAACCATGACCCCATGACATCCTCTACATGATAGGCTATTCAAACTGACTAGGCCTAAAGTTCGAATCAACCTCCAACTCATTTCTAAAGACTGTACTTCCAATTACAGTAAGCTATAATATTCTCCTAGAACAAGTCTTGTATAAACCATAAAACACTAAAATTGCTCGACACCATGGTCTAAAAAGAACTCAACGTTCTTGTCTTTGAACCTGCCATTTCCACTTTCCTACAGAATTATATTATAAGAATGCTTCGATACGACACGTTCTACACATAAACATACAGTTTCCTCACTTATCGTAAGTTACAACCAACGTAAAATATGAGGCACCTTTATTATAATATTATATCAGAATCTCAATATTTAACTTATTGGAATTTACTTAGATGTTAGATTCATATTTTAAATTGCTAAGGATAAGAAGTTGCATTAAACTTTTAAAAATTATATAGAGTGCTTAGTTTTACCTAAATTAAACATTTCAAATAATATAATTTCAATAAAGATGATAGCCGGGTGGTATCATTAGCTTGGATCCTGTTACTTATATTTAAAACAGCCTAAATGAAATCCAAGCACACCACTAAGTGTTCGAAGACATTATTAACCTAATTCTGTATATATTGGACCAAAATAAATAGTTTAAACGTTGTTGATGGTAGGGGAAATCAAACTCTTCGCTTGTGCTGTTTACATAGGTTGTTTAAGGCTGGGGTTCGCCCTGTGCCACCAAGCGACTCAGATCTTTTATGAGATATATAGAAATATTGACTTCGTTGAATTATTTAATAAAATTATAACCTCCTTATGAGATGGTCGAATACCTCACTACTGGAACTACTGGGTATAAAACTTGCCGTGATCATAAATCTGCCTTCCTGCTGTCTGAGAATGAAATCATTCCCGTTGCTACTTTAATAGCAGACATGTTTTGTCTTTGTCGTTTTCTTCATAATACCGCTCCACTCTAGTCCACTGCAGGACAAGGGCCTCAACTTTTAGAGGGAGGTGGGGGGGGTTGCCTTAATCTTCCTGCTTGGCAGGCAGATTAACGACACCAAGAAAGGAAGAAGGAAAGAAGAAACCAGAAAGAGAAAAAAAGAAAGAAAGAAAAATAACATGTTTATTCATTGCTGCAACTTACTTTTGAAAACATGAAAAAGAAAACTTAATAACGAAATACTTAAAAGAAATATGGATTGTAGTACCAAAATACCACCGACTCAGCATAATGCATAACAAAGTTACCGCAGCGTTACCGTAGCAGACGGAGGCACAAGGCGACTTGCCCAGACTCCTCGCACCTTTGACGACTTCGACCTTAACCCGTCGCCGGTCTGGATATTTTACATCTAGAGTAAAACAAGTAGATTATACAACCATATTTCAATAGCCTTAAGATTTATCTGGCTTATTCTATAGTCGTCTCTTACGATATCCATTACGAAATGGGGTGATTGATTCTTATTTAAGTTAATTTCTAAAACAAATATATTTTACACCTGAAATAACGAGGTTAAGTTTCATTTGCTACACTTTTCGTGCGCCTCTTTAGTTTCTAAGCGCAGTTACTCCAGGGCAGCAGGTTTAAGCTCATGGAGGTAATGGTAACTATCAAGCTGAATATGATGGTGTGCTCTCTTTTTGTTTTGAATAGAAATACTCAATTTAAATAATTAGTACAATTATTATCCATTAGTTTTATGTCTTGTTTTACTAAGCGAACATAAAAGCTAACACAACAAAGCAGTAAAAGGCAAGCCGATGCCAAACTTTATGAATGTTTTAAACGCATTTCAACTTATGTTTATAACAGAGCCTTTACTTCATCTTCATAATCAGCGATATTATCGTTATTTCATATGGGTTAGTTGTACATATTGTATTTGGTCAATCATTCACAAGAACGCGAAATATTTTAAGTTTTCTATTAGCTTAAAAGTTGTTTGTCACTTGTTAGTAAAAGATATCTATTTTCTGGAATATAAGTATATTCAACTATCCGTTATTGTATTTTTTAATTTATAGTGTATTGAATGTAAAAAGCATTTTTTTTTAATTTGCATTGAACTGAAAAACGAACTTACAATTCACCTTATCGTAAGTGGCTACTGCAGCCTGTTGACTTTATGGATGTATTAAACGCATTTCAACTTATATTTATAACAGAACCTTTACTTCATCTCCATAAGCAGCGATATTATTGTTATATCATATTAAAGTTAAAGTTAGAGCCTACATACGTCCCACTGCTGGGCACATGCCTCCTCTCATTTCTGAGAGGGTTTTAGGGCAAGAAAATGTCCGCCGCGCTGCCCCAGTGCGTGTTGGCGAACTTCACATGTCTTCAAAATATTTTTTTCTTATTTCTCAGACATGCAGGTATCCTCACGATGTTTTCCTTCACCGCCGAACACATGGTAAATCAGCATTTAAAATTGCAATTAACAATTTCATTAGTGCCGGTGGGGATATAACCCGGGTTGTTCGCGTACTGTGAAACTTACAGCGAGCGCTAACCTTCTAAGCTACCACGGCTCTATTTCATATTGGTTAGTTGTAAATAATGTATTTGTTTGAACATTCACAAAAATGCAATATATTTTAAGAAGTTTTCTATTAGCTTAAAAGTGTGTTTGTCACTTATTAGTAAAAGGTATTAATTTATTTTCTAGGATATAAATATATTGAATTATCCGTTATTGTCTACACCATATATATAATCTATACATATAATAAAACTGTAAATAGCAGATGTCTGTACATTTTATATTTTTGTAATAAAAGTGATTGAGGGGTACTAAAAATAAGTAATTAAATACATTTCTACCATTTTTAGAATTTTCTGTCTGTCTGTCTGTCTGTCTGTCTGTCTGTTTGTTTGTTAACGTATCACGTATAAAGTACTAATTTATATCATAAGAATTGTTAAGGAAATTCTAAAGTGTACCTTCGGGTTACATTTAGTCTTTATTTCATTAAAATCGGTTCATTCCATCAAAAGTTATGATAAATAATCTGAAGTATGGGTAGGGAATTTGCTCAACGGTGGCTATGTTTGAGTCATGAAGTTGATGTTAGCAGCGCCATCTCTCTTTAATTAAATATATACATATAATAAAAATGATGATAACATGTTGTGTCTCTTTCTGTACATTGTATATATATTTTGGTGACTAAAATCATTATGGGGAACTAAAAATAATTAAATAAGTACATTTTTATAATTTTTAGAATTGTCTGTCTGTCTGTTTGTCTGTTTTTATATGAATGCATCACGTCTAAAGTAAACATCTTTTTTTTTTTCAAAGAAATCGTTAAGAAAATCATAAAGCGTATCTTCAAGTTACATTTAATCTTTGTTTTATTAAAATTGGTTAATTCTATCGAAAGTAATGATTATTATTTTAAAATGTAGGTTCGAATTTGTTCAATGGCGCCATAAAAATCTCAGAAATAGTAATAAAAAGATTTGTGTGTAAAAAAAACGTTCCATAATAATTAATATATTTATACTTAAAACATAAAAAGAGATTTAAAAAAGGATGTTTTCTCACACAAAGGACGTAATAGATGGAGTTGTACAAATTACAAACTTTTCTGATTTGCTGTGTTGAGATTTTTCGCCGATGAATCGTATTGAGACTTACTGAAGAAATTTGTATCTATCGAAGCCATACAACGGAACCCGAACAAAATAACAAAATTGCAACGAAATGTCGTGATATTGTATTTATAAGATACGGAAAATCAGTACTGCCATTTTAGCGCTTTGGGAATTAGATTTAGCGCTTTTTTGGAATGTATAGCGCGCATTTCGAAATTTTAGCACCTAGCACTTAATCCAGCGCTTTTTGGTGTATTTAGCACACATTTCAAAATTGTAGCGACTAGCGGGTTATTAACTCTTTTATAGCAGCACTGTTAGTCCACATTACCGATAATAATAATAATGACCTTTATTATTTTTTTCCACAAATAGTACATTTTTGCATCTTTTTCAAACATATTTTTTCCACAAAACAAAGAGCATGGGAGACGAGTCCAAACTAGGATACCCTATGCTATGGATCTCCCGGCTTCCCCTTTAGGATGATCAACTTGATTTTTTTTATCGACGACTATAAGCGGGGAAATCCCCTTCATTAAAGTTTTCGTTCATGGTTTTGGCAACGCATTTATTTTGCTTTATTCAGTTTTAGTCAGTTGTTTAGAGCACAGCTAAGTTAAAAGTTACTAAGAGTAGTACTAACTACTGTTGACAGCAATTGCCATAATTATAAGTCGATGTCCTGCGAAGTATTGATACATCAAAAAATATTGCCAGAAAAAAACTTAATGTTGTTTTCTTTATTATGATTATATTTTCTTGAATTATAAATTATAATAAAAAACACAAACTTTGTTTGTAGTTAATTTAGCGCGAAATCTAGGGCTTTTTTAAAGCGCTGTTTTCATGAAATCTAGCGCTTTTTGTGTTGTCCTAGCGCTGAATGAGTTTTTTTGATCTGGCAGCACTGCCAAAAAACCCTCTATTAAGAAGTAACTTTCCTTTCAGTTTTAAGCGCGTTCAGTTCCCAGTTACAGTCAGCGTGTGTTATGCGATGACCGGAAATAAAGCGCAAGGTCAAAATTTACGCGTTGTAAGAGTGGACCTCAGTACTGACTGTTTTGCACATGGCCAACTCTATGTTGCTTTTTCCCGCGTTAGTAGCCCCCGTAACCTTTTTGTGTACACCCCGTCTAAGTCTACTTATAACGTCGTTTACACCGAAGCTCTATCATAAACTACTTAGAACTTTGATGATAATGATTTATTTGTTACCACTTATTGATACAGTAATGATACGTTTAAAATTCTCTTACCTAAACGACAAATTCTTTATATAAAATCTATATACGCGAGCTACGCCGCGGGCACAGCTAGTATAATAATATAAAGAGGAAAGATTTGTTTATTTATTTGTTTGTTTGAATTGAATAGGCTCCGAAACTACTCGACCGATATTTTTTTTCACCATTAGAATCCTACATTATCCCTGATGAACATAGGCTATGTAATATTTTCAAAAAAGTTAGGGATCCGTATGAAAACTTCGTTAATGTAACCCAAGGTGTGAAAAAAATACCAAAAAGAATCCTTATATCGCGTACGCTGCGGAAACTATTGATAATAGAGCAAAGTAATGTACTTCAGTTTTATAGAGGATATCAATATGTACAAAAAAGTCTGCGATACCATATGTTTAACTATTACAGTTGTGTCACAATAACTACTTTTTCATGTTAAAATGTGAAATAGTAACGCCGGTACAAATACTACTAATACGTACTGATACGAATAATGTGGCCTAGACATTATTCGTATCAGTACCTGTATCATGCATAACCACCAATTACGTTAACCATGTAATTTTAGTAACATATTTCACTTTTTAAATCCTTGTTAATTCAGCAACCGTCCGTCGTGATGTCTCTCTCGAAGTTCGCATGTCGCATGGCGCAGACGCGTGATATACGCGGGTGAAACCGCGGGGCACAGCTAGTAATAATATAAAGAGGAAAGATTTATTTGTTTGTTTGTTTGAATTGAATAGGCTCCGAAACTACTGGACCGATTTGAAAAATTCTTTCACCATTAGAATCCTACATTATCCCTGATGAACATAGGGGAAAAAATATTTTCAAAAAAAATTAGGACACCGCATGAAAACTTCGTTAAATTAACCCAAGATGTGAAAAAATACCAAAAAGAATCCTTATATCGATTACGCTGCGGAAACTATTGATAATAGAGCAAAGTGATTTTATATCTATATTTTATATTATATTTAGGACATCATATCTACAAAAAAGTCCGCGATACCATGTGTCTAACTATTACATTTATATCACAATAACTACTTTTCCATGTTAAAGTATGCAATAGTAATGCCGGTACAAACTAGGCCACATTATTCGTACCTTGGTATTAGTCCCTATATCCAAATAAATCACTTCGTATTCAAGGCTATATCAGTACCTGCACCATGCATAACCACCAATTACGTTAACCGTGTAATTCAAGCAACATTTTCACTTTCTAAACCTTTTTTTTAATTCAGCAACCGTCCGTAGTGATGTCTCTTTCGAAGTTCGCATGTGGCGCAGATGCGTGATATACGCGGGTGAAACCGCGGGGTACAGCTAGTAAAAGTTGTGGTTAACGGATTCTCCTCTAGCGAAAAATTAGTATCCTCAGGTGTACCACAGGGATCTATACTAGGTCCGATGCTCTTCACAGTGTATATAAATGATATTCAGTATTGTTTTATAAATAGTAATTTTTTGTTATATGCAGATGACCTGAAAGTTTATCGAAGTGTAAAGTCCCTTAATGATTGTGAGAAGCTACAGGAAGATCTTGACCGGTTATCTAACTACTGTCTAATCAATAAATTGCAATTAAGCATCCCTAAATGTAAATCTATTTCTTTCACCAAAAACGTAAAAACCTACAATTACATATATTCCCTACTTAACAGTCCCTTAGAAAAAGTATCATTAATAAAAGATTTAGGCATCCTTTATGATTCAAATCTAACCTTTAATGCTCATATCAGCCATGTAACAAATAAAGCGTATCAAATGTACGGAATTGTTGCACGAACGTGTAATTTTTTTAAAAGCTCCTCATCTTATTTACTACTTTTCAAATCACTTATCAGACCACAAATTGAATATGCAACGCAAGTATGGAATCCCTATTATAATAAATACGGTGAACTTCTAGAATCATTACAAGCAAAGTTTCTTCGTTTTATAAATTACAAATGTTACCACGCTAAATCATCGTATCGCAACTTATTAAAAAAGTTTTCAATTCATACTTTAAAAGCAAGAAGAATATACTTTGATGTAATACTATTATTCAAAATAATTCGAAATTATTCAGATTGTAGTGAATTACTTAACAAAATATATATCCGTGTCCCTAGTCGTTCTCAACGCATTAGAGACGTGTATACACATAAATTGTTTGCACCTAAACTATGTAAAACCAATGCAGGTGAACGTGCCCCATTAAGACGTATTATGAAAGTATATAACATGCATTTTTCAAATATTGATCTATTCACCTCATCACAGTTACAATTTCGCAAGAACGTTCTAAGAAAGTTGGTAGACATTCAATAGTATCTTAAAATATTTTACAAGATAAATTTGTACTGTTAGCAATTTTTTTTTCCCTTTTGTCTCATTTTGATTTTTATGTTACTGAATACTGTCAATTTTATTTTCCCTTTTTTACTTATACTCTGTTTATTGTGCATTTATTATTTACTGTTACCAATTTAATATTACTTTGTGGATAACGGTGCTGGTTACATAATGACTAATGTTATTTATAAAATGTTATTTGGTTTAAGCATTATTATGTAATTGTTTGTTGTCCTGAATAAATTAAAAAAAAAAAAAAAAATGCATATAGAAAGCATTTTTTTGTAATAATATTGAACTGAAAAATGAACTTATAATTCACCATGTGGTAAGCCAGCTACTGCAGCCCGTTGAAATGTTCAACCAGTCATACAAAGAATGCTATAGATGCGTCATCACTTCCGAGCAATAAGATGGAATGCCTCTCTATAGTAGAATCAAATTCCTAGGTAAAAAAGTAGTTTAGGAGTTCATCGTGGACAAACAACGTGACACGAAATTTTTATATATAAAGAGATTATATATATATATATATATATATATATATATATATATATATATATATATATATATATATATACAACAACATACAAAATATATACAAACACTCACGCCTGTCACCCAGAGGGGTAGGCAGAGACTGCGGACTTCCATTTAGCGCGATCCTGACACACCTCTCTCGCCTCCTTTACATCCATATATCTACGCATACACGCTCGTCGGTTAAGGGTACTCCTAATCTGGCCCATTTTTAATGTATCGCCAATTTGGTCGATAAACCTTCGTCTAGGGCGTCCCTTCCCGACCCTGCCGTTCACTTCTGCAACATAAATTTGCTTTGTCACTCTTTCCTCATTCATTCTTTCTACATGAACAAACCACCGAAGCATTCCTTTCTTAATTCTTGTCACAACGTCATCTTCCAAACCACACTTTTCTCTTATCACACTATTTCTCACCCTGTCATTCAGATTCAGCCCAAGCATACTCCTTAAGGACCGCATTTCTACAGCATTTATTCTACTCTCATGCTTCTTCTGCCAGACCCAACTTTCACTACCATACATTAAAGTAGGGACTAACACAGCATTATGAATTGCCATAAGAGCCCCATTCACTCTATTTCCAGCGTTCACTCGTCGTTCTATATCCTTATCATATCTAGGTACCATCCCTGCTAAATAAACATCCCAAATATACAAACTCATCCACTTGCTCAATCAACTCCCCTTCTATTCTTATTTCACATAACGTTTTATTTTTTTCTCTTTCAAAAACCATCACTTTCGTATTACTTGCGTTCACTTTCATACCCCTTTCTTTCAATGACCAGTTCATTAAAGTAACCATCATTTGCAACTCGGCCGCCGACGATGCAAATATGACTTGATCATCGGCGTACAAAAGGCATTTGACGATTGACTCACCCATTCTCAACCCACATTCTTCAACTTTCAAAATTTGGAAACAACTGTCCATAAATAGGTTAAACAGCCACGGGGAACCCACACATCCCTGTCTGACACCTTTATGAATGCCAAACCAGTCCGAGTAGACCCCGTTGATCCTGACACAAGCACTAGAGTCCCTATAAAGAGACCTTAATACCTGTATCAAGCCAGCGCTCAACCCAAATGAGTTCAGTGTTTGTCATAACACATTCCTGTCCACTCTGTCATAAGCCTTTTCCAAGTCCATGAACGCACAAAAAACTTTTTAGTTTTTGGCCAAAAACTTCACCGCAATCATGCGCATAGAAAAGACCTGATCCGGGTGTACAGGTGTACCTCCCCTTTTTAAATCCAGCTTGCACATCCCAAATTTTTCCATCAGTTTCTTCCATAACTCTTTCAATTAACACCTTAGGTGCTAATGCTAATTCTTCGCACTCCTGCCCCATTAAAGGGGCACCGGGAACTCGGGGCCATTTCTTTTATTTCTTGGCTCATGGTTCATCTATTTAATTTATGTTGGGAACTAAAGCGGGTACCGGAAGACTGGTGCAAAGCCGTTATATTTCCAATATATAAAGGATAGTCCTGCTGCGAGCCCTTTCCTTTATATATTGGAAATATAACGGCTTTGCACCAGTTTTCCGGTACCCGCTTTAGTTCCCAACATAAATTAAATAGATGAACCATGAGCCAAGAAATAAAAGAAATGGACCCGAGTTCCCGGCGCCCCTTTAATGGGGCAGGGGTACGAAGAATCTCCGGGAGAAAAACCGGCGACAAGGTTCGCCACCCGTCACGTCCTATCTCCCGGAGGGGCGAAAAGTGGATTGCTGAGGCCCATCTGGCTACGCTGAATGTATGTGGAGCAATGAATGATAAGATGGATGAAGTATGCGAAATGATGAATGAAAGAGGAATAGATGTGTTATGTGTAAACGAGACGAAACGAAAGGGAAGAGATGTCACTGCACATGGCATGTATACCGCTTACTGGTCTGGTGTAGACGAGACCGCGGGCATGCCAGGGAGTCGGTGTCATCCTTTCAGAAAGAATAGGCCGATGTGTGAAAGAGTATGAATGTGTAAGCCCAAGGCTGCTGTAGATACGAATGAAAGTGGGCTTAAAGAAGTTGTTTGTGCTAGGGGCGTACGCCCCAGATATGTCTAAGCCCACTTATATCCGAGAGCAGTTTTAGGACATGGTAAGGCTGGTGTTGATGAAATGTAAGGAAAATGAAAATATTATTATGTTAGGAGATTTTAATGGAAGGGTTGGGGTGAAGAGGTCTGGTTATGAAAGGATATTAGGAACGTTTGGCGATGAAAGAATAAATGAGAATGGTGAAGACCTCCTCACCGTATGTGTGGAAAAGAATAATTTTGTGGCGAACACTTTCTTTCACCATAAGAGGATTCACGTGTAAACATGGGAAAGAGGGCATGATAGAAGCATGATAGATTTCATAATTGTGGATGAAAGAATGAGGAGCGCAGTGGTAGATACAAGGGTTTTACCGGGGGTCCAACGTAGGGACGGATCATTACTTGGTCTTATGCCGAATTAATGGTCTATTCAGGCGTTGGCGGCATCGGATATCTGTATCTACCACTGCGTTACAGCGTATTAGAATAGAGAGGTTACAAGATGAAGGTATGAAAGAGACTGAGGGAAAATATAAGTGGGTTGAATGAATTATGTATGAATGATTTAGACTTGAAGAATGTATGGAATAATATTAAGATAGTTTTGGTGGATGCAGCCACCGAAGTATGTGGTGTAAGTAAGAGAAAGAATGAAAGGAAAAGTAATACGTTGTGGTGGGGTGATGAGGTACGGTTGGAAGTTGAAGCAAAGAAGAGAGCATGGCTAGATTTACTAGCAACCAAAGCTGGTAATTCTGGCGGTATGAATGATGAGATTGAAAGAAAAAAGGCAGACTTTAGACTTATAAATAAGAGAGTAAAAGAAGTAGTTGAAAGGAAAAAGCAAGAAAGGATATAAGAATGATAGAAGGATATCTGATAACTTCCAGGAAAATATTAAAATATTCTGGAAGCACGTAAGAAATGCCAGGGGAAATTCAAAACAGCT
Source organism: Parnassius mnemosyne (assembly GCA_963668995.1). Lineage (NCBI taxonomy): Eukaryota > Metazoa > Arthropoda > Insecta > Lepidoptera > Papilionidae > Parnassius > Parnassius mnemosyne. Next base: position 5,139,612 of record CAVLGL010000035.1, on the reverse strand, counting down.
TAGAATGATTGCTATACGAGACGAGAATGGCTGCATGCTGAATGATGAAGTTTCGAATTTAAAGAGATGGAAGAAATACTTTGAAAGCGTGTTTAAGAGTGAAGAGTCGTCTGAAATAAGTGAAATAGAAATTCCTGAAGAAGTGGAGAGAGGTAGGGAGATATCTAAGTGTAGATGAAATAATGAAAGCAATGAAAAGCATGAAAGCAGGTAAGGCAGCCGGATATGGTAGAATATCACTCGAAATGCTTTACATTCACATTTGGACCTAGTAGGTGGCGCTGTTGTCAAGATCCAGAAATCACCCGTGCGAAGACGGGGCGGATCGCTAGCATATTATAATGTGTTAATTTTTGGTTTGATTTTCCCAGTGCTATCTCTATTCCCTCCGTGACTAAGGGTGCAGTAAAACGCCCGAATCTTTGAGAATTAAAAAAGCTAAAGTTAAATACTATGCAAGCACGCGGATACCTACTTTGTGAGTTTCCTTAGGGGAGGCCTATGTGCAGCAGTGGACTTGTGATGGGCTGGAATAATGAATGACATGATAATTCGCGTCAATATAAGAAATCAATAATCTTCAACCTTGAAATCATATTTCCACAAAATAACGCCTGATTATATTAATTACAACCTATAGTTAATGAAAAAAATTACTTTTCATTTTACCAAGAATCGCAGGCGTGTCGTGTGTGTAGGTGACTCCGTTATGAATGAATCGTAAAAACGCGTGGTTCGTTCACACGGCAAATGTCAAGGCCCCGACCGTTTCGAAGCGACCGTCGTAACTTGTCGTGTTTACTGCCACATGGGCTTTATAGGTTTCAATGGAAACAAAAAAGTCGAACATCTTATCTTTAATTACATTACGTGATGTAATTAGGACGAGATAAAACCTCAGATAAGGCTGTAACCCATCTGCAGAATATACGCAGAATAAAATTACTATAATAGTTAAGTTACCGTTACAGCCTATTAAAGTCCACAGCCGAACATAGGCATCGCCCATAGATTGTCTCATATGTGCCATAGTTGCTACGCTTGGCAAGCGGGTTGGCAACCGCAGTTTTTTTTTTAATTTTAGTCGTTATTAGGAAGACGCTGCTGCCATTCACCAAATTTGTTTCCCTTAGGGCGGATTCGACCAAACATAGTATAAGTCTTATCCTGAGAATAAAATCATTAATTACTTTCGAGTTGGAGAACTTTCGTTTTACCAAATTTTAACCCAGGTGTAACTGTCTATCCGAGAGTAAATTGTTATACCGCCAAAATTCATGGAGTAAGCACGTTATTCCAGAGTATTTAAATGGCGGCCGCTACATTTTAACAGCTGTTTTCGTATGCTTTGTTGAAAAAGTGGGATATTTTATCGTTGTGGATTTATAATTTCTTGTATTTTTGTGATAATTGTAGGGGTTATTTTTTGAAATAATGCAACATTTACGAAATATAGATGATAAGAATAAGATTAGAAGAATAATCAACTAACAACTCGACTCGTGTTAATATTCTAGTGTTCAGTGACAGTTGACACTAATATAATCCGGCAAAACTAAGTGGACAGAATAGAATAGAATAGAATATTTTTTATTCAATATACATTACATGTGTAATTCTTATTGAAAGTCATTTTTTACTTTACCACTGGTTCGAAAAAACCCTCTGTCCTGGGAAGAACCAGCAAGAAACCCAGCGGGACTTTTTTTTTTAAATAAATTTTACAATAGAAATGATTACGAACTATTTACAAAATTTATTTTAGAAACTGCTTGGAAGCGATCACCTCATTCCCAGGGGTTATTATCAACCATGTATTCATTTATACTATAATAACCCTTTTTATACAGTTTCAGCTTAATAAAACATTTAAACTTGGTAATAGAGAGAACCTGTACACTTTCCGGGACCTTGTTGTAATAGCGTATACATTGCCCCAAGAATGAATTACTGACTCTGTGGAGTCGAGAAACTGGTATCACTAGCTTGTGTTTGTTCCTAGTGTTTACAGAATGTATATCACTTCTTTTACTAAAACTATCTTTGTTTTTGTGAACATACATTAAATTTTCGTAAATATACTGAGAGGCCAAAGTTAATATATTAATTTCTTTGAATTTATCTCTAAGAGACTCTCTCGGTTTTAGATTGTAAATAGCTCTAATGGCCCCCTTCTGTAAAACAAAAATAGTTTCTGAATCAGCCGCATTTCCCCATAGCAAAATCCCATAAGACATTATGCTATAAAAATAACTAAAATAAACTAATCTAGCTGTCTCGACACTAGTGAGACCTCTAATCTTTTTTACAGCATAGGCTGCAGAACTTAGTCTGCTTGCTAATTTGGATATATGGGGGCCCCACTGGAGCTTTGCGTCAAGAGTGATGCCAAGAAAAACAGTGGATACAACAGGGCTCAATTCCTCCCCATTTAAAAACACATTGGTATTCAGATTTTGAACATTCGTTGTTGTAAATTTAACACAATTAGTTTTATTTCCGTTCAAATGCAGATTATTAACGTTAAACCAATGCACTAATTTTGATATAGCATTATTCACTTCGTCACATTTAAATGATTGACGTTTAAGTTTAAAAATCAAGGAAGTATCATCAGCAAATAATACTATATCATGACTATCCCCTACAAGGTGAGGTAAGTCATTAATATACACCAGAAACAGGAATGGGCCGAGAATCGAGCCCTGAGGTACACCCATTAGTACAGGTGACCCGGAAGAACTTTTACCATTGATAATAACCTTCTGTTTTCTATTACTTAAATATGAAATAATAAGTTTAAGCGCTGTGTTCTTGACACCATAGTACTGTAGCTTCCTGATTAATGTCTCATGGTGAACACAGTCGAAGGCCTTGGAAAGGTCACAAAATATACCCAAAGCATCCTCTGAATTCTCCCATGCACAAAAAATATGTTTAATAAGCTCAACTCCAGCGTCAGTTGTCGAGCGACCCCTTGTAAAACCAAATTGATTATTATGTAGCAATTTATTAATAGTAAAGAAACTTAACATCTGATCTAAAATAATTTTTTCAAAAATTTTACTTAATGTTGGTAGTACAGAAATTGGTCTAAAATTGGCGGGGTCTAATGTACTACCAGATTTAAATATAGGTATGACTTTACTATGTTTCATTAAATCAGGAAACACACCAGATTCGACGCTTATATTAAATATAGTGGCTAGATAAGGTGCTAATGTATCTATTATAGACAAAATAACTTTAACGGAAATCCCCCATAAGTCTGCCGTTTTCTTAACATCAATAGTTTTAAAATATTTAACGATATCTTTTGGCAGTACCCTATGGAATTTAAAAGTATTTGAACAAGCCTTTACATTTTGTTTGAGCAATGATTCGGCGACAGTAGGAGAAGAATTTAATGATTTTGTTGTCAAAAAAGGAACATCAGTAAAATGTTTCTCAAAAGCCATAGCAACTTCTTGATCAGATCGCGTTAAATTATTGTTAATATTCAATTGAAAATCCGAGTTGCGCGGTTTGACCTTGCCCGTTTCACTATTTATTATTCTCCAGGTCATTTTAATTTTGTCGAATGCAGTTTTAATTTTGTTGCTTAAATGTAAAGCCTTAGCAGTGGAGCACACTTTTTTAAATATTTTAGAATATGTTTTTACATAATCTCTAAATATAACACTACTATTATATGATCTTTCATCATAAAGCTCGTATAACCTTCGCCTACTTTTATAAATTCCTACTGTCGCCCATTCATTAAATGATTTGCGACTGTTAAAAGAGAAAGTTTTAGAAGTAAATATTCTACTAAATTCACAACGTATAATTTCAAATAATGTAGCATACAAATAATTAGCACTATTTTTAAACGAAAGTGATGGAAGTCTTTTTATTATATTACTTCTAAACCTCTCCAAGCGATGTTCATTTATTGGAACAAACACAACTTTCTTATTTTTCTGTTTTTTGTGTATGTAAGGTAGTGATACTAACTGTCCACAGTGATCTGAACTTAAATTTTGAATAATTGATTTATGCAAGGGCTTAACATCTGTAAAAATGTTATCTATACAGGTCGCACTAGGCCCAGCAATACGTGTTGGTTCTAAGAATAAATTTACAAGATTATACGATTTAAACAATGAGCTAAACTTAATACTAATGGAAGAAGTTTCAAGGAGATTGATATTAAAGTCTCCACACATTACAACAGACTTGTTCTGTTTACTAAGTTTGAGTAAAACTTCTTCCACAATCCTTTCAAAATGGTCATAAGTAGCACATGGGGGTCTGTAAACACTTACAACAATGAGGTGCTCGAGCTCGACACAAGCCATTTCTACAGTTCGTTCAACAGAGAGGCTCACAATATCCTTACGTTCTTTATATAATAATGATTTATCTGCTAATATTAAGGAGTCACCACGTAAACTTTTTTCTCTATTGAAGGAACTGACCACCTGGTGATTTCTGAAATTAAACATGAAATTATAATCTTTTAGCCAATGTTCAGTAATACAAAGGATGTGTATATTGTTACTATTTAAAAACAATTCAACTTCCAATTCTTTGCCCAACATGCCTTGTATATTTTGATGCACCAGGTGTAAACAATTTTTATTACTTATTTGTGGGCTGTATTCAAAATTAATTAAACTCTTATTATTGCTAGAGATTGCCTCTATTGTCACATTCACTAATTTAAATTAGTTGGAACTGATTCCAAATTAAATGTCAAATGATTATGCTCAATAAAAGCAGTCTTGGTAGCCAAAAACTTGGCTGAGTTAAAAAGTAAATAATAAGATAGCACATTTGCTATCAGTCTTAAATTATATTTGGATAGGTAATACCTATCTTTTGTCCAAAACTTTTTTATTAAATTATTATTAAAAATCTTGCATTGCGCTATATAAACAATTGTATTTCGATTTTAGTTGGCTTACATGTTCATTCATTTTTCATTCACCAAGAGTAACAATACCCAGTATTAGCTACTCTACGTTTGTGTTGGAAAAACGCAAACGAAGTTCTTTGAAAGTAAGACCAAAGAGTAAAATTAATCGAGGGTTAGTTAGTTACTTTGGAGTAACTTGGTATTTGGTCGAATCCGCCCTTAGTCGCATCTTACGACTATTCACGCGAGGATATGGGGTAGTGGATATTTTTACTTTGCCACTACACGGTCCAATTAAGTGAACTCTATAAAATCTTTGTTGAATAAACTATTGTATATTCATTTGAAAAATTTCATTTTAAATCTCTACTCTGTTAATTCATTAAACAACTTCTACATCACTAAAATTATTTATATAGTTTTATGGGCATTTTGGTCAGTATACAACAATAGAATAATTTGATACTAGCGATCTGAACAGACTACACCTGGGTAGGATCTATTAACGTAGCATGATTTTGATTTAGCATCATTAAAGACCATTTATTTTATTAATTTTACGTTTCCTTTAAAAAAATCTTTAAGCTTTTCGGATAAAACGTATCTCATTCACAATCATATCACAATCATACAATACTTTGTCCTTATGCAATTTATGTTTGTAAACTGCCTCCACGACACAGGAGAAAATCCTAGTGTGGGGGTAACGTTTTTAAAAAAAAAATATCGGCTCAGTCACTACGAAGATTAGCCCAGACAGACAAACAGATTTTTTAATGGTTATTTGTCTCCTAACAGCATTCTAATAACCCCCTGAGCTTAATAGAAGCCAGTTATTTCAATATTACAGATAACCAATTCAGTTTTATTTATAGGTATAGATAAGAGTTTTTTGCTTACATATCTCATGGCAAAGTGAACTGTGTATAGGTTATTTTTAGACTATAACTTGTACTTAAATCAGTTTATTAAAAAAATTACAGACTATATACAACCTGAGCAGAAGCTTCCTCTCATTTATAAGAGGGTTTTAGTAAGGAATCGGCCGCTGCGCAATCCCAATTCGTATTAGCGAACTTTACGGCCTTTGATTTTTTTTTATTGCCCACACATTCAGGTTTCCTTACGATGTTATCCTTCACCACCAAACACGGAGTAAATCAGCACTTAAAATAGCAATTAACAAAGTTATTTAAATTGACTACAAATTTCACGGTAAGCTCAACCTCGTAAGCTACCGCGGCTGATTTTTAAAACCTTACCTTTTAAACATCAGTGCTCGTTATAAATTTTATAGTACTTTTACTGTTACACAAATTGTAAATTGAAAATTTAATTGCTATTGTTTGTGGTAGCTCATAAGCGATGTGCTCGACAATGAAGGAAAACATCATGAGGAAACCTTTGCTTAAGAAATAGAACATACACTTAATAACAAAATATAATTTAAAAGATTAGGATAACAATGATTTTATAAATGGCTCACATTACTTGTTTCAGCAGTGTTGGTGTAGCCTCGTATTTTTTTTATTATAGTATTTTAGAATTAGGGGGACACACGAGCATTTATACGTAACAGAACCACGCTGATACGTAATGGTTGTAGCACGAATGTGTCAGCTCGACCCGGGAAAGACCCACTTACAGAATACCAGCGTTAAATAGCACTATGCAAATAGTTGTTGTCTAGGCAGGAAAATTTGCAATAAAAACGCAGGATTTAACGCGCGCTTTTGGCCTCGATATCAAGGACACCTTCCCTCTCCCCCGCCCCCCCGGCCGCCCAACGAGTCGGTGTGGCTCTTCTCGCGAGGTAGTAGGATTTTTCTTGCGAACTATACGGACGTATTTTTTCGCGCCTAAACTTGCTAAAGAAACAATCCGCGTAAATCGTTGCAATAACGGTATCGTTATTAGAACGTACTAACTCGGTGAAATTCGCGCGCAACTATCAAAGTGATTTACATCTGAAGGACTACCAGAGTAGCCGTCCCATTTGGTGACAACCCCTTACGAGTGCCTCCAGAAGGGTGAAGTTCCGGGGATACCAGCGCGTGCCTTCTCCCGGACGTCGTCGAGTCATCCAGATCGGTTCCCGTCAACATACCAGCTCACACAATTACACCTACACTCACAACACCGCATACACCAAGCACAACTTCCATCAGCCGGGCCGGTCTAGGAGAACCGTCTGCGCTCCTGAGGCAGGTAAGTGCATTTCTTCTAGTGACCTTTCCCCTCGCGTGTTCATTAGAAACCTTTGACCCTCGGCGTAGGAACGCCCGACCTGCATCTGCCCGTGGCTCCTTCGTCTATGGGCCGCGAAGGATCCAACTCCTGTTTAGGCAGGGCAGCTGTTGGCCGTAACATTTGGTAGCAGAACGCGGTGCTGGGATCGATTCCCGGTCGATCCACCGACCATAGTATTGGATAAAAATTAAATAATTTGGTGGCAGGAGCGTTGGGTGGATTTGTGGCTACAATCACGCCCGTCCGTAATACGTAAAATACCTTTTTATTATTATACGTAATAATAAAATTCCTTCCTTTGTTAGCTTGCTTTACTGTTAGCGGGTAAAATTGAAAGGTCACACCCGGTTCGCGCGCAAGCGGGAGATTGCGTCATGTAGGTAGATGGTTATTTTTACGTAATCGGTTAATTGTCGTTGTCGGATGGTAGTGTGTTACTTATCGAAGGGTTGATTTCCGAGCAAGGCATTTTTGTTGATGTGTATCTTCGTTACATATCTTTCGTATTGTAAATTGTATTTGAACTAAAGAGTGGTAATTTGTATTTACGTAATTTAAATGAACTTGATTTGATCGTACTAGTATTTGTTATTGTTGATTTGATTTACCTTTTCCTTTGTACTAACTTGTGTTTGATTTAATAATAGCTGTTCTTATTTGTGTACATTCTATCCAACTCGATTTGATAGGAACTGCATTAGTTAGCTGTTAATTTTTTTGTATTTTTTATTTGTTATTGTTGTAATTGTGCTCGAGCCGCGTCGTAATTTGAATTTAGTAGTGATGTCCTCGCCCAAGATGCTAATCCGTTGCCTGCGGACTGAGCTGCGCTGGGCTACCAGCGCACACGCGTTGATAGGCCGACCGGACAGGGTCTACAATCTGAGGAAGAGGCTTGAGCAGGTCGATGCTCGAAGGGCGGCCGTGGAGGAGGCTTACTCTGAGCTCGAGGACTTGGAGGTGGAAAAGGGAGTCCTGGAATCTTGCCGCGCGGACTACGAGCAGTTCCTCGCGCTGACGGACGACCTGATCGAGGCGGGGGCCAAGGATGCGGAGAGGGAGCGCGAAGCTCGGCTGAGTAGCCTTCTCGAGTCCCCGCGGAAGCCGTCTGCCCAGCCAGAGCTGCTAGGACGACTTCCGACGCTGGACCTGCCAAGGTTCTCCGGGGTCCTCTCGGAGTGGATGACCTTCGTCGGCCTGTTTGACAGCCTGGTGGACGCCCGGAGGGACCTGACCCCCTGCCAAAAAATGGGGTACCTCCTGGCTTCACTAGAGGGGGAGGCCCTGAGCGTCGTCGGCCACCTTAAGTTGTCGGACGACGCCTACCAAAACGCCAGGGACCTCCTCGCTGGAAGGTACGCCAACGTCCGGCGGATTGCGGACGATCATGTTCGGAGGCTGCTGAACCTCCCGCTGCTGAAGGACCGGACTAGACTACGTGAAGACATAGTGAATCCAGTCGTCGTAGCGTGCAACTCGTTGCGGCGGCTGGATTTACCTGTGGACGAGTGGTCTTTTCTGCTCCTTCATATAGTGCTGTCCCGCCTGCCCCTCGACCTTCGGCTCCATTTTGAGGAGAGGTTCGGAGGGGATGGCGCCTCTTATATGCCCCCCTTTAGGGACCTGCTGCGGTTCCTGGAAGAGCAGTGCAGGCTGCTGGAGAACGCAGCAGGCGCCGTCGAGGGCCCCCCGGCCTCCTCCCGAGCGGTGCCCAGGGAAAGGCGGAGTCAGCCGGCCAAGGCGGCGCCCACCCCCCTGAGGCCGAGTGTAGCCCCCGCGGGAGGGCGCCCCCCCGTACCCTCCTATAGTGGCCTAGCGGCCCGGGAGGCGCCTCCCTGCTCCTATTGTCGAGCATCCGACCACCGGACGGCGTCGTGCCCGAAGTTGTTGCGCAAGCCGGCTAAGGCGAGGCGAACCATCGCCAGGGAGCGCCGCTGGTGCTTCTCGTGCCTGGAGAGGCATTTACAACGAGACTGCCCGCACCAGCGGCCCTGCACGCACTGCCAGGGCAACCACAACGTCCTCTTGTGCCTGGGTGCGCGCGGCTCGTCCTCGCAGGGCCCTGCCAGCCCCCCGACTCCCACGGGCGGGGGCGCCCAGCCACGCCCACTGTCGGGCGACGCTCGGCGCTCACCGGCGGACCGCAGCGCCCCTCCTTCTGAAGGGAGCCCCTCCCCCGATCGGTCGGGGAGTCGTTCCCCCAGGGGCGGGGGGGTCTTCACCCCCCCTCCCCGAGTTGATAGTGGATTCGCGGCCACTCAGCGGTCAGCTAGACCTTTCTCACCCCCGTTGGCTGAGTGGCCGCGACTGGAACGCCGCCCGCCCCCCTTTGGCCGGTGCCGGTACTACCGGGTTCCGGAGACTGCGTATCGGCCCCGAGCCTTGGAGCCGAGGATCCCCGAGTTTCCCTCGGTCGGCCCGTTCGGGGAATTCCAGTCGGGGGTCATCGAGACGCCGTCGGAGTGCCGCGCTCGGGCCCCCCGGTTCGGGTGCCGGCCTAACAGAGGCAGCTCCAGATAGGAGGCTGCCGCCCTAGCTCCCGCCATGGCCGCCTCCACTGAGCCTATAAGTCGTCAGCAGTCCACCTGTCAAACTGTTCTATTGCCGACAGCCTCAGTGAAGGTTTACAACCCGAGCGGCGACCACTTAACGGTTCGAGCTCTATTGGACTCGGGTTCCCAGCGTAGTGTGGCCTCTACTCGGTTGGTGGGAAGACTGGGGCTCCCCTGGAGCTCTGAATCACGTCCGATGGTAGGTATCGGAGGTGCCGAGCCTCCTGCTCCTAGGGGACAATCGGAGTTGGTGTTCAGCCCTGACAGCGAACACCTTCGTATTTTAGTCAAGGTAAATGTCCTCGACGACATTGTAGGGTTCCTCCCTAACGTTCGTATAAATGACAGCGCTGTGCGCTGTGCGTCGGCTTTGAGACCGGCAGACCCTCGGTGGGCCCAACCGGGGCCGATAGATTTGTTACTGGGGGCCGACACGCTGGGTGCCCTCTTGTTAGGTGAGATACGAGCTCTGCAGCCCAATGGCCTGGCAGCCATTTCCACGATATTTGGGCACAGCTTTTTTGGACCGGTTATGTGGTCTCCTCCCTCTCCGACGGCCGACCCTCTCTCCGTCGTGGGCGTGTCCCTATCGGACGCTGTCCAGCGATTCTGGGACATTGAGGAACCACCCCATGCAGCTCGAGTCGACCCTCTGGACCGTGAGTGTGAGTTGTTCTACCAGAACAATACCGGCCGGCGGGTTGACGGTCGGTTCGTCACTCGCTTACCCTTTCTGGACTCCCGCCCCTCTTTGGGTCAATCCCGTGCTCTGGCCGAGAAGAGGTTGCTTTCCATGGAGCGCCGCATGCGGCGTGACCCAGCCTTTCGCGACAAATATGTCAAGTTCATGCGCGAGTATCAGGAGCTGGGTCACATGTCACCGTCCAACTTCGAATGGCGTTCACATGAGCACTACTTCCTCCCTCACCATGCGGTCTTGAGGACCCCTGAGAGTAAGATTCGGGTAGTCTTTGACGGTTCCGCCCCCACATCAAACGGTGTGTCCCTGAATCAGTGTCTTCACTCGGGTCCTAAACTGATCAAGGACATATCCGACATCCTGACCCAATTCCGTCGACACCAAGTGGTTTTTGTCGCGGACATTCGGATGATGTTTCGCCAATCGGTGGTACATCGTGATGACCGCCGATATCAGCTGATATTGTGGCGCGAGAAGCCCAGCGATCCCATACAGGTATTTGAGTTGAACACCACCACTTATGGACTCCGGTCCAGCCCGTATATCGCCATGCGAACCCTCCTTGAACTCGCTGAGAGAGAGCGCCTGAGATACGCTCGGGGAGCTTCTATCTTAGAGACTTCGGTCTACATGGACGACATTTGTACGGGCGCTTCCACCGTCGAGGAGGCTCTGGTCTTGCGAGACGAATTAATTGCCATCCTGAAGTCTGGAGGCTATGAGTTGCGCAAGTGGCTGTCGAACTCCCCACACATTTTGAGGGACCTCCCAGGAGAGGATCAACAAGATCCTCATCTGTTCGAGCACCCTGAGAATCCTAATTTGCTGACTGTGCTGGGCATTCAATATCAGCCTGTTCAGGACACCTTCACGTATAGAGTAAAACTTGACCCACCTCCCAAAGCATGGACCAAGCGCTCCGTGCTGTCTACAGTAGCTCGCACCTTCGACCCAAATGGATGGATCACCCCGGTCATCTTTTTGGCTAAGTGCTTTCTTCAAAAGCTCTGGATGTCGGGGTTGGGTTGGGACGAGCCTATTAGCGGGGTCCTCTTGCGAGAGTGGCTCTCCATGCTCTCCTCCCTTCCGGACATCAACCGGGTTTCCATGCCAAGGTGCTTCCTACCTCCAGGGAAATGCAGGGCTACCCTACATGGGTTTTGCGACGCCTCTGAGAAGGGCTATGCTGCTGTCGTATATTTGCGGACTGTGAGTTCCTCTGGGCATACTGCAGTTCATCTCGTACTCGCCAAAAGCAAGGTTGCTCCCATTAGATCCCGTTTAACTATCCCTAAATTGGAACTGTCCGGAGCCGCTCTTCTCACGCGGCTCCTCAACCACGTTCACTCGTCCTTGAAGCCTGTAATCGACATTACGGACGTCTACGCATGGTCGGACAGTGAGATAGTACTTTGTTGGCTCCGAGCCGCACCTCACAATCTTGAGGTCTTTGTGGCGAACCGCGTGTCTCAAATCCAGAGTTCTGAGACTTCTCTCCACTGGAGACATGTCCCCGGGGAGTTGAATCCCGCCGACTGCGCTTCCCGCGGCTGTGAGGCCCCCGCGCTGGTTGCCCACTCATTGTGGTGGGGTCCCAGTTGGTTATCTGATCCTCAATCCTTCTGGCCCCAGGGTAATTACTCCGAACCTACTGAGTTGCCGGGCCTACGGGCCCGAGTAGGAGTGGGCAAGGATAAGCCCACTCGGGATCTCTCCCTTCTGGAACGGTACAGCTCTCTCGATAAGCTCTTAGGAGTGACTGCTTGGCTGCGCCGCTTTGTCCACAATTCGAGAGATCCGTCCAACCGACTCTCTGATTGCGTTTTGTCCCCTAGCGAGCGTCGGGAAGCCCTGATGCATTGGATCCGTATGGTCCAGACGGAGCATTTTGAGCCCGTTATCGAACACTTGAAGCGTGGCTCCGTTATCAAGGGCGCTCTGGCCCGCCTGAACCTCTTTCTGGACGACGCTGGGATGCTGCGCGTGGGCGGACGTTTGAAAAACTCTCAACTGCCGTGCGGGGCTCGACACCCGTTGCTGCTCCCTAAGGACGGCGCCCTTGTCCGGTTGCTGGTAACCCACCACCATGTTAGGAATGCCCACGCTGGGTGTAACGCCCTGTCGGCTATTTTGCAGCGGGAGTTTTGGATTTTGTCTGGTCGTCGCACCATTCGGAGCGTCATCTTTAAGTGCATCCCCTGTTATAAACTGAAGGCCCCCATATCGCAGCCTCTTATGGGTGACTTGCCGCCCGACCGCGTCAGGGCCATCCGACCATTCGCTGGGGTCGGAACAGACTTCGCTGGCCCCTTCCTCGTCAAGTCCTCTAACCTTCGTAACGCGCGTTCATGTAAGGCCTATCTTTGCGTCTTCGTGTGCCTCTCCACTAAAGCCGTTCACTTGGAACTGGTGAGCGCCCTCAGCACGGAAGCCTTCTTGGCCACGCTTGGCCGTTTCGTGTCGCGGCGCGGCTTGCCGGACTTGATCCGGTCTGACTGCGGGACGAATTATAAGGGCACGGATAGGTATCTCAAGGAGGTTGTCGAATTTCTGTCCAGCCACCGGACTTATTTAGGAAATGCTATGTCGAAAAGGGGCATCCAGTGGAAATTCGACCCTCCGGCGTGTCCCCACTGGGGCGGTATTTTCGAGGCGGTGGTTAAGGTTGCCAAAACGCATCTCCGTCGCGTTATTGGTGAAGCCATTTTGACGTTTGAGGAGCTCGCCACTGTATTCTGTAAAATTGAGGCGGTACTCAACTCTCGGCCCCTCTGTCCCCTCTCCTCTGACCCGAATGATTTGGAGGTTCTAACCCCGGGACACTTCCTGATTGGCCAGCCTCTTAACGCTCTGCCCGAGTATCCCTTCAGGGAAACGAGTGCTTCACGGCTTAGCAGGTTTGCCCTGCTGCAACAGATGACTCAACGCTTTTGGCACCGATGGTCTCTGGAGTACCTACATCTTTTGCAGCAGCGCGTTAAGTGGTCTGACAAGACGGAGCCTCCTCGGGTGGGAGACCTCGTGTTGATTAAAGAACCAAACGCGCTACCTTTGTATTGGCGCCGTGGGCGCATTGTTAAATTGTCGTATGGAACGGATGGGGTGCCTAGAGTGGCCGAGGTTTTGGTCGGAGATTCGGTCTTGCAACGGGCCGTCGCGACCTTGTCCCGTTTGCCAATCTACTCGCGGACTTAATGCCTTATGTCCGGGGCGGGGGGTTGTCTAGGCAGGAAAATTTGCAATAAAAACGCAGGATTTAACGCGCGCTTTTGGCCTCGATATCAAGGACACCTTCCCTCTCCCCCGCCCCCCCGGCCGCCCAACGAGTCGGTGTGGCTCTTCTCGCGAGGTAGTAGGATTTTTCTTGCGAACTATACGGACGTATTTTTTCGCGCCTAAACTTGCTAAAGAAACAATCCGCGTAAATCGTTGCAATAACGGTATCGTTATTAGAACGTACTAACTCGGTGAAATTCGCGCGCAACTATCAAAGTGATTTACATCTGAAGGACTACCAGAGTAGCCGTCCCATTTGGTGACAACCCCTTACGAGTGCCTCCAGAAGGGTGAAGTTCCGGGGATACCAGCGCGTGCCTTCTCCCGGACGTCGTCGAGTCATCCAGATCGGTTCCCGTCAACATACCAGCTCACACAATTACACCTACACTCACAACACCGCATACACCAAGCACAACTTCCATCAGCCGGGCCGGTCTAGGAGAACCGTCTGCGCTCCTGAGGCAGGTAAGTGCATTTCTTCTAGTGACCTTTCCCCTCGCGTGTTCATTAGAAACCTTTGACCCTCGGCGTAGGAACGCCCGACCTGCATCTGCCCGTGGCTCCTTCGTCTATGGGCCGCGAAGGATCCAACTCCTGTTTAGGCAGGGCAGCTGTTGGCCGTAACAGTTGTGTTTCGTACATTGAGTGTAAAGAACTGGAGACCCTTTTTACTGAAAACGAAGCGTTTCATCTTAGTCCTCAGCGATGACAACGCATAAGCATTTTGATTATTATTCGAGGATAAATGTAGATGTCTATGGGCCACAGCATCCACTTACCATCTCGTACCAGCCAAATGCGTTGTTACTTCTGAGGACTGAGATGGAATGCCTCACAGCTTGTCAGTATACTTGCTCTCTAGACCCTTCAAAGCGGAACACGGCAGTGCAGGCATTGCTATTTGAGAAATTGGCAAAACGGTACTCCGTCCGTAACCTACCCAGAACTATCCCACCTGCCTAGTATAATAAGTTCTAATTACTTTCAATAAGTATTATGTAATAATCCATATTGAATAAAAATAATTCTATTCTATTCTATTCTATTCTAATAGGAGTCCTACTCTCCTAGTATAAAGTATAATATCAGTTTATTGCTTTATGGTAAAGTTTTACTTCCCAGGTCTATCAGTTTACAATCTGTTTATATATAATACACGATTTGTTGTACACGACACCACATAACTTTTAATTGTATGAGAGGGGTCAAACGAGCATGCGGCTCACCTGATGGTAAGTGAATACCGCCACCTATGAAAAACTGCAGTACTTCATGCCGGCACACCGTCTGCAACTTTACAAGGCGCTGGTTCGGCCTCACATGGAATACTGTTTCCATCTTCGGTCTGGGGCTCCCCAGTGCCAGCTCCTTCCACTTGACCGCATCCAGCGCAGAGCAGCTCGAATCGTCGACGACCGAGTCCTTTCCGATCGGCTCGATTCACTGGCGCTGCATCTCTCTGCGTATTTTATCGCATCTACGAGGAGTTCTCTGAGGAATTGTTCGGACTAATTCCAGCCGCTCAATTTCCCCATCGCACGTCGCGATAAAACTCGCGATACCATCTATAAAATCTGGATGATTGGCGATCCACTACTGTGCGATTTAGAAGAAGTTTCCTTCCTCGCACATCATCTTTATGGAATCGATTACCGCCAGCGATTTTCCCGGACCGATACGACTTACGGACCTTCAAGAAAAGAGCTCCTACTCCTTTTTAAAAAGCCAGCAACCCATCTGCCATTCCACTAGTGTTTTTTTTATAGTATAGGGTGACAAACGAGCACACAGTCCACCTGATGGTAAGTGGCTGCTGTGGCCCATAGACATCTACATTTATCCTCGTTTGGGAATCAAAATGCAGATGCGTTGCCACCCGTGAGGACTAAGATAGAATGCCTCGTTTCCAGTAAAAAGGGTCTCCGGTTCTCTACACTCACCATACGAATCACAGCAGTGTTAAGCTGCTATTTGACGCTGGTATTCTGTGACAGCGTGGTCCTTCCCCGGTCGAGCCGACCCATTCGTGCTACAACTATACTACTAATATAGCTGCAGCATGGCTCTACCACGTAAAAAATGTGTCGTAAAAAACGTTACAGTTGTTTATAGGCGGCGGTAGTCACTTACCATCAGGTGAGTCGCATGCTCGTTTGCCCCCTCCCCCACAAAAAAACTGCAACACCAAGGGTATTACAGAGTGCGTTCCCGGTCTTTTATAAAACAATAGGCTCTTCTCTAAAAGGTTGCTAGTCGTATCTTTAAGTCATAAATATACGTAGCTCTACCGCGTGTTTTTAATAATGCTATCTTATAGTTCGGTAACATTGTAAGTTTGAAGAGATAAGATACCAAATTAATAAATCGCCTCGCATCATCAATTCCATTCGAGTAATACAAGTCGAATAAATGTAATGCAGTCGCTCGTTCCTACGTTCAAAACTATTTAAAACTTACTCCACAAGGGAATTAAAATACACCATATCTTTTAATCTGAAACGACAGCTATAAAATAAGCACCTGCGTCGTAAAAAAATAATATAAATTTATTTATTTTTTCCGTATTAAGACAAAATCACATCGATGTATTATATTTATAATTAAAAGAATTACTAGAATCAGGCGTTACTTCGCTGATATTCACTATATATGTATTATTAGAGATATTAAAAATTAATTAGTTACGATCCGCGTAATAAATAGTAATAATTATTTTACTATTTATTACGCGGATAAATTTTTAATGTCTTCAATATATTATATCAAAGCCGTGGTAGTTCAGTGGGTTAGCGCTCGCTGTAAATTTCACAGTACGCGAGCAACCCGGATTCGATCCCCGCCGGCGCCAATGAAATAGTTAATTGCAATTTTACGTGCTCTGCGGTGAAGGAAAAATCGTGAAGAAACCTGCATGTCTGAGAATTACAATATAATTATATAAATTTGAAAGACATGTGAAGTCCGCCAACACGCATTGGGCAGCGCGGCGGACACTTCCTTGCCCTAAAACCCTTTCAGAATTGAGAGGAGGCTTGCGCCCCGCAGTGGGACGTATATAGGCTGTTACTTTTAATATACATTTAAATACAATAGATAAATTGTTTCACTTTTATTCTTCTTCTTCTTTCTTCTGTCAGATTATTAGTTATTGGATGGATATATTTTATATGATGATGAAAAATCGGTACTTAATGTAATACTAAATTTTTAAATTAAAATAAAAACATTAAACGATTGAAGCCAGCGTTGCTCAAATACAATGTACTGTAAATAAAAATTATATTAAAATCGAACTTGGCGTGAAATCTGGAATCTTATATCTGGTATAAGTGTTGTGGTTAAAATTAATATTTGCTTTGACGACCATATAAAGAGGTCAACGTCACCCAATAAGCAGACCCACGACATTAGTTAAGCAGAGGGAATCATTAAATCGAGACACCTTATTAATTCGAGACGTCCGTCCGAAGACGGTAAAGATGGCGCACATCAAAATACTGCGCGCTTATCGGACCAACTTGATAGCTTCACATAATTTCTGACGGGACTTTGCATCGCAACGGACGTAACGTATATAATTGTCGTCCGTCAATCGGTCGTACCTGCCCAAATTACCGAATAAAACCTTTAATACCGTCCCGAGATGTAAACTTCTAATGGAAGCAATAACTTGTTGCAAGTTAGCGCCGCCGCCTCTCGCTCACTCCAATTTTATATCTACCCCTTTATCCGTTGCGCCCGCGCAGTAATGTAGATAAATTGATCGCCTCAATCCCTTATTGGATTAATTTATGGTAATATGTTCTGATCGCGATAGCCAGTCCCGAGTTACGATTAAACAGTTTTTATGTAAATCCGCCATCTTTGTTCGCAGCAGTTGGTATCGGGCGGTACGCTGGCGCCGGCGATAAACGTCAGCGGAGGTACGCGCCGCGTCGATAAACCTCGGATTTCGTTCCCGCTCTTGTAATTTATGCAAACAATTAATTATTGTTTTGTCATATTTGTGAGATAAATAACAGTATATTGTTTATGTTTCTAAATGTATAGCGTTGTTATATTCTTTTTTTCATTTACTTCTCAGTCCAAATAATGTTGAAATAGGATAGAGCAAAAATAAATTATTTCACGTCTTCATTATCAGCCCTTATCCTTTTAAATAAAACTAAATTTACGGATTTTATCGCGTATATTAACTTATTTTACATTCCCGACGTTTCAAGCACTTTACAGCACCCATGGT
This sequence comes from Parnassius mnemosyne, assembly GCA_963668995.1. Taxonomy (NCBI): domain Eukaryota; kingdom Metazoa; phylum Arthropoda; class Insecta; order Lepidoptera; family Papilionidae; genus Parnassius; species Parnassius mnemosyne. The sequence continues at coordinate 5,121,688 of CAVLGL010000035.1, read as the reverse complement.
CACGGGGGGGACTGAGGTGTATGACGTCCCAATGTCTTAGTTAACCACGGCTACCTCCAGATTAAAAATTATTAATTTTTGTTCCGATCTTTAAATCTCATACAGCATTACCTCGTAGTCGTTTATTAGTTCTTCAATCCATGAAATATTTTTTACAGAATCACGATGATACACGAGTACACAGTTCACCCGATGGTAAGTGGATACTGTGGCCTATAGACATCTACGTACACCTATTCTCGAATAAGAATCAAAATGTAGATGCACAGACACACCTGAGGACTTAGATGGAATGCCTTGTCTTGAGTAAAAATCGATTCTCTACATTCACCATACGAAACAAAGCAGCATTAAACTGCTATTTTACGCTGGTATACTTACTGTAAGGCCGTGGTTCTTTCCTATTCGAGTCGACCCATTCATGCTACGGCCATAATATAACTGCAGCGTGGTTCTACCACGTAAAAAATAGTATCTAATAGTTCAATTAATAGTAGTAGTGTTGTATCAGTTTTGTATCGACTTCAAAAAGGAGATGGTACTCAATTTGACTGTATGTTTTTTATGTGTGTTACCTCATAACTTTTTACTGAGTGAACCGATTTCGATAATTCTTTTTTTATTTGAAAGCTGGTGCTTCACATGTGTTCCCATAGCAGTTTGATTAAGGTCTGATCAATAGTTTTTTGAGTTATTCTTAATAATTTATATTGAAGTCGGTTGTACAAAATTATTAATTCTAAATTATTTACATATTGAATAAAACTATTTTTACGGATTCTATCGCGTTAAATTAAGTTATTTTATATTCCCGACGTTTCGGTTGCTTTCTACGGTTGCTGGAAAGCAACGAAACGTCGGGATTATATAATAACTTAATTAAACGCGATAGAATCCGTAAAAATAGTTTTATTCAATGTGTAGTGTTCGCGTAAATATAAGAAATCATTATTTACATATTATCATTCAAACTGTCTGGCGTATGTGGACTATGAGAAAGCCTTTGATTCCGTCCAAATTTGGGCGGTGCTGCAGTCCCTTCAGCGGTGCCAAATTGACTGTCGGTATATCGAAGTGCTGAAGTGTTTGTACAGTAAAGCTACGATGGCTATCCGAGTACAGAACCAGAATACGAAACCTATCCAATATCAGAGAGGTGTAAGACAGGGTGATGTTATATCCCCGAAACTCTTCACCGCTGCATTGGAAGAGGTTTTCAAGATTCTGGACTAGAAAGGATACGGTATTAACATCAATGGCGAGTACATCACTCACCTTCGATTTGTCGACGATATAATCCTTATGGCAGAATCGCTGGAGGACCTAAGCACCATGCTCAATGACCTCAATAGTGTCTCCCAACGAATAGGTCTTAGGATGAACATGGACAAAACAAAGATTATGTTTAATGTCCATGTCACACCTATGCCGGTAGTTTTTGGGAGCACTAAGCTCGAAGTTGATGACGAGTATGTTTACCTGGGACAAATAGTGCGACTAGGTAAGTCCAACTTCGACCGAAAGGTCAATAGACGGATTCAACTCGGCTGGGCAGCGTTCGGGAAACTACGACACATGTTCTCGTCAGACATACCTGAAAACCTTAAAACGAAATTGTACAACCAGTGCATGTTGCCAGTGATGACTTTTTTTTTTTTTTTTTTTTATAGGAGAGGGGGCAAACGAGCATGCGGCTCACCTGATGGTAAGTGACTACCGCCGCCCATGAACAACCGCAACACCAGGGGAATTGCAGATGCGTTGCCGGCCTTTTAAAAAGGAGTAGGCTCTTTTCTTGAAGGTCCCTAAGTCGTATCGGTCCGGAAAAATCCCTGGTGGTAAACTATTCCACAAGGAAGTTGTGCGAGGAAGAAAACATCTTCTAAATCGCACAGTGGTGGACCGCCAATCATCCAGATGGTGTGGATGGTATCGTGAGTTCTGCCGCGATGTGCGTTCGTGAAATTTGGCGGCTGGGATTAATCCGAACAATTCCTCAGAGCACTCCCCATGGTAGATGCGAAAGAAAATGCAAAGAGATGCAACATCTCTTCGCAGTGCCAATGAATCGAGCCGATCGGAAAGGGCTCGGTCGTCGACGATTCGAGCCACTCTGCGCTGGATGCGGTCAAGTGGAAGGAGCTGGCACTGGGGAGCCCCTGCCCAGAGATGGGAACAGTATTCCATGTGAGGCCGAACCTGCGCCTTGTAAAGTTGCAGGCGGTGTGCCGGCATGAAATACTGTCCCGCTCTGCTGAGCACGCCAAGCTTTTTAGAGGCCAATTTGGCCTTCTCTTCCAAGTGACCACGAAACTGCACGTCACTCGATATGTCGACTCCGAGGATACCGATACTGGCTGAGGCAAGAAGGGGAGTGCCTTGAAACTGAGGAGATACGACAAAGGGGTTCTTTTTAGCGGTAAACGCGCAAACTTGTGTCTTCTGAGGATTAAACTGGACTAGATTTAGTCGCCCCCAATCCGAGACTTTGTTCAGCAAAGACTCGACTTCAGACACAAGTTTGTTCCGGTACTCGGCGACGTTTTCCCGAGAAATATTGGCCCGGCCGGTGTATAGAGCATCACCAGTGCTGTCATCCGCATAGCAATGAATGTTACCAGTTAGCAACATATCATTGATATGCAGAAGAAACAGCGTTGGTGATAGCACACAGCCTTGTGGAACACCAGCGTTAATAGGCTTGTAGTCAGAACATGCACCGTCTACAACGACCTTGATGCTCCGATCTGCAAGGAAGCTGGTGATCCAATTGCACAATTTCTCGGGAAGCCCATAGGAAGGCAGCTTCGAAAGAAGCGCTTTGTGCCAAACCCGATCAAAGGCCTTCGCAATGTCCAGACTAACGGCCAACACCTCCCCCTTGGACTTTACTGCCTTCGCCCATCTATGCGTCAGGTAGACCAGAAGATCACCAGCTGATCGACACCGACGAAAACCGTATTGGCGGTCACTAATCAGCTGGTGATCCTCAAGGTACCGGATGAGCTGGCAGTTAATAATGGATTCCATTATTTTGGAGAACAAGGAGGTGATCGCGATAGGCCTATAGTTGGACGGGTCTGAGCGGTCGCCTTTTTTAGGGATCGGGTGGACAAAAGCTGTCTTCCATGAATTCGGGACTACGCCTTGGGAGTAGGAGTACCGGAAAAGACGCGTTAGGACCGGTGCCAACTCCGGAGCACACGTCCTCAGCACAATTGGGGGGATTCCGTCAGGCCCACTCGACTTCTGGATGTCCAGGGAGAGAAGTGCTTTGCGAACTGAGCGCTGTGAGAATAGCACATCCGGCATGGAGCACTCACACCGCGGGATGGTCGGCGGTATTTTCCCCCCGTCATCAAGAGTCGAGTTGGACGCAAAAAGGGAGCCTAAAAGGTCGGCTTTGTCTTTTGCGTCTTGGGCCAGTGAGTCGTCCTCCCTGTGCAGAGATGGTAGTGATGGCTTACAGAAATTCCCTTGGACGGATCTGAGACGTGGTCCTTCACTGCTGGCCGTATGAGGAAGCTCAAAGTCGCTCAGCGAGCTATGGAGAGGGCTATGCTCGGGGTTTCTCTGCGTGGTAAACTTATAAATGAGTATATCCGCAGTAGAACTACAGTAACCGACATAGCCCAACGGATTAGTAAGCTGAAGTGGCAGTGGGCCGGCCATATAGCTCGAAGAACCGACAACCGATGGGGTAGAAAGGTTCTTGAGTGGCAGCCTTGTACCGGTAGGCGAAGTGTAGGGCGACCCCCCACGAGATGGAGTGACGACCTGGTAAGACATGCAGGATGTCGATGGATGCAGATGGCTCAGGACCGTGCTTTGTGGCATTCCTTGGGGGAGGCCTATGTTCAGCAGTGGACTTATGAAAGGCTGTAATGATGATGATTCAAACTGTACTAATAATCTATTCAATATTTAACCGATAAAGGTGTGAAACTATCAATAAAAAAATAAACAATTCCATTCTAAATAATTATTATTGTTAAGTCTCAAATAGATTGCAGCTTTTGATGTATACGCAACACATATAATAGGAAACTAAAAAGTCAAGTAAAATAATTACCTACAGCACTAGCTACTTCTAGCTATATAGTAGGTACAAAGAACGCTAGCTACGTTTCCTCGCTAAGTGGCTGTACTTATATACTGCGATTACGAGGCGTCAACAAGAAAGGAAATTAGAGCCTTGTCACTAACGGCAAATAACTATAACTTTATATAACTTGCATCACTTGCCAGGTCGTGACGCCACCTAGGGGGGGGGGCTACATTTCACTTACTAGAGCTAGGCCGCCACTCAAGAATCTCGATGAATACATTCCTTGTGAGAGGTCTTTGTTCAGTAGTGGACTTATGATTATCATATAACTTCAATTAAAACTAATCAAAATCAGCCGTGCTTCATGTCATATCATAATATCATAAATCATTTATTTGCATGAATATGGTTGGTACACCAGATGTTAAATTAAGTTATAGCACAGGACATACCTATTTCACCCTCATTACGGGCATTCAAAATTATAGTAAATTTACAACAATTATTTGAATAAAATTACAATTTACAAGAACTATTTGAATTACAATTATTACAATCTTTTAAATTTCAATTATTTCAATTACATGATTACAATTACACATTTTTTTTCTTTTGTTTAAAAAGGTTACCCCACACAAGGATTTTCTCCTCTATTATGGAGGCAGTTTACAAACACAAATTGCACAAGGACTAACATCCAGACCGGGAACAATTATTCGTAGGCCATTTAAATGATGTTTGTCTTCAATTATTGACTTAAAGCTGAATGAGGTCTTCATTTTGGTGCATATTAGGTAAGTAATATTTTAATATTTTTGTTAAAATGAAAAGTATTTTTTCTGCCTTACCCGATTCATTTTTCTTTGTTATAATGTATATGCCAAATAAACGTATTTCTTTCTTCTTTCTTTCTTTCTTCATCCTACCCGCTACCGCTTCCGCTTTTAACTTATATCCAACCGAGTTGATAATCAAACAGCGATGCTATTTGTGATTTTATGACAACCGGCGTGCCTGCATAATGTGATGTTGTGTTCCTAGTCGCTTCTAAACGATAAAACTTGCCGCGTTTCGCTAACTTTGACAAGTTTTTACTGCTGTATCTACTGGACATCGACTATAGACTTTTGTAATGAATATTTAGAGTGTTTCTAAATAAAATAGGTATTGCGCTGCCGAAGCGACATGCGACTATACCTAATCGTCTATATTTTAGTTTTATTTTACTACATGAAAGTTATAAATGGGTTAACATTTGACACAGCACGATGCCTCCGTGGCGCAGTGGTTAAGCAACGAGTTGCAGCTCTGAGGGCTGCGGGTTCGAATCCCGCACGGAAGAAGTATTTATATGGTCTACAAATAATTGTTTCGGGTCTGGATGTTTGTCCTTGTGAAATTTATGTATGTATAATGCCTCCACAATACAGAGAAACGACATGGACACATGTAATTAACTTTAACAAAGGAACCTAGAGATACGAAGTTTGTCCGCGTGAGTGAATTCGAAGTAGAGATATCCGCACTGTAATCAAGGTAACCAAGATAACTCAAAAGATTAGTAATAAATTAGCAATAGGCCGACAATAGAGCCCGAAGAACCAATAACCGATGGGGAAGAAAGGTAGGTGTAGAGCGGTCCTCCAATAGATGAAGTAGCAACCTGGTAAGACATCCAGCAAAACGATGGATGCAGGACCGTACTTTGTGAGATTCTTTAAGGAAGCCTTTGTGCAGTACTGGAACTTGTGAAGAGTTGTAACGATGATGATAATGAAAGAAACCTCTAGATACGTTGTCACCCCTGTGAACTAAGACAAAATGCCTCACGGTCAATTAAATTGGTTCTCATAGCCTCCAAGCCGAAACACTTGAGTGGATACACCGCAGCTTGATGGTATACATAGATAAGATGGTGGTATCTGGTCCTGCTGGGTTGTTGCTGGTTCTTCTCAGAACAAAAGTATTTTCCAAACTAGTCGTAAATTAAATATTATTTATAAACTATATTTTTTGCATAAAAAACAATATTTCTATTAATCTATCACTCCTATTAGTAATAAATCTTCATCACACATAATTTTGATCTAATTACAAGTATCTACAAAGGCACTAAAATCATCCTCTTTTAGAGTAAGTAGGAACTGTGTAGTGGCTGTCTAAGAATACTCACTACCTCATATCATCCCGTGGGTGTCGTAAGAGGCGACAGAGGGAAACAAATCGGGAGATGGATAGCAGCGTCTATAAACAACTAGAAATAAATAAAAAAATTTCGTTTGCCAACCCGCTTGGCAAGTGTGGCAACTATGGCAAATATCCCCCTATGAGACAAACTATGGGGGAGGCCTATGTTCAGCTGTAAACTTTAATAGGCTGTAACTGTAATCGTAATTAAAATGTATTACAATGTCACAACATTATTTGTTACTTATTTGTTTTTTATTGATATATAATACATGAAACAAGGTTAATACCGGGCAAATTTAATGCCTTATGATTTACATTGCCAAGCAATTCTGAGAAATAAGGGAAACGGCACAGGAGAATTATAACCAATATTACCCTGGGATATGTAACGTTCAACAAATCAAAATTAAAAAAAAACTTAATGAAATGTGGTAAGACATGGAGGCAATTAATAAAAAATATGTTTTTGTAATATTTGGATAAAGCTAAAGCTAGGCATCGAGCTCAGGACCCGTGAGTAGCAGCCACGGTACACCGACTACTATATAAAACGATCTATTAAATATTTCAATAATAAAGCATAAGTTATAACATAAAGTGTCACAAACAGAAACTTAAGTAATGCAATTTTCCTCGTGTGTTATTTTCTACATCGTCAGTAGAGCTTGAAGTGTCTGATTAAACTCGGCATCGAGCAAACAAAACGCCTAGGGTCGTTCGTTGCACGCCTCTAACATGTTCGAAGTCAAGTCGAAATTCTCCACAAGAAAGAAAATATTTCCGAAGTCTCTCCAATAAACAAAGTCGGGCGCGCACTCCCCAATATCAGGAAAAGCGCGTCGGAGCCGAATCGAAGCACATTTTATACAAACGATGACATAAATACTCATTTGCAAGAACAATATCCGATATTGAGTGAGGCCTGTCTTGCGAGTAGTGAATGAATACACTCAGTGCCAAAGAAAATGTATCAAACTTTTTATATATTTTTTTTTAGTTTTTATAGAATAAGGGTGATAAACGAGCACACAGTCCACCAGATGGTAAGTGGGTTCTGTAATCCTCGAATAAGAATTAAAATGCAGATGAGTTGTCACACCTGTGGACTAAGATTGAATGCCTGGTTACCAATAAAAAGGGTCACCATACGAAATACAGCAGCACAGCTATACTTTTTTTTATAGGATAGGGTGACAAACGAGCACAAAGTCCACCTGATGTAAGTGGTTGCTGCGGCCCATAGACATCTACATCTATCCTCTATTACTAATCAAAATGTAGATGCGTTGTCACGTTGTCGCGTTGTCATGCCTCATTTCCAGTAAAAAGGGCCTCCGGCCACCTGCACTCACCAAGCGAAACGCAGAGGCAAACCTCTACTTCACGCTGGTTTTCTGTGAGGTCGTGGTACCACCCCGGTTCGAGCCGGCCCATCCATGCGACAGCAAAAGCTGCCGCGTGGCTCTACCACTGTTAAAGTTACTCTGTAAGAGCGTGACCCTTTCTCGGTTGAGCCGACCCATTCGTACCATAATGTAGTTGCAGTATACCTCTACCACACATGATAGTAGTAAAGAACTCTTATGAAGAAAGGATATTATAAATTACTTGACTATTTCAAAGAAAAGATTGACATAATGAGCTTCCTTGAACTTTTTTTTTTTTTACTTATGTATATTGTAGATATTTTATAAGGATAATTAGTAACTGTTGGAAGGAAAATAGTCTTTAGTGAGTTTCTAGCCGCTTCTTCTCAAAAACTCACCCCGCAGTAGAGTTTTGTTGAAGCGGTAGCGTAGCGTTTGACTTATAAAAAGTGTTTTGTAAAAGAAAATTTTGAAAAAAAAAATCGACTTTAACTTTGACTATAATAGAAAAAAAATTGTAACAATTATAATGCTACTTACTGTAGGCATTCGCAAATGGAACAGTAATATCCTGAAACCGCACTTTTATAACAAAGCATCTAAATTGTATAGCTTCGATCGGCCGCCAGTGCCCGGCGCTCATGTTTATTCACCGGCCTGAGCCCTCAACCGACGTATTTATTGGTTTGCATCCGCCTGACTATCTACGTGGAATTTACTCCATTACCACTACTCAAAATTCGTCTTACACTTTATAGCTGTATGCAGATACGGCAAGTTATGAAACTTTCAAGAATTTGCCACGAGAACAGCTGTTGTTGTTGATTGAAAAGGTTTAAAAATGACATCATTGCAGTATATTTACGTATTCTTGTCCAATGTTTTACATACAAGTTATTATAGTCTTAAACATGCTCGTGAGCCATCTAATCGTAAGTGGTCTACGCAGCTCATGAGCACCTGTTGCCAATTCCAGGCAAATATGAGTTCTGGTCTGTTGACCCAAAAAATAATTTAAACACGGACGTCACGTATATGCGGCACTAAAATAAACCATTATCGCGGTCTTACACAGGGTTCAAAGCCTATGTGTGGCGAGCGTTGGTGTCGTGTATACGCGGTCATTGCGGTCGCTCGCGCATATCCGCATACGGCGCGACACATGTACACAATTTATTATATTTTATAAGATTTTTAAGTATAAAAATAAATGGGCCCGATGCCTTAGCGCTACGAGACGCTCATGTTTACCCGCAAGGATTCTTCTCCCGTCTTGCTGTCAGCCTATCACCTACCGGCTGATGAGGCGCGGCGTCCCTCAGCCGACCTTGGTCTTGCAAGAAATGCTTTGAAGCCTAAAAATATAATGACTTTCTTACCTTTCAACTCAAAACACAGAACTGTTATTTTGATATAAGAAATGAGTTTGAGAGTGGATACAACTCAGATCTAACCAAGCGTACCAGAAATTTTGTGTCAAAGTAACACAATCAAAAAATACAAAAGAATTAAAGCAAGAAATTAATGAATTAATTGTTTTAGCTTAAGTTACTAAGGGGGAAGGAATCCATATATTAATACGTGATGGGAAAACTTTGTGCCCGTTTTTAAGCATATTGCGCGCATGAAGGAGTGTAAGATTTGCCACAGTTAAAGTTTATACGGAGAAAGAGTGCAGAACGATTAAATTTATTTAAAAGATGTGTTACAAGGAAGTTAAATAAAATAAAACATTCATTGTTTAGGTGCATACTGCCAATATCAAACACAACAGTCTGAGGTCAAAGTCAAACCGGCCGCAATGAGTAGAGATTGTCGCCAAAGAGGATATAATCACTATATTTTAATTACCGTCAAAGATTTTTAAAATATTGTAAAGTACTGGAAACGTCGGAAATGTAAGTTAAAATATAGATTGTACATACCATTGGTACGTACGAACTATCGAGAAAATGTATACCATCTTCGCTCTTGCAGACTTTTTAATTCAGTGAGTGACAGCACTGTAGCGAATATATTTTATTAGTACTACTGGCTGGTACCCGGCGCATTTTTTTTATAGGAAAGGGTGACAAACAAGTACACAGTCTACTTGATGGTAACTGGTTGCTGTGACTCATAGACATCTACATTTATCCTCAATAAAGAATCAAAATGCAGATGCGTCGTTACCCGTGAGGACTAAGATGGAATGCCTCTTTTCCAGTAAAATGGGTCTCCGGTTCTCTACACTCACCACACGAAATACAGCAGTGTCAAGCTGCCATTTTACGCTGGTATTCTGCAAGAGCGTGGTCCTTCCCCGGTCGAGCCGACCCATTCGTGCTACAATTATACTACTAATATAACTGCAGCATGGCTCTACCACGTTAACTGCAGCATGGCTCTAACACGTTAAATCATTGCTGCCGCAGACGAAATAATTGTGGAAATTTTAAATTTGGAAGAGTTATATGGTTTAATTGTGAATGATAACACATTCAGTAAACGTGACTTTCAAATATATTTTTGTCGGTACGATACGCGCGTCGCCTACTGTATATGTAAATTAATTGTAATATGCCTATAACTTTCACGCAAGTGCAAGCAATAAGTTGACTAAGTTTTAGCGCAATCTGATGAAAGAAATATTAATTTTTGTATATTAGATTACATTACTTTGTATATTAGACTAGATTACTTTTATTCACGTGGTAGCAGCTATATTAGTAGTATAGTTGTAGCACGAATGGGTCGGCTCGACCGGGGAAGGACCACGCTCTCACAGAAAACCAGCGTAAAATAGCAGCTTAATACTGTTGTGTTTCGTATGGTGAGTGTAGAGAACCGGAGAGTCTTATTACTGGCAAAGAGGCATTCCATCTTAGTCCTCACGGGTGACAACGCATTTGCATCTTGAGTCTTTATTGATGATAGATGTAGATGTCTATGGGTCACAGTAACCACTTACCATCAGGTGGACTGTGTGCTCGTTTGTCACCCTATCCTATAAAAAAAAAACATTAAAGCGAATTTTAGCGGCAGAGTGTCTTATTACGAGGATCGAGGACACAACTTCAAAGTCTTATTCATACAAGGTTATGTTAAAGATAATTGTTGCATGGCTCGCAAACATTCTTGGCATGCGCGTGTGCCCTTTTATAAATGTGAAAACATTCAAGTTAATTTGTACATAAATGTATAAAAACAATTGATTATAAATAACTGTAATTATTATGAAAAGCCAGAATGTGTCAAATAAGGCACGTATGGCAATTCATAATGCTGTGTTAGTCCCTACTTTAATGTATGGTAATGAAAGTTGAGTCTGGCAGAAGAAGCATGAGAGTAGAATAAATGCTGTAGAAATGCGGTCTTTAAGGAGTATACTTGGGCTGAATCTGAATGACAAGGTGAGAAATAGTGTGATAAGAGAAAAGTGTGGTTTGCAAGATGACGTTGTGACCAGGATTAAGAAAGGAATGCTTCGGTGGTTTGGTCATGTAGAAATAATGAACGAGGAAAGTAAACGGCAAAGTTGGGAAGGGACGCCCTAGAAGATGGTTTATCGATCAAATTGGCGATATATTGAAAATTGGCCAGATTAGGAGTACCCTTAACCGACGAGCGTGTATGCGTAGATATATGGATGTAAAGGAGGCGAGAGAGGTGTGTCAGGATCGCGCCAAATGGAAGTCCGTAGTCTCTGCCTACCACTCTGGGTGACAGGCGTGAGTGTTTGTGTTATGTAACTGTAATTTTTCCTGAAAAGCAGCATATAATCAGCAACCGCGGTTACAGCTACTAGAGCAACGGGGCAGTCACTTCTACAACTAACTGCAATATACCCAACCATACCTGTTATACGACCGCAAGCCCCGCATATTGCTATCTTACAACCTGGACCCCTCTGCAGCGTCACCGTTCGCACGGCAATCAGCTACGCATCAATCTGTGCAGCCGAGGCACCCGCTATTAATTACCCGTGCCACACGCCGCCGCCTTCCTTACTGAGCCGCGAAATATGGTGGAGGTGGCATTTATCGCGTATTATATATTTTATTATATTATGTCAATTAAAACCGTATTTACCAAGTTTTTGAACTAAGAGTTCTGCCTCGTGGAATAATTTGTCAGATGTGCTATCACCCCTGAGGGCTAAGATAGATTGTCCTGTTAACAGTAAAGAGAGTATTCGGCACTCTTCCTTCCAATTAACGTACGAAACAAGCCAACATTAAGTTTCTATTTAACGCTGGTATTCTGTGATGGTGTGAGTTCTCCGGTAGGACCAACCCATTCGTACTGCAACCCTAAATGTAGCAGCATCGTCATTCTACCACATTATTAGTACATATTATCTATCTTCTAGTACATATTATTTATCTTCTGGCTATCCGAGTACAGAACCAGAGTACGAAACCTATCCAATTGCAGAGAGGTGTAAGACAGGGTGACGTCATATCCCCGAAACTCTTCACCGCTGCATTGGAAGACGTTTTCAAGCTTCTGGACTGGAAAGGATACGGTATCAACATCAATGGCGAGTACATCACTCACCTTCGATTTGCCGACGATATAGTCCTTATGGCAGAATCGCTGGAGGACCTAAGCACTATGCTCAATGACCTCAATAGTGTTTCCCAACGGATAGGTCTTAAGATGAACATGGACAAAACTAAGATCATGTTTAATGTCCATGTCACACCTATGCCGATAGTTGTTGGGAACACTAAGCTCGAAGTTGTTGACGAGTATGTTTACCTGGGACAAATAGTCCGACTGGGTAAGTCCAACTTCGACCGAGAGGTCAATCGACGGATTCAACTCGGCTGGGCAGCGTTCGGGAAGCTACGACACATCTTCTCGTCAGACATACCTCAAAACCTTAAAACGAAATTGTACAACCAGTGCGTGTTGCCAGTGATGACTTACGGAACTGAGACGTGGTCCTTCACTGCTGGCCGTATGAGGAAGCTCAAGGTCGCTCAGCGAGCTATGGAGAGGGCTATGCTCGGAGTTTCTCTGCGTGATAAACTTAGGAATGAGGATATCCGCAGTAGAACCAGAGTGACCGACATAGCCCAACGGATTAGTAAGCTGAAGTGGCAGTGGGCCGGCCATATAGCTCGAAGAACCGACAACCGATGGGGAAGAAAGGTTCTCGAGTGGCAGCCTCGTACCGGTAGGCGAAGTGTAGGGCGTCCCCCCACGAGATGGAGTGACGACCTGGTAAGACATGCAGGAAGTCGATGGATGCAGGTGGCTCAGGACCGTGTTTTGTGGCATTCTTTGGGGGAGGCCTATGTTCAGCAGTGGACTTGTGAAGGGCTGTAATGATGATGATGATGATGATTATCTATCTTATTTACTATTTATAATATCTGTCCACCGGTGACCATTTGTTTTCAGCGAACATGTTACCTGGCTGCTAGGTAAGTAGCGGGTCCTTGTTTCAAATTAGAGTTAAGATTTATGTATGTATCTATCTTTCGTGAATTGGATTTTGCTTTTGAGTCAGTGCACTTCTATCTTCAACTGTCTTCTCATCACTTGCCATCAGATATGATAGTAGTCAAGCACCTTTTTATGATAGATAAAAAACCACAGGCTACGAGAGCATTTTTAATTTAACTAAAAAATATAACTTGTCTTACAGGGTTTTGAACCCTGGTAGCAGGGGCATAGCGCTCGCAGTAAATTTCACGGGGTTCGATCCTCGCTGGCACCAGAGAAATTGTTAGTTGCAATTTTAAGTGCTGATTTATCACATGCTCGGCGGCGAAGAAAAACATTGTGAAGAAACTTGTAGTCGGGGAAATAAAAAAAAAATATTTCGAAGACATGTGAAGTCCGCTAAGATGCATTGGGGCAGAGCGGCGGACACGTCTTTGCCCTAAAAAAACCCTCTCAGAAGTAAGAGGAGGCCTGTGCACAACAGTGTGACGTATATAGGCTGTAAATTTAACTTGGACTAACTTTGGAGCAGGTCAAAGTACAACGTGTTAAAAGCCCACCGTGTTAAAAATTGACCGCCATTGAATTTAAGCATTTAAAGCGAATTTCGTCAACTATAATTACGAGTAGATAGGACAGGCTTTCTTAAACTTATAGCCCAACTCACCCCTAATAAATTTTCAAGATAATGGCGACCCCCTAAAGTCTACCGAAAAACGAAAATCAGGTACTTATTTAAAAATTACAACCACAAAGAGCAATATGTTTTTAATAAATGTGGTGGTGACAAAATAGCAAGAAATGCGCGCGCCGCCTTCGCCCTGTTACCCCTGCCTGAATTATATTACTTCGTAGCTGCTGCAAACAAACACGGTTAGTTGCGCGTGCACCGTGATCATTAGTAATAGAACTTTTTATTTATTTATTTATTTATTTATTTATTTATTTATTTATTTATTTATTTATTTATTTATTTATTTATTTATTTATTTATTTATTTATTTATTTATTTATTTAACAACAACCTTTTTACATAAGTTCATTGATTTCCTAGTCCCTGAGCTAGTGTAACTCTGTTTCAGGAACCAGTTCCTCCTCTTAAAGTTAGCCTTGTCAAAAGGTCAATACTATACTATGCTGGAGGAGTATACTGGAGTGCACCAAATACACAGATATACATACATACGAGTACACATAGTTTCACATAGTCTCTAAAACAGAAGGTAAATCAATGGTAAAAGTTCTTCCGGGTCACCTGTACTAATGGGTGTACCTCAGGGCTCGATTCTCGGCCCATTCCTGTTTCTGGTGTATATTAATGACTTACCTCACCTTGTAGGGGATAGTCATGATATAGTATTATTTGCTGATGATACTTCTTTGATTTTTAAACTTAGACGTCAATCATTTAAATGTGACGAAGTGAATAATGCTATATCAAAATTAGTGCATTGGTTTAACGTTAATAATCTGCATTTGAACGGAAATAAAACTAATTGTGTTAAATTTACAACAACGAATGTTCAAAATCTGAATACCAATGTGTTTTTAAATGGGGAGGAATTGAGCCCTGTTGTATCCACTGTTTTTCTTGGCATCACTCTTGACGCAAAGCTCCAGTGGGGCCCCCATATATCCAAATTAGCAAGCAGACTAAGTTCTGCAGCCTATGCTGTAAAAAAGATTAGAGGTCTCACTAGTGTCGAGACAGCTAGATTAGTTTATTTTAGTTATTTTCATAGCATAATGTCTTATGGGATTTTACTATGGGGAAATGCGGCTGATTCAGAAACTATTTTTGTTTTACAGAAGAGGGCCATTAGAGCTATTTACAATCTAAAACCAAGAGAGTCTCTTAGAGATAAATTTAAAGAAATTAATATATTAACTTTGGCCTCTCAGTATATTTACGAAAATTTAATGTATGTTCACAAAAACAAAGATAGTTTTAGTAAAAGAAGTGATATACATTCTGTAAACACTAGGAACAAACACAAGCTAGTGATACCAGTTTCTCGACTCCACAGAGTCAGTAATTCATTCTTGGGGCAATGTATACGCTATTACAACAAGGTCCCGGAAAGTGTACAGTTTCTCTCTATTACCAAGTTTAAATGTTTTATTAAGCTGAAACTGTATAAAAAGGGTTATTATAGTATAAATGAATACATGGTTGATAATAACCCCTGGGAATGAGGTGATCGCTTCCAAGCAGTTTCTAAAATAAATTTTGTAAATAGTTCGTAATCATTTATATTGTAAAATTATTTTAAAAAAAAGTCCCGCTGGGTTTCTTGCTGGTTCTTCCCAGGACAGAGGGTTTTTTTCGAACCAGTGGTAAAGTAAAAAATGACTTTCAATAAGAATTACACATGTAATGTATATTGAATAAAAAAATATTCTATTCTATTCTATTCTATTCTATTCTATTCTAAAAACATTATCCTCCTTCTTGGTTAGTCGGGTAAAAAAGGTTGGTGTGTAAAAAAAAGTAATCAGAATCGGACTTGTGTTGGGCTGAAATATAGATGTTAAAGCGACAATTTTTTTTTGGTTAAAACCTCAAAAAATCTATTTGTGCATGCCGCGTCTACGTCCTACTCGTAGATGCAGGTGCGCAGCGGAATGTATCAAGGTGCAGCAGATTGATGAGTTGTAATACTATTACACGGAGTCGTCCGCGTCGACGCTTCCGCGTAAAAACGCCTCATTACGACCTCTAGAGCTGCCATCATAATTCACACCTCTATTTCCATAAATGCAAACTAATTGACTTATATTAGTCATACATATCAGAACTTTAATGCGTGATTTTGGAAGGTTTTATAAAGCACGCACAAATAGTCGTCTTTTGGTTCATTAATATAATCTAATTGCAAAAAAAAATCGATTTGAATGAATTCTAAAATCGTCACAAATAACACGTTCTCAGCCAGTATTGGACATAAGAATATCGTACACATTATTTTAAATTTAAAAAAGATAAATTAAATTTAAAATATAGTCAGTTTGAAAGTGACCCCAATCACCGAAAAGTTTAGAAGTGGTAGGCTAGCATGCTACGAGCATATTATGCGAAAGGAATTAAACCATGTAATAAGGAGAAAGTTGGCTATGAAAGAGGATGGATATAAGTGGAAGAAGAATCCTAAGAAAAGATGGATGGACTGTACTAGCGATGATATGCATAAGAAAGGAGTGAGTGTTAAGATGACGACTCATAGGGGAGAATGGAGGAGGAAGACATGTTGTGCTGACCCCGAATAACTCGGAATAAGCACAGGAAGAAAAAGAAGAGGTACACATTATTATACAAGTTACTTTGAACACATTCATTAACTCAAAAGTATTGTACTTATGCAAATCGTATCGGACTTGTCCGCAATTGACGTCTGAGGCATATTACACAAACACGTTACTTGAGGAAAAAGGATGTGGTCTAGATTACAAGAATTTCTCTTTCCGAAGAACTAGTCGTTTATGCTAAATACTTGTGCAGTGTGGCTTCAACTACATAATATGCAAGATGCTAATAAATGTGTGACACCGGGATTATCACTTAAGACCTACTCGGTTTCTCTAAATGCTTTTTAGAAAGAGAGTTAAATTGATCATAGAAAAATGATGTTTGTTTACATTCGAAAATCCATAAAATATGTGTGTGAAGCCTAGAGTCCTGATGATAAGTGGATGCTGAGGCTCATAGACCTTGTCATCTATCTTCGATTAAGAATCAAAATTCAGATGCGTTGTCACTTCCGAGGAGTAAGATGGAATGCTTTGTTTCCAGTAAACAGGGTCTCCGATTCTCTACACTCAACATACGAAATACATTGAGCTGCTATTTTACTCTGGTATTCTGTGAGAGCGTAGTCCTATCCCGGTCGAGCCGTCCCAATATGTGCTACAACTATAATATAGCTGAAGCGTGGCGTATAACATATATATTCTAACCAAGCGAAGCCGCGGCGGCTCGCTGGTCTAACATAGAACCCATTACTTTAGTCACATTGATATCTCGCACTCTTGACGCTCCTTCTCGTCTGTTCTGGGTATTTTACCATTACATTAATCACAATGTCAATAATATGTTAATCAAAGATATTTTATATATGCTATTAGAGCGGCAATTATAACCAAAAACTGTATTACAGCTGTGGATAGCGCGTTGCGTTCGCGGGATCGGACGCGGGCGGATATCAAGATGGATAAATTAAGTTGCGAGTTGTATTTTCATTTACGACGGTTAATGTTTTTAGGCAAATACGAATAAAATTACATACAAATTTTAATCTGAAATTAATTTCGAATCACGTTCACAAAGTGCGCACAAAACATTGTCATGCCTTTTCTACTGTCAGTTTTACAACAATCACGGTTGTGATTGACGAATAACCTACCGTGTAATGCGGTGATTGACGGTTGCATAAAATTGATTGACAAATATCTGGATATTTTGATTTCTACATCAATCAACTGACAGTCACGAATTTTGATTGAACGTGTAATGCATTGTAACGTGATTGAAAGTGCATTTCGTCAATCACGCGTCGTTGCTCCTAGCTTTTCTTCGGGAGTTATAGCTTTTCGCATACATGTATCTTGTTTTTTTTAGATATGGTGTTACCAATACTAGTAACTTATCAAAACAAGCCTTTTTCTGAAATTTTGGGTTTGACTGAAGATCAGTCAGAATGAGCGTGTAATGTTGAAATTATTCTATCATTCAAACGTCAACCATGATTGATCGAACTGACTGACGCTTGCCTAGGCGTGTAATGGCCGCTTAAGTCAAATTAAACAAAAACAGTGAAAGAACTAGTCATCTCGGCGGCTCGCAGTTGACTAAAGATGTTACGGAGAATTGACCGTATGTTAGTGCGCAGTGTATTAGAGCCGCGGAGCCCGTCTAGTAGTATACATAGAAGTCTTTGGTAACCATTAATATCATTGACTCCGCTAACCGCCACCTACCTTGCTTAGTGTCTTAAAAGAATCCCACAACTGAATAAAAGCAGAATAACAAAGTATTCCCATGTCGTGCGGTTCCGCTTCAGCGGCTGGGATCTTGAGGGGCTAGTGGCGTCCAGAAGCAAAACGTCGTTTGCGCTCACAATACGTCATGATCAGATACTACCTTCTTCATATTTAAGCCACTCGCGTTTCTGTTGTCAGCGGCCGGACCCATCGAGCCGTCCCACGTGTGTCAATATCACTTCTTACGATTCATGCCCTCCTTGTCATTTGTATTTTATCTGTGTTATCTGCTAAACTCACGATAGACCTACGGACTGTAATGGGCTACCAACCCGATGAAGATGATTTTGATAATCTAGTTACACAATTATTTCATTATATAAAATAAACTTTATCATTTTCGCTTGTGCATCTTAAGTCCTCTTAGCTGCATTAGCCACAGTTTTCAGTGTCACGACGGTACCCATTTACATAAAAAAGTTATCATGCAAATATCGTACTAGCAATCCACCCCGGCTTCCTGCATGATTTCTAGATCTCGACAACAGCGCCACCTACCGGGTCCAACAATAGCTAAAAACCATCCAGGTGACCCTATAAAAATTTAATCAAACTCGGTCAAGTCATTTAGGTGGAGAAGAATTACGTACACGCGTATACCGGAAATCCACTATTCATCCGATCACGATGAAACTTCGGCGATTGGTCATGTGCGTGCTCGTGAATGTTTATGACGAAAAATCGTAGCGCATGACGGACAAAGCCAGTATATTGTAACATTGACCTTTCATTCACACCTGTGGAAAACCTATGCGATATGATCCAAGAAAGTTTCAGATTCAAATGAAATGTTGAAGGAGCTCTCTTAAGAAAATCTGGAAGAAAAAAAGTTGCGCTTGCGCTAATGTGACACAACAGTATGAAATCTAGTTTTTTAAATATAGGGAATGCCACTATACGTACCCGTTACCACTAATCCCAACTTCACTACTCCCAACGCCACTACACAAGGAAAGACACACTACCGTCGATAATACGATGCGTGTTTGCCTCTAAACGCATACTCAGATGGAATAGACTCAGCGGTAGCCGACAGCTAAGTGAATCTTAGCATTATCGACGGTGGTGTTTCTTTCCTAGTGTAGTGGTGTTGATATTAGTGGTGATGGGGGTACAATTTCATGAACGAACAAACAGGCTAAAAATGAGAAAACAAAGATAATTAAAATTAATGGTAAAAAATTATATATATATATATATATATATATATATATATATATATATATATATATATATATATATATGTATATATATATATATATATATATATATGTATATATATATATAAATATATATTCTTAAAACTAGTGCCTCAGGGTAGTGCCAAAGATAGGAACCAGTTCAACATGATGTCAGGTTGGAAACCTAGCGGTGATTTTCTATTGGCCCCCTGAATGAGGGCTAATAATCTTAGACTCACCAGATGTCGCTAGTTGTGACTGAGGACTGAGGTAAAGTTTTTTCGTTACACAGTGTCAGTTAATTGAGAAATTAGTTTTAAATAATAGTTTATCATTAAATATCTAGAGTATTATATTAATGTACAACACAATGCGTCAGTGGTTTGATTTTTAATTTTTTGCACTTTATAACTCTTTTTTAAAAATTGTCTACTTTAATTTATATTTATAGTTTGGTTTATTCATTTCTAATGTAATTAATATAAAATATAACTAACAATACGGAAAGAAACCTTAAATATTAAATTTTCCTAAGAAATTATCCTCCCCGCTATGAAATCTGTCAAATATTTTACGTCACTGTAAAGTGGCGCCGCCCTGGTGGCAGAAAAAGTTGTGGATCATTGCATTCGTCTTCACCTCCGAAACCAGTTACCGTGTAACAAGAACTATAAGTGCCTATATAATAAATGATTATTAAAATAGGTATATATTATATAACAAGATACAGATTAAACACTTAATTATTAATAGGATACAGCGCGTGAAACTGTACCAGCATAATAACATCAACAATAAAAAAAAACACAGAAACAGAAAATGTACCCCTCAAATAACCATCAAATAGGACATGTCAGTGTTAGTGTTAACCATGCCTAGGTCTTTTTGTGCATTTAATAAGTACTGTTTTAGGTGACTTTTAAAGCTAGTAATAGAGCTTAGCTGCCCATGAGATGGTGGTATGTTATTCCATCTTTAGGGTGTTCCTTTACCACCGAATCTCGGTTGTATCGGTCGATCTCCGTTGGCACCGCCAACGGAGATCCAACTCTCTTCTACTCTCTTTTAAGGTGATCCACCAAGGCTCAGTGTACTGAATCTTTTCCATGAATTATACAAATCAAATAGCTTGTACTTTATTAAATACTGAAGGTAAAATATAGAATTTTACGTATCCTGTTAGTAATTTAAAGTTATAAAATATTCCATTAATTCTTAACATTTCCTCCTACTTACTACTATTGCATTTACTGTCTATTTGCATTTACTGATTGATTTATGTTTTGTATGTGTGCAGTTCATCGCTTGATAGAGTCCACTCCATTGTAGGAATTTTCCTTAATCGTGACGGCTTTCAGGAGGCTATCACAGTATCAAATATCTCACAAACTTCAAAGAAATCATACCACCATCGTTGATACTAGACCTTTCGGGTATCTCATATAGTTTCCGCTTTAGGTTAAGATAAAGAAATCGCAGGCTTACTCATAATCGTTGATTTGCAAGAGCTTGCTTAATTTAAGTCTTAATTATCTCTAAGCCTGTCTCATTCTTTTGTCATTTATTGGACAGAGAAATAGCAACATTAAGCACAACTTACATTGAGGACGATTTTTATGAACGGCCTTACGTTATTCTTTAAAGTCCATATGTTTGCCTCGTTGGTCAAGAGGTCGTAAACGCTACTGCTGATCATGAGGTCCCAGGTTCAAATATAGGGTCGGGCCAATTTCAGTTATTGGGTTATTCTAACAAGAAACTAGTAGTTCTCAATAGTATTCCGGAGTCAGGAAGTTGGCGGTGTTTCATCCGCGTGCCTCAAAAAGCACGTAAAGCCTTTGGTCATGCGTCTGATCTCTCTCCGGTCGTGTTGGCCTATGAAAATGAGGGAATAAAGAGTTTACCTGTGTTTGCGCGTACACTCAGCACTGTTATCCTGTCCAGCGCATAAGACTAGTCTTATATTCCGCGCCGTGACCGAAATTCGGTCTAGAGGACAATATTAATAAAGTCCATATATTGATTCGAATTCGTTTAATTCTTCAATGTAAGATCATAATTACAATTGACATCTCATGCAGTATGATCAATTGCAAGTTAAAAATGCTAACTATTTAACTTACTTAGATCATATCTCTGCAAATCGCCACCAAGTAATTAGTTCTTGGCATTTTATTATATTTTTCGCTAAAAGTTTGCTTGCTTGCAATGCTTAGGAACTTTAAATATTTCGTACGAAGCCATTTTGAGCATTAAGTCACCCGTAGTGGGGGTCTCAATCGTGCACATCAAACGAGCCGCCACTGAGAGTGACCTTTGCTTTTTCAACGCCCGTTGATAACTTCACCTGTCGGAGACCACACACTGTCGTAAATTAATCTAATAATTAATGTGCTGAACATAACTTACAATGTTCAGGCTGCACTTTTTTATCTACAGAGGGATCATTAGAATGTTGTTAAATAATTTTCAATTCTAATGCAAGTATATATATATGTGTGTGTGTGTGTGTGTGTGTGTGTGTGTGTGTGTGTGTGTGTGTGTGTTTGTGTGCGTGCGTGCGTGCGTGCGTGTGTGTGTGTTTGTGTGCGTGCGTGCGTGCGTGCGTGCGTGCGTGCGTGCGTGCGTGCGTGCGTGCGTGCGTGCGTGCGTGCGTGCGTGCGTGCGTGCGTGCGTGCGTGCGTGCGCGCGTGCGCGCGTGCGCGCGTGCGCGCGTGCGCGCGTGCGTGTGCGTGTGCGTGTGCGTGTGCGTGTGCGTGTGCGTGTGCGTGTGCGTGTGCGTGTGCGTGTGCGTGTGCGTGTGCGTGTGCGTGTGCGTGTGCGTGTGCGTGTGCGTGTGCGTGTGCGTGTGCGTGTGCGTGTGCGTGTGCGTGTGCGTGTGCGTGTGCGTGTGCGTGTGCGTGTGCGTGTGCGTGTGCGTGTGCGTGTGCGTGTGCGTGTGCGTGTGCGTGTGCGTGTGCGTGTGCGTGTGCGTGTGCGTGTGCGTGTGCGTGTGCTTGTGCGTGTGCGTGTGCGTGTGCGTGTGCGTGTGCGTGTGCGTGTGCGGGTGCGGGTGCGGGTGCGGGTGCGGGTGCGGGTGCGGGTGCGGGTGCGGGTGCGGGTGCGGGTGCGGGTGCGGGTGCGTGCGTGCGTGCGTGCGTGCGTGCGTGCGTGCGTGCGTGCGAGCGTGCGTGCGTGCGTGCGTGCGTGCGTGCGTGCGTGCGTGCGTGCGAATGCGCGTGCGCGTGCGCGTGCGCGTGCGCGTGCGCGTGCGCGTGCGTGTGCGTGTGCGTGTGCGTGTGCGTGTGCGTGTGCGTGTGCGTGTGCGTGTGTGTGTGTGTGTGTGTGTGCGTGTGTGTGTGTGTAAATGATAAATGTAAACATGTTACCCACATAATATTTTAGTTTAAATATTTTCGATTTTAATCTTTTCTGTTTTAATTTCTACACTTAAGACATTCTCACCACTCTATGGGTTGACTGGTAGAAACTGCCTTTAGGCATTAAATCCGCCCTTTGTATCCTTTCTTTCTAAGAGAATGCAATAAATTTAAAATAAATAAATGTCCAAGAATGAGGATGTAGTTTTAGTGATGGTAGTAAGTACTAGAGATGTATCGAGTTTTTTTTTTATAGGAAGGGGGGCAAACGAGCTTACTTGATGGTAAGTTAATACCGCCGCCCATGAACAACTGCAACACCAGGGGAATTGCGGATGCGTTGCCGGCCTGGCGGACCGCCAATCATCCAGATGGTATGGATTTTGTCGCGATGTGCGTTAGTGAAATTGAGCGGCTGGAATTAGTCCGAACAATTCCTCAGAGCACTCCCCGTGGTAGATGCTATAAAATACGTAAAAAGATGCAACATCTCTTCGTAGCGCCAGTGAATCGAGCTGATCGAAAAGGACTCGGCCGTCGACTATTCTAACCTGCGCCTTGTAAAGTTGCAGGCGGTGTGCCGGCATGAAATACTGTCCCGCTCTGCTGAGCACGCCGAGCTTTTACATATAGTAATCGGTTGCATACTTGGTAAAGTTTAGAAACAAAAATTATCCCACTAAAACTCAAGCAATAACTATTGGCAGTCCTAGATAAGTCGCTAGGGTATATACTTTTCTCTCTTACAACCTATTCTTCTGAATGACCTTCACATTCCGTTTAGCGATAAAGTTAAGAATTTAGGAATATACATATATCGACTCTTGTCTAACATTGTCACCACAGGTTAGTGAAGTAAGTAGAAAAATGAAAAGCGCTAAGCTATCTCTGGAGACTTACAAATTTTCCTCCTACCGCCACTAAAGTTGCGCTTGCTCAATCCTTACTCCTGGTTTTTCTTCACTATGCAGTACTTACAATGCTTTGTCCCGGTCTGAATGGTATAGAGAGCTAATATAAATGGAGTAGCCCTTTTTATAATTACATATTTCCTGCTAAAATTTAAATTAATTTAAACAATACAACTTTGTATTCCTAATAAAAAGATGGGATAGGACTGTGTCTCCGAAATACAGGTTACTAAGTAACCAAGCTAGGAGACTCAGGATTCCACCCATTTCAAATTGGTCCTCATGATGCATTGTATATATTTAAAAAAAGTATGTAAACTATAAAAATGTCAATAAATAATAATAATTATTATTATTATATTATTATTAATACGAGGCGTATTATCGACAACGTTGTGTGGTTCCAAGTATAGTGGTTAGACAAGCGTTAAGGTTAATTAAGGTATTTGATGTAGAAGTGATGTGTTTAGTTATTATAAAAAAAAATTAAAAAATATCTAAGTAATTTAATATACTCGTGTTGGAATATTTCGTTATTAATATAAGTTAATTTAAATTATTATTTAGTTATTACTAAAAATTACTTTCAATAAGAATTTCTAATCCATTTATTTATATGACATAAAGATATACAGTTTTATAGTGGTAGTTTATTAGTAGTATAGTTGTAGCACGAATGGGGAAAGTACACGCTCTCACCGAATACCAGCGTAAAGTAGCAGCTTAACACTGCTGTATTTCGTATGGTCGGTGTAGTGAACGGGAGACCCTTTTCACTGACACAGGGCATTCTATCTTAGTCCTCACGAATGACAACGCATCTGCCTATTGATTCATAATCGAGGATAGATGTAGATGTCTATGGGCCACAGCAACCACTTACCATCAGGTGGACTGTGTGCTCGTTTGTCACCCTTATAACATATAAAAGTATGAATTAAGTACTACAAAAACCATTACAATATACAATATTAGTTAACATAATTAAAAATAAAGACTTTTTATGGTTAAATTAAATAAATATTATTCTATTCTAGTGGTTGGCAATAACCTTTCGTTTTTCACGCGCATATTATTTGCTAATAAAATTATATCCTCTTTAATTACGACTTTTATTGCGTTACTTAGTACATTTTTCATATTTTACTCGTATTTCAGACATTTCGAGTGATTCGCAATAAAAAAAATACTAATGTTTGACAACAAATAAAAGACCTAATATTTTAAATTAATATTTAAAAATTAATATTTAATCATTGCATGAATAGAAACAAATAAAGTATCTCCATATTACCACGTTTTATTAACTCGCTTTCATGTACGTTGGGATCAAATATAGTAATTTATTTTAAACTACCTTCCCGATGAGCTAGATAGACTTACAATTTTGAACGTAGCTCAAAATCGGACGACAAAAAATATATAAAATATTTTTTTTTTTAATTTCATTTGTTTTTAATCTTGTTAATCAGCAAAAATTGTCGCCACAACGCTTATACATACCAATGAAACAAATTTGCCTTCGCACTTCGATCGTTATGCATTTCCTGACGAACACATAAAATTCCGCCGACAATTTGTAGGAGTGTAACGGCTAATTTTACACTCATCCACGTCGCCACATTTTTTAACAACTTGTTACTATATATCGATTTTAATATTTATCTGAATTTTATTATTTTACAATCTGAGCTATTATTTTTAGGGAATGATACATTATTTTTTTAAATATACATAGTTTAGAACATTATGTCGACAAAAAAGTCTTTTTCTCCACCAAATTCCTCATACTTGAGTTTATTTTATTTTGATAAATTGATATGCGAAATAAACTAACAGTGCATCGCAGCCAACGTCATTCAAAGAAAGCTACAAATGCGTTGTCACACAGTTAGGTCAGGACTAAGATGGAATGCACAAAAGTCTTCAATTATACTGGCTCTCTATGTCTTTAAATCGGAATATAATAAGAGATGATTGCATAATTTTTTTTATAGGATAGGGTGACAAACGAGCACACAGTCCACCTGATGGTAAGTGGTTACTGTGACCCATAGACATCTACATCTATCCTCAATAAAGACTCAAGATGCAGATGCGTTGTCACCCGTGAGGACTAAGATGGAATGCCTCTTTGCCAGTAAAAAGGGTCTCCGGTTCTCTACACTCACCATACGAAACACAGCACCGTTAAGCTGCTATTTTACGCTGGTTTTCTGTGAGAGCGTGGTTCTTCCCCGGTCGAGCCGATCCATTCGTGCTACAACCATAATATAGCTGCAGCATGGCTCTACCACGTAGATAATATGGATAAGGGATAGATTATAGTAGAAATTAGTAAGAGGGTGTCTACCCAGATGGAGTCCATGGACTAAAATGTGACCTAACCTGATTAATGAGTACGATATCTTGGGAACAATATTACATGTACACGATAGCTTCGGAACAATATTATTTTTGTTTACGATATCTTCGATGTTAAGCTAGTTCGAAATTAAGTTCGCAGTTAAGTTCGTTAAGTTTTTTTTTTTAATTTTACTATATTAAGGTAATCTCATAATTGTACGTACCCCATAAAATTCAATTATCAAATAACAATATTTTATATTCTAATCTGTGGACTTTATAAATTAATTATATTTTTCTTCTTCAACATTGGTCTCCACATACCTCACTGTGAGTTGGATGTTTTTCCTCAGCCCCCAGGCTTAGCTGGTGGATTTGCGTCCGTAGTACCCTTTACACTTTCGACGTTGTTTCCTATAGTCGTCACTCAAAGTCTCCTCTCTCATCCTTACAACACACACGATATGGCACAGAGTGATGGAAACTCTTAAAATCTGCAACGTTGTCTATCGAAGAATAAACTCTTTCGCCACATTGCCCAAATAAATCACTAAAAGTTTGATGACAACAGATGGCAATAATCATAAAAATGTAATGCGGAAGGCTCCATGGTGCGTTGGCTTAGCATTGAGTAGCGGCGCTGAGGCCTGCAGGTTTGAATCTCGCACGGAACTAGTATTTGATGGCCTAGAGATAATTGTTTCGACTTTGGATGTTAAACTTTCTGCAATTTATGTATGTATACCTTCACGATACAGGAGAAAATCCTAGAGTGGCTGTAAACTCTCATAAAAAAAGGAAGAGAAGTTAATATGTGTAATGTATATTTAAGTGATGTGTTTATGTTTCATCTTTACTTACTTAAGGTTGCCACTGAAAATCAGGGCTAGGAGACACATTTAAGCATATCCTGAATGGCAATTTCCCAAAAAACAAGTTTCTATGGTTGACTATTCGCTTTTTTTTAACTTTGTATCTATTTGTACTTTTTTGTTTTCAAAAAGTTTTATTTTTCCTTGTAAGGGTATAATTAAGTCGGGTTTATAAGCTTACTTTAAATTGAGTTGCTAGTGACAATTTTTTTAAGAAATGCCCATATAAATATCTATTTCTTTCTTTTAATAATAGTTTCTTCAGCCAATTAAATAACTAACAATATATCAAAGAGTGGAATATCGCAACTTCCTGCGCACCCCGACAGCTGTGCGGGCGCACGCTGAATCGATCAAACGGACGTCATCTATTACTTACCGACGCGGGCTGGCCCTCCTTAATTACATTGGGAAATAATTGCCTAACGCTATGCACTGCCATAATTAGTAATCTGTCTATACTCGATATAGAAATGACGGAAATTTGTATGAAAATTAGTTTACAGATCAACATCAACTTTGACGGCTTTGTAACACATTGGCCAAGCGTTCTTCCGGGTATGGGTGTCGCTTCATTAGCTCGTAATAGTCCATTGCAAGATATAATCAAAAATTTATATCTCTCGCTGTTGATAGGAATAGCCTTGACCGCCACGCTTGGCAAGTGGATTAACGATTGCTGTACAAGACTACATTTATACATGGTAGAGCCACGCTGCAGCTATATTATAGTTACACCACGAATGGGTCGACTCGAGCAGGATAGGATCATGCTCTCACAGGATACCAGCGTAAAATAGCAGCTTAATACTGCTGTGTTTCGTATAGTAAATGTAGATGTCTATGGGTCACAGCATCTACTTACCATCGGGTGGAATGTGTGCTAGTTTGTCACCCATATTCTATAAAAAAATATATGTTATTGATGTGTGATAAACATCTCTACGATATACGAAAAATGTACCAAATTAGGTTAACGTTAAAAAACTAAACATAATATACGTATACACAACATCAAAGTGGATATTTCGTAAGCGTCCTACTTTTAAGTAGAGTACGTGAGGGTAATATGGTCACCGGTTAATATGGTCACTTTCTTATAACTCAAAAACTACAGCCTAATTTGCATAGGTGGTTTTGTGATACGATAGCTCTTCATCAGTCATTCAAATAATAAAGGGTATAAAGGCCGCCGCTTTATTGACGCCATTTTGACAGTTGATATTATAGTAAGTACGTGAGGGTAATTTGGTCACCTTAAGCTTTATCGCCCTATAAACCAAAATTAGGAGGAGAACAGAGACAAAAACACAAAGTCGTATACTATAACTAATATATTATATATAAATAACAAACAAGCTTTGGAAATAATTAAGAACACTTTGAAAAAACTACTTAAAAAAACTAACTACACTACACAATACAAAAATCGGCTAAAATATTTACAATAATATCAACTCTCAAAATGGAGTCGATAAAGCAGCGCCTTTTTTACCCTTTATTATTTGATAGACTGATCAATATCTATCGTATCACAGAGCGTTCTGTGCTAACGATGCTGTAGTTTTTGAGTTATAAGAAAGTGACCGGATGACCATATTACCCTCACCTACCATAGTTAGTTTTTTTAAGTAGATTTTTCGAAATGTTGCTAATTATTGACCAGGCTTTTCTGTTATTTTTTTTGTATATTAGTTGTAGTATACGACATTGTGTATTTGTCTCTGTCCTCCTCCTAGTTTTGGTTTTATAAGGTGGCAAATCTTAAGGTTACCATATTACCCTCACGTACCTTATTCCAATTTTTATAGTTTGAATGAAAAACGAGCGGACAGTGTAGCTAGCTACAGGATAGCTACAGCCAACTTTTGACAAAGAAAGCTACAGATGAATAGATACCTAAGTACGTAGATCAAATGCCTCGCAGTCTGCTATATTACTGGCTCAGTTACCCTGCAAACAGGAACACCTTTTTACTGGCAACGAGGCATTTCGCTTTGTCCTCAGTGGTGACTTGATTCTGCATTTTGATTCTCAATCGATGATAGATGTAGATATATAGGCCATAATATCCACTTACCATCAGGTGAACTGTGTGCTGGTTTGTCACCGTTATGCTATTAAAAAAAAATAAAGCAATATGTTGTGTACTGATACTTGGCGGCAAAAATAGGTAAGAGCATGGAACCAACACAAACAGACCAGGTAGAAAGGATGCCCTTGTCAACCCCAAAAAAATATAAAACTATGAAATGAAATCAGAATTTTAAAAATTATAATTAACTGTAATATTCAGTAGAGAAAATGTTGGATACAGTTTTAAAAAAAATTGTCATTACTTGGCGATCGAATACCATAATGTACAAAAGTTTTATTGCACAGTCACACATATATTCAACCACAAACTTGCCATCTCGGTAAAAAATAATTCATAAATCTACTTCCGGTAAAATTCATCAATCGTCAACGCTAGTAGAAAAATATACCAGTTAATGAAATCATCGATAATATGCATGCATGTCACGAAACCTAACGTTGACATGTTTCATTCCCATTAATTTTTATAGATTTCTAATAGAGCTAAAGACCTCCTGAAGGCGATGTTTCTCATATTGTACAATACATCATCTGGTACTGACGCATTATATAATTCTTATTTTTTTCTTTTTCATTTCTATATATATATAAAAAAGTTAGCTTCACATAAAGATTTTTTTCCTACATCGGGGGGGCAGTTTACCTACTATAATAAATTAAAAATACTATAAAAATATTAAACATCTTGACATGGAACAATTTTGTTAGCCATACAAATACTTGTTCTATGTGGGATTCGAACCCGCAGCCTTTAGCACTGTAATTCATTGCTAAGCCACTGCGCCACGGAGAAGTCATAAATACATAATAGCAAATATAATTGATAGTAATATAGGCCATATTAATATCAAATTTATAGAAAGTAAGTACTCGTAAGTCGTAACTTAGCTTACCTCTAGGTACGAATTTCCTAACATGGCTCTGCTATCAATCAATGTTCGCTAGGTAGATGAACTAAGACCAAATGCCGCGAGCCAACAGGGCCACAGCTTCAGCCAAAGCATGTTGCCGCCACTGGAGGGCGAAGGGACCGCTAGCTCGAGCTCCTGTCGCTGTGTATGCACCTTGGGGACGTAGTTCCATTGTATAGTACGCAACGTTTTTACAATTTACGTTTGTGATAAATATCTTTTGTATGTTTTATCAAAACTGAAGTGAAAAACGGACTTACGAGGCGCCCGATACTAAACGGTTACTGCTGTTCAAGGACACCTGAAGATATCTTCATACATAGAAAAGATTGTGTGTGAGATGGAATGCATCACAACCTGTAATTATACAGTATAATTACATAATGATAGCTATATAGCATAGCATATTATTATATATTTATACCGTATTATATGTATATTATATATAATTAACATATAGAAAAATTATGAAACTAGACGTTTAACAAGATTTTTATTCATTAAGACTTACAGCAGAGTGCTGATGAATTGAAGCCCATTAGAATTTCGTAGCTTTACCCATAACCTTTTGCTCTAAAATGGGAAATGTCCTGGTACGTTCGGGATTCATTGCATCTCATACGACTATTATTATTTAATAGTAGTTATTAGTAAATATTAAAAAAAAATATGTTTATATACGTGTATGTAGTATATAACGAGTGAAAAAAGGTTGATTATTTCTTGCAACGTTCAAGTTTACGTACGTAAACGCGGTAAAGCTTAGTTCAGACTGCGCTATAATATATAGAACATAGCAAATATTATAACAACAAAAATTCGCTTTGCATTAACTTTTATGGACACTTTCATACTATGCTATATTATTATATTTCCTACTTAGAATACAACTTGGTATATTATATAGCAGAACAGTTTAGCGTAACTTAGAGCTCAGTTCAGACTATAATATATCATAAAATTTACGTGTCTGTGTTACTAGTAATTACTGAGCTTTACACTGTATAAAGAAATTATTGAGAAGCTAAATCGATTAAACATTCTCGGATCGCTGACATTGTCGTATCGTGTGCAACAAAGTACACGCAGCGAGACTATGTCCGCGGTATCAGATGACGAGAGCGGCTTCGACGCCGCGTGTTTACGACCACCGTCTAATTTATTGGCGGCCGGCCGGAGATTACAGCCACTTGTTGCAGCCACTACATTTCCTTGTCCAATGCGTAGTTTAATCATTTTTACTATGGCACTTTTAATAATTTTACATAAATATACATTGACTGGTCGCATCAGACATAAAACGTATACGGGGATGTGGTTAATGATAAATTAAAACTTACAATTATATAGCAATGTTTTTTATCTAAGGGCAAGTAGATCAGCCTTCCCGTTGATCCAAGGAGCTATTTAAAACCTCAGCAGCTTATTTTAAACTGTATTTCTTTAATACGTAGAACTACGTATTAAAAAAATACAATTAATTACTCTAACTGAACCTCGATTCCTCCCTGGCAATGGATACTGCTAGGAGCTTGAAACGCTGGTATTCAGAATGAGTAAAAATTAACAGTGTAAGAAAATCCACCTGATCTCATTCCATGAGTTTCGTAAGAGGTTACATAGGGAAATGAAACGGGAGATGCGCAGCAGTTCCAGATAAGAACGTCACAACTTTAAAAAAAAACTTCTGTTGCCAACCTATCTGTCAGGCATGAATACTATATACTCACCCTATGAGACAATCTACGTGGGTGGCCTGCGTTCAGCTGTGGACTTATGACGGGCATACAATGTTATATTCAAAAAGCAATTTGTAAACCACGTTTTATTGTTAGATAAACAAACACCTAGAACATTATTTTTGCACTTAACCTTTTCACTATCAATGAAACGGAAAATAATATTAGTTTTTACGCAACTTATCGTAATTACAATATGACGTAAATTGATTAGCCTGTCTATCTATCTATTAGTTTGACTTAATTTCCCTAAGACACTGATGCGGAACCCAAGACAAGCTTGACCACGCGTAGTCACGCGAACGCCACTACTACATGACTATTGGTCGGGGATTCGATAATTAATATGCTAATGGTTCGGCTTGCCACCCTTGTGTACGTGAGAGGCATACTGACTTTGTGGTCATAGATTAAGTAGTTCTTAATATAGTTCGGACATTTTTTATTACTATGTTGGCTTGCTTTCATTATTGCCTATTTGATTAAATCAAACGTACATTAACTATTAGTTAATCTGTTACGTACGTAGTAATGTCCAAGCTACTTTACTACGTGAAGTGAAAGTGATCAAATCTTCAAAACTTAATGCAAAGATATACCTAGGTTGAAATACAAAATCATTAAAATGACTGCAGATCCAAAGAATAAGATGAATTAACCAAAGACAATAACAATAACTTAGTGGCGCCGTGGCGCAGTGGCAGTGGCAAAACCCGCACTATAACTCCTTTACCTGTTGTTAAGTGGACAGTATGGCCCATGGCCATCTACATCTATCCTCTGTTAAGGGGCTACTCCATGCGAAAGACCTTGAGCATTTGGCCGGCGGTGGAATATGTAAGACGCCACCTATTGTAGGTACGAACGTAGTATTATTTTTTCAGCATCAATAAACTAATTTATGGAAATATTAGAATTATGTATTTTCATATATTATCTAATTATGAAATTTTATAATTAATTATATATTAAAAATGAAGCATTGAAAATTGTGAGTTTAAAAGATACCTATTCACTATAGGTAAATAAATAGATAGCTCGCCTTTTGTACATATATTTGGTGCAATAAAGAATAAATAAATAAATAGGATGTTTCGCAGATGTGTTTTTGATTATTGTTAATTTTTACGTGTCACGTATTGAAAAGTAACATGCCTACCTACTAATTTTTGAACTGAGCACCTTGTAACTTAGCCTGCTTATTACTTATGCTGGCAGACATTATCATACCCAATGATTGACGAGGTTGAAAATCAATTTTATTTCTACATACGTAATTATATTTATTTATACATAAGGGTAACTTTAATAAAGGTAATACAAAAATCAACAGGAAGTATAAGGGTTCAATCTTTCAATTTCAATTGTAAAAAGACGTTACACCCACACTAGGATTTTCTCCTGTGTCGTGGAGGCAGTTTACAAACATAAATTGCACAAGGACAAACATCCAGACCCGGAACAATTATTTGTAAGCCATACAAATACTTGTTTCGTGCGGGATACGAACCCGCGGCCCCCAGCGCAACAACTGATTGCTAAGCCACTGCGCCGACGGAGCCGTCGCCGGGTTATAGCTAAAGTGACCATACGTCCCGTTTTGAACGGGACTGTCCCTTTTCTCGGTCACCTGTCCCATTGTCCCCAAACAAAGCTCCGGGACACAAAATTGTCCCGTAACTCGTTGGATGGAAGTATTCAAAGTCAACAATCTTCAACATATTTTTTTTTTAATGGAATATATTTTATGTCTACCTGGTACAAACGCTCCGGTAGAAAGAGTATTTTTTTATTTTGAATAAATTGTGGACGTCTGAAAGAAACACTTACGGTTCCAGTTCTAAAGGCGATGTTGTTAACAAAGATAACAATAAAAAAGTCTTATTTAAAATCATCATCAACTTTATTAAAGCAAATTTAATCCACTGACAAATGTAATTAATAATTAAAAAAAAATATGTTGCATTTAATAATTACCGTCTATTCCGAATATAATTTTATAGTGAACACTAATTGTATAAAGTTATAGTTTTTAGAGTATAAATAAACCCATGTCCTGTTTTGAGTTAAAAAATAAATGGTCAGTTTAGTGTTTTTAGGTAAATTTAGTTTTAAAAATTTTTCGTTTATAGTAAAAAGTAGGTATATTAGTACCTGCTTAGATACTTTTTACCGAATTATAAGTATAGAACACCTTATGTACTCAATTATTTTTTGGAAAAGAAGAAAAAACAAGCAATAAATAATATACTATATTTTAGCAAAAAACTATAACTTAGTAATACTAATTATAACTTAGAACATAAATGAAAAACTCATAACTGACTTTTTGGCCCGGCCCAGGATTCGAACCCGGGACTTCATAATCAGCAGTCGCACTACTACAACCACTAGACCAACGAGGCAATACTATACCTAATAAGATATTGTGGTTGGGTATTAGGATTATTTTTAACTGTATACTATACTGGTAATATTGAATTAGCCTTTAATAGTGTAAATTATAATATTTGTCGAAATGTTAATTATGGATTCGAACCTTACATGCTAATGGTGCTTCATTTTTTATTTGCATTTACTTCAAAGAAAATACACGCAAAAAGCTTCATCGCGCAGTAAAAAACACAACAAATATATGTATAATTAATACGAAAAATTATACCCAAAACAAACAAATAATACTACCTATAAATAACCTAATAAGTAATAATATTATCGACTGATATGACGTGAGCGTATGCGCTGACCGACGCTCTAACGACACGGGCTTCACGTCGAAGAGCTCAGCGCTCACTAAGGCCTGCTATCGCGCGGGCAGTAAATACGCCCAGATTTTAAAATAATTTCTTAATAAAATCAAATTTTGGTCTTTTGAAAAAAAATTACTATAGAAATGTTCATTAATAAATTGCCTATCCATTGGTGTAAATCGCAAAAATAATACTTACTTTACGAGGAGATGCATGTTATCAATAATTATTTCACATTTATGTGGTTTCGTTGTAAGGAGATTATATTAATATTTATTCCTTTAAAAAAAATTGGATATAGCTTTTATGGAATCAACATGTAGAAATATAATGTGTTTTTTATTTGTTGATATATCTTTCAACTAAAAAGTAGATAGCTCCTAAAAACCGCACAAATAACGACTAGCGCGACATTTTGCTCAACCTGCGCCTTAAGAAAAAACATACAGATGCGTTGTCACCTCTGAGGACTAAGGTGGAACGATGAAAGGAGATATTAGTTTCCTCTCAAAAGGGTCTCCGGTTTTCTTCTCTCACTATATGAAACACAGCAGCTATTGCTTGTCTTTGTGCAAAAAATATTCTTAAAATTTGTGTTTCTTGTTATTGTACTCTAATGTGTCTTTTATAATGAATTTTAGTTTTTAATGCCTATATGGCGGGACTACTCCGGAGGCGTAGAGCAGAAGTGCGGTGGTCTTGTTCTTCAAGAAAGATGGCAACGCTCTCTTAAAGAACTACAGACCGATTTCCTTTCTGAGCCGCGTCTACGTGCTGTTTTCGAGAGTCATTACGAATCTTCTCGCACTATGACTCGACGACTTCCAGCCTCCCGAACAAGCCGGTTTATGAAAAGGCTTTAACACCATAGACCACATACATACCCTTCAACAAATTGTACAGAAGACCGAAGAGTACAATCTGCCACTTTGTCTTGCGTATGTGGACTATAAGAATTCCTTTGATTCTTTTTTTATAGGATAGGGTGACAAACGAGCACACAGTCCCCCTGATGGTAAGTGGTTGCTGTGGCCCATAGACATCTATATTTATCCTCGTTTGTGAATCAAAATGCAGATGCGTTGTCACCCGTGAGGATTAAGATGGAATGCCTCTTTTCCAGTAAAAAGGGTCTCCAGTTCTCTACACTCACCATACGAAACACAGCAGTATGAAGCTGCTATTTGGCGCTGGTATTTTGTGAGAGCGTGGTCCTTCCCCGGTCGAGCCGACCCATTCGTGCTACAACTATACTACTAATATAGCTGCAGCATGGCTGTACCACATAAAAATTTTACCAACTATTCCGTCGAAATTTAGGCACTACTACAGTTCCTTCAGCGGTGCTAAGTTGACTCTCGGTATATCGAAGCGCTGAACTATTTGTATAGTAGGGCTACGATGGCTACCCGGGTACAGAACCAGAGTACGAAACCTATCCAACTGCAGAGAGATGTAAGACAGGATGATGTTATGTCCCCGAAACTCTTCACCGCTGAATTGGAAGACGTGTTCAAGCTACTGGACTGGAAAGCCACCTCCGATATGCCCACAATATAGTCCTTATGGCAGAATCGCTGGACAACCTAAGCATTATGCTCAATGACCTCAATAGTGCCTCCCAACGGATAGGTCTTAAGATGATGATAACGGTGGTAGAGCCACGTGACAGCTTTTCCTGTTGCCGGCTCGAGCCGAGTTGGTACCACGACCTCACAGAATACCGGCGTGAAGTAGAAGCTCTGCTCCTGCGTTTCGTCTGGTGAGTGCAGGTGGTCGGATCGCCCCCCATCAACATTGTAGCGGAATTACATCAAAGACTACCTCAGGAGGGTACCAGCACCCCTGGAGAATCCCTCCCAGAAAAAACTCCTGAGCGTGGGTGCTCAGGCTGCCCCATGTATTCGGGGGGAGGGGAGGGAGCAAAATTCCGCTCAAAACAAAATAACTGCTCGGGGCAAACTGAGCAACAAGACCAAGGCGACCCCTGCCACGCTATCCGTGAATTTCTGCAACATCAGGGGACTTCACTCGAACGTAAACGCCGTCCACTACCATTTCGAGACGGCGAAGCCGGCCTTGCTCTTCCTGACCGAGACGCAGGTGTCCTCTCTGGCTGATACTTCGTATCTCTCCTACCCGGGGTACAAGTTGGAGCACTCCTTTGTGCCTCGGGCTGGAGTTTGAGTATACGTCAGATAGGACATCTGTTCTCGACACCTCGGCAGTCTTGAAGGTTCAGACCCGTCCATCCTTTGGCTACGCGTAGAGAGCGATGACCATCCGCGCGTCTACGGGTGCCTCTATAGGTCCCATAGCGGTAATACCGTGACGTCCAAATGGCTACAGATTCCTTGCTACAACAGGTCCCATCCGCAGTGATCGTGATCCTTAGCAATGTTAACGCCCACCACGCCAAATGGCTCGGTTCACGTTTAACCGATCGTGCAGGGAGATCTGTTTATGACTTTGCCTTGGCATATGGTCTGACACAACTGGTTACGTCGCCTACGCGGATTCGAGGTGTGGAGGATCATACACCTTCCCTGTTGGACCATCTGCTGACCTGTGATCCGGACGGATATCAGATTTCCGTCGATGCACCTCTCGGCTGCCGTGTAGTGGCGGTCAAGAATATCCACTACCCCATATCCTCCCGTGGGTGTCGTAAAAGGCGACAAAGGGAAACAGGCAGGAGATGGGCAGCAGCATCTTCCTGATAAAAGCCAAATTACAATAAAAAAACTGCGGTTGCCAACCCGCTCGCCAAGCGTGGCAACTATGGCAAATACCCCCCTATGAATGACAGTAACAAATAAACGGCCCCCAGTCCCCGGCGGCCCCGCTATTCCTGGCTACGGTGGCGACCATGGTAACGGCGGGGCAGGGGGTGCTAAGAATCTCCGGTGGAGGTTCGGTTGCCACCTTAGACGACTCGACCTGGCAACGTACAACGCACGCACCCTGAGGACTGACGAGAAGATCGTGGAGCTGGAAGAAGAGATAGACAAGTTGCGCTGGCATATTATAGGATTATCCGAAGTCCGAAGAGAGGGGGAGGACACGGTAATCCTCGAATCCGGCAACTTGCTCTATCACCGGGAGGGCGACCATCTGTCCCAAGGAGGTGTCGGATTTATCGTCCACAAGTCTCTCGTTAACAACGTTGTAAAGATCGGGAGTGTGTCGACGAGGGTTGCGTACCTTATACTCAGAATCACCAAACGGTATTCGCTGAAGGTCATACAGGTTTACGCACCAACCTCGGCACACCCCGATGAGGACGTGGAGGAAATGTATGAGGATATCTCTAGAGCCATGCATTCCTCCAAAACCCAATATACGGTGTTAATGGGAGACTTCAATGCAAAACTAGGCACAAGAGAGAACGGTGAGCTGAAAGTAGGGAAATTTGGAATAGGGCAACGGAACCCAAGGGGCCAGCAGCTGGCCGACTTCATGGAGAAAGAGGGACTCTTTATGATGAACTCTTTCTTCCAGAAGCGGCCCCACAGGAAGTGGACCTGGTCGAGCCCCGACGGTTCCACAAAAAAATGAGATTGACTTCATTATGACGACCAGACGACAACTGTTCAGTGATGTCTCCGTGATCGCGAGGGTGAAAACTGGTAGCGATCACCGAATGGTTAGAGGCACACTGAACCTAAACGTTAAGTTGGAGAGGTCTCGTCTAATGAAGTCAACGCTCCGTCCCCCTCGTGCTCTGTTCCAAAGTCCCGAAACCTTTCAGCTCGAGTTACAAAACCGTTTTCAGTGCCTGGAAGACTGCAATGAAGTGGACGATATGAATGACAAGCTCGTGGAAACTGTCCATGCGGTCGGAGCTAAGTTCTGCAAGACCCGCCGCAGAAGAACACAAAAACTCTCCGATCACACTCTTAATCTCATGGCTGTTAGACGGGAGATGAAGCTACATTCTTCAACAGACTTGACAGCATACAGGCATCTGAACAGACAGATCTCCAAATGCATGCGGCGGGACTTACGCAACTTCAATACAGCTCGTATTGAAGAAGCGATCGAGCGGAACCAAGGCTCCAAAGTCTTTGCCAGAGATCTGTCTGCCAGAAAGAGCCAACTGTCAAAGCTGAAGACAGAATGTGGCAGCATCGTTTCCGGGACACCTGAGATTTTGAGTGAGATTGAGAGGTTCTATGGGCAGCTGTACACATCATCGTTGGAGCCACACGCAAGTGTGAGTAACGATCCAAGAGCGAGTCTCATCCGACACTATTCCGAAGATATCCCGGATGTCAGTCTGAGCGAGATTAGGATGGCTCTCCAGCACCTTAAAAACGGTAAGGCCCCAGGCGAGGATGGAATTACAGCGGAGCTTCT
This sequence comes from Parnassius mnemosyne, assembly GCA_963668995.1. Taxonomy (NCBI): domain Eukaryota; kingdom Metazoa; phylum Arthropoda; class Insecta; order Lepidoptera; family Papilionidae; genus Parnassius; species Parnassius mnemosyne. The sequence continues at coordinate 5,083,085 of CAVLGL010000035.1, read as the reverse complement.
GAAAGCGGGTGGAAGACCGGTACTTGAAGTCCTTCAGAAGCTCTTTAATTCTGTCCTCCATGGTGGCATTACACCGGAGGCGTGGAGCAGAAGTGCGGTGGTCTTGTTCTTCAAGAAAGGTGACAACGCTCTCTTGAAGAACTACAGACCGATTTCCCTTCTGAGCCGCGTCTACGTGCTGTTTTCGAGAGTTATTACGAATCGTCTCGCGCGCAGACTTGACGACTTCCAGCCTCCCGAACAAGCCGGTTTCCGAAAGGGCTTTAGCACCATAGACCACATACATACCCTTCGGCAAGTTGTACAGAAGTCCGAAGAGTACAATTTGCCACTATGGCTGGCGTATGTGGACTATGAGAAAGCCTTTGATTCCGTCGAAATTTGGGCGGTGCTGCAGTCCCTTCAGCGGTGCCAAGTTGACTGTCGGTATATCGAAGTGTTGAAGTGCTTGTACAGTAGGGCTACGATGGCTATCCGAGTACAGAACCAGAATACGAAACCTATCCAATTGCAGAGAGGTGTAAGACAGGGTGACGTCATATCCCCGAAACTCTTCACCGCTGCATTGGAAGACGTTTTCAAGCTTCTGGACTGGAAAGGATACGGTATCAACATCAATGGCGAGTACATCACTCACCTTCGATTTGCCGACGATATAGTCCTTATGGCAGAATCGCTGGAGGACCTAAGCACTATGCTCAATGACCTCAATAGTGTTTCCCAACGGATAGGTCTTAAGATGAACATGGACAAAACAAAGATCATGTTTAATGTCCATGTCACACCTATGCCGGTAGTTGTTGGGAGCACTAAGCTCGAAGTTGTTGACGAGTATGTTTACCTGGGACAAATAGTCAGACTAGGTAAGTCCAACTTCGACCGAGAGGTCAATCGACGGATTCAACTCGGCTGGGCAGCGTTCGGGAAGCTACGACACATCTTCTCGTCAGACATACCTCAAAACCTTAAAACGAAATTGTACAACCAGTGCGTGTTGCCAGTGATGACTTACGGAACTGAGACGTGGTCCTTCACTGCTGGCCGTATGAGGAAGCTCAAGGTCGCTCAGCGAGCTATGGAGAGGGCTATGCTCGGAGTTTCTCTGCGTGATAAACTTAGGAATGAGGATATCCGCAGTAGAACCAGAGTGACCGACATAGCCCAACGGATTAGTAAGCTGAAGTGGCAGTGGGCCGGCCATATAGCTCGAAGAACCGACAACCGATGGGGAAGAAAGGTTCTCGAGTGGCAGCCTCGTACCGGTAGGCGAAGTGTAGGGCGTCCCCCCACGAGATGGAGTGACGACCTGGTAAGACATGCAGGAAGTCGATGGATGCAGGTGGCTCAGGACCGTGCTTTGTGGCATTCTTTGGGGGAGGCCTATGTTCAGCAGTGGACTTGTGAAGGGCTGTAATGATGATGAATGATGACCTCTCGGCTCTTCGGACCATTGTCTGATCCGGAGTGTGGTGCCACTCATGCTCCCCTCGCGGTTGCGTTCTGCAGGTTGCCGCCGTGTTTGGCATTACAGGTCGGCGGATTAGGACGAAATGCGGTCTTTCTTTGCATCCTACCCATGGGGGCGGGTTTGCTTCTCGCCGGATGATCTCAGCGCTGTTGCTGACTCTGTCACTGATGTGGTGCTACAGGGAATGGAACTATTTATTCCATCATCTGTGGTACCGATCGGAGGCAGATCTAAGCCTTGGTTTGTTCGCTCCTGTAAGACTGCATTACGCAGTAAGCAGGAGTGTTATCAAGCCTGGGCTGCGGCTTCGGCGACTCGAGATGTAAACACCAGGATGCTTAAAAAGAAGTATAACTTCGCCTCCAGGTCCTACAAAAGAGTTATTTCCAAGGCAAAGTCAGAATCATCAGCACATAGGCAGAATTGGCGAGAAACTAGTTTGCCTTCCTTCGGGTACTCGTGCATTCTCGTCTCTCGCCAAGGCTGTCCAAGAGAATTTCTGTAAACCATCACTACCATCTCTGCAAAGGAAGGACGACTCACTGGCCCGCGCCGCAAAAGAGAAAGCCAACCTTTTCGGCTCCCTTTTTGCGTCCAACTCGACTCGTGATGACGGGGGGAACACACCGCCGACCATCCCGCGGTATGAGTGCTCCATGCCGGATGTGCGGTTCTCACAGCGCTCGGTTCGCAAAGCACTCCTCTCCCTGGGCATACACTAGTCGAGCGGGCCTGAAGGAATCCCCACAATATTGCTGAGGACGTGTGCTCCGGAGTTGGCACCGGTTTTAACGCTTCTTTTCCGGTACTCCTACTCCCTAGGCGTAGTCCCGAAATCATGGAAGTCAGCTTTTGTCCACCCGAAACCTAAAAAAGGCGACCGCTCAGACCCGTCCAACTACAGGCCTATCGCCATCACCTCCTTGTTCTCCAAAATAATGGAATCTATTATTAAGTACCAGCTCATGCTACCTTGAGGATCACCAGCTGATTAGTGACCGCCAATACGGTTTTCCTTGGAGTCGATCTGCTGGTGATCTTCTGGTCTACCTGACTCATGGCGGAGGCAGTAGAGTCCAAGGGGGAGGCGTTAGCCGTTAGTTTGGACATTGCGAAGGCCTTCGATCGGGTTTGGCACAAAGCGTTTCTTTCGAAGCTTCCTTCCTATGGGCTTCCCGAGAAATTGTGCAATTGGATCACCAGTTTCCTTGCAGATCGGAGCATCAAGGTCGTTGTAGACGGGGCATGCTCCGACTACTAGACTATTAACGATGGTGTTCCACAGGGCTGTGTGCTATCACCAACGCTGTTTCTTCTGCATATCAATGATATGTTGCAAACTGGTAACATTCATTGCTACGCGGATGACAGCACTGGTGATGCTCTATACACCGGCCGTGCCATTATTTCTCGGGAAAACTTCGCCGAGTACTGGAACAAACTTGTGTCTGAAGTCGAGTTTTTGCTTAACAAAGTCTCGAATTAGGGGTGACTAAATCTAGTGCAGTTTAATCCTCAGAATACACAAGTTTGCGCGTTTACCGCCAAAAAGAACCCCTTTGTCGTATCTCCTCAGTTTCAAGGTACTCCCCTTGTTGCCTTATTCAGTATCGGAATCCAGTATCGGCAAAACTCCCGATACTATCCACACCATCTGGATGATTCGCGGTCCACCACTGTGCGATTTAGAAGATGTTTTCTTTCTCACACAATTTCCTTGTGGAATCGATTACCATCAGCGATTTTTCCGGACCGATACGACTTAGGGACCTTCAAGAAAACAACGCATCTGCAATTCCTCCCCTGGTGTTGCAGTTGTTCATGGGCGGCGGTAGTCACTTACCATCAGGTGAGCCGCATGCTCGTTTGCCCCCTCTCCTAAAAAAAAAAGAACATGGACAAAACAAAGATCGTATGTAACATCCATGTCACGCCTATGGCGGTAGTTGTGGGGCGCACTTAGCTCGAAGTTATGTTTACATGGAACAATTATTATTCCGACTAAGTAAGTCCAACTTCGACTGAGGGGTCAACCGACGGATTCAGTTCGGCTGGGTAGCGTTCGGAAAATTACGACACATCTTCTCGCCAGGTATACCTCAAAACTTGAAAACGAGATTGTACAACCTGTGCATGTTGCCAGTGATGACTTATAGATTGACGTGGTCACTTTCACTGCTTGCAGTGATGACTTATAGATTGACGTGGTCACTTTCACTGCTTGCCGTACGAGGACGGTCAAGATCGCTCAGCGAGCTATGGAGAGGGCTATGCTTGGGGTTTCTCTGCGTGATAAACCTAAAATTAGGATATCCAGTATAACCACAGTGACCGATATAGCCCAACGGATTAGTAAGCTGAAGTGGTAATGGGCTGACCATATAGTTCAAAGAACCGACTAAAACGTTTTCGAGTGGCAGCCTTGTACAGGTAGGCGAAGTGTCGGCTGACCACCCACTAGATGGAGTGAAGAACTAGTAAGACATACAGGAAGTCGATGGATGCAGGTGGTTCAGGACCGTACTTTGTAATATTCCTTGGGGGAGGCCTATGTTCAGCAGTGGACTTGTAAAGGGCTGTAATTGTAATAATGATGATGAATGCGTATCCTAAATGCCTAATTAATGCTGAAACGATGGGAATATAAAATAATTTAACATACACAATTAAAATATGTAGAAACTAGTTTCATTTAAATAAGTACTGCTTGTCAGATCGCATAGGTAAAAAAAAGTATTATTAAAAGGTGTTTGGGTATTTAATCTGTGGCCGGCTGATTTGCGTGCGCCGCGCCGGCGCAACAAATACATCATAATTTACAAGCGACGCTGACGTTTGACCGACAGACCGTGTAATGTGTGAAAGCAATTTTGCGTTTACAGGCACAACCAGCTAAAGTAGCATTTAAAAAAATATTTCATATGATCAGGCGTTACTTTGCGGATATCCAGTATATTAACGACATTAAAAAATTAATTAGCTGATATCCGCGTAATAATATAAAATAATGTGTCTTACCTAGTTTAAAGAGCACCTCCCGCCATCCCTCAATTGTGTACACTATCCCCGTCACCACTTATCTTAGCACCACTATTCACAACACACCACCGTCGATAATACGACACGTATTTCGTCTCTACACGAGGCATCCTCAGACGAAGTTGATTAACATTAATGGTGACGGGGATAGTGCACGCAATTGAGGGAGGTTGAGAAGTGATCTTCAAACTAGGCAAGACACATCATTTAATTTTATCGCGTGGATTAATTAATTATATTTTTAACATCGTTAATTTAAAAAAAAAATGTTAAAGCTATTAACGTGGTTGCGCTTCTTAACACTAGTACACCTGCTATGCAAATGGCTATATAACCAACAATCAAGAATCGTTTTTATTGAATGGTTTCCCGGCAGTCATTCGAATCATAGAGTTCAACAAACTGAAAGTATAATGTTTTGAAATGGCAATTAGAATTAGATATTAGAATACGTGCTTAGTATAGTTGTAGCACGAATGGGTCGGCTCGACCGGGGAAGGACCACACTCGCACAGAATACCAGCGTAAAATAGACATTATTGTGGACATCTTAAGTCAACTAAAACTAGGAAATCCACAAAAGATTCGTTGGTGTTGTATTGACTGTATATGAATATTTACTAATTTTTAGAAATATTAAGGTACCAGTTAGGCTAAGGCATTACGTTGGTCGCCCATATGAATTCAAAAGCCTTAGCAGTACCAAAAAATATGTAACCATCATCTCCCTTAAATTGTGCAGATGTGGAGAGCATCTTAACTGGACGACATCAGTCGCTTTGGAATATTGCCCGTGAAGGAATTAGCTTGCTCGTATTTTAGGCGCCTAATCTAAAATCAGACGAGGACTGTGAAAATGCTGCTTTAAATGTGAAAAAACTCTTTTAAAACATTATTTAAAAGTGATTACGAATTACGAACGAAATTACCGAAGTTATTTATTTTGGATTCGATATGTTCGTCTCACTATGATGTCACAGCATAAATTTCGAAGGTTGAAATAAAGTGTTGTGTTTGGTCAAACTAAAATAAAGAATCTAAATTGTAACGAAATCAAGACTAAATGTTAAATTCTTCGTTACTATTACTGGATAGACGGCAATCAATGATCTGCAAGTATTATTAACTCATAACCCGTTCGTCAGATTGCGCTGTAGTGCCATAAAACGTTTTAAAATCATGTATTGGTATTATTACCATAAATATTAAGAAAATTAAGGTTAGTTTGTGTACCTACGTACAATTAAATATGAAAACATTTAGAAACAGCATGCTAGCGATCAACTCACTCCCAGGGGTTATTATAAAATATGTATTCTTTATTTATAATATTTATAGTGATGACCTGGTAAGAGACGCGGGAATTCGATGGATGCACGTGGCTCAGGACCGAGGTTTCTGGCATCCCTTGATCCTATGTTCAGCAGTGGACTTGTGAAGAGCTGTAATGATGGTGATGATGATGAATACCCTAACACTAACATCATAAAAATGTATCTACTCAAATTATTGAAACCGTTAATAATATTACAAGCCTGTATATTATACAGAGACGGACTATACACAATTATAATTACCGATAAATATTATGAATGATTAAAAATAACTAAATATGTATTTATGGTAATACGTCCACGCATTATCGTTATTAATTCTTATTTAATTGCATTCGTTGTAAACAATAAAAGTTAACAGATATAAATTAAATTATAAGAAATGGATTAAATGTGCACGAGGCCCGCTCAATTAAAAAGCAAATAATAACAGAGCCCCCTAGTAGCGGCTATGCGACATGGGCCTTTTAATTGAATAATATTTACGGCTTCATCTACGACAACACGGTACAAAGCGGCACGCGCAATACGCTTTTTATAGAATAAGGATGACAAACGAGCACACAGTCTACCTGATGGTAAGTAGTTGCTGTAGCCCATAGACATCTACATCTATCCGCGAATACGAATCAAAATGCAGATGTGTTTTCACCTATGAGGACTAACATGAAATCCTTTTTTTTTCGAATAATAAGGGTCTCCGATTTACTACACTCACCATACGAAACACATCAACTTTATAATTGATAGAATCAGGCGTTACTTTGCGGAAATCCATTATAATGGGTTCGTTATAAACTAATTTGCTTAATTCCGCGGAAAGAAAGAAAATGATTGCCCAGTTTTAAGGGGGACCTCCCACCCTCCCTCAATCGCGCGCACTATAACCGTCGCCGTTAATCCCAGCACTACTACCCCCAGCACCAGCACACTAGGCACGACACACCACTCTCGAAAATACGACACGTATTTCGCCTCTACATGAGGCTGCTACGGCCAGCCTCCGGAGAGTCTACTTCACCTGAGGATGCCTCGCCAACCAAAAAAAATTAATTATAATGTTTTGAAAGAGTTTTTCGTTAAGTTTTTAATAGATTAAGCCCATCCGCCCCCCTTCTCCAACATCACATTTGAATTATGTATAGGTTATTTATAGCAATTGAGTGAAATATGTTTTAAGCATTTTCAAACAATTAAGAAATCACACAGTTTTAAAACTGTCCTTCATTGAGCTTTTAATAGATGAAGCCATCTCAATAGTCTCAAAAAAATTCAACTTCTCTTGTTGAAAATTCGGATTATTTTCCGTAATTCTGTATTTGGGAAAAATTGAAATCTTTGCCAAATTTCAGTCATCGAAATGGCTCCATAAAATATTCGTTTCGATAAATTAGGCACATGGTACGAAACCTGAAAACGTCCATGACTTTCGCGGTATATTATAAACAAGTCCAAGGGCGTACGTGAGGTGAGGACGTTGAACGTTCCCTTGCGTGATTAGATATTAAGTGCTTCAGTCTATTGTCATTCGATGGTGGGTAAAAATTGTGCACTAACTTGACCCCACTACTAGGTCGATGCGAGATTTTCTTTGAGAATAAGTCAATTCGGTGATTGAAATTGTAAATACTTATAAAGTTATACGAAATATAGAAGCGCGAAGATTTTACGCGGTAGAGCCCTGCTGTAACTATATTACGGATATAGTTGTACTCGTAGCACGAATGGGTCGGCTCGACCGAGGAAGAACCACGCTCTCATAGAATACCAGCATAAAATAGCAGCTTAACGCTGCTATATTTCGTATGGTGAGTGTAGGGAATCGGAGACTCTTTTTACTGGAAATTAGGCATTCCATCTTAGTCCTTACAGGTCGCAACGACAACGCATCTGCATTATGATTCGTAACCGAGGATAGATGTAGATGTCTATGAGCCACAGCAACCACTTACCATCAGTTGGACTGTGTGCTCGTTGGTCACCCTTAAATATAAAAAAGTATGAATTAAGTACTAAAGAAACCATTACAATATCCAATATTATTTTACATAATAAAAAACAAAGACTTTTTATGGTTAAATTGAATAAATATTATTCTATTCTATTCTAGTGGTTGGCAATAACCTTTCACATATTAGCTAATTTTTATTTCGCATATTAGCTAATAAAATTATACCGTCTTTAATTAAGACTTTTATTGCGTTATTTAGTACATTTTTCATATTTTATTTCAGACATTTCGAGTAACTCGCAATAAAAATAAAACTAATATTTAACAACAAATAAAAGACCTAATATTTTTAAATTAATATATAAAAATTAATATTTTATCATTACATGATTAGAAACGAATAAAGTATCTCCATATTACCACGTGTTATTAGTTCGCTTTCATGTACGTTGGGATCAAATATAGTAATTGATTTTAAACTACCTTCCCGATGAGCTTACAATTTTGAACGTAGCTCAAAATCGGACGACAAAAAATATATAAAATATATTTTTTCTTTATTTCATTTGTTTTTAATCTTGTTAATTAGCAAAATTGTCGCCACAACGCTTATACATACCAATGAAACCAATTGGCCTTCGCACTTCGATCGTTATGCATTTCCTGACGAACACATAAAATTCCTCCGACAATTTGTAACGGCTAATTTTACACTCATCCACGACGCCACATTTTTTAACAACTTGTTACTATATTTCGATTTTAATATTTACCAGAATTTTATTTTTACAATCTGAGCTATTATTTTTAGGAAATGATACATTATTTTTTATAAATGTACAAAGTTTAGAAACAAATAAAGTCAACATTATCCTATAAAAAAAGCGAGTCTGACTCGCCCATGAAGGGTTCCGTAGCAGCAAGTAACATAATTTATGATTTATGACGTATTAAAAAAAAACTACTAACTAGATCTCGTTCAAACCAATTTTCGGTGGAAGTTTACATGGTAATGTACATCATATATTTTTTTTACTTTTATCATTCTCTTATTTTAGAAGTTACATGGGGGGGTGGGATGGGGACACACATTTTACCACTTTGGAAGTGTCTCTCGCGCAAACTATTCAGTTTAGAAAAAAATTATATAAGAAACCTCAATATCATTTTTGAAGACCTATCCATAGATACCCCACACATATAGGTTTCTACTGTACTACTTTACTGTCAAATCCCTTACTTTCAAAGGCCAATGGAACGGCAATTCAACACGATGGGAGAAAAGATCAGACAGGACCAACGGTGCTTTTAAAATGACTTTTAACTAGACTGAACATAGACTTTTCCGAGGCACGGGGCTAAAACACCGCCAACCTCCTAACTCCAGATTGCTACAGAGAATTTCTTGGCAGAAAAACTCAATAACTGTTTTTTGTCACAACATGGGATTCGAACCCAAGACTACATCATGATGAACGAGATGGTCAGTAAAAGGGTTGATTAACCATAATGAGCTCTTTTGTCACACTTACTTCTATAAAAAGTCGGATAAAACATCGCTGGTGGCCTTTATTGTGACAATAGTTTATTTGTATATGTCTATTGGATAAAACAATGAACATAAAACAACATCCGTACCCTACATTCGAATCTGAAATAATCAGATGTTATCGACAGCAGTCAGCGTGCGCGTCTCTAATCACTCTTGACAGCGCTCTTCAAAGTCAGCTGACGGCGCCTGTCAAACGGCGGCCTTCTAATTTTACATGGAGAGATTGACAGTGACGTGATATGGAACTGTCACGCCGTTTTCAGCCGAACGTTTCAGGGCTGTCGAATAAAATGGACGTGTTTTGCTGTGAGAATATATACAATTAATTTTAGATGTGGTTGAAATAAGTCATAGTCCGTTGGGACGACAATCCGACATGACTGAAGAGATAAGGACCAGAGGCTTTACGTCTTTTCCGAGGCATGGGGTTGAAACACCACTTCCTGACTTGACCTGAGTTGTTACTGAGAATTTCTTGCAAAAACTGATTTTGGCCCGACTTACGACGATTACACCAACGATTGCCTCGTCGGTATACCTAGCGTTATACAGAGTTATTTTTCAAAGACTAGCAAAATTAAATAATTAAGTTCAAATACACTATTTTTAAAACACGCGTCGATAAGTTATTATTCATCGTTACTATTCAGTACTTACACCATCGTTATTATTCAGTACTTACATACATTGATAATGAAATGGGTGATATCGAAAAGAATTCAGTAGTTTCCACACGTACTGGCTAACTGTGAGCTCGAGCTGCATCGTTGGTGCTAGCACGTGTGTTTCGCTTAAAAAACTCGATCACAGCTTTTTCGACAGCCGGGCTTATTACTGAATGATCATCTTGAGCACTTCATGTAACGAAGTGGTCATCTGTCCAAAGTCTAACAGCCTTAGGTTAGCTGCAAAAAATGTTCTCTGATTGGGTGGTACATGTGCGTTAATTCCTTGTTGTCTTTGTAAACGCGGTAAAGGCTCACTTTCGTACAATCTTTGCGCACCACGTAAATTTTCATTGCTTAAAATATAACACTGTATCATTTCATTGTATTCCCGGTTTGAATATTGTAGTTGCGTCATTGCTAACGAAGTGACAAGTAATACTTATTACTATAGACCCACTCGTAAGTAATGAGGTCACGGTAAAGTCATCACTGTCGACCAGCCGCACGAACGTACCTAGCAGTGTAACGGCTTACAGAAGAGAAAAGGCGTGATGGGAGACGAACTTGTCTTTACCAAGTCAAAACAACAACATGTATTAGATACCTTTGCAACCGAGCGCGAGCGCCGAACTGGGCGAACGCTACCAACTGCTTCCGAATTCGACATTCCCTTACAAATTTTTACATGCGTAATAAAATAGTAGGCGCTACATATTAATGAATGAAAATCAGTTAAAATAATTAATTTCCACACAAGTGATAAGTAATACTATCTACGATACGGTACTTTCATAATCATCATTATACATAATATCACGAACAACTGAAATTCCTTTAGTGTTGCAGTAGATTTTTAGTTAGTTTGATACGTGGTAGAGCCATGCTGCAGCAATATTACTGGTAATATTGCTGCAGCATGGCTCTGGAACACGCTCTCACAGAATACCAGCGTAAAACAGCAACTTGACGCTGTCGTATTTCATATGGTAAGTGTAGAGAATCGGAGACCCTTTTTACTGGAAACGAGGCTTTCCATCTTGGTCCTCAAGGGTGACAACGCATCTGCATTTTGATTCGTAATCGAGAATAGATGTGGATGCCTATAGGCCACAGTGACCACTTACCATCAGGTGGACTATGTGCTCGTTTGTTACCCTTATCCTATAAAAAAAAAGTTATGGGCGTCAGTAGCCACAAAAGTTCTTAGGCAAAAAATTAACAAAAAATGTAAAGTAATGAAGTCGACCAAGTTTAACCTTGAGAAGTACTGAAATATATTTTCATATAAATAAAAATTATTCTTAAAAAAATTATATTATTACCTACATAAATTTGTCCGCACTGACTTTTTGCAACCGTTTCTTTGTTTTTATATAAAAAAGATTTGACTTTACATTAAATATATAATGTAATATTAAACATTGCCTTTCACCCAGAGGGAGTAGGCAGAATACGGATTTCCATTTGGCACGATCCTGATATACCTCTCTCGCCTACTTTACATCCATATATCTACGCATATTAACGATACTCTTAATCTGGCCCATTTTTAATATATCACCACTTTGGTTTAGAGCGTTCCATCCCGACTCTGCAACATAGATTTGCTTTTGCAACTCTTTCCTCGTTTTTCCTCCAACCAAACCACCGAAGCATTCCTTTCGTAATCCTGGTCACAATATCATCTTGCAAACCACACTTTTATCACCGTGTCATTCATATTCAGCCCTAACATACTCCTAAGTTACAAGTTACAGTTACACCTATGTACATCCCACTACTTACTTATCATTTCTGTACGCGTTATGGAGCAATTCTGCTTGAAATGTTGTATTCTTTATACATGCACGTTTCTTCCTAATGTTTTTCTTCATCACCGAGCTCGTGGAAGAGCAGAACCTAAATTTTAATCAATTCATACATGATTTTGGCCTCCTCTCAATTTTGTGAGAGTTTTAGGGCAAGGAACTGTCCGGACGCGCTCCGCCAATGCACGTTGACAGACGTCACATGTCTTCGAAATATTTTTTTTTACTTATTTTTCAGACATGCCGGTTTCCTCACAATATTTTCATTCACCGTTGAGCACGTGGTAAATCAGCACTTAAAATTGCAATTGTCAATTTCATTGGTGCCGGCGTTGATCGCACCCGGGTTACTTTCGTAGCGTGAAATTTACAGCGAGCGCTTAAACTTAGGTAAATTTATGAGTTACAGTTACGCCTATATACGTCCCACTACTTGCCACAGGTCTTTTATAATTTCTGAATGTGTCATGTAGCAATTAATGGGATGCTTTGCTCCGATGTAAGTTGGCGGACCTTCTCAAAATGTTATATTCCTCATACATGCACGTTTCTTCAGGATGTTTTTGAGTGAAAAATTCTTTAGAATCGTTGTGTTTTAAGACTCGATGAAACGAAAAAGTGGCATTAAAAAGAGACAATCGTATACATCTATAGGATTTAGCCGAGAATGTGATAGAAGATAATCTGCATTCGTCTCATTCTCTCGAAGTTTAGTTTTCTGTTGGAACAAAGTTCCTTATTCCACGGTACGGACTTGGCGGATGGGGGCTAGGCGAAAAAAGTGTAAGAGTTTTCCGTCACAACCATCGGGGCTATAAGGAAGCGAGATGGAATAATATCCATCTCCCTCGCGCTTTTTCTTATCTTGCCATGAAAGAAATATTATTTTAAATGACGCTAATGCGTTTACTAAAAATAATATACTATGAAAGGGTCTTCGTTCCGAACGAGTGTTCTACAACACTCACGCATGCTTTTTGTTTTTTTTTCTTCGTGGTAGATCAGTACTAAAATTTCAATTAACAATTTTATTGGTGCCGGCGGCAATCGAACCCAGTTATCTCGCGTATTGTTCTCGTGAATTTACGGCGAGGGCTTTGCCCCTGATTTACCATGATATACATAACTGCTGAACATAGACCTCCCTTATTGATTGCCTCATATGGGTTGAGGACAGTTGCTACGCTTGGGAAGCGGGTTGGCGACCACCGTTTTTTGTTTCATAGTTCTTATTTAGAAGCTGCTGCCTATTTTCTGGGTTGTTTACCTCTGTCACATCTTACGACACCCACGAGACGATGTAGGGTAGTGAATATTCTTACACCGCAACTATACGGTATTATTGTAATTGATAATATAAAAATGAGATTTCTTATGCTCGCTCCATTCCATCCAACGAGTATCCCAGCCAGCCCTGTGCTTCGTTGCTGACGTTGACGCGCGACTTGACAGGTTATTTTCACGAGCGCCGTTGCAAAATCATCTCGCGAATTTGTTACGCCCCTCATGTTCAACTAAATCGGGATGAGATGTTGTGATAGTTCAATTTAAAGCTGCAAATCTAGTTCGTCGGTACTATCATTTAGTATTGCCACAATCAGGTTTGCAGTCGAAGAATTCGTTCATTCAAACTGCGTATAATATTAACTAGTTTTGTTTGATATTTAGAATGGTAGATATTGTACGAAATTACTAAATATTTACTATTTTACCTGACTCCGAAAAAGAAGCTTCTCAATTTGAGTATGTATTCATAGAATAAACGTGATAAACAAGCACACAGTGCATCTGATGGTAAGTAGATCAGTAGATGCTATGGTCCATAAACTCTACATAAAATGTAGACGCGTTGTCACTTCTAAAGACTAAGATGCATGCCCCATTTACAGTAAAAGATTAAATTGCTGTTTTACGCTGGTATTCTGTGAGAGCGTGCTTCTTCCCTCAGTTTAGCCGATATATTCGAGTTACAACCATAATAGATGTAACGTGACTCTACCACGAAGGTATTTTAAAGTGCAATTTTGAACATTAATTCTTAATTATTCATCCACGCATCACTGTCAGTAGTATCGCACCTGTTTGATATGTTTGCGTTTTTCTGCGGGTGTTATTACAAGCGTACACAGCAAGTACCACCTGCTTTAGTATAATGTGACATGTGCGCGCTTCTGACTATTTTATGCACGTCGCAGCTCATTAAATGTCAAAGCTAATGCTGTAAGATAGATTTACCTGTTTATTCTAATAAATGAAATTTTATGCACGTCAGTGAAGGATCACGTTTGAAACATTATAAGCAACATATATTTTTTTAGCCTTTCAAAAGTGCACTGTTTAACATAAGCCTCCTACATAATTTTCCTTATTGGGGACAATCGCCATATTTCTTTGTCGCCTCTATGCTATGATATGCAATAGTGGTATCTTTATCGCCGCCCTTCCATGGCTTAACACTTTGCACTTGACATGGAAGTGTACAGAACTATCTCGTTTAAAAGAATAATAAACTAGTGTACGAGAACTTTGTTAGTTGCGTTTGTTTCGCAAGAGGTGACTATGGAACATCAACTCGACATTGTTAACTGTCTAAATACCAGTCTACGAGCCATAGCACCGACTTACTATCAGGTGGACTCGTTGTATTAAAAAAAAATCGGAAAAATCTTTTACAAACATACATACATCGAGTTTATCATACAAATATGTCTTTTTTGAACACTAACAAAGAGAACACGTATTTTAAACACATTATCGTATTAATATTGCAAGTTTATGTGTTTGTGTATAAAAACATATATTCCATATTTTAAATTTTAATTATATTTTGTGTCATAACATTCTTCGCCAGTAAAATTGTGATCGAAGTGTTTGTTGGAAAAATTAAATTAAATGAAATGAGATCATAAAAACGAATGAAGATTATTATAAACGTAAAAACAGAGCACTTTAACTTAATAAGCAAGTGTATTTTAGAATTTTTAAATGATCTGCATTTTACGTTCATACTTTCTAAGTTTGAGACAAAAATAATTCTACGAGTATCAATCGTTTAGAGAAAAATTTGAACGCTACCTTTTTAAAATTCATATCATTTATTTTATTACTCGTCAATGAGTATCGTAATATTTGTTCATTTTCGTCTCTTGCAGTCGAAATGTTTATATTATTATTATATTATATGTGCGTACATATATTACGAAAACGAATTTTATTCCATTTCATTTTCTTGATTACCGTTACCGTTACAGTTTATTAAAGTCCGCTGATCAACATAGCCTCACCCCCATAGATTGCCACATAGGGGGAATATTTTTCATAGTTACCACGCTTGGCAAGCGGGTTGGCAACCGGAGTTTATTTTTATTTTTAGTCGTTATTAAAGTTTTAGTAAGAAAATCAAATAAATATTTGAATCATTATTTTCTAGTACTTACCTTATTGAGCAGAGTTGCAGGACGGCTGGCGGTCAGGCATGAGGGGACAAGCCTTAAGTGAATGAAAACAAAACGAAGGGGACAGCGTGTTGATGTAGATTTACGTGGCTGCAGACACTGGGTGCTCTACTGGCCCGACCCACGCACAGGGAATGCAACGAGCCGCCTTACTCATTTTAACATATAAAAATATATTATAAAAAGGGCACTGTCTAGATATGTTTTTCATCGGCACAGGAGTCCACTCATTTCTGAAAGGATTGCTAATGCAGAGAAATATGTAATATATATGTAAATATGAGCTTGAAATATGTTAGATTTCTCTAGCATGCAGGTTTTTTTACAATGTTTTCCTTTACCGCCGTGGCAGAGGTATAATATTTGTGTAATAAAGTAAGCCTGAGAAACATCATATCACCCTTGATAATACTGATGAAATGCATTTAAAGTAAAAG
Source organism: Parnassius mnemosyne (assembly GCA_963668995.1). NCBI lineage: Eukaryota > Metazoa > Arthropoda > Insecta > Lepidoptera > Papilionidae > Parnassius > Parnassius mnemosyne. The sequence goes on along the minus strand of CAVLGL010000035.1, from coordinate 5,067,373 downwards.
TCAGATATTTTTAGTAAATTTGACTTCAACAATTCACCTTTTTAAAGTCTAAAGCTACGTCATCACTTCAACAAGTCTACTGAGAGAAGAACTTATGAGAGGAAGCATCAAGAAACTCACAAATTGGCTTCACCTCAAAAACATATAGTTCAATTTTTTTTATAAAATTGAAATAATATAATATGTACGCGAAAATTCAAGTCACTTTTAATATAATTTTATGTTATGTTTTCCATCAAGATAATGTTTTGATGATACAATAATTGTCATATACTCATAACCATTGTCATTGTCAGAACATTCTCCTAAGCACAGCAAATACTTATGTTTGTGGTTTTCAAACTAAAGCGCGATGTGTGAATTATCTTCTTATGTACAACGATCGTCAATTTACCCGCGAAGTGCGGCGTTTAAGGCAAATCCATCCAACGGAAGAGGCTCGTGTCGAACTGTAAACTTTACAGGCTGATGATAATGCATGACCATTCAATTTAAATCCATAACTTTAATTATTTGCATTAAAATTTAACTAAGAATTGATATTATAAAAAAATCGCAATATAGGGGAGGCGTAAGAGAATCTAGTAGCCCATATCATCCTGTGAGTGTCGTAAGAGGCGTCATAGGGAAACTAATGCAGCAGATGAACCAGAAGTAATAAAAAACCTACATTTGGCAACCCGCCTGCTAAGCGTGGCAACCCCATGAGACAATCTATTAGAGAGACCTACGGTCAGCAGTAAACTTTTCACAGACTGTAATGAATATATAATAAAAAAAATATAAAAATAAAAGTAAACATAATGAACTCCACGAAACCCCTGTTCTAATATTTGAGACAGGATCGCGAGCTGCAGATAGCGCGGCGGCAGACATTTTTTGCATTGCGCTTTTTGTTCACGTATTCGCTTTGTGTCCACATACGCTGATAGTAAGGGACAGCCGATCGGTCGGCTTTGAAGCCGAGTTCTTGCGGAATGCTTTGCAAAGAATAGAATCTCGTTATACTAATATACGATTTAAATATACTTGCCTTAAAATCGTTTTATTGGGAATATAAAATAAGTTAATAAACGCGATAAAATCCTCTCAAAATACCTTAGGCATCTCAATCCTAATACTATATTAAAAAGATGTTGACATATAAAATATACTGCCGTGGTAGCTCAGATGGTTAGCACTCGCTGTAAATTTCACAGTACGCGAGCAACCCAGGTTCGATCCCCGCCGGCACCAATGAAATTGTTAATTGCAGTTTTAAGTGCCGATTTACCACGTGCTCAGCGGTGTAGGAAAACATCGTGATGAAACCTGCATGTCGGAGAAATAAAAAACTAAAAAAATTCGAAAACATGTGAAGTTCGCCTTCACGCATTGGGGCAGCGCGGCGGACATTTCCTTGCCCTAAAACCCTCTCAGAAATGAAGAGAGGCCTGTGCCCAGAAGTGGGACGTATATATAGGCTGTAACTTTAACTTTTTTAACTAGATATATACTATATCCGGGAACTGGCAAATAAATCGTTAGTAACAATAAAAGTCCTACATAGAAGCCAACACATCGTTCGTTTCAAAAATATATTGACATTAGAATGAAATATATTTTAACTAAGACTGCGATCAAGTAAACAAATATCATTTTTTTTTAAATTATCAAAAGGTGTTGTAAGACTTTGACCCATTCAATACTAAAAGCTTACCACGCAATAACTCAATCGCCATTTCGATTATGTATTGTTGATTAAAAATATATTCGCTAATTAATATTGCTTCCCATTCACGACACTAAGTTGACACGGCGCGTCACGATACAGCACTCACCTGCTCATTACGGAATTTAAAAGTGGTGCGCGTGTGCACGCACGTTCGAATTTTAAAATTTTAAACACATTTCGTCGCTATCTGTCATCAAGGGCAGTCGCGTCGAATGTATTGCTCCGAGAAATCGATTAAATCTCCCAATGCGGTGGTCAATGCAATAAACCGTCTCTTAATAGCATTGATAACGACCGAATTACACTTGTAGTGTATTCAAGCATACCGCGTTCATAAATATTTTACTATTACTATTATGGTTACCTACATTTATTTCTTTTTAAAATGTATACGATAAATTATTTGTATTTACGATCGCCTTCAATGGAATAACTAATTATCTAATATCTATAATAACCTATTAATAATCGTCTCTTTCTATCGGCATAATTACCTTAATTTATATGCCAATACCACATTTGTATATTTTAAACACTTTAATTTATATATTTTTCTTCATCATTAGCTCGTAAAAGTACACTACGTGATATGAGTCTGGTAATAATAATAATATAATTAATAGAATCAGGCGTTACTTTGCAGAAATCCATTATATTAAAGTTAGTAAAAATTACCTCGTTATCGAGCGGATGTATGCGAGATAATTTTTACTAACTTTAATAATAATAATGTCCTCCTGACCGATTTCGTTCACGGCGGCCAGTCTCAACGGTTACTACCCATCTGCGCAAGACAGGATTGTAGTACTCAAATTTATGCGCAAGCACAGTTGTACTCTGTATTCCTTCACTCTCGTAGTCCAATGGGACGGCAAGCCAACAAGACTGGAGAGAGATCGATCGCAGAACCAACGGCTTAACGTGCTTTCCGAGGCGCGGGGGTAAAACACTGAATATTTCTTGACAGAAAACCCCTATAACTGATTTTGACCCGACAAGGGATTTGAACCCGGGACTCCATGATGAGCAACCGCGTTTGCGACCACTAAACCACTGAGTCTATCTAGTTGTAGGGAGGATTTGCCTTAATTGTCACACTTGGTAGGTGGACAGATAATAGCAGCACCACGCCTCACACCTTTCACGCTGCTCCCAGTCGTCGATCTGATTATTTTACGTATGTTTAATACGAGGTGGCTATACCGCCATTCTTATGGTCTGATGGGTTAGCAATCCGTCACGACCGAAGAGAGATCAGGCGAAAGACTAGCGGCTTTACGTGCTTGTTAAGGCACGAGGATGAAACACAGACAATTTCGTGACAGAAAACCCCAATAATCTATATTAGCCCGACCTGGGATTCTAACCCAGGACCTCATGATCAGCGATCGCGTTAACGACTACTAGACCAACGAGGCAGTCAACATACTTATTATACGACAGACATAATGCTTAGTCTACTCAAAAGTTAAAATAATTAAACATAAAGAAATTAACTTATCATTATTTTTTACTAGCTGTTTCCCGCGACTTCGCCCGCGCGTAATTTATTACGACTGGATTTCATGGGTTTTAATTTTTTGCACGGAACCCTAATTCTTTATCTTAAATAAGAGTAGCTTAAATTACTTCTTATAACATCAGATATCTGGCAGTGAAAGTCCAGTCAAAATCGGTCCAGCTGTTTCGGAGATTAGCCGAAACAGACAGAGACAGACAGACAGAAAGACAGACAGACAAAAATTTTAAAAATCGTGTTTTTCTTAGAAGTACTACAGTATATACTTCATATACATTTAGTAAAAAGCTGTTATTTTATCATTACAAACAGACACTTCAATTTTATTTATTTGTATAAATAGATTATAAGCAATACTTATTGAAAGTCACTTTTTAATCTTACTTTTTTAATACGGAGAGACTGGCTACTCTGCGCTTGTGATCGAGGCAGACAAAATTGGTTTTAACCAAAAACTAGGTTACCTACCAACGACCTTTCCTTTTTAGCAACGATCTTGACTTTACTTTACTTGAGCTTTATTTAGGGTAAGAAGCTGCCCCGGCGTGAAGTACCAGGACACCTAGTTTCCTGTCTACATTAGCCCTGGACTCAATGAACTGCCCATTTTTGCAATTTCGGAGAAATCTCAACGGCAAAGAACTGAGTTTCAGTCAGTGTATCGAAACATTAAAACCGAATTCAAAAGCTATTGCAAGTCGCGGCACGTAAGTCTAGCGCTGAACGAAACGTGGAGGGGACGCACACGAATTGAAACGCACGATTGCGACTGGAGAGCCAATCAGCGCGTGCGAGCGATACGCACGAGCCAATCAGCGCGTCTTGTGCGCAATAACGGTCACCACTAGACTTTCGTGCTGCTACTTATAAATTATGGAAAAATTATTTTATTCAATTTAGTTCTTTGAAGTCAGTTTTGAACATCTTTTTTTAAAGTTTAACTATGAATTATTATTTTCTATGAGCCATTAAACATAATATAAAACTCTTCACAGGTCAGTAACATCTCAGTAACTGTTGAAACAAGTCCCAAGCGGTCTAAAGACCCTATAATAGGCCGGTAATAGTGTGAAACGGTTTAGAACGCGTGTTGAACGCCGTAACTGTGGAGTCTAATTGCAAATACATACGAACAGTAACAATTAACTTTAAGGTTTATATTATGTTAGAATGTCTTAATACGGTAGTTAATAATAACGGTTACTATTATTAGCAGTTTTAGTTCAGTAGGATAGATCAGTACGGAACGAGCTAGAGTGTACTGATGTATAGAAACAGAAACTTTTTTTTTCAATATAGATTATAAATGATGCTTATTGAAAGTCACTTTTTTGTTTAATTACCACTGGTTTGGAAAAATACCTCTGTTCTGGGAAGAACCAGCAAGAAACCAGCGGGTCGAGCTCACAATCATGTATGTTATACAATTAACAACACAATACAAATTATAAATAGCTTGGTAGCAATCACCTCATTCCCAGAGGTTATTATCATCCATAAATTCCATAATATTATATATGTATTATAATTAATAACCCTTTTTATACAAACTTAGTTTAAAGTTTTTGAACTTTGAGCAGGTCAAATATTATATATTTTCTTGGATTTTGTTGTAAAAGCTCAGCCATCACCCCAAGAATGAATTACTGTGTCGGTAGAGTCGAGTAACAGGTACTACTAGCTTGTGTCTTTTTTTTTATAGGATCGGGTGACACAGTCCACCTGATGGTAAGTGGTTACTGTGACCCATAGACATCTACATCTATCCTCAATAAAGACTCAAGATGCAGATACGTTGTCACCCTTGAGGACTAAGATGGAATGCCTCTTTGGCAGTAAAATGGGTCTCCGGTTCTCTACACTCACCATACGAAACACAGCAGCGTTAAGACCCATTCATGTTACAACTATACCTACTACTAATATAGCTGCAGCATGGCTCTACCACGTTAGTCTGTTCCTAAGTATTTACTATTACTATATAAAACTACTTCTATTTTTGTGTACGTGCATTACATTTTCATAAATGTATTTAGAGGCCAAAGTTATATATTAATATTAATATAAATTTCCTTAAATTTTTGTCGCAGCGACTCTTTAGGCTTTAAATCATATATTGCTATTATGGCCTTCTTCTGTAAAACAAATATAATTTCAGTGTCAGTCGCGTGTCTCCATAGCAACATACCATACGACAATATGCTAGCTGTTTCAACACTCGTAAGATTTCTAATCTTTTTTACAGCATATGCTGCAGAACTAAGTCTGCTTGCTAGTTTACATGTATAGGGGCCACATTGAAGCTTCGCATCCATGAAAATTGTGATTCCAAGAAAAATGGTGGTATCCACAAGGCTCAGTTCCTCCCCATTTAAAATTAGTATTTTTTTACATTAGTATTTAAATGTTTCACATTTGAAGTTATGAATTTCATACATACATATACAGATCATTTAGAGAGTACTGAACTTCCATATAATGTCATAAGTCCGACGTTAAAGGGTAATATCTTTTTCCATCGCAAAATGACTTATCACTTAAAAATAATATACACAACATACGAAAAAGGAGCATATAAGTCCTACAACTGGATACCGAATAACGATTGTGAGTTGATCAGAGATCGAGAAAGTCGATCTTTAAGGTTCTCTTTTTACGTCCAAGTCGACTCTCGACTCATGACTGACATGACATGACTCCTCTCCCTGGACGTTAACAAATTGAGTGGACCTGATGGAGTCCTTCTTATTGTGCTGAAGATGGGTGCTCCGGAGTTAGCACCAGTTTTAACGCGTCTTTTCCGATACTCCTACTTTCTAGGCGGCTTAATTCTGGCAAAGAGTTCTCACTATGGAAGACAGTTTTAGTGCAGCCGATCCCTAAAACCGCTCAATCCCGTCCAGCTACAGGCTTATCACCATCACCTCCTTGTTGTCCAACTTAATGAGATCCATTATAAGCTGCCAGCTCATAAGGTACCATGAGGACCAGCAGCTGGTTAGCTAGATCTAGTTCTAATCTTCTTATTTATCTGACTCATATATGAGCGGAAGTAGTAGTCCAAGAGGGAGGCCTTTACTTTGTCGTTACTTTGGACATAGCGAAGGCCTTCGATGGACTTTGGTATAAAGCGCTTCTTAAGAGGCTTCCTTCCTATAGGCTTCCCGAGAAATTGTGCAATTAGATTATCAGTTATCTTGCAGATTGGAGCATCAAGGTCGCGATAGACGGTGCATACTCCGACTATAGGCCTACGCTATTTCTTCTGTATATCAATTATATGTTGCTGTTTTTGATTGTACGCTTGGTGATGCAATTTACACTTATAATGCTAATATTTCGAGGGAAGTCTAGTCTTGAATAAACGAACTCTCGGATTGGGGGTGACTCTAGTTCACAGTTTAAACTTTAGAAGGCACAGGTTTGGGCGTTTACCGTTAAAAAGGACCCTTTGTCGTATCTCCTCAATTTCAGGGCACTCTCCATGCCATTTCAGCCAGCATCGGAATCTTCGGAATAGACATTTCGTAATGACGTACATTTCCGCGGTCACTTGAAAGGGAAGGTTAAATTGGCCTCTAAAAAGCTGGACGTGCTTAGTAGAGTGGGACAGTATCTCTTGCCAGCATACCGCTTGCAACTATACAAGGCGCAAGTTCACCCTCACATGGAGCATTGTTCTCATCTCCGGAGCTGCAGAGGAGCTGGTACTGGGGTGCCCACCCCAGTGCCAGCTCCTTCCACTAGTCCGTATCTAGCGAAGAGTGGGTCGAATTGTCGACGACCGAGTTCTTTCTAATGAGCTCAATTCACTGGCGCTGTAAAGAGCTGTTGCATCACATTGCATTTTCTATCACATTTTCCACGAGTACTTGGACAAATTGTTCGAATTAATTCCATCCGCTAAATTCCACTAACGTATATCGGGATAAAACTCACCGTACCATCCACACCATCTGGATGCTTGGCAGTCTAACATGACTGTGTCCACGATTTACTAGGAGTTTTCTTCCTAGCAAGATGTTTTTGTGGAATCATCTACCACCGGCGATTTTCCGAACTGATAGCACTTAAGGACCTTCAAGAAAGAGTTTACTCCTTTTAAAAAGGCCAGCAACGCACCTTCAATTTCCCTGGTGTTGCGGTTGTTCATGGGCGATAGTCGACACTTACTATCAGGAAAATTTTATTCAATGTGGGCGAAATCGCGGAGTAGACAGGTGGTAAAATATAAAAATGTAGTAATTATATTCGTAGGCTGGGCACGTACGAGTACAGATAATAGGCTGATGGGTGGCGCATATTCACAGTTAGACTAGGACTGTCGGAACTCTAAATCCGGCACTGCAAGTGTGGGTATCATAATGAAATAAGAATAATAAATATGGATAAGGAATATAAAATAAAACAATTCTTTAAACCTACTGCCATAAGCTGTGAAATCGGTAAGGCTGCTAATTAATCTAACCAAATTTGTATGATAATCTGAACTCGTATTATTGTATTGTAGCTTTTACCCGCGACTTCATGCGCGTAGTACTAAAAAATATAACTATTGATCTATCTAGTGATGTATGGGCAAACAAAAACCACTTATTTTAGGTTTTTAGATTTCACAAAAAGAAATAAATGTATGTTTTTGAATAAAAAAAAGGCCTAGGTCACTCATGACATTTCACTTTACACACTATACCAAATACTCCCTTTACTGGTGACGAGGCATTCCATTTTAGTCCTCAAGGGTAACAACACATCTGAATTTCGATTCTTAATCGATGATAGATGTAATGTCTATAAGCCACTGCATCCACTTACCCATTATGTGCACTGTGAGGTCGTTTATCACGTTTATTCTATAAAAAAATATATATGATTGTCAGAAAGCCTACAATTAACCAGTTTTAATTTTCGTTCTTTATTAGCCCATTAAATTCCTGTGCTTGCAGCCTTTTCTCGGGTTCTCCCGTATCTTGACGGTACCGTGGCGCAGTGGCTTAGCAATGATTTGCAGCGTTGGGGCGCGCGGGTTCGTATCCCGCACGGAACAAGTACCCGTATTTGTATGGCCTACTAATAACGGTTCCGGGTCTGGATGTTTATCCTTGTGCAATTTATGTTTACATGAGAAAATCCTAGGTATATAGGCAACGTTAAAAAACAAAAAAAAAACGTCGGGATTTGCGATGCCCAAACCGTTACACGTGGTAGAGCTATACTGCAGCTATGTTGTAGGTGTAGCACGAATGGGTCGGATCGACAAGAGACAGACCACGCTCTCACAGAGTAAAATAACAGCTTAATGCTGCTGTGTTACGTATGGTGAGTATAGAAAACCGGAGACCCGTTTTGCTGAAAACGAGACATTCCATCTTAGTCCATTCCACTTACCATCAGGTGGCCTGTGGGCTCGTTTCTCACCCTTATTCTATTAAAAAAAGGTTGCTAATAAAACCCCTTTATGAGGTAATTAATGGGGGAGCCTATGTGGGTATCTTCAAGCTAACAGTAAATAGGTATAGGTACCTCAAAATTTGAAAACAAGATTATACTACCAGTTTATTTTGCCAGTGGTGACATATGGACGTGATCCTTCACTGCTGGTACTTAGCATGAAGAAACTGAAGTTCACTCAGCGAACTATGGAGAGTGCTATGTTTGGGGTTTCTCCGCGTAGAACCAAAGTAACCGAGATGGATTAGTAAGCTGAAGTGACAATGGCCCGGTCATAGTATAGCTCGAAGAACTGACAATCGATGGGGAAGAAACTTCTCGAGTGTCGGTAAGCGAAGTGTACCCCCCCCCCCCTAGATGGAGTGACGATCTGGTAAGATATGCAGGAAGTCGATGGATGCAGGTGGCTCAGGACCGTGCTTTGTGGCATTCCTTGGGGGAGGCCTATGTTCAGCAGTGGACTTGTGAAGGGCTGTAATGATGACTAGGTTTTGGAGGAAGGCATGGCTCTAGAGATATCCTCATACATTTCCTCCACCTCCTCATCTAGGTGTGCCGAGGTTGGTGCGTAAGCCTGTATGACCTTCAGCGAATACCGTTTTGTGATTCTGAGTATAAGGTACGCAACCCTCGTCGACACACTCTCAATCTTTACAACGTTGTGACTTGTGGACGATAAATCCGACACATCCTTGGTACATATGGTCGCCCTCCCGGTGATAGAGCAAGTTGCCGGATTCGAGGATTACCGTGTCCTCACTCTCTCTTCGGACTTCGGATAATCCTATATATGCAGGAAGTCGATGGATGCAAGTGGCTCATGAGCTTTGTGGCATACCTTGGGGGAGGCCTATATTCAGCAGTGGACTTGTGAGAGGTAGTAAAATGCTCTAATGGTGAAGAATGACTAGGTTACTTTACCACTTACCTGCAGGTACGGTGTAGTCAAGAAATAATAAGTGAAAATTTGTCTGTTTATATATTTTCTTCAACAACTCATCAAAAATGCAACGACCTCTTGCGCTGAGTTCGAAATAAACGAAACAAAAACAGCGTTCATGCCAATTCATTAAAACTTTCCCAGTGATGACCTCTGAACCCCGACGCCCCTACTATTTATACCATCGTAGTGAAAATTTCTCGCAACTGGCAACACTAACGGCGCGACAACGAGCCAAAGTTAGATTGCAAGACTATAACGCGCCGCTCCTCTCGTAGATGAAGACGAGAGCTTTTTAACAGTTGGCAACATTCGCTATTACGTCATAATTTAAGGCTTTACTTTTGACTTTGAAAGGCCTTTGGCGAGTGAAAAAAGTTTAAATCGTTGAAAGGTAAAAATATACGCTTTTAGATATATTTTTTTTCATTTTGTTTTACAATCTTCATTATACATTGTAATCAGTTTAATAGTCTAAGGATATCATTATTTATTTTAATGGAAAATGCTACAGTTTTCTTAATGTTTGATGTTTACGCAAACACTGCAACAAATTGGATTTTATCTCGTTTAATTTTACTTATTTTACCACGTTTTTTTTAAGTCACTTTCTTGTTTGTCAGACAAATTTAGAATGTATATAGCTCAAATTCGAATGCATGAATACGATAAAAAGTGATAAAATTAAAAAAAAATCACTTGTTTCATATCGACTGTCTTGGGGGCTCTTTGATTTCTCTTTGATGAGGAGATTGACGTCCCAATATAAATAAAAGTAAACCCGGAGCTTTTTAATTATTAATTTTAGTCCGATTTATGCAAAATGAGAGGATACAGTAAGTATCTTGAAGTCTTGCAGTGGAACGCTTGGGTTTAATTTTGATTTTATTAATTACAGGATCCCAAGCAGGTGGTAGTACCCAGCCTGCTTCTCTAATGACATTAAAATGTTTTTTAATTGCAATAGTCTCACGTATCATCCTTGTTTTTTTTATAAGATAGCACACAGTCCACCTGATGGTAAGTGGTTACTGTGACCCATAGACATTTACATCTATCATCAATAAAGAATGTAGATGCGTTGACACCCGTAAGGACTAAGATGGAATGTCTCTTTTACAGTAAAAAGGGTCTCCGATTCTCTACACTCACCATACGCAACACAGCAGTGTTAAGCTGCTATTTTACTCTGGTATTCTGTGAGAGCGTGGTCCTTCCCCGGTCGAGCCGACCCATTCGTGCTACAACTTTACTACTAATATAGCTGCAGCATGGCTCTACCACGTATATCGTGTAAATCGATGTTCTTTCCCGAGGATTTTTGGTCTATCAAATTTGATGTAATGCCAGAGGCCACAAATAAGATTAAAATAGGTAAAATTAAATGCGATAAAAACTATATTAATATTTAAAAAAAACTGTCCTTAATTTTAAAACAAGACCAAAATCCCTCGTAATTTTAATTATTTTTTTACGTGCACAATTTAAGTGGCCTGCATTTAGTACTGAAAATATTGCTAAATAAGACTCACTGTTTTTCATTTTTTTATCTCCTCACTAATTTTTATTTCACTCACTGTTTCGTTTCTTTTTGTTGATGGTGGTTAAATCTCTTTTTTTAACAATTACGTATTCTTCAATTAAATTCAAATTTTTATATTATTAAGATTGGACTTTATACCTCATGTTGTTGAGCTGTTGGGCAGTTTATCATGTATCATCATCATCATCATTTCAGCCCCTCACAAATCCACTGCTGAACGTAGGTTTCCCCCGAGGAATGCCACAAAGCACGGTCCTGAGACACTGTATCCATCGACCTGCATGTCTTACCAGTTCGTCACTCCATCTAGTGGAGAGACGCCCTACACTTCGTGCGCCGGTACGAGGTCGCCACTCGAGAATCTTTTTTCCCCATCGGTTGTCGGTTCTTCGATATTTTTACATGTACATATGGGAGGACTAAGATGGAATGCCTCTTTTCCAGTAAAAAGGGTCTCCAGTTTTCTACACTCACCATACGAAACACAGCAGTGTTAAGCTGCTATTTAACGCTGGTACTCTGTGAGAGCGTGGTCGTTCCCCGGTCGAGCCGACCCATTCGTGCTACTACTATACTACTAATATAGCTGCAGCATGGCTCTACCACGTATAAAACGCGTCCGTGGACTGCAGTAACCGCTTACCATCAGGTGGACTGTGAGTTCGATTTTTACTTCAGTTTTATAAAAAAAAAAACACTTACTGAATAGAAAATAAAATATGGTTAAATAATTTTATACGTGGTAGAGCCACGCTGCAGTTTCATTATAGTTGCAGCACGAATAGGTCGGCTCGGCCGGGGTAGGACCACGCTCTTACAGAATACCAGGGTAAAATACCAACAATAAATAATGCTGCTGTGTTTCGTATGGTGAGTATAGAGAACCGAATTCCCATTTTACTGAAAACTGGGCATTCCATCTTAGTCCTCGAGGGTGTCAATGTAGGTCTATGGGCAACAAGCATCCACTTACCAACAGATTACTCAGAATCTTGTCATCTGGTGGTATCAGAACTCAGACGTGCTTGTTATGCCTATAAAGAGAGAGAGGCAATATGGGACTACGAGAGGAGTAGCATAAATAATTTGTAGGAGTCAAAAAAGTGCACATGGGAAAGAGCCCCTTGCATCACTCGAGATTTCGTCATCATCAGATCATCAACCGCAAGGTCGGTGGTGAGAAGTGGAGGGTTGTGCCCCATAAATTATTCTTTTTAAAAAAATCATTGGATAAAATTGTTATTTGCATTAATAATTTTAGCAATAGTGCCGGAGGTATGCTCATTCATTCGTTCCTTGCAGCCTACACAAGGTATCTACTCTCTACACAAGGTATCCTCATAGATTATTTATTTATTTAATGCATGTACACAACAGTTTATACTCCCTTTTCCGCATAAATACCTAATACATATATACAAAGTTATGACCTGGGATACAAACCAAAAACGCGTACATACAGTTGCAACATGAAACATATCTATGAAAGAAAATTAGTTAAACAATTTTATGACAATTGAGTGAGTTCTTTTTAGATATAAATTATATTTGCCATAGTTGCCACGCTTGGTGGTTGCACGTTTGGTTTGCAAACGTAGTTTTTTTTTAATATCTTGAGTTGTTATCGGGAAGAAGGAAGATTCTTTTGAGTAGTAGATAATCTTACGCCGCCACTACACCGTATTGAGGTAGTACGAAAATTTAAGGCGAGCTCTTATTTCATGACTACAAAGGCTACCATGGCTTTGTCAACTGATTAGTTTTATGGAACGAACTTCCTTATCGGACGGTACGAATTTGGCGGATGGGGGCTAGGCGAGAAAAAGTGTAAGAGTTTTCCGTCACGACCGTTCTATAGTGCGAGCGAGATAGAATAATATCCATCTCCCTCGCACTTTTTCTTATCTGAAAGAAATATTATTTTATTTTAAATGACGCTTCATTTTAATAGACGCTTGTAATTCATTTATTTGTATTATACATTTATCACTAATAATATACTACGAAAGTAACTTCGTTCCAACCGAGTGTTCCAGGACACTCACGCATGTTTTTTTTTTTCGATCGAAAAGTCTCTAACTAATCATAGCGACTAACTTTTTTGATTCGAAACAGATTGCCGATAAAAACAAATGCAATTTGTTTTAATGTTTTAAAAATTGTGTTTATTTTATAATAATCTAAACTGAACTTAGACTTAAATAAACTTTTATCTTTTATGTAATGTTCGATGTGAATAAAGCAAAAAAATAGTATTTTCTCGTATATTTAAACTGTTTATGGATACAATAATTAGACTTACGCTTGCACAAACAATATAGGTAGACATTCCTTAGCAGTACCTTTGTAGTACCTTTTAACATTTTGCTTTTATTTTTACTTTCTTATTTTGTGTTTTTGGTGTGTGTAATAAAGAATTATCTTTCTATCTACAGACTTCTAATATTTTAACTAAAATTTCTAAAATAAAGATGGGTATGGTTGCGATTCGATCTAGTCTCACTATCAATTTCCGTTGAATAAATATAAGTTTAGATATTTAAATAATCCGGTGATTAACGCAATTAAGCGGCGGATGGTTTGGAAACGATATCATTATTTCTTCCCTAGATATGCGAGACAAAAGTGAGATACAAAAAGTAGGAATAGAAGATTAATCTTATACTAATAAAATGAAAAATCAATTTATAAAAAAAAAATATAATTAATTTACAATACTTACCACCTATGACCCCACCAACATTTTATTCACAAAATAACAGATTTACATAAAATAATTTAAATACTTAAATCTTTGTAAATGAAACAAAATATTAATGGAATTACTTGTATATATAGTTATTTAATTGTATATATATCGTATTATACAAAAAAGTTTAATTTGTTACGATTGCTAATTGTAGACTGCTGTCGCCATCTGTGGGTGAACAAGGCGAACTAAAAGTTGTTATGCTTTTAAAATTTGGTAGTTCATGTTCAGAATCCTAATTTAGTAGATGACTTACTTCTATATTTTTATTTATATCGATGTTAAAAATACTAACAATAAAAACTAAAAAAAAAAAACTAGAATAAAAATTAATTTAAAATACGCCAAGTGTTTCAATTAAATATAAAAATTATCAAATCCCAAAACGCCAGCGGGTAAACAAAATCCGCAATAAGTAATAAGTAAAGCAAGTAAAATAACTAAAATACGATACTTAAAGCACTATTTCCATAAAAAAGACAGTAAAGTTGGTACCTGATCTTGAATGTACGATGCACCTCTGGTCATCTGTTTTTTTTTATTTATCATGTTTAATTAAGCGAATCGTGGCTGGATGGCCATTGTCGGACTTACCTGCTCAACGATTTAAATCTGCTCCCACCGACCGGTTACACGGCCTGTCAACCACCTTTTTATTCTTCAATAATTTATTTACTTTTCAGTATCCCACAACACACAGCCATCTAGGCACAATAACAAAACTTTGCATATTACGGGCATTTGCAACAACACTTGTGCACAAGTTTCGCAAATGTTTCCAACAAAATTTTTGATTTTGTGTAAATACGCGCGTAATTTTTATAGTGTTAATTTATCATTACATTTAATTTTACATTACCTGTGGGGCTTTAACATTCACGCATTCAGTTTTATAAAAAATTGATAATATCATTACGAATGAAATGTTGTTTCGCATGACTAACGCAAATTTCGCGTTTCGCGCCACACGTTTAAAACAATCGGCGCATCTCGCGCGTTTGCTGTCAGTGCGATCCGTCAACGGCCGGAGGCGGGTCACCGCCGAGGGACGGGCCTCGAACGCACTCGGGTAACTTCGTGACCGCATCGCTCTCTTCTCGCTCACTCAGTATCTGCAAAGTGAGCTGAGTCACAACAGTGTAATAATATTCTCTGACAATTTATTCAACACTTCGCTTCAAACGGAGAGGTAAGTCGTCATTTTTTGTACATATTGACAATTATATGATTACCTATCAATACTTTTTCCTTTCTGTTAATGTGGAATCCACTGGCAATAACTGCAAAGCTGTATATCATTGTTTACACGCCGTCTGTACTTAGACGTTATTTTGCATATTTGATTTGTTTTATCAAGGAAGATTTGTAATAAATGAATAAAATAAAATTATAAGTCACCTATGAAGACCAAACAGAGTCGTTGTGTGGGACGAAATAACAATTTTTTAAACTTTTAGTGCTCATAACCTTAAAATGTCTGTGACGTTTGAGGTTCTCCTCGTCGCTCGATAGATGGCGTTAGCAGTTGAAACGGAGTTGACTAAAATCTACCCCAGACGTAAACGTGGATCGTTTTCGATTGTGCTAATTAACGGTGAGATCGGCATTGTCTACAATAGTTGTTTTTTATATTCTTAACTGTGCCCGTCCATGACCACAATATAAGGTTTATTCGCAAAAACCTGTGATAATGTCCCGGTCCCAGTAAAGCCTCCATGTATCCGTAAAATACGCTTGGCCTAATTATTGTTATTTGAGGTAGACCCACGTTGCACCGTATTAAGACTGTATAAGGGTCGTCTCGACCGGGAAAGGACCACTCTCGCAAAGCATACCAGCGTGCTACTGTGCTTCGTATAGTAAGGTTCGTAAGGGTAATATGGTCACCTTAAGCTTCGCCGCCCTATAAAACCAATACTAGGAGGAAGACAAAGACAAAAACACAAAGTCGTATACTCTAACTAATATATTTAAAAAAAAAAGCAAACAAACTTTGGCAATAATGAGAGCTAAAATAATATTTCACTGGCCAGATGTCGCTAGTTGTGACTGAGGTAAAGTTTTTTTTCTTACACAATGTTAGTTAATTGTGAAATTAATTTTAAATAATATTTTATCATTATGTAGAGTATTATATTAATACAAAACACAATGCTTCAGTGGTTTCATTTTTAATTTATTGCACTTTATAACTCTTTTTTTAATTTTTCTACCTTTCGTTATATTTATAGTTTGGTTTATTCATTTCTAATGTAATTAATATAAAATATAACTAATAATACTGAAAGATACATTAAAGTTCATATTTTCCTAAGAAATTATCTTCCCCGCTATGAAATTTGTCAAATATTATGCCTCATTGTAAAGTGGCGCCGCCCTGGTGGCAGAAATAAGTCGTGGATGCCATTGTATGTCATTAGGAACATTTCGAAAAATCTACTTTAAAAAACTAACTACACTACACAATACTAAAATCTTCTAAAATCTTTACTATAAAACTTACGATAAAATAGCGCCCTTTTGACCCTTTATTATAAAATTGACTGATAAAAAGCTATCGTATCACAGAGCCATGTATGCAAACAAGGCTGTAGTTTTTGAGTTATAAGAAAATGTCTTTTTTTTTTAATTTGACGAGTGTAGTGAGTAATGAGAACGGGAACCCCTTTTTGGTGTAAATAAGACAAGCCATCTTAATCTAGTAGTAGCAATGCATATACATTTTAACTCTTAATCGAGGATAAACGTAGGGTTTTACTGGATTCATGCATTCACTTACCTTGGGCCTATACTGTGTGCTAGTTTGTCACACTTACTTCTATAAAATATGTCTTCATGTTGGAGAGATTTTATACGTGGTAGAGCCATGCTGCAGCTATGTCTCTGGTATAGTTGTAACACGAATGGGTCGGCTCGACCGGGTAAGGACCACGCTCTCACAGAATACTAGCGTAAAATAGCAGCTTAATGCTGCTGTGTTTCATATAGTGAGTGTAGAGAACCGGAGACCCTTTTTACTGTAAACGAGGCATTCCATCTTAGTCCTCACGGGTGACACCGCATCTACATTTTGATTAGTAATCGAGGATAAATGTAGACGTCTATGGGTCACAGCAACCACTTACCATCAGGTGGATTGTGTGCTCGTTTGTCACCCTTATCCTATAAAAAAAAGACAAAAAATCGCAATAAAACCTTTTTCTCTCCCTCTCCGAAGTGAACTGACATGACTTACGAATGCTGGAGTTTAATAGCTATTTTTACGTTTTGGCGTTAATAATAAACAGATTTTTTTTTTTACTGAAAAAAATTATAAAGTGCACTCATATTATACCTACTCCATTTAGACGATTAGTAATTATAGAATATAAAAGCTTTTAGAAAAAATTACTTCACAAATATCCGCGTTATAAAATAAAAGGATAAAAAAGGCACTTGTTTTGGCTCGCCGCTCACTTAACGGTTAGCCACCGTAGAGTCTATATCACCTGAGGATGCCTCGTGTAAAGACGAAACACGTGTCGTATTATCGTCAGTGGTGTGTCTTGCTTAGTGTAGTGGTGTTGGGAGTAACGGTGCTGGGATTAGTGGTGACGGGGATAGTGCAAGCAATTGAGGGAGGGTGGGAGGTGCTCTTCATACTAGGTAAGACACATCATTTTATTTTATAACGCGGATATTTGCGAAGTAAATTTTTCTAAAATGGATTTATATAATGGATTTCCGCAAAGTAACGCCTGATTCTATTAATTAAATTATAGAATACTAAAAATTAACATTAGAATAGAAAAGAATAGAATATTTTTTATTCAATATACATTACATGTGTAATTCTTATTGAAAGTCATTTTTACTTTACCACTGGTTCGAAAATAAATCCTCTGTCTTGGGAAGAACCAGCAACAACCCCAGCGGGACTTTTTTTTAAATAAATTTTACAATATAAATGATTACGAACTATTTACAAAATTTATTTTAGAAACTGCTTGGAAGCGACCACCTCATTCCCAGGGGTTATTATCAACCATGTATTCATTTATACTATAGTAACCATTTTTATACAGTTTCAGCTTAATAAAACATTTAAACTTGGTAATAGAGAGAACCTGTACACTTTCCGGGACCTTGTTGTAATAGCGTATACATTGCCCCAAGAATGAATTATTGACTCTGTGGAGTCGAGAAACTGGCATCACTAGCTTGTGTTTGTTCCTAGTGTTTACAGAATGTATATCACTTTTTTTACTAAAACTATCTTTGTTTTTGTGAACATACATTAAATTTTCGTAAATATACTGAGAGGCCAAAGTTAATATATTAATTTCTTTCAATTTATCTCTAAGAGACTCTCTCGGTTTTAGATTGTAAATAGCTCTAATGGTCCTCTTCTGTAAAACAAAAATAGTTTCTGAATCAGCCGCATTTCCCCATAGCAAAATCCCATAAGACATTATGCTATGGAAATAACTAAAATAAACTAATCTAGCTGTCTCAACACTAGTGAGACCTCTAATCTTTTTTACAGCATAGGCTGCAGCACTTAGTCTGCTTGCTAATTTGGATATGTGGAGACCCCACTGGAGCTTTGCGCCAAGAGTGATGCCAAGAAAAACAGTGGATACAACAGGGCTCAATTCCTCCCCATTTAAAAACACATTGGTATTCAGATATTTAACATTCGTTGTTGTAAATTTAACACAATTAGTTTTATTTCCGTTCAAATGCAGATTATTAACGTTAAACCAATGCACTAATTTTGATATAGCATTATTCACTTCGTCACATTTAAATGATTGACGTTTAAGTTTAAAAATCAAGGAAGTATCATCAGCAAATAATACTATATCATGACTATCCCCTACAAGGTGAGGTAAGTCATTAATATACACCAGAAACAGGAATGGGCCGAGAATCGAGCCCTGAAGAACACCCATTAGTACAGGTGACCCGGAAGAACTTTTACCATTGATAATAACCTTCTGTTTTCTATTACTTAAATATGAAATAATAAGTTTAAGCGCTGTGTTCTTGACACCATAGTACTGTAGCTTCCTGATTAATGTCTCATGGTGAACACAGTCGAAGGCCTTGGAAAGGTCACAAAATATACCCAAAGCATCCTCTGAATTCTCCCATGCACAAAAATATGTTTAATAAGCTCAACTCCAGCGTCAGTTGTCGAGCGACCCCTTGTAAAACCGAATTGATTTTTATGTAGCAATTTATTAATATTAAACAAACTTAACATCTGATCTAAAATAATTTTTTCAAAAATTTTACTTAATGTTGGTAGTACAGAAATTAGTCTAAAATTATTACCTAATGTATTACCAGATTTAAATATAGGTATGACTTTACTATGTTTCATTAAATCAGGAAACACACCAGATTCGACGCTTATATTAAATATAGGGGCTATATAAGGTGCTAATATATCTTTTATAGATAAAATAACTTTAACGCAAATCCCCCATAAGTCTGCCGTTTTCTTAACATCAATAATTTTAAAATATTTAACGATATCTTTTGTCAGTACTCTATGGAATTTAAAAATATTTGAACAAGCCTTTACATTTTGTTTGAGCAATGATTCGGCGACAGTAGGAGAAGAATTTAATGATTTTGTTGTCAAAAAAGGAACATCAGTAAAATGTTTCTCAAAAGCCATAGCAACTTCCTGATCAGATCGCGTTAAATTATTGTTAATATTCAATTGAGAATCCGAGTTGCGCGGTTTGACCTTGCCCGTTTCACTCTTTATTATTCTCCAGGTCATTTAAATTTTGTCGGATGCAGTTTTAATTTTGTTGCTTAAATGTAAAGCCTTAGCAGTGGAGCACACTTTTTTAAATATTTTAGAATATGTTTTTACATAATCTCCAAATATAACACTACTATTATATGATCTTTCATCATAAAGCTCGTATAACCTTCGCCTACTTTTATAAATTTCTACTGTCGCCCATTCATTAAATGATTTGCGACTGTTTAAAGAGAAAGTTTTAGAAGTAAATATTCTACTAAATTCACAACTTATAATTTTAAATAATGTAGCATACAAATAATTAGCACTATTTTTAAACGAAAGTAATGGAAGGCCTTTTATTATATAACTTCTAAACCTCTCTAAGCGATGTTCATTTATTGGAACAAACACAACTTTCTTATTTTTCTGTTTTTTGTCTATGTAAGGTAGTGATACTAACTGTCCACAGTGATCTGAACTTAAATTTTGAATAATTTATTTATGCAAGGGCTTAACATCTGTAAAAATAATATCTATACAGGTCGCACTAGGTCCAGCAATACGTGTTGGTTCTAAGAATAAATTTACAAGATTATACGATTTAAACATTGAGCGAAACCTAATACTAATGGAAGAAATTTCAAGGAGATTGATATTAAAGTCTCCACACATTACAACAGACTTGTTCTGTTTACTAAGTTTGAGTAATTGTAAAACATTGCCCGCCATACATTAAGAAAAAACCTAACAGAAATACATGGAGCTTTAATGATTCTCATAACTTTTTCTTTTAATTCGATTAAATACTTCAAACTAAGGTCAGTTTATTTTATAGAAAAAAATAAAACAATAAATAAATACTACATTAGTTACACTTGTATTTACTAACTGAAAATGGTCATAAACAATAGAGTAAAGTTTTTAATTGTTGGACTATACGAAAAAATTTTATCTAAAATGAAACTCCTCAGCCGCTGTATTTGTTCATCAGCCGAGTTCCAAACCATTGTAAGTGTATAGTGTTGATCCAGTAGTTGCCTCTACATGATGTACCAATGGCAAATAAATTCTAATAGCTTATAACGGAAAAAAGTATTTTATAAAATATTTAAAGTTCAGTTGGGACAACTTTTTATATGATATCTACCTGTTTAAAATGTATGTCAGCTCTATTTTGTTCCATCCCTATCTTTTTAAATAAAATTGAAGTGGCAATCCAACTAAAACTCCAGCTGATGCTAAGCCTGAAACTTTACAGGCACTCAATACGCTTCAGGCTGGAACACAGCAGTACAAGAACGCCTATTTGGTGGCAGAATCCTTTTTTTACCCAGACAGAGCCAAAAAAAGAGTTGTACCACCCATTAAATTCAATAGCAGTTTCTTAAAATACGCAAATACAAGGCATATAAAACATTGTTTTATCTCGTTTCAATAGAGAAGATGGCGGGCTACCTATACTACTATCGACTTGGGCACCTATCTATATCTATACAAATAAATAAAATTGAAGTAACTGTTTGTAATGTCAAAATAACAGTTGTTTTTTACTACATGCATATGAATGTAAAAGTATATACGGTACTTATAACAAATACACATTTTTTTATTTTTTTCTGTGTCTGTCTGTTTGTTCCATCTAATCTCCGAAATGGCTGGACTGATTTAGAAAGAAAGAAAGAAAGAAAAATATTTATTTGGTACACAATCGTAAAAAACACTTAAAAGACATAAAAGACATTTAGACGGGACTTTCACTGATAGACAGCTGATATAACATCAGAGTAACTTAGGTTACTTTTATTTTAGAAAAAGAATTAGGGTACCGGACAATAATTATAAATAATTAATCGCTGCAAGATTTCTGGATACTTTAATTAAAAGTTGAAGATAGCCCGGGTTAATCAAAAGCACTTAAAACGTCCGGAATAAAAATAAGACGTTTAGGTTTATTAAAATTTAATTTTCAAAGAAAACATGCGAGTCGTATGTTTGAAAAATTTATGAAAAGTTCAAAGACGTGAAATCCACCAACAAACATTGAGACATGGCACTAACACTTCCTTGCCCGAAAAAAACACACTTAAAAATGAGAGGAGGCCTGTGCCCAGGATTGGGACTTATTCGAGGCCTTTTTTTAAATAACTTTGTTTACTCCACCGTCTCACCGATATATCATATTTATTGTTCTTTCTTCAGTTAATTAAAAAAAAACTGCATGTAAATCGACTTGCCAATGCACTTATAAATATAATGTTTTGTAACTTTTTTGCATACGGTACAAAGCACGGTTTTTGAGGGTAGAATTTTGACAGATTTACGGCGTGCGTGGCCGTCGCCCATAGCTGTACGCACCCCGAAGGTTCTGGCGTCGCGTTCTGACATCCCACGTTAGTTGGTACTCTAGGGTTTTCAATCAACTGCAAAAACATTCTTACTGCGTTTTTATAACTACAAGGGCAGTGTTGTAAAAAATTGTTAAATATCATTTTAAGCAGCAAATTGATAGTGCTGATTATAAACTATCTTCATAGAATGTACGTGTTGATGTCTAGACATAAACTTAGACACATACATTTTTCTATTAGCATCGATACACAAAATACACCACAAAATTTACATAAATGTACTTAGCATAAATTTAAAATAATATATAGACGCTTGTACGTTATCTATACAAATAAATAAATCTTCTCGTCTGTTCCTAATGTTAAAATAACAGCTTTTTACTAAATGCATATGAAGGTATATAGGGTAGGTACTAATAATAAAAAAAAAACAATTTTTAACATTTTTGTCTGTCTGTCTCTCTGTTTGTTCCGGCTAATCTTCGAAACGGCTGGACCGATTTTGACGGGACTTTCACTGGCAGATAGCTGATGTTATAAGGAATAACTTAAGATACTTTTATTTGCGAAAAAGAATCAGGGTTCCGCGCAAAAAAATTAAAACCCTTGAAATCGTAGTAAATTCCACGCGGGCGAAGTCGCGAAGGACAGCTGGTAAGCCTATAAAGAAGATAAATATAAAAGAACGCATGATGCAGATGTGTAATAGCTTGATTAAGAATCTCTCTTTTTTTAGGACAAATTAAAAGATCTATAAAACCCTCCTAAAAGAACATATATGTATCTGATGTAAAGCAAACGTAGTAGAGTCACGCTGCAGTTATATATATATATATATATATATATATATATATATATATATATATATATATATATATATTGTGGTTTTAGTGCGAATGTGTCGGCTCGAGCGGGGTAGGATCACGCTCTCCCAAAATACTATTACAATATAGCAGCTTAATGCCGCTGTTTCGTTTTATGAATGTAGAGAACCGGAGAATCAATATAACAGACTACAAATCATCGTAAGAGTAGGTATACCGATCCCTACCAAGGATGATTCGAGGCTATTGAAATTAAAAAGTCCGAATTTGAATAGCGAGGCTGGATGGCTGCTACCATCTGCTTGGGATCCCATAATTAAAAAATGAAATCCAAACCCAAGCATATTACTGCAAGGCTTCAAGATACCGTAAACTCGTTCTACGTAAATCGTAATTTTTTTGAAAAGTTTGAGGAGAAAAGTTTGAGCTTTCGTTAACTATGACGAGTATAAGGATATCAAGCGCATTAGATGCCCTGTTACAAAATAAATAAATATAAAGTTAAAATTAACCGCAAATAAATTCCGTTAAATTCTAAATCAAGTAAAATCTGTGATCTGTGAGCGATGATGTCATTTCAGATCTTCAACTTTTATCTCAAGATGTGCTATTAAAAACTCGTGAGGATAGTAATTCATTATAGTTTGTTTTATACAATTGAACATGTCTTCTGTCCGTGGTCTTTCCCCGGTCGAGCTGACCCGTTTGTACTACAACCGTAGTATTGCTTTAGAGTCGCTCTAACACGTATATAAACAAATTATAACTTAATCCTTAAGGCTGATAACGCATCTGCATTTTGATTCTCGATCGAGGATAACAAAACTGTCTATGGGTTACAGTATTCACTTACAATCCGATGGACTATGTGCTCGTTCGTCACCCTTTTACTATAAATAAAACTTCGGAACGGAAAAAATTATACATACATACATAAAAATTTAAGCAAGCCAGCGGAATCCAAATATATAAGAAATAACTGTGAGGTTGTGTACACTTTAAAAAACATTTAAAACATGATACCAACACGTGTGTGGCTTTCCTTTATAACAAATATTCATTCACAAAATAAATATCAGTGTGATTTATCGCAACAACGCTCTCTTGCACAAGTTGCCTTAGACAACAGAATTTAAAAAAAAAAACACATAATTTATGAGTGCGCCACAATACGCGTAATGCATCACTCGTCATAAAGGACAGATTATGTCTGTCTCGTTGGGCAGATTTACGAGCGGCTTGCATAATAGTGCGTCTGTGAACACACAAAACCGACTCAGAACAAAAACTTTCACTCGCGTCGCATAATGCACGATTATTGTTCCACGCAAAGATGTCGACTGCGGATGGAAACCGGTGACGATATCGATAGGACAACATGGATTTAATTAACGTTTTTCGTATCATCATCATTACAACCCGTCACAAGTCCACTGCTGAATATAGGCCTCTGTCAAGGAATGTCACAAAAACTTTCTGTACCTCTAACCAAGTAGTCCCTCCATCTAATGGGACGCCGCCGAGGCTGCCACCCGGGAACCTTTGTTTCCGACCGCTTGTCGTTTCTTCGGGCTAGGTATATGGAAGTACTACATTTATTTTACTGATCTGGGCAATGTCGGTTTTTTGGTACTTCTGCGGATATATTCGTAACGTAACATATCACGCTTTCTTTGTATACCTAATGTATATTTTACCAAAATAAAATAAAAATATATTAAGTACTTTAAATTACGATTTCCATCATATTTTACTAAATTGAATTCAAGACGGAAACCTGGGCCAGGGCTGAAGGGACACATCATTATTACACTAATATACTGATTATTCAATTTAGCTACTCGTAATTGCCGTCTCATCATCTCGAAGGCAAAAGTTAAAGTTTTGTCTTTGCTTCCTGAGCAATGTCAATCGCTGAGGACGTATTTGCTATACTGCTATGCACATGTACTTTTAAATCTATTATGTAACTTTTGTGGAATAAATTAATAGATATTGTTTTCGCCATTTAACGTAAGCGTGTGATTAGAGAATTAAATGCTTTATCTATCTGTCTATCTACTTAAAATGCAATAAAAACAATATTAAAAATATATTTTTATGGAATGAGTGACAAACGAGCACGCAGTCCACCTGATGGTAAATAGATGCTGTGGCGCGTGGACATCTACATCTATCCTCAATTAAGAATCAAAATTCAGATGCATTGTCACCCCTGAGAACTAAAATGGAGCTTCGTTTCCAGTGAAAAGGGTCTCTGTTTCTCTACACTCACCATACAAAGCACAGCAGCATTGAGCTGCTATTTTGCGCTGGTATTCTGTGAGAATAGAATAGAATATTTTTTATTCAATATACATTACATGTGTAATTCTTATTGAAAGTAATTTTTTACTTTACCACTGGTTCGAAAAAACCCTCTGTCCTGGGAAGAACCAGCAAGAAACCCAGCGGGACTTTTTTTTTAAAATAAATTTTACAATATAAATGATTACGAACTATTTACAAAATTTATTTTAGAAACTGCTTGGAAGCGATCACCTCATTCCCAGGGGTTATTATCAACCATGTATTCATTTATACTATAATAACCCTTTTTATACAGTTTCAGCTTAATAAAACATTTAAACTTGGTAATAGAGAGAACCTGTACACTTTCCGGGACCTTGTTGTAATAGCGTATACATTGCCCCAAGAATGAATTACTGACTCTGTGGAGTCGAGAAACTGGTATTACTAGCTTGTGTTTGTTCCTAGTGTTTACAGAATGTATATCACTTCTTTTACTAAAACTATCTTTGTTTTTGTGAACATACATTAAATTTTCGTAAATATACTGAGAGGCCAAAGTTAATATATTAATTTCTTTAAATTTATCTCTAAGGGACTCTCTCGGTTATAGATTGTAAATAGCTCTAATGGCCCTCTTCTGTAAAACAAAAATAGTTTCTGAATCAGCCGCATTTCCCCATAGCAAAATCCCATAAGACATTATGCTATGAAAATAACTAAAATAAACTAATCTAGCTGTCTCGACACTAGTGAGACCTCTAATCTTTTTTACAGCATAGGCTGCAGAACTTAGTCTGCTTGCTAATTTGGATATATGGGGGCCCCACTGTAGCTTTGCGTCAAGAGTGATGCCAAGAAAAACAGTGGATACAACAGGGCTCAATTCCTCCCCATTTAAAAACACATTGGTATTAAGATTTTTAACATTCGTTGTTGTAAATTTAACACAATTAGTTTTATTTCCGTTCAAATGCAGATTATTAACGTTAAACCAATGCACTAATTTTGATATAGCATTATTCACTTCGTCACATTTAAATGAACGAGAGAACGTGAGAACGTGGTCCTTCTCTGGTCGAGCCGACCCATTCGTGCTACAACCATAATATAGCTGCAGCTAGGCTCTATCATGTGTAAATAATAGAGTATAAAATATATCATATCGCTAATAATTAATTCTTCAACCGTTTATCATATACATACAAGTAGATACAGGCTGTTTTAAAATAGTCATAAGCCCGTACAATATAATATAAGCTAATTAATAATAAATCAACGCTCCCCGGATTATCCGTGACGCAGCGGGACAAATGTTTCCGGTCGCGGCACGAAACGGCCTTTTTATTTATTTTCATTATTTTTATTTACGAAATAAAAATTTACGATCGTGGAGACCGCCTTCCGAGAGATTTAGCGAGTGTGTCATAGACTCGGACTGAAAACTCGATCTGAGTTGAATTATGAAAGGTTTTAATAGGCCGCGGTTTTCGCGAGCGAAAGCCTGTCATAAATTTGTATTATTTTTCCAATTCCAATTGATTTTATCAAATTCAATTTGTAACTTCCCGCTTTGAAAATTAATAATTTTCAAAAGTAGGAAGTTACAGATTTTGATAATGCGAGTTTCACCACATCGTCAGGTTTTGAAGACTACCATTTCTACTATTTCTTGACTATTTCCGGCTGGACGTCCGGCCGTGTGTGTGTGTGTGTGTGTGTGTGTTTGTGTTTTTGTATGTGTGTGTGTACGTAAATAAAATAAAATGTAATAGATTTTCGAGCGTTGCGCTCTAAAATAAGCGGGAAGTTCCATCAGCGATGGCCTTTTATTTTTTTATATATTTTAAAGTAAATTTGAGTAATAAAAGTGTGTGTAGAAAATTAATTATTTTTGTTACTGTCGCAAAAAAAGGTAACTAGGGAACACTGAAATGCAGCCCATGAGGTGAAACATTTGACAGATTTCATAGCGGGGAAAGTTAATTTGTTATAAAAGTTTAGAGATCAATGTTTCTTTTTGAAATATTAGTTATTTTTATATGAATTAGATTAGAAATTAACAAACCAAAGTACGGACATGCCTAAAAGTAGAAGCATTAAAACCAGGTTAAAAATACGTAAAATATTAAATTATACAATACCTACTGAGGATACACTAGAAACAGAAAAACTCATGACTAAATCGAAACTTTTCAATGATGATGACGTTGTGACAACTAGCGATATCTGGCGAGCATCAGATTATCTAGCTAACCTGTCTTAAACAAAGCACTTTTTGTAAGTCAAAAAAGCAACTCCGCCGCTCAAAAAATTCATACTATGAGAAACTCATTAGATGGCTATTTTTCCGCTCACAGTTAAAATTTAATCTTTATGTATGTATGTATAACAATTATGTATCTATATATTCTGTATATTTAAATAAATATCATTATTATACCTACAATAATAATCATACCATCTACCCACCAGTTTTTAAACGTCTTTTACAAACGATAGGTATAAGTGGAATAAAATGTGCACTCAAAAAATATTAAAACTTTTCACTAGTTAATAATACCCTTTATAATGTTTGTGTGTTTAGTGAAAAGTTTGGACTGTAAGTTAGTTTGTCACTTCAAATTCATTAAAAAACTCAAACAAAAATGCTCATTCTTGATACTTGAAGATTAAAGAAAAATGTTCAAGCATAATTTTTTTTATAAACACTTACGCAAAAGATGACGAAGGAATACAAAGGGATAAGGCCTAACATTTATTACGGCAAATGTAACAATAATTGCGAGCGTTTGCAATCGGCTTATTAAATTGAGAAGGAACACTATCAGAGTCAATTTATCTGCAGCTGCCTAGCAACGGACACACATACGGACCAACCATAACTTGTACTACAAGCCCGCGTACAAATTTAGTTATCCACCCATTCCGCTCCGCTCGATTATTTATAATAAAAAACCCCTTTTATACGTTTTGTTTCCGATTCAACATAAATAAGATATGTTATTTAAAGCCAATATATCACTTGACAGGTGGTAGGCAGGCGTCGGCAGTTTGATGCGCTAATTCGTACTCAGTTGTTCAGTAATTAGGGGCTGGTTTGGTTTGCAGCGGCGAACGGCCCGTCGGATCGTGGTAGACATTTCATAAGATTTATACATATATCAAAGTAAGGCTTTGTGTGAATGTAGTGAGAGATTTTAATCAACGTCCGAACGCGCGGCAATAAGTCGAAAGGCTCGGGTTCGTGTCCCGTCCACCTCATAGGATGTTCAATACGAACAATTAACTCTATGCGACTAATTAACTACTCGTAGATCCGTGTTTGTCGTAAGTTTTCAATGTAGCAAAGCTCTTTGATACTTGTATGTATCATAGAATATCGCTATTCGGCTCTATATTATAAATAATATTATCTTCTTCGTATAAACTTATAACATTAAAAAGAAAATGTAACTGATATATTAGACGTCACTAACTTGATTACTTTTTAGAGTTCCGTACCCAAAGGGTATCCAACGGAACATTATTACTAAGCCTCCGCTGTCCGCCTGTCCGTCTGTCTGTCAGCGGGCTGTATCTCATGATCCGTATTAGGTAGGCAGTTGAAATTTTCACAGTATGTGTACTTTTGTTGCCGCTATAACAACAAACAATAATAATAAATATAAATTAAAGGTGGCTCCCCTACTAGAAACGTGTTTTACGATGGTACGGAACCCTTCACGCGCGAGTCCGACTCGCACTTGACTAATTTTTAAGTTATCATGATAGTGGTTTTGATAATTCATCATCATCATCATTACTTTGCCCGTTTAAGGAAAGTGCGAGAAACAGATATAATATTAACTAATATTTATCTAATTATCTACTCTAGAAACAAAAAAACCTAATTTCTTACATGTAACGTGTTTGATTTTAGCCCTTCGAGTCGCAGGTTCGACTCCCGGCTCTAGTGATAATACACCTAAAGGAGGATAGCTCCTTATCCATCACAACCTATGGTAGTCAACTGATGAACTGAAGCCTCCCCCATAGATTGCCTCGTAGAGAGATTTTGCCATAGTTGCCACTGCGGCCCATCTACTGTTTCAGTTTCCCCCTGTCGCCCTTCCGATATGAGGTAGTGGATATTCTTACACCCTCACTACACGGATAGCCTCATCTCCTCGACGTAGTTAAACGGACTATCTTATTCTTCAGTTCAGAACGCAGGCAAAAAATTGTATAAAGGTGCCACCAACACAGACGGGTATAAGGCCTACATGAATTACTGTCTCTTATTAAAGGTTACTTGGAGAATTCCCACTGGGTTTCTTACTGGTTCATTTGAGGACAGAGGTCTTTACTACCTATGTTGGTATACAGACTGTCTAACTGTCTGTCTAAGTTACACTAAACCATAAACCACCCACTGCACATAGATCCCTTCCTTTCAGTTCAGTGAGGACCGACATAACAGCCATGCGTGGAAGACGGTTTGCGATCACAGTATGGGCTTCCAACAGGTGAGATGAACGATCTCACCTGTTTGGAAAAATTAAGTCGGGCACTGTCGCTTACAATATAGATTTACCGCCATATATTTGGATCCTTCTTTATGTGGTAGAGCCACGCTATATTGCAGTTGTCGTTGTTATATTGTGTTAGCATGAATGGGTCGCCTAGGTCGAGAAAGGACCATACTGAATTAACATCAACGTAAAATAGCAGCTTAATGCTACTGTGTTGCGTATGTAAAGTGTAGAGGACCAGAGACTCAAAGTATTCCATCTTAGTTGGGTTGACAGCGTAATTTTGTTTCTTTATCGAGCATAGATGTAGATGTATGAGGTAAACTGTATGCTCGTTCATATTTCTTGTTCTATAAATAAAATCCTGATGAGTGCATCCCTTCAATGACACATTATAATTTCAATTAATTTATAGAGCTATGGATGACCATCGAGCATAGAGTCCACCTGATGGTACCCATAAACACCTATCATCGATTAAGAATCAAAATGCAGAAATGTTGTCACCTACACTAAGATAAAATACCTCAAAACCAGTAAAAGGGGTTTCATATTTGTATATTCGCCATACAAAATAGGTCTAAGTGATCACTAGTAATACGTACTGAATGTTCACTTTTGTCTTAAGATTCTGAAGAATATCGGACAAGATTTGCTACACCCAAAACTAATATAAACTTAACAATCAATAATCTAGAAATCATATATGAACTCTACTTGACACAAAAACAACATGCTAGAGAATAATGCTTCACATATCACACCATACGAAACACAGCATCATTACGCTGTTATATCACGTTGGTATTCTGGTCGTACGTAGAAGTACCCCGGTCGAGCAGCATGGTGATAAGCGAGCTCACATCTCACCTGATGGAAAGTGAATGCTGTGGATCATTTACATCTATATAATTATATCCTCGACTAAGAATCAAAAAGTAGATGCGTATGTTGTCAAACTTACTTAGAAACACAGGAAACACTTTTTCGCTGGTGTTCAGTGAAAGCGTGGTCATTCCCCGGTCGAGCCGACCCATTTGTGCTACAACCATAATATAACTGCAACATGACTCTACCACGTATATACAAACAAACTCTACAAAACTCTACAAAAAATAAGTATTCAAATTATGACAAAATATTACAATACCACATAGCAGATTACAAATAATGGTATACACATTACAAATAAATCGATAAATAGAAACATACCGTAGGCCTATTATTGTGACTAGGTGAATTAATTAAAAACACACTATTACAACACTTTTCGGTTAGAAGATTGTTTCACGAAATTCAAATCAGAAACAATCCAACTTTCCGTTAATGATATTGTAATTAACTGATGCTATTCATCTTCCCTGCAAGTTTATAATCACTCATTGTATCTCTTCACACACTCACACACACACACACATAGATTTTGACTTCCTCCTTCGGTTGGACTATAGTCGAACCTTCCCGCGCGTGGTTCTTTAACATATAAGATTTACATGAGGCTATCACGCGAGCTCCGCGTCATTTTAATAAATTATGCTAAGCGGACAGATATCGACGTGTGTTATAATGACAGTTCATAATTGCAAAAACCTTGCATACGACTGACAAATTGGTAGTTTTCCATTGGAAGTAGTCGATTATATTTAAATGATAATTAAAAACAATATAAACTGACTTTAAATTGTCATCGAGTTGTGCAATTCACGTAGAACTGTTGCTAAGCCTTGCGATAAAAAATGTTTTAACCAACTTTTTTTAATAGAAAAACTGTGACAAAGGCACCCACAGTCCACCTGATAGTAAGTGGATTCTATGGCCCATAAACTTCTACATCTACTCTCGATTACGAATCAAAATGCAGATGCGTTGTCACCACTGAGAACTAACATGGAACGCTTCATTATTTATTCTGGTTTTCTACACTCATCATACGAAACACAGCAGCATTCAGCTACTATTTTACGCTGGTATTCTATGAGAGTGTTGTCCTTCCTCAGCCGAGGCGACTCATTCGTGTTACTATCACAATGTATCTACAGCATGGCTCTACCACATAGAAAACTTCGAAGACACTGCGTTTTTGGAATTAACAAAGTGCAGTCGAATTAAAAACGTCATCGTTTTTTTAGGTTTCTTACAAACACGTACCTTCACAATCATCAAAGTATGAAATTCAAAAAATAGTACACGTATCGCCATCTATTGTCACAAAAGCGAACAACGAATGTCACTCGATTGACAATCTTTCCCGCTATTAATTCATGCCAAATTGCTATTGATATTAATGTGCAAATATATTAAAGATTGTAATTTGAAAGGGCTTAGATTGACGTAGCTGTCCATGGGTACGTTGCGTCGGCGTCTGACGCGGCGTGGAGCGCTAATCGATGCGCGCCACTGCGCTGTCTTCCGACGGCGGCCATTACGCACCTTTATGACCGCCCGGCCTTGCCGCTCTCGCTCCTCACACCCCCGGGCCCCTCTAAGGCGGCATGACGAATCAATATGCCGCCAACCAACTCAACACTTATTTATTTGACACGATTTATTAGCCAAATTCTAGTAAACTTTTATGTGGCCCCGCTCCCCGCGAGGGACGCTTTATGATGGACATCGTCGCGATAAAATTCTATGTTTTTACCGCCGTCTACGTTTATTGCGAATCGGAACAGATGTCTGCTCCGATCTCTCGAGGGTGCGTGTTGGAAATCATTTTAGAGTTTTCGTTACAACTTACAACGCAACGAAAGTAGCCATTGAGATGTCAATGTATGTCTTTGCTAAGCTAACTGAAATATTATTTTTGTCGTAGTGACACAAATAATAATTTACTAGATGCCCCTACAGAAGCTTTTCTGTCCTTTCCAGAATTTACTCCAGATTTTTACATTGTAAGTATTATAAACTTATTAACAAATTGACTACAGCGCCTCCTATCGGATCCTAGTGAAACCATTGTTCCGACAAAAAATAGAGTGAATGTAACTGCAATTGGTCAATAATAGACTCACCAACGCCTATTTATAAACATTTAAAATGTGTTTGTTATACATTATACAAAAAGAGGTTAATGTGGTAGAGTCATACTGCAGTTGTGTTAAGGCTGCAGCATGAACGGGTCGGCTGGGCCGAGAAGGAACCACGCTCGCGCTGAGCGTGAAATAGCGCATAATATTGTTGTTTATCGCATCTGCATTTTGATTCTTAAATGAGAATGAAGAGAAGAGAAGAAGACTGCGCTTTTATACTTACTACTGTAAAAATTACATACAAAATACGTCTCAAATAAATTAAATTTAAATTAAATAACTAAATAATGAACATTAAACACAATCACGATAAGTTATCAGTTGGAGTAATTATTCAGCCATTTCATTCATTAACAGCCTTTCGACAGTCCACTGCAGAACTGAATATGGGCCTCTCGCGGGGAATATTTGCCATAGTTGGTACACTTGGCAGGCGGGTTGGCATCGCAGTTTATGTTACTACATACTCACGGGATGACATGAAGTAGTGGATTCACCACACTCCGCCACTCAACTACGCCAGTGGCGTACAATGCATTATTACTATTATTTTGCTCAATAAGAATAATATAATATAGTCATTTAAGAGTTACAGTTGACCTTTGACCTTTGATTGCCTTCGACCATTCAAAGGTCTCTGTGTATTAAAATCTGCACAGCCTCAGATTATTTTCACTATAATCTGAATGCGTAACGTTGTGAGCTGGTATCTAAGATATGTGGCATTCATCTCAGTCTAATAAAAAACCGGCAAAGTGCGATTCAGGGTTCCGTACCATTGTACAAGATTTAATAGTATGTAGGTAAGAAATACGTTTCTAGTAGGTCAACTCCTTTATTTTTAGGGTTCCGTACCTCAAAAGGAAAAAACGGAACCCTTATGGGATCACTTTGTTGTCCGTCTGTCTGTCTGTCTGTCAAGAGCCTTTTCCTCAGGAACGCGTGGAGGTATCAAACTGAAATTCATATGAAATACTCAAATCTGCTGTTCCTTGAAGCTGTGAAAAAATCAAACTTCTAAGCCAACGCAATCAAAAGATACAGCCGTTTATGCCGCAAATTTTCGACATTCGCAAGGGAATCAAAATCTACAGGGTACTTCCCGTGAACTCAGAATCTTAAAATTTGGTACGAAGTAGCACATTATAGCACAGATAAAGGAAAAATTGCGAAAAGCATAAATTTTTAGTTACATCATACACAAACTTATATACTTACGGATTTGTTCAGAACCCTCGGTGCGCGAGTCCGACTCGCACTTGGCCGGTTTTTTTAATTTATTTTTATTTTTATTATTTGTTGTTATAGCGGCAACAGAAATACACAGTCTGCGAAAATTTCAACTGCCTACCTATTACGAATCACGAGATACAGCCCGCTTACAGACAGACGGACGGACAAACGGATGGACGCATGGACGGACAGGGACGGCTTAGTAATAGGGTCCCGTTGGTTACCCTTCGGGTACGGACCCCAAAAAATTTACCCTAAAATGTCACTTAGCTTTATAACTAGCCATCCAAGGCAACAATTGATCTTTTCTTTTATATATAAGTATATAACACATTTTAAACAGTGGTAGAGCCACGCGGCAGCTTTTGCTGTCACACGGATGGGCCGGCTCGAACCGGGGTGGTACCACGACCTCACAGAAAACCAGCGTGAAGTAGAGGTTTACCTCTGTGTTTCGCTTGGTGAGTGCAGGTGGTCGGAGGCCTTTTTTACTGGTAATGAGGCATTCCATCTTAGTCCTCACGGGTGACAACGCATCTACATTTTGATTTGTAATAGAGGATAGATGTAGATGTCTATGGGCCGCAGCAACCACTTACCATCAGGTGGACTGTTTGCTCGTTTGTCACCCTTATCCTATAAAAAAAAATATAAGAGAGAATAAACCAGCATGCGGATCACCTGTATGGTAAGTGACTACCGCCGCCCATGAATAACTGCATCACCAGGGGAACTACAGGTGCATTGCCGGCCTTTAAAAAAAGTGTCGGCTCTTTTCTTGCGTCGCTAATGGTAGCTAATTCAACAAGGAAATGTGGTGGTTCTATCTGTTTTATTAATATAATTTTATTATCTTCTTGTTGCCTTTCTTCTTATGAATAACTTTTGTCTAACGATTGAAAACTCGGCCATTAAACAATCAAAGTGGGGAACCTAATCATTATAAGCTTTTTAACGTAGTTTAACTTTGTCCGCTGCCACAAAAGTTAAAAGAAGTTTTGCTTACCAATGGCTGAGACAATTACCTTTCATTGCCTCCATTAATTGCGGGCAGTTTTATTTCGAGCAATTAACGTTCGTTGTCTTTTTGCGCGGGCGAGAGCGCGGTGTAGACAAAATGTCTGCCGGAAGTGTGCAATTTTTTCACAAATATTGCGGAAGGAAAGTGTCGCTGCTCGCCGCTGTTTAGATGTTTTTTATGCTAATCACGGAGATTTTCTTTTAGCTAGACAATTATTTACGGAGCGCGATCTCAAGCCCTTAGAGCAGTTTAAAGTAGGGTGACAATGATGAAGTGGATAAAAACCAAATTCCAAAACTTTGCTCATATATATAATCATGTTTTACGATTTGATTTAACTATCATAATGATGGAAATGTTAGAAATTTTCGACTATGTAAAAGCAATCAGTTGTCACGCCTTTTAATAGTACGTTGCGAGACTTGGTTTCGAGTCCTATCCGAAGCTAACATTTGGGCAAAATTCCAAATCGCTAACATATATATGGGCATCAACATACCCAATAGAACAGGGTTCTACCAGGTACTAGGTCACAGTTTTATTTTTATGTTTTATTCTAAAATATATTTATTTTTTCATAGTTATTTTTCAAAAAAGTTACATATTCCCTTTCGAGTATCTGTGCAACTCTGAGTTTGTAGCTCAAGCATGCTTAAGACATAGGACATCACTTCGAATTATTTGGTAAGGTACTCCTCTGGCTAAGAGAATGTGGGGGCATTCTCATACCCTTTATAAAGTTTATTTTTTTCAAATTTGCCATGATAATCAAATTTGTCAAGCAAATTAGTGATTTTAATACCAACAACCTTAAAAATAGTTCTTACCTTTATACGTGTACATAATACTTAAATGTGGTAAAGCCATGCATCTATATTATTAGTTCGAATGCATCGGCTCGACCGGGGAAGGAACATGTTTTCACAGAATACCAGAGTGAAATAGCAGCTTACTGCTGCTGTATTTCGTATGGTGAGTGTAGTTTGTAACCCTGATCCGGCTGCCTTACATTTTTGAAAGTGTTATGCCAAGATAACTCATATGCTATGAACTAAACAACCGAACACCGAATAGCTTTCAACAGATAGTGGTGTAACGAACTAGTTTACACCAGATGTTCATATCGGCGACGGAAATCAGCGTAACCCACAGCGGTTACTGCAATGGTTTTAATAAATCCACCTACGAAGGATAACCTTACTCTATAGCAGGACAGGCCCTTGTCCGAAGGAATTGTCAAAATTGTTGATGATTCAGTTTCGTAATCTATATATATACAAACAGATAAAAATTGAAGTGTCTGTTTGTAATGTCAAAATAACAGCTTTTTACTAAATACATATGAAAGTATATACGGAACTTATAATAAAAAAAAACAATTTTTAAATTTTTCTCTGTCTGTCTGTCTGTTTGTTCCTGCTAATTTCCGAAACGACTGAACCGATTTTGACGGGACTTTCCCTGGCAGATAGTTTATATTATTAGGAGTAACTTAGACTATTTTTTTTAGAAAACGAATTAGAATTCCGCGCAAAAATATTAAATCCCATAAAATCCAATCGTAATATATTCCACGCGGGTGAAGTCGCGAGGAATAGCTAGTTAACTATAAAACGTGTGGCCACACTAGGGCCTAATAGTTTTCGTATTCGCACACATTGCAATGGACTAAGCGTGTGACAGTAGGCAGATATCGTAAACAATTCTATCTGACTGATTCTGAATCCGTTAGATTTAGTACAACCCTTGCCTATTTCTGTGTAAAGAATATACAGAACCAGTATTACCGTATTAGTCCTCAGAGGTGATAACGCATCTGAGCTTACAACGCATACAGATGCGTTGTCACTTCTGTAGCCTTGTTTGTCTGTGGTCCGTGTGCTCGTGTGCCATCTATGCTTCTATTTAAAAAAACATTTAACGCATTTCTATGTGTCACATGCTAACTGCTAACCGTGAATTTCAACGTACGCGTGTAACACGATCAAAATCCCCGTCGGCTCTAATGATGTCCTCATCATTAGAGCCGGCAGAACTAAGATTGCAACAAATCTTAAATGATGATTTACCACGTGCTCGGCGGTGAAGGAAAAGATATAGAGCAGCGTGGCGGATAACCCTATCAGAAATTTATACGTTGTAGAGCCATGCTACAGCTATATTAATAGTATGGTTCTAGCACGAATGGGTCGGCTCGGCGAAGGACCACGCTCTCACAGAATACCAGCGTAAAATAGCAGCTTAATGCTGCTGTGTTTCGTATGGTGAGAGTAGAGAACCGGACACCCATTTTACTGGAAAAGAGGTATTCTATCTCAGTCCTCACGGCTGACAACGCATCTGCATTTTAATTCTCAAACGAAGATAGATGTAGATGTCTATGGGCCACAGCAACCACATACCATCAGGTGGACTGTGTGCTCGTGTGTCACCCTTATACAGATATAGACTGTAACATTTTTATTAATTTATCAGTAAAAAAAAACCTAACTAATGCTTACGTAGAATATATACTTAGGTTGAGAGAGTTTGTAGAATATATACTTATTTGAAGAGGTTGTACAAACGAAAAATTATAATGGTGAGACTTAGGACAAAGGCCTCGGCGGGAGTTCTCGACCACTTGTTCTCTCAATATGTCATCAAGAGATATTGCCTCTGTGATGGCTGACTGCAATTGATCTTAGTTAGAGAGTTTTTCTCATAAAACTAAAGTGGCAAACGAAGTTACATTCAGTCCACCTGATGGTATGTGGCTTCTGCAGTTCATCGACACCTGAAGTCATTTTGAAACAAAGGAGGCCACAAATTCCTTGTCACCTATGTAGAAGTAAGAAGATAAAGGTTGTAATTATACTGTATCTATATACGCTTTAGACCGGAACATAGTACATAGCGCAAACATTATTAATTGGCCGCAGTTACCCAGATAGACTTCTAGGCAGAAAAGAAGTCTTACTTAGATAGGAGACAGTTCTACCAACTACGTATACACTCTTTTTACGTGGTAGAGCCATGCTGCAGCTATATTACTGGTATAGTTGTAGCACGAATGGGTCGGCTCGAACGGGGAAGGACCACGCTCTCACAGAATACCAGCGTAAAATAGCAGCTTAAAACTGTTGTGTTTATGGTGAGTGAAAAGAACCGGAGACCCTTTTTACTGGAAACGAGGCATTCCATCTTCGTCCTCACGGGTGACAACGCATCTGCATTTTGATTCGTAATCGAGGATAGATATAGATGTTTACGGGCCATAGCAGCCACTTGCCATCAGGTGGGCTCTGTGCTCGTTTGTCCTATAAAAAAAGTAGGAGATTCTATTTTATTTTGGAAAAACACCATTTTTTCATGTATGATCAACATATTAATTATAACATTTTATATTAATTTGGCCTGTATGAATGTACATAGCAGCTTAACACTGCTGTGTTTCGTATGGTGAGTGTAGAGAACCGGAGACCCTATTTATTGGAAAAGAGGCATTCCATCTTCGTCCTCACGGGTGACAACGCATCTGCATTTTGATTCGTCCTCGAGGATAGATATAGATGTTTATGGGCCATAGCAGCCACTTGCCATCAGGTGGGCTCTGTGCTCGTTTGTCCTATAAAAAAAGTAGCAGATTCTATTTTATTTTGGAAAAACACCATTTTTAGGGTTCCGAACCTCAAAAGGAAAAAACGGAACCCTTATAGGATCACTTTGTTGTCCGTCTGTCTGTCTGTCTGTCTGTCTGTCTGTCAAGACCCTTTTTCTCAAGAACGCGTGGAGG
Organism: Parnassius mnemosyne; assembly: GCA_963668995.1. Classification (NCBI taxonomy): domain Eukaryota; kingdom Metazoa; phylum Arthropoda; class Insecta; order Lepidoptera; family Papilionidae; genus Parnassius; species Parnassius mnemosyne. The sequence goes on along the minus strand of CAVLGL010000035.1, from coordinate 5,028,678 downwards.
TATCAAGCTGAAATTCATATCATATACTGAAGTCTAGTGTCCCTTAGAGCTGTGAAAAAAATCAAACTTCTAAGCCAACGCAATCAAACGATACAGCCGTTTATGCCGTAAATTTTCGACATTCGCAAGGGAATCAAAACCTACAGGGTACTTCCCGTGAACTCAGAATCTTGAAATTTGGTACGAAGCAACGTTTTATAGCACAGATAAAGGAAAAATTGAGAAAAGCATAAATTTTTAGTTACATCATATAATAAAAATATTTTTAATAATTTTAAACTTATATACCTACAGATTTGTTCGGAACCCTCGGTGCGCGAGTCCGACTCGCACTTTGCCGTTTTTTTCATGTATGATCAACATATTAATTATTACATCTTATATTAATTTGGCCTGTATGAATGTAAATAGCAGCTTAAGAGGGCCCTTCCCGGCCCGTCTATCGTCAACGCGAGCATGGTTAAAAAGCTTGTTGTTTCATCCAGCGCAATGTTAGAAAAAGAGGCAAAGCGAAAAGAGAAAGACAGCGCCTGAGCGTTCGGTTGGCATTCGGTAACTTACGGGCTCGCTACTATGGCGCATATCTATAGTTTTGTAAATTTCTCTGCATGCCTACATTTAGTAGGTACCATATTATTTTATTATATTACTCTTTGTCTAGTATAGACGTGCCACTTGGCCTCGGAGATATGTGTGTGTTGTTTTTTACCAAACTAGTTATCGTACGTGCGCTATTTTTGACATGGAAATTATTTATGTTATAATTATAAATATAATATATTAAAGAAATTATTTATGTTATAAATAATTTTATAATGTTATAAATAATTTTCCATGTAAAAAATAATATGTCGCAAATAAAAATAACAGTCACTCAGAGTCGGCCAACTCGTGTGTGTAAGTACACTCGGCGACACATCAAGCTATACATTTCCAGTATAACATGGCCTCGCTTTGTTTCAATTTCCCGTATAATAAGAGTACCGCATAAACTGGTTTATATACCTTGATTTGTCGTCGTGCGTACAAGCCCGGCACGCAAACATTCACAACATATTAGTCGGCCGTTACACGCGCAAACATCAATACTCAGACATAAACTGGACTCTGTTTTGTTTTAGCAGGGTGTTCCATCCAACTTATATTGTTCGTCCATGTTATACCTAAACAGAGCACGAAAATGTAAAGGTAAATAATTTATTCTGCTTATGGAGTAGCGGTATAAACAGAATAAACTTTTTACCGGTCTAGGCCGCTTGTGTTGTGTACCGTATGTAAATGTCTCCAAATGTTGTTTAGGTACTAATTTGTACCGTAGTACAGGTGGTTGATCACAAATAAAGTAGTCTAAATAGAGTTGGGTATAAATATATATTTTTATTCTAAAGAACTTTGTTACACTTTATGAACAATACATAAAACAACCCGGTTGTCGAGACGATTCCGATTTCCGAACATAAAGAGTTTACTGTCAGAAGTGATAGAAAATTTAGTAAAAAAACATATTATTATCTAATAACAATAGTAATATTCTCATTCTCAATAGTAATAAAATCGATCTGCTTCAAAATCCTTATCCAAACAAAGTCTGTGTCCGTATTCACAAATGCCAGGTTCGTTTCACATAATAAAATAGCTAAACCTTCGCTAGCAAATATCCGGTATAAAAAAAAAAGATCGTTGTAGTAGGTAAAACAGATGTCACTAAATATAAAATGCAACGGCACATTGACGAAGCGCAGTCAACAAATTGAATACCTACTAACAATTCCGAGAGGCCAGAGAGCCGAACGCGTGCGCCACCGGCGCTCGTCATTCAACTCCCCCGTCTCACCCCGCCACTATCCCGCACGACTTGTCCCCCGCATACCTCTTACCGCCACTTGACTAATAAGCAAGTGAGAACGCGATATTATTGAACGAAAAATAGTGTGCGGGAATTTCATAAAACTTGTTCCAGGAAATACATGTTTTTCAGTAACCCACAAGTTTGTGAAATAAATTTTTGTCATTTAGTCAGTCTCCATTACATTGGCGAGGTTTTTATAAAATAATTTCTTTACTTTTACTATTAGTGAGTACATTATGAACGACCAAAGTTCAGGTAAAATTTATGCAAAAAAGCAGATTTTTGGAGGCTTATACTGAATTTGTTTCTACAAATTTAGATTTTTTGTTTAGGTAGGAACCTAGATATAGTGCACAAAATACCTATTAATTATATTATATATTAAAATTTTCAAAGAAAGATCTATTACAACGCCATAATCACATACAAGCTTTTGTATGAAAAGTTAGACGGGTTGGCCGCTCTTAACACTGCTGTGTTTCGTATGGTGAGTGTAGAGAACGGGTGACAACGCATCTGCATTTTGATTATTTATTGAGGATAGATGTAGATGTCTATGGGCCACAATATCCACTTACTCTCAGGTTATTTGAAAAATGTATGTATGTATAAATGTAACGGAATTTCGTTATTCAGTTTTCATCTGCAGACCACCACTTCCAGACGTCTGAATAATCAAAAACTTTGCAGACAGTTGTAATAGTATTCTTATTGATATCATCAGTCATCTAGGAAAGCTCAAACCATGTAATACGATTGTGTACGTATAGCTTGAACTTCAACTTACACTTGGTAGAGCTACGCCGCAGCTATATTATGTTGGTAGCACGAATGCGAAATTTTTACGTAGTAGAGCCATGCTGCAGCTATATTAGTAGTATAGTTGTAGCACGAATGGGTCGGCTCGACCGGGGAAGGACCACGCTCTCACAGAATACCAGCGTCAAATAGCAGCTACATGCTGCTGTGTTTCGTATGGTGAGTGTAGAGAACCGGAGACCCTTTTTACTGGAAAAGAGGCAATTTGCTTCGCAAAAGCATTTTGATTCGCAAACGAGGATAAATGTAGATGTCTATGGGCCACAGCAACCACTTACCATCAGGTGGACTGTGTGCTCGTTTGTCACCCTATCCTATAAAAAAAAATGCGTCGCTTAGGAACACGCTCTCGCAGAATACCAGCCTAGAATAGCAGCTTAATGCTGTTGTGTTTCGTATGGTGTGCGTAGAGAACCAGAGACCCTGTTACTGGGAAACGAGGTTTCCGAGGTATCTTATTCCTCAGGGGTGACAACACATTCTGCATTTTGAATCTTAGTCGAGGATAGTTTACTTACCACCGGGTGGACTGTGTGCTCGTTTGTCACCCTTATTTTATAAAAAAAAATATTTTTTCGGAAAGGATATTATCTCAGTATTATCCTTCCAGATCGTAAGAACAAATCAACCTTAGCCGCAGCAGCCCGCGAGTCTGCTCGCAGCTTAACCCCGTCCCGTTCCACACTCGAATGCATAACAGACAAACAGGCTAATCCCAGCGTTATCGTAAATTGTCAGTTTATGACGTGCGGAATGGCCGCGGGGGAGGTCGGAGTGCGCGGGGGACGCGGGAGAGTTTTCTAATTTCGCCCCCTGCGCCCGTTTTGATGCGCTAATTCGTGTAAGCAGTTTCTGAACGTGCCTGTTTCGAGTTCACTTCATCCGGCCAACGATAACTTTACATTTGTTAAGCTCTTATTACCAATGTGTAAAGGTCGCCAATTGCGTAATTGTACGGCACACGTAACTTAGCAAGTTTATCGCCGGCCCTTATATAAAGTTGCCCAATTTACATACATTTGTTTATTCGGTTTTTAAATTAGGAATTAGCAGTGTTAATCGGCGGGTGTTATTTTAGTAAATATAACGCGTTAAGACGAGCAGCCATGTTGCTTTTATAACTGGGCGCGAATAAAGATGTTATCGCAATTTAATATGTACTGTTCTGACAAGAACTTTATAATAATTAACCAGCCGGGTGAATGTTTTCAAATTGTATAATATTTTAATTTTTTTAACTACCCGCTGTATTTTATAAACAAATTGCAAATTGATAAACATCCCTAATACCCACATTCGAATAAAACTATATTTTCGAATTTTATCCCATTTAATTTTACTTATTTTTATACTCCCCCCCAGCCCCGTGGCCATGAATGCTGCAAAGCACTCGAAACGTTACAGTTAAAAATAAGAAACCCATCTTGCTGGTTCTTCACAGGTTTTTTTATGATCCAGTGGTAAATTTAACAAAAGTGACTTTCAATAAGTTTTTTTTTTATAATCTGTAGGTTTCTGTGTCTGTTGCAAGTAAATATAAACGCGATGAAATCCGTGAAAGTTGTTTTATTCAATGTGTAGTGTTTGCGTAAATATGACTAACCTTATCCAGAACAAATATTATATAGACCATAAAAATCCTTGTTGCGTGCGAAATCGAATCCACGACTCGAAACGCCGCAGCCAATCCTACTGCGCTATCGGGCCATTGCCGGTTGTGTAAGTTGTTTTACCGAATACACTTAGGTTTGAAGAATTTTATTCTTATTAAAAACGTTTATTGTCACATAAATGAGAACTTCAGATTTGACTCATATAAAAAAAAAATCATACAAGTACGTTGAACGTAAGGTACTTTATCGTTATTTGCATACAATTATTATGCTATGGTTATTATTTTTTAATAATGCCTCACAATAAAACTATTAAAAATAATTTTGAGTTATATGCATATTTAAATTGACAGATAGACAGATTTGACAGCCTCGTTGGTCTAGTAGACAACAACTAGTTCTGGAACCAGTAGTACGACTGCTTATCATGAGGTCGCGCATTCAAATCCCGGACCAGGCCAAAGAAATCAGTTATAGAGTTTTTGCATCAAAAAAATTTCAGTAGTAATGTGTCACTCCTGTGCCTCGGAAAGCACATAAAGGTCCTGCGCCTGATCTCTCTCCGGTCGTGTCGGCTTACCGTCCCATCGGACTATGAGAATGAGGGAACAGAGAGTGCACCTGTGCTTGTGCATACACTTGGGCACTATAATCCTGTCCTGCGCCGATGGCTAGTCTTCGTTGAGGCTGGCCGCCGTGACCGAAATTCGGTCTGGAGGACATTATTAATTTAGATCAACAAAGAGTCGTGTTATTTTGACAACAAGGCAGATAAGTATATTTTTGTAATTTTAAAATATTTTAGTTTTACAAGTAGTAGAGACAAAATGCAGTTGTATTTTGACTGCAGAACGAACGGGTCATCTGAACCGGGGATGAAATGAAATGAACCAAACTCTCACAGAATACCAGCGTGATATAACAGCTTAATGGTATTGTGTTTTAAGGTGTGTGAGGAGAACCGCAGTTCTCTACCATGTGTGTCTCTGAGAAGTAGAGTTCATTATGATTTTTCAAATCTATGTTTATAATAGTTTTCGTGGCGGTCATTGTAGAAGCGTGCTCGTCGCGACCCCTGCCAGCCCTTTTCAGGGCTGCAATTCTACTCAGCTGCGCACCCATGTCAACGAGGGTTAGGGCGTCCCCCCAAGGCGACGCACACCAGCTCGTCCCCGTTGGTGTGGAATGCAGCGCGCAAAGCGGCGATGGGGACCGCCACCCGTCACGCACAGCCCGACACGGCGGAAGGTGGAGGACGGAGTGCAGAGTTGGCACGTGGAATGTTAGAGGAGGCATGAGAGATAAGACGAATGAGTTGATCGAAATAATGAAAGAAAGAGAATTAGATGTCGTGTGTATGTCGGAGACCAAACGGAAGGGCAGTGGTACTGAAGAGCTCCCTGGCGGGGCGTTTGCTCTATGGTCCGGAGTCCCGAAGAGCGAGAACGCCTGCCAGGGAGTGGGGGTGCTGCTGTCTTCTCGGTTGGTCGATGTTATGACTGAATATAAGTTTGTGAACTCAAGACTTCTCTGGGTTCGCTTTAAATTGGGACTGACGAAGTTATTCCTTTTGGCTGTTTATGCGCCGGTGGCTTCGTCGTCCAGGGCTGAGCTGGAGGAGTTTTGGGAGAATGTAAGAGAAGTTCTAGATTTGGCTAGGGGAAACGAAAGGATTGTTGTATGTGGTGATTTGAATGGATGGGTTGGTACCGCTCGACCAGGGTACGAGTCGGTACTTGGAAAGTTTGGCGATAAAAGGGTTAATGATGCTGGCAAGCTTATACTGGCGGTATGCAAGGAAAAGGGTCTTCTTGTGACAAACACTATGTTTAATCACAAGAAAATCCATATGTATACTAGAGAAAGAAAGAATGAGAGAAGTATGATCGATTTGTTCCTGGTGGATGACCGACTGCGAAAACAGGTTATGGATACGCGAGTGTTCAGGGGTGCTGATCTGGGAACGGATCACTATCTAGTGATTACTAGATTTAGGGGTCTGTTCGCGGGTTGGCGCTACCGGACGACAGTGACAGAACCACAGTCGGTCTGTCGCATCCGAAGCTGGAAGCTTCAGGAAGCGGATACTAGGGACAAATATCATGCGAGGGTAGCCGAAAAGCTTGACACCATCGATGGCAGAAAGGAATGTGCAGAAAGAACATGGCAGAACCTTAGGGATGGAATGGTAAGTGCAGCGGAAGAAGTGTGTGGAACAATAAAAAGAGGCAGTAGTAAAAGAAGAGATGCATGGTGGAATGATGAAGTGAAAGAAGCTGTAAAGAAGAAGAAGAAAGCATGGTTAGACTACTTGGCCTCTAGTAATGATAAGGATATGAGAGAGAAGATGAAAGAAAGATATAAGCTGCAGAAAGTTCACACGAAAGCATTGATTGAGGAAGTGCGTGAAAGGTGTAGAATGGAAGCGGATGAAAGGTTGTCGCACAACTTTAAGGAGAACTCCAAACTCTTCTGGAAAGAGGTTGGAAGGACCCGAAGTGGTGCGACGGCCTTAAGAATGAACAAAGTGCTTTCGAGAACTAATGACGTCCTCTCAGAAAAATCGGACGTCATGCAGCGATGGAGCGAATTTTATAGAGAAATGTATGCGTGTGATGATATTAGTGAGGGATCCGGGGATGACGCCGTGACTGGCACGCCAGACCCGGACCTCGATGACACTGAGGTCATCAGTATGAAAGAGATTGAACGTGCGATTCGAAGTTTGAAATGTGGTAAGGCTGCGGGACTAGACAGAGTTACTGCTGAAATGGTCAAGTATGGTGGGCCTCGCGTCTGGGACAGCTTTCATCTGCTGTGCAATTTATGCTGGCGGACGGGGGATGTCCCGGATGATTGGCGATCCGCAGTCATTGTGCCTTTATATAAAGGTAAAGGTTCACATTTTGACTGCGGGTGCTATCGGGCGATCAGCTTGACCAGTTTAGCAAGTAAAGTTTACTCGAAGGTTTTGACACGTAGGATGCAAGAGAAATCGGAAAGATTTCTATGGGAGGCACAATGCGGATTTAGACCTGGAAGAGGATGCACGGATCAAATGTTTTCTCTCCGTATGATCACGGAAAAGCTTCTGGCTGTTAACCAGAAGATTTTCTGTGCTTTTGTGGATCTTGAGAAAGCATTTGATAAGGTTGTAAGGAAGAAAATGTGGGAACTGTTGCCGGGGTATGGTGTGGATGGCCGATTGCTAAGGGCTGTGCAGTCTCTTTACTGTGACTGTAAAGCCTGTGTGCGGGTAGGGCATGACCTGTCACCCATGTTTAGCGTCCAAACGGGCGTAAAACAGGGTTGTGTCATGTCTTCCTGGCTGTTCATACTGTATCTCGACAGCTGTTTACAAAAGCTGAAAGATAGCTGTTTGGGTGTGAAATTGGGTGACATAAAAGTAAATTGTCTGCTGTATGCTGATGATGCAGTGCTTATTGCACCATCAGAGGCAGAACTGCAGGCATTAGTCACGTGTATGAAAGAGGAATGTGAAATTAAAGGTCTCCGTTTGAATGCTAATAAAACTAAGGTTCTGGTATTTGAAAGGGACGAAGAGAGAACGAAGTGTGAAATATGGGTAAATCAGGAATGTCTAGAACAGGTAAATGAAATTGTATACTTGGGGAGTGCTTTTAGCCGGAATGGAAGATGTGATTTAGATGTGGACAGGCGTGTCGCTGCCGGGAACAAAGTCAATGGTGCCCTGACTGCGTTAGTCAAAAGGCAAGGCGTAGCGCAGAGTGCACGCCTTGCAATACATAACGCGGTGTTGGTACCGACTTTGTTATATGGCAGCGAAACCTGGGTATGCCAGAAGAAGCATAAAAGTAAGTTGAATGCAGTGGAGATGCGATCTCTTCGTAAAATGTGCGGCGTTACTATGGCCGACCGAAAGCGAAACGAAGAGATTCGCAATATGGCAGGTTTGAAAGATGACCTTATCACAAAAATTGATAAGGGCGTGCTTCGGTGGTTTGGGCACGTTGAGCGAATGAGTGAAGACCGAATGGTGAAGAAAATATATAGCGCGAAAGTTAATATTAAAAGGTGTCGAGGTAGACCGAGACTAACTTTCGAAGACCATGTGAGCAAATTGCTCGAAGAGGGTAGGGTCAAGAGTACTCAGATACCTAGACGTGCATGTATGAAGAAGATAATGAATCTGAAAGAAGCGAAAGAGATATGTAAGGATCGTGACACTTGGCGATCTGTTCTCTCTGGCTACCCCGTCAGGGATTGTGCGTCAAGATAAGTAAGTAAGTAAGTAAGTAAGTGGCGGCCAATCTTCTTATCCACTCTACCTCAGAATCTTAAGAAGAAAACTTGTACATTCAATCCATGCTGCCCGCTCACTTCAATACTAATCGCATGAGGAAGCTCAAAGTCAGACGGAACTGCACTCGGAATTTCTGAGCGGGATAAAATCAGTAGATTTTGATGAAAGCGGTGAGCTCTTCCCTGCTACTCTCAGAGTTAAAAAAAACCTATAATGTCGTAGGTTGCTACTTTAATTCAAATCCGTACAAATTAATGTTATTTACTGAGTAGCTTTATAATGTTAACAATCACTTGTTACTGACTAATCTTCTCAATATTCGCAATTAGAGACGTAAGAAAATCGATTATTCGTTACAGCGTACCGAACTAATGCATTATTGATTTGAATATTAAAAACAAATCTTAAATGAAAACACTTAAAATGTATCATAATGTACCTTACAAATAAGATGTCACAGATTAGCGCGTGAAAACTGATGCATCTTTTTAAAGTATAAATAAAATCCAGGCTTTCATAAAATACGTATCCAACGGAATTCGTCTTCTAACCGTTCACTGCTGCAGAACTCGAAATTCCTACCTCAGCATCTCGATGGTTGGCGCTCCACTACCGTCCAATTTACAGAGAATTTACTGCCTCGCACGACCAAACTGTGGAATTTACTGCCGCCAACGGTTTTTCTGGACTCCTTTCTAAAAGACCAGCAACACACCTGCAATTCCCCTGGTGTTGTATATGTTGGATCACTTACCATCAGATGAACTGTATGCTTGTTTTCCCATAACAATTTATCATAATTATTTCATCTGAACATAGACATCTTCTAAGGAACGCCACAAAGCACGGTCCTGAGCCAGGTGCTTTCATCGATATACTGTGTACGCGTATATTGTCAAATAGTTAGACCGTGTGATGGCGGTGTATGAATATCCACTAACTTACACGGTCCCGTGCGTGTCGTACGAGAAGACACAAACCAGGAGATGAACAGCAGCGTCCTCTTAATAACAACTAAAAATAAAAAAGTGATTGCCCACCCGCCTGCCAAGCGTGGCAAGTATGGCAATTCCCTACTAAATCGATCCGTTAGAGAAGACTTAGTTTAGACTTGAACTTGTGATCACGTTATAGTTTATAGTAAACATTTGTAGTCAATGAGTAATTAGAAACAAACGATTCGTAAAACTTAAAAGTAATTGTATGAAATTTGTATGTTATGCATCTATAAGAAACAAAACATGCATCTTCCACTCTGTAACATCTTTATACCATATTTTCAGCTAATAAATAATATAATATTCTTAAGAAAATACTAGAAACAAGGCATTCCATCTCAGTCCTCAGAGGTGACAACGCATCTGCATTTTATTTCTTAATTGAGAATAAATATAGATGTCTATGAGCCACAGCATCCACTTACCATGAGGAGAACTGTGTGCTCGTTTGTCACCTTTATACTAAAAAAAAAACTTAGTTACGACTGTGTTATCACTACTAGTATGTTGTTATTAAAACGTCTAATTTGTTTTGATAAGACACCAGGATCAATTTACACCAGTGTTACCTTTATTAAAAAACTACGAAGGTCGCACACAGGCGCATGGCGGTCAGCGATGCAACATTATGGAGCGTATCAAAGCGCGCGATGCGATCTCGGCCTGCGCGGGCGCATCAACGATTAATACTCTTCATATAATCGATTCCTTCAATTATTCCACGCTGATATATGTTAATCCTCTCCGGCCTTCCTCCCCGGGATATTGTTGGCTATAATTACATGGGAGGTGACCTCCATTGACAAGTATTGATGTTTTTAATCTGATGTTAGGATAAGACATTAGTATGCGCGTCCGTCCGTCCGTTGATTTGTGGGCACCGGCTCATTGGTTCGTAATTATTGGATTTCGGCGCGATATTTATTGGCATTTCTTCTCAGTCGCCTTGATTTATCATTCGGCTGTCGCCCGTGAGAGTTATTGCCGTCTGGATAGATTTTTTGCGCTCTTCGTTTATTAAGGAATTCTCCAGGCACCGGTAATACGTCATATTTCAATAGGTTGCGCGGTAAGACACATGATCACCTCCATTACAGCCGCGTCTCCCGACGGATTAGCCCCGTCAACACGCCGAGTAATGAGATGGCGAAAAATATTGGAAATAACACGCGACAATAATAAAGGCAGTAATAGGGAGAGCAGTGTACGCAGCTGCTATCTGCTGCCGCTAGGGGCGTTGTAATCGCTGTTTTTACGCTTAAAGCAAATTTAAATTTTATCGATCAATTTTATTATGTAATATTTGTCGAAATTATTTTCATTAGTATAATTTAAAGGTATTTTTATGATTTAGTATTATTTAAAGGTATTTTTATGAGATTAAATCATTGATAAAACTATTTTTACAGATTTTATCGCGTTTAATTTTACTTATTTTTAATTTCCCACATTTCGCCATAGTCATGGGGGGACTGAGATGTTTGACGTCCTGACGTCATAGTTAGCTCGGCTACATTCAGTTTTTTAGTAAAAAATATAAAAAATAGCATTATTCAACTTAGTGTCCGCTTAAATATAAGAAATCATCAGACTAAATCATATTTAAAGTAAATAATTATTTAATTCCCTTTATTGTAATGTTTGCTGTGTAATTACGAGTAGTATTAAATTTGATTTAATGGGTATATCAATTTGTATATATTTTACTGATAAAGACAAAAGAAAAAAAACCTATAACAGTTTGACTAACGAAGAGGCGAAAGGCTATACAAATAAGAAGTATTTTATATTATAGTTTTTAAATAGTTTTTACATTGCAATAATAATATACAACAAGCAATAGAAAACACGTGTAATAATTATACAATTTTTTTAATAGGATGAGGGTGACAAACGAGCACGCAGTCTACCTGATGGTAAGTGGTTGCTGTGGCTCATAGACATCTACATCTATCCTCGATTACGAATCAAGATGCAAATGCGTTGTCACCCGAAAGGACTAAAATGGAATACCTCGTTTCCAGTAGAAAGGGTCTTCGGTTCTCTACACTCACCATAAGAAACACTGCTATTTTACGCTGGTATTCCGTGAGAGCGTAGTGCCATTAGTGCTACAATATACCAGTAATACAGCTGCAGTAAATTAGTATTATTTGTGTAGTAACTAAGTATTACTTAATTACTAATTAAGTATTAATTATAACTTGATACCTTTTATGTAAAACAAAACATAAAAATAAAAAAAATGTAATGTAAGTAAAATGGTCCGATATGTAAATTAACATGTATACTGAGGAAAACTTTTAAATTTTAATAAACATTGTTTATAAGATTTTGTAAAAACGAAATACAATAAAAACGGAAATCAACGTTCATTAGACTTGTAGCGCCATCTTTACTCCATATTGGTAACTAACGTTAATGATGAACTTTTCGGCTCATTACTGTTTTTAATTGATAAATCAATAGTTTTTTAACACATGCAATAGAAATATATAAAAAGAAATTTACTTATTACCTTTTTATTTATAACACAAACACCGCGCGCCAAAATGATGGATTAATGTCACGTGAGAATTTTCTTTTAAAAAGGCAAACAAAGGCGGCAAAATTGCATCTAGCTAATATTCCCTTGCCAATCATCTTACTGAGTCAATTTTCAATTTTCCCCGTTAATAAGCACGTCAGCGCCCCGCCTCGGAACAATATAGCCGGGGTTTTTATTTTATTGCTCGTTGAAACACAATGCTTTAGATATAGCTACATATAGTGCACCTCAGTACAGCTGCTGTTGTCATGTTATGACATTGTTTTATGACATATTTAATGTTTAAAATATGTTTATCTACATATACATATGAATAAATTGAAGTGTTTGTGTCTAATAATAGTGATATTAAGACAAAAGTAACCACTGCTTAAATTTATGTTTGTGTGTCTAATCTTCGGGTTTGCGGAACGGATTGTGCTACAAACAGATAGAGTTGCTCTCTATCTGCCAAGAGTGATCTGTGTTATATTTTAACGCAATATCATAGAAACTTTTATGATATAGAAAATTTTGTATAAAATAAATTGTTTGGATGATTATCTCATAAATTATAATAAAAAAACTTTCGAACTAAACTATATTAAACTATGCGGATTTTTTTTCTTGTTATTGTTTTTGCCTATTTTTTTTTTGTTTATGTTTTTTTTATGAGTAGTTTAAGTAATCCCTAGAGTATTTTAAATTTGTATAAAGTTGGATGAAAGTAATATGTGGAGGCTTGTAATTAGCAATTCTTATCACCATTTTGTAACTTTACCGAAGATATTAGTCTGTAAGCCTAGTCTGTAAGTCCTAAAATGACTAAATACATAAATAAATAAATATCGCAAAAGGCGACAGAGGGGAAAACACGACAGAGCAGCGTCTTCCTCAATGATCCACCAAGTTTTCTGCCACCAAGGCGGCGCCACTTTGAATGATGTGAAATATTTGACAGATTTCATAGCGAGGGAGTTAATTTGTTAGAAAAGTGTAAAGATTGATGTTTCTTTCTGATATAATCGTTATGTTTTACATTAATTAGATTAGAAACGGAATAACCAATCTACGAATATATTTACCCTAAAAGTAGAAAAATTAAAAAAAGAGGTATAAATGTGCAAAAAATTAAAGAGCAACACCACTGATGCATTGTTTTATGTATTAATATAAACAGATAAACATTTACTTAAAACTAATTTCTCAAATAAATTTCATTGTGTGTCAGGAAACTTTACATCAGTTCCAACTAGCGACATCTAGTGAGCGGAATATTAATAGTCCTTTATAGAAAACAAAAAACTGCGGTTGCTAACCTGCCTGCCAAAGGTGGCAACTATGGCGAGCATTCCCCTCACGAGTCAATCTTTGGGTAGGCCTATATTCAGCAGTGGACTTTCCTAAGCTGTAATGATGACGATGACGATGATGAAATAGCTTAATAACAAGACTAACTTTAGACTATCTTTGTAGACATTCTTATTTGTTGTGAAAAATATTATTGTAAAAGACATGTTCGGTTTAAACGCAGGGTTGTCAGCTTATCAATTCCATGAACGATGTACATTTCTATAGAGCCTATGAATCAAACGACTGCTACGTAGCTTGGCCGACAACCCTGATCCCTGAACATTAATTGTATCTAAATTGGCTCCCTTTTCACATTTTTATGTTTTTGGTGTGATGTCCATGTATATATAAATAAATGCATGGACTCTTTAGGCTTCACTGGTTTCTGTTTTTAATTTAATGTCAACAAAGTTATTGGTGCGGTTAGTTTGAAATACTGAACTTGAAACTTACTGCACCAATAACTTTGTCAACACATGTCTATTCCGAATATCAATAATTAGTGTAGTTTTTAGATTTTTTCCTTGGACCATGCCTAATGATCGATCTTGGCGCTAAACTTGTAAAAGTTTCTAAGGGCCTTAGGTTTTTGATGAGCGAATCAATGAAAGATAAAAATATCTCTTTTCAGACCTTATTATCTCATGAAGTAAATATATTTATTATTCATGAATTTTGGTATCATATTATTAGGTACTATACATTTTATCAAGGTCCTTATTAGGTATGCAAAATTACAGATAATATACAATAAGTATAGGTATAATAGCTTTTGGTTTGGGTAAATATTATACATACTGCCGGTGCGTCATCCTTTAGTTTTTCGAACTTGGGTTACAGAGTAAAGAGTCGGTTTCTTTACTTGGGTAGTTTTCATGTACTTGGGTGACACACTGATAAGTATATATCTATATAAATACTAATCGTAATCATGAGATGTAGACATTTGAATATATTCCATAATTTAAACTTTTCGCCCAAGAGCAGAGTGGCGCAGTGGAAGCGTGCTGGGCCCATAACCCAGAGGTCCGTGGATCGAAACCACGCTCTGCTAAAAACTCTTTTTGAACATTTTTTAGTGCACAACATTTTAATTTAATTAATTTTATGTCTAAATGCCACCTAAAGTTAATAATAATATATTGTTGAAACATTCTCAACTAATGATTAATAATTTGTAGCAGCGCCATCTATCGTATAACAATTCAATCACCATACTTATACTTCATATTCATTACTTCCGAGAGTTTTCTTTCTTACGATAATATTCAACTTTATGAAATTTAAACAAAATGTAATATATTTAATATCTCTAGATTTACATCCATGCAATTTAGTGCAAATAAAACTAAATTGCAATCCGTAAATTTAAAAGGTGTGCTGCAACACTTAGGCAAGCCCTTTTCAAATAAATTCTTACCCACCCCAGAATCATACAACTTCATTACATTAGAAAATGAACCTTGATAACTTCGCACTGCATATTCATCTAGACGCAGCCGTACCTAGTAATTAGAGGAGGCCACGCCTTTACTGTTTTTACCCTTTCAAAATAAGCAAACGGACGGCACAATCGTCAATAGGTAATTGCCGACTCTCGAGGGCCAAAGTCTCAACTCCATTAAGCGTACGTCATACGAGATTTATGTATAATTGAAATCCCGACTTTATTGTGCCACCGTGTTGATTTATGCGGGCCTCATCGACGGTCCGCTCCGCTCCGAACATCGCTCTCGGCAACTCTATAACAATAGACATTGTTTGATTAAAATGTTCGCGTTTACGATTGTTTCATTAGCTATTTCGTAGGTCACGCAAAAATGTGCAGCCCTCTCCAGATCTCTTATTTCAAACTGTTTTGCTTTTAAACCGTGTAGAAATTTTACTAGTAAATAGGACAATCGTTGAGAGTTTCACAATACACGCTCCCTCCGCGATCCCCGCCAGCACTAATAAAACTGCGAGGTTAGCCAAAATAACTTTTTAGCTTTCTACTATCATTAACGGTTTAGAAAACTATAAAAAAGAATGAAGGCAACGTTAAGTCACGTTACTTAACGTTAAGATATATGTGCATACAATTCATTCACTACACGGTAGAGCTATACTGCAGCTATATTATTGTTTGTAGCACGAATGGGTCGGTTCGACCGGGGAAGGACCACGTTCTCGCAGAATATCAGCGTAAAACAGCAGCTCGATATTGCTGTGTTTCTTATGTATGTTTTGATTCGGATAGTTGTCCGTAGTTACAGACACAAACATTTAAAGGAAATTAACTAATTAACACAATGACATCGACAGTTACAGATACTACATATAATAAAAAGTAAATTTAACAACAATAAATAGATAATATGCTGCAACACCTGTGATATGATTACCCAGAAAAGGAGGAAAAATTACATCTCACTAAACTCATATTACATGTAAATAATGTTTGATTGGTATTACAATATACATTTACCACAGGGCGTGCTCAGAGGAATTGCTTGCACTAATTCCAGCCGCTCAATTTCACCATCGCACATCGCGACAAAACTCGCGGTAACATCGGTTACAAGAAGTTTTGTTCCTCGCACAAATTCCTTGTGGAATCGACTAGGTAGGTACCATTAGCGATTTTTCCGGACCGATACGACTTAGGGACATTCAAGAAAATTGCCTATTTTTTTAAAAGGCCGGCAACGCATCTGCAATTTCCCTAGTGTTGCAATTGTTCATGGGCGGCGGTAATCACTGCATCAGGTGAGCCGCATACTCGTTTGCCCCCTCTCATATAAAAAGTAGAGATATTTCACTCTTCATATCTTTAAAAATAAAAAGCTATCGAAATATAAGTATTTATCAGAACCGAGTAAATTGCATTATTTCTGTTGTGTACGATGCGTGAACAATAAAATGACGTCTCATTTCGCATCCCACCTTAAAATAACAGTCGATCGAAATCAGAAAATCTTTATTTATACATCGTTGTTAATTTTATAAACGAAATTCTTATTCGAATGCCAAAAAATCTGATAAAGAGGATAAATTCGATGTCTCTGTAGACTTAAAAACCCGCAATTAATCGCCGGACAGACAAATAATTCCTTCGATTCGTCCAAATTAATGGATGATTCCATCAATATACATATTGGTATTAAGGTACACGCACATGTCGCGACTCATGTCGTTAAGTACGTACCATGAATAATATTAACCTCAAACGATTTCATCTCATTCCAGCCGTCGAATAAAAACTAATAAATCGAAATCCCGGCTCGCATCCCATAATGGAGTTTAAAAATAAAGTGATAAGAGCGAGAATTGCGTCAACGGAGGTCTACTTGTGCAGGTCAGTGCGGGAATAAACGGACGCATCAATTTCCACAAATCCGTGTCAAGAGTCGAACGCGATTTAAAAAAAAGAAGCAGCACACTGACTGACTCAATAAATAACTCTTTCTCGTGCTATTATTTATTGGACGGCACGCGAGGCTGCCTCCGACCGAACGTAACGATGACGAATACGAGGTGTAGTTGTAAAAAGCCCTTTTGAGCCTTGACGTGTGATATATTGGAGCGCGCGTGCGTTATAAAGAACTCGACGGGGTGCGCGAGCGCAGGCCGCTGATTGGCCGCCGTAATGACTGCGCGGAGCGGTGCTGCGACGTGGAGTAATCGCAGCCGTTTGTACGCCAATGACGGATAGGCGCCTCACGGCCTATTGTGCTGGGAACATCGGTACATAAACCCGAGATGCAGCCTTTCACAACAAATCGCCAAGGTGGGATTAGACCACAAGTGGTGAAAAGCACGCGACATATTCCGAGTTGAAATCAAACTACAAAACCTGTCAATGAACATTTTTATAATAATAAATACACATCTAGATAGAGCAGTGATTCTTCACCGGTACTCCGTAGACTACTGATGGTCCCTGAAGGCTAAATGCACTCAAAGTGATCTGCGAAGACATAATACATTCCCTCAAATAAAAACGTTTACAAACCCAATTACTGGAAACAAGGCATTCCATCTTAGACCTCAGGGCTGATAACGCATCTGCTTTTTGATTCTTAATTGAGGTTAGATATCTGTGGCCCACAGCATCCACTTATTAACAGGTGGACTGTGTGCTTGTTTGTCACCATTATCCCATTAAAAAAAATCCATAAACTTGAGGCGTATTGTTTCGTTATTGCGTCAACAGATAGTTTTCGAAACTATTTTGCGTATTATCGACCCTTCTAGAACACGATACCTCTTTTTTTAACATTAGGAAACCCTCATGAACACCCAGTTGCTCTAGAGACTGTGAGAAGTTGGCAGTTTATGACGTACTACTTATAGTACTATTGTATATTCTGTGCTACTACCGACTAAAACTCTACTGTGGTCGCCGCCAGCGTCAGAACTCGAAAAGAAAAGGTTCACAATTCGATTGCATTTAATATGTATGTACACGATATCTTGTCCGATTGTGAACTGATTTTATTGATTCTTCTTTATTAAATAGACTTTAATATATTGGATTCATAGTAACAACTACACTCCTAAGGGTGTCAAAAAACTATTGGTAAATCCAATTGTGCATGCCCTAAGAGCATTAAAAAAATTATGTACATCATGATTATACGGAAAATTTGTAAAGTAGTTTAAATACACAGAAGTTTTCATCATTTATATGTTCAATATGATTGTTAGATACGATTTTATGGGACAAAACGTTGGAATCTTAATTTTTAGGCGCTAGTAGAACATACCTGCGCGCTTTGCGCTTAAGGCATGCAATAAGGACTGAAATTTTTAATGTAATTTTTTTTACGAAACTACTGCAGTCCATAGCCGCTTGTAGCCAACCTCATACAAAGAAGGCTACATAGGCGTTGTCACCTCTGAGAACTAGGATGGAATGCCTCACAGCGTGTAATTACTCTATAATCTTAAGACTGGAACACAGCGGTGCACGCACTATGCTATAGGTAAGTGAATGGCATCTACTCACACGGTCTCTTTTGCAGAAAAGAAGTTCTAACACCTAGTAAACTATTAATTAAAATGGCGTACCTGCTTGTCACTTTGACCTTGGTGTTATTTTTTGCACACAACGAAATGTTAAATAATTAAACTTTAAAAAAAGTAAAAATCAACTTTATAAACGGACTCTAATTTTTCAATACAGAATCTTAGCTCAGACATCAGAAATTATTAAATTATATGAAAATTATTTTATTATTTTTAGTATTTGCAGAATATTTTTTTTTTATTTATGTTTGCATATAGCATTCCGAGATACAGCCAATGTCATTGGAATATTAAAGGCGTCATACACGTTCGTTAAACTAACTTTAACCGGCGTGCCTTGACAGCTCCGTGCCGTAATGAATCTATCAACCCCGCGGGGCCCATCCGTTGGCCGCCGTCCGCTTGACCAAATGTTAAAGCCGAATAGTTTTAGATAGATTACCACAATAATTGATTATCGGTGTCCCCGTATTATACCTAATCTGTTTTAGTTATAAACAGTTAGTAACGTCCGCATTAAGTTCTGAATTTGAAATAAGTAAAGTAAAAGTTAGTCCTATTACGTGGTTGTGCCAAGCTGCAGCTATATTATGGTTGCAGCATGAATGGTTCGGCTTGACCTGGATCACGCTCTCACGCAATACCAGCATAAAATAGCAGCTTAATTCTGCTGTGTTTCGTATGGTAAGCGTAGAGAACCGGACAGCCTTTTTACTGGAAACGAAGCATTTCATCTTAGTCCTCAGGGGTGACAACACATCTGTATTTTAATTTTTAATCGAGGATAAATCATGGTATGGGTATGGGCGACAGCATCCATTTACCCTCATGTGGACTGTGCGGTCGTTTGTCACCCTTATATAAAACAAAACAAAAGATAGCGGTATAAAATAATCTATTATCTCATAATGTCGCGTGGGTGAAGTAAGAGGCACCTTTAGATAAAAATGGGTAAAACCATCTGACTTAGGCCAAACGTGAGAGCGAGATCTTCGGGCAAGTCAACCCATTCGTACTACAAGAATAATATAACTGCAGCGTGGCTCTACCACGTATAAAATCACAATACCAGAGTAAATTAGTAGCTTAATCCTGCTTTGTTTCATATGATGAGTGTAGAAATGAGGCATCCCATCTTAGTCCTCAGGGATTGACAGCATATTCTGCTTTTTGATTCTTTATCGATGCAGTGATGGCTCTGCGAGGGTGCTGGAGCAGCAGGTATTTCCCGCAGGGAATCCCGGAACCGCTCGTTTAAACTGATGGTGATCACCTTAGTGTTTTAGCCGGTAGAAGTCCAGTATAACCTCCCCGTTACCCTTATAGCGAAAGGAATCCATGCGGATTTTGCCCGCGTTAAAAATATTAGTGTCGGGATAATATGAAGGGACTGTAATTTTTAAAATGGTGTAGTTTCGTTTTATTCTGACAATATCTTGAAGGACAACATTCTATATTCTAAGTTTCTAAGCCTACGTAAGTCTCAGTTTTAGAAATAAAGCAATCCTGCAACAAAATTCCCGGCCAAAACAATAGCCCCCGCTCCATGCTATTCATAATTGTTTTATTGCGCCACTTGCTTGAGCTTTAAAAATGGACGCAAGGAACATACCGAAGCCATGTTGCGATGCAAGAACTAGCTTGGGAGGAAATCAATTATAATTTCCATTAGATTAAGGCGGAGTCGCCCGATTTATGTGCACGGACAGAAAACTTACTCCAATAAGCCTCGCGTTCCAAGGTTGTGTATTTATAGTGTTACGACTTACGAAGCAAACGAATAAAGTAATAATTAGCAGTCAAGGTCGCTTTTCACTATGGGATATAATATATATTATATCCCAACATATAAATTATATCCCGCGCTTGGCTTTCATACTGTGAGGTATATCTTTTAACCATTGTACGTTCGTCATTGGATCACACCGCACGCGTCGTTTACAAACAACATTGTCTTTCAAACAAAATGGATATTGTTTTGCTAGGACCCTCGACAGTTCATCAGAGGAAGATGATGCGGAATTCGATTTACCTCTGTTACTTTTAAGTAAAAACAGGGAGCGTCGATACTGGATATGAAATCATTTAAAGTTTTGGGAGGAATATGGTGAATTTAGACTTTTTAATGAATTATTCTATGAAGAAAAGTTACGAATGCCAATGAGTATATGCACTACGCACTAGTTCTGTCAGGTACTTGTGCTATTATCTATTCAGTGACTCAGGTAATGACAGAGTCGAACATGAGGACGTAGCGGCGGCGGGGAACTGTATGCGTGGTACAGGGGGACAAATATAATATGAAAATATTGCTCAGTCGATCGAAACAATATTTATAGTATGAGATGTAATATAACATATCAGCGTAAACGTTTTGTTTTTGAGACAATAAATAACAAACATTTTATTTATTGTCTCAAAAACAACATTTGTCTGTCTGTCTATCAGTCTATCCGGGCTAATCTAGTCTATCTATCAATGGTTAAGCCGAATGTACTGAAACTACGAACAGAGAGAGAGCAAAGCCTTTTTTTTAAAGGAGAGGGGGCAAACGAAAAATCGCAGATGGTAATCGATTCCACAAGGAAGCCGTGCGAGGAAGAAAACATCTTCTAAATCGCACAGTGGTGGACCGCCAATCATCCAGATGATGTGGATGGTATCGGGAGTTCTGCCGCGATGTGCGTTCGTGAAATTTGGCGGCTGGGATTAATCCGAACAATTCCTCAGAGCACTCCCCATGATAGATGCGAAAGAAAATGCAAAGGGATGCAACATCTCTTCGCAGTGCCAATGAATCGAGTCGATCGGAAAGGGCTCGGTCGTCGACGATTCGAGCCGCTCTGCGCTGGATGCGGTCAAGTGGAAGGAGCTGGCACTGGGGAGCCCCAGCCCAGAGATGGGAACAGTATACCATGTGAGGCCGAACCTACGCCTTGTAAAGTTGCAGGCGGTGTGCCGGCATGAAATACTGTCCCGCTCTGCTGAGCCTATATTTTTCTACCGACTTCAAAAAGGAGGAGGCACTTTTTTATGTGTCTACCTCTACCTCATAACTTTTTCTGGGTGAACCGATTTCGATGATTCTTTTTTTATTTGAAAACTGGTAATTCTCATGTGGTCCCATATTAATCAAGGTTTGACAAGGTTGTTTTTGAGTTATTTTTAATAATATATATTAAAGTCGGTTGTACAAAATTTTTAATTTTTAATTATATCTGAAAAACTTAGAGATTTTTTTGAGAAATTTATAAAATACACTAGCTGACCCGGCAAACGTTGTTTTGCCATACACATTATTTCTAGCAAATATTTTATTGGGTTGAAGATTAATTTAAATTGAGAAAAAATATATAATTAAAGTAAATTGTAATTATAAACCATTTGCAGTTTTATACATGGTAGAGCCGTGCTGCAGCTATAAATGTACGTGGTAGGGCCATGGTGCAGCTATAAATGTACGTGGTAGAGCCATTCTGCAGCTGTAAATGTACGTGGTAGAGCCATTCTGCAGCTATAAATGTACGTGGTATAGTCATGCTGCAGCTATATTAGTAGTATTATTAGGGACAGAACTTCTGGCTTCTTATCCGGCTCGAAGGACCAAGAATAATAGGGACAGAAGTGGACTGTATGAATTTACTATTGCAAGTGGACTGTATTGATTAACTGACTGATGTTGAGGTATACTACACTAGGGACTGCTTAAAGAAAAGATGGTACTGTAGACTATACTGTATTAAACTATTTACAAATGCGGCTTTCACTAATTAACTATATACACAGAAGGGAGTCTTCAATGGAGTATTAATTCTTCTCTCTTGATTTCTCTTGAGGTTTCTTCTCTTGCTGTTGTCTTCGAGTGCCGCTTCCGAAATGAACAGCTCACAGACCAAAACGCCGTTCTTATATCTCGCAAGAGAGCGTCTCAGTATGTGAGTAGCGTCGTGAGATGATGCCGTGTGCTGATTGGTCGGCGACATCGCGTGATCTGCTGGCGGTGTGCGGGGTGCGGGGGGCGCAACGGGGTATGAAGGGGCGACGGGGCGGCGGCTCCCCTCGCCGTCCGTAACAAGTATAGTTGTGGCACGATTGGGTCGGCTCGACCGGGCAAGGACCAAGCTCCCACAGAATACCAGCGTAAAATAGCAGCTTAACGCTGTTGTGTTTCGTATGGTGAGTGTAGAGAACCGTAGACCCTTTTTACTGGAAAAGAGGCATTCTATCTTGGTCGTCACAGGTGGCAGCGTTTTGATTCGTAATCGAGGATAAATGTAAATGTTTATGGACCACAGCAACCACTTACTGTCGGGTAGACTGTGTGCTCGCTTGTCACCCTATCCTATAAAAAAAAGAATGCCTCACAGCCTATAATTACATTGGCTCTCTATAACCATCAGACGTGAGCACAACAGCAGGACAAGTACTGTTATTTGGCGGTATAAGTGACCTTGACGGACTCCTAGGCGCGAAGGGACTCCTACCGCTTTAAAAAACTCCACGATAGAGAAGCTTGCTGATGGCCCACGGTACACGGGTCATAGATCTTTCGTCGATCAGTGCATCCTAAAAATATTTAACGTCTATGTGACCGAGTTTCTCACGGCGTTAGAAAAACATCAAAGGGATTAAACCTAACTGGATACATTTGGAAAGTAAAACATTATCTAGGTACAAAATTTCAGCCAAATCGTTAAAGAATCAATTACGTCACTTTTAATCGTTATACTCGTAGCCTATCAAAAGTCCTCTACTGAACATATGTCCCCCCATAGATCGCCTCATAGAGAAGATTCCCTCTACATCGACGCCGTTTAGTAAAAAGGCTAGGCTGTTAACTAAATGGCTAATTAAGCTAGTTGCGCAGCCAACATAATATACAGAAATACAAGAATTGCTCGCTCGAAGTACCATCTACAAACTTACATTCTAAATTAATTGATATTTGAAATGTTTTGTTTATTATGTTGTAAGCAAGGAGTATACAATATATAATTACTACGTTTTAGTTGTAAGCTGACATGTATAATATTAATATTCCATTGTATGTCGGGTGTTTGTTGATTTTATTTAATTATTACCTAATGACAGTGTTTTAATTTTCATGATGTTAATAATATTGTAAGCCTTAATCTAGGCAGCTTGTGGTGATACTTAGTTACTATTATAATGCTATATTTCTAAAACCTACATCTAGCATAAAAATGACTTAACCTATTCTATTTTATTCTAAGATTAGCAATATCATTAATTATTTCCTCTTGTAAGTGCGTCTTCTTCTTTATCAGCATGTTTTTTTTTTTCGTTTTTTTTTTATTAGGATAAGAGTGACAAACGAGCACACTGTCCACCTGAGGGTATGTATACATAAATATATAGCCTGAAAGGATCACCAGGTTACATTCTGTATGTAAAGATGAAAAAGGGGCTCAACTCAAACAAAGGAATTTCGTCATTGACTTTGAAGCAGTGCATATAAGCAGAGTCGAGTGACCGGTGAGGCGCAGTGGCGCAGTTCGGCGTAAAGTTTAAAAGGCGAGGTGACAGGGCGCGGCGCCGATCGATGTCGCCGTCGTTATTCGGGCGACAGCCTTTGACGACATCTCAGCCGAGTTTCGCTTCGTAACTTTACATTTGGGAATTTAGCTTATAATAGAAAAACTAACTAATTTAAAATTTACTTATCGAAACAGTTGGTTAACGCAGTACAGTTTGTAGTGTTATGCTACTTACATATCATTTTACATTATTTTAAATTCATTTTTCCATTCTGTTTCGATTTTCTGCATTCACCTCAAAACTGGATATTTTACATCACCTTTATTTCCATAGGATCCTGTAACGATTTTAAACCATAAGAACACAATAACAAATCATTTCTACTTCGTATTTTCACATTATCAGCACTTTTAAATTGGTGTCAATGGAGTCTACCTTTTTTCGATCTTTTAGCTAGTTTTCCGTAACTCTACAATCTTGGGCTTTGTGTGGGCAGCTGCGCTACCTTTTTTCCTATATCAATAATATCTCATTTTCCACTTAAATCTTACCATTTTCTTATTATAAACCTAAAACCAAAATTTGACATGTTTTGATATTGTTATTTATTTCGTTGCTATAGTAATTATATTCAAATTTGCTACCGATCTGTTGTTTCTATTTCGATAATTCCACATAAATCCTCTTTTCTCTTGACCATTTACAAAAAATTTGCGTTTAATTTAAATAATTTTTCCGTTCTCTCTAGAAAGGTATAAAAGCCGAACAATCGGTGAAGAAAGGCAGTCTCGCTTCAGTTCGCGAATTGGAAGTATCTCCTAAAGGCCTTATCCCGGGGCCGCACTGCCCCGGGATCCTGCAAGCCTCCACCTACACGTGAAGTCTTCGGCGAAGCCTTCTTCAAACGCGGAGCCGCACCACTCCGGGTTCCTACAAGCCTCCATCTACCTCGGAAGTCGCTTCGAGACTACTACAAGCGCGGGGGCCACACTACTCCGGGCGCTACGACTACTTACTCCAGACGCCGAGTGCACCTACCGCCGGCGCTACCTTTGGGCGCTGCAACTGCTGGCTCTAAGCGTTGCGCGCCCCTTCTCCAGGCGCTACGTGCGCCGGCTCCGGACGCTGCGTGTACTGGCTCCAGGCGCTGCGCGCCGTCGCTGCTAAGAAACCTACCTCTACAAGCGCAAACGGCGTGTGCTGGCTTCAGGCGCTGCGTGCCGTCGCTGCTAAGAAACCTACCTCTACAAACGCAACGTGTGTCGCTTCGACTTTTAGGCCCCACTTCAACGCTATATTCCTCTATTCTCTCACCTTTATTTTTTTTTATAATTTAATTGTATTCTCACTTCATTCATCATCATCCTCACATCATTTTTTTTATAAAATTGTAAATACCTTTTATAAATTTAAATATATTGTTTTCTGGCTCTACCTTTGTTGTTTTGTTGTACTTAGGTTAGGTTCTATTTTTTTTATTTTTTTTTAATTGTCGCTTCACGACATTTGGCGCCCAACGTAAAAGTCCTCTTTCTCTCTTAATTCTTCACCTTTACTGCGCCTTGTCCATTCTCTTTTGATTTAATTGCTCTCCCTTTCGTTCTTAACTCATTATTCATCATTCATTTATTCATCCTTTTCATACCTTCCAAATTCTAAAACAACACTTCATCTAGTGTTTCAACTTATCTGGTTTATATTTAGACCTACATTTCACACAACACTTACATTCATCACTTTAATATCTTTATTGTAGATAACCTTCCAAATTCTAAAACAACACTTCATGTAGTGTTTCAACTTATCTGGATTATATTTAGACCTACATTTAATACTTACATTCATCACTTTAATATTTTTATTGTAGATAACTTCCAAATTCTAAAACAACACTTCATCTAGTGTTTCAACGTATCTGGCTTATATTTAGACCTACATTTAACACTTCACTTACATTCATCACTTTAATATTTTTTATTCTAGAACAAAACTTCATCTAGTTTTTCAACTTAACTAGATTATATTTAGACCTACATTTAACACTTCACTTACATTCATCACTTTAATATTTTTATTCTAGAACAAAACTTCATCTAGTTTTTCAACTTATCTGGATTATATTTAGACCTACATTCAACACTTCACTTACATTCATCACTCTAATATTTTTATTCTAGGTAACTTAAAGAGGTATAACTTTTCAATTAAATCTTTATTTCTTAAACTTAACTTTGAACTTTACACTTTATATAAAATTGTTTTTCAAAGCTGAAGCGAGACGATTCATAACTTGTCTAAGCATTTACTAACTGTTAATTTGTATATATGTATAAATATCTAAACATTTATTAACTGCTAATTTGTATATATGTATAAATATCACATTTAATTTGTATATATGTATAAATATCACCATCATTTTCACCTTGTTATTATTTCTTTTAATTTGTTTGTTTGTTTGGTAGGTTAATCTTCACTTCTTATTATTTCAGACACATCTCGCTAGTGATGTTGCTGATCTCTGGCTTTGAGCCCTACCGCTCTGGCCGTTCTTTATCTTTACTTAAGTCATAGCGACTAAAGCTTGCTTAAGATTGATTTCTTTATCTTTATCTTCACTTGGGAGCGGCTGACTACTCCCTTAATAATTTTTTTTTTCTTCACGCAGGAGCGGATGACAACTCCTTAAATAAGCCTGAATGTCCTTTCGAAAACACTTTTAAGAGTGGTGTTTCTTCGACTAATTTTTTTTTCCACGCAGGAGCGGATGACTACTCCTTAAATAAGCCTTAATGTCGTTTTGAAAACACACTTTTAGAGTGGTAGTCATTGAATGTGAACTCCACCCTTACCTGAATGCAGATGATGAATGTAAGAGATAGTATATCTGATTTTGCTTGGTGATGTCTGTTTCTGCAAAGCTGTGTTTTTATGGTTTATTTTAGAATGTATATATCAAAATTTTTGCTGAGTCAAAAATTTTCCAGGGTCGGGGGGAAAATGTAGTGTTATGCTACTTACATATCATTTTACATTATTTTAAATTCATTTTTCCATTCTGTTTCGATTTTCTGCATTCACCTCAAAACTGGATATTTTACATCACCTTTATTTCCATAGGATCCTGTAACGATTTTAAACCATAAGAACACAATAACAAATCATTTCTACTTCGTATTTTCACATTATCAGCACTTTTAAATTGGTGTCAATGGAGTCTACCTTTTTTCGATCTTTTAGCTAGTTTTCCGTAACTCTACAATCTTGGGCTTTGTGTGGGCAGCTGCGCTACCTTTTTTCCTATATCAATAATATCTCATTTTCCACTTAAATCTTACCATTTTCTTATTATAAACCTAAAACCAAAATTTGACATGTTTTGATATTGTTATTTATTTCGTTGCTATAGTAATTATATTCAAATTTGCTACCGATCTGTTGTTCCTATTTCGATAATTCCACATAAATCCTCTTTTCTCTTGACCATTTACAAAAAATTTGCGTTTAATTTAAATAATTTTTCCGTTCTCTCTAGAAAGGTATAAAAGCCGAACAATCGGTGAAGAAAGGCAGTCTCGCTTCAGTTCGCGAATTGGAAGTATCTCCTAAAGGCCTTATCCCGGGGCCGCACTGCCCCGGGATCCTGCAAGCCTCCACCTACACGTGAAGTCTTCGGCGAAGCCTTCTTCAAACGCGGAGCCGCACCACTCCGGGTTCCTACAAGCCTCCATCTACCTCGGAAGTCGCTTCGAGACTACTACAAGCGCGGGGGCCACACTACTCCGGGCGCTACGACTACTTACTCCAGGCGCCGAGTGCACCTACCGCCGGCGCTACCTTTGGGCGCTGCAACTGCTGGCTCTAAGCGTTGCGCGCCCCTTCTCCAGGCGCTACGTGCGCCGGCTCCGGACGCTGCGTGTACTGGCTCCAGGCGCTGCGCGCCGTCGCTGCTAAGAAACCTACCTCTACAAGCGCAAACGGCGTGTGCTGGCTTCAGGCGCTGCGTGCCGTCGCTGCTAAGAAACCTACCTCTACAAACGCAACGTGTGTCGCTTCGACTTTTAGGCCCCACTTCAACGCTATATTCCCCTATTCTCTCACCTTTATTTTTTTTTATAATCTAATTGTATTCTCACTTCATTCATCATCATCCTCACATCATTTTTTTTATAAAATTGTAAATACCTTTTATAAATTTAAATATATTGTTTTCTGGCTCTACCTTTGTTGTTTTGTTGTACTTAGGTTAGGTTCTATTTTTTTTATTTTTTTTTATTGTCGCTTCACGACAGGTTTACATGGTAGAGCTCGATCGGGGAAGGATCACGCTCTCACAGACTACCAGCATAAAATAGCAGCTTCGTATGCTGTTTCGTATGGTAAGTGTAGAGAACCGGAGACTCTTTTTACCTAAAACGAGGTCTTCCATCTTAGTTCTCAAGGGTGACAACGCAACTGTATTTGGATTCTTAATCGAGGATAGATGTAGATGTCTATAGACCACGGCATTGACTTACTGTAGGGTTGCTAACCTCAAATTTAAAAAACTAGTATTTGAAGTTGCAAAAACCAGGACAATTCAGTTTAAAAAGAGGACGCAGTAAAGGCCTTGTCAAACATAACTGCGAACCAAACTGAGCCGACAACGTGGCGAATGTATGTACTATGTATGCAAGTATCGGTTCGTTTTCGCTTTTAAATGTGACTAGATTCAAACGATACCATACATAACAAAATAACAACACCGTGATCTTATCAGGCCGCTTTAAAAACTCAGGACGCTGCCTAAACCATCCAGAACATCCCAGGACAAAAACTAGGACATGGCCTAGGAAAACAGGACGGTTGGCAACCCTAACTTACTGTCAGTTTGAGTGTGTATTCGTTTGTCCCCCTTATTCTAAAAAACGGACACAGAGGAGTATATTCCGAAAAGTGAATGTTGGTCAGCGAGGGGAAAAACTTAAGATAAAATTAGAAAACATGTTTTGTATATTGTAATTATGTTGTGAGAACGTCAACGTACAAAACAAAAGTTTTGAATGTTGACATTCTCAATCCGTAACTAATAGAAGTATTACTAACTATCGACAATAACGATTATAGCGGAATGATCTATGTAGACTAATCATCACAAAACCAGAAGAGAAAACTATCAATTTGCTCATAGCTAGGATTGTACTAAGAATTGTTGAATTGCGTTGTAGAAGCCTGCTTTTTTAACTACTAAGCTAAAATTTCGCCATTCATATACTTTATTTATAAAAGTAACATTCACATAATGATTACATTCATATATAGATATTTTCATAGGATGATTTAAACCGCGTTTTGTCAGAGGCGTTTTGTCATTTGTATGGCCCCAAGATGAGAACGTCAGAAGAACACAGGCTATGCAGCGTCTGTTGACATAATATAATAGATGGATATTATTTAAAAATATTGCTTCTGTTGTCCTCAATTTTCTTATTATAACTAAGAGTATTTACATAAGCAACACATACATTATTTGCTCTAAGTAAATAATCTAAGAATCAACATATCAACTACAACAAATTAGAGCTTCCTAATATTTACACGAACACTTAACATCGAATGAAACCAATTTTACGGATTTTATGAATTAAAAATAACTCAAATAAGTTATATTAAACGCGATAAAATCCGTAAAATTAATTTTCTAATTTATATAATTCTAAATTTATTGAGCATATTCTTTATTTATTTACAAAGCAGAAGCAACCCGTCAAGCGATAGAAGGTACCCGCGGCGGGTTCTACTCCGCGGACGCGTGACTGACGGACGGCGGCACACACACAAACTCTCGCCCACACTAGTAACTATTATGAGACTAGAGGACATGTAGCTACACAATGAAACTCACCCACACAGGGTATTTCAGAACAAAACACGCGAGACATCGCATGTGCAGTTTTCGCCTCATAAAAGATGGATAATGATTGATCGGCGACATGTGAGAATGATACGGGATGAAATTATTGCTCTATTTGTTTTTAGTTTCGCTCTTGGCTCCGATATTGAAAGATTGCTTATAGTAGAAACACTGTTGGGTAATTTGATGCGTTATTTTCTTGTTCTCATCATCATCGGCATACGGCTGTTAAGCTGTGAACATAATGACATAAGGACTTTCATATGGCGAGCCGTTTCGGATCTTCGGGTCATGCATACTGTTGCCATCCTTCGCCTTACGCACTTATCGTCGTTCCATCTAGCCTACGAGACATTCTCGTGTTTATTATAAACTAATCTCTTTTTAAATCGAAACTGTACCATCATAGAATTTTCTTATATATAGAATAAGGGTGAGAAACGAACACACATTCCACCTGATGGTAAGTTGATACTGTGGCCCATAGATATCTATATATCCTCGGTTATATCAAAAGGCATATGCGTTGTCACCCCGAGGACCAAGATGCTTCATTTCCACTAAAAAGGATCTCCAGTTCTCTACAATAACTATACGAAACACAACAATATTAAGCGCAAGTATTCTGTGAGCACGCGGTTCTTCCCCTGTCGAGCCGACCTATCGCGTTACAAACATAATATTTTTTTTAAATTATTTATTAATAATTATTTGTTTCGCTGTATCATGTAACTGTAAAGAACATGGTAGAGAGCAATTAAGAATATTTCTTAGATTTCGTATAGATTTTCTAATGAATAAAAATAAATCTCGCTTAACGATTTAAAAGATTTTTTGTACAAAATGGGTGACGACCGAGCACACAGTCCACCTGATGGTGAGTGGGTGTTTTAGTGCAAAAACACCTATAATCTATTCTCAATTAAGAATCAAAATAAACGCGTTGTCATCCCTGAAAACTAAGATTGCCTTGTTACTAATGAAAAACGTAAAATGAAACTAATTTTACGGATTTTGTCGAGTTTAATTTTATCTTTTAAATTCCTGAACTTTACGACGCAAAGTTTAAAACAGCATAACGCTGCCATTTCAAGCTTGTGTGAGGCTGTAGACCTACTCTAGTTGTGCCCAAACAACTCTGGCTTAAACTGTGAAGCAGCAAAAATTTTATCTTATTACTACTAACATTACCACATTAATTAAAAATACAAGAAGTTCTAATTACAGTGTAATGACACGACAGAAGCGATACGTAAAGAAAGTCGCGCCACACCGGTAGCGCGTTGACGCGTAAACACGGCGGCGAAAGACACCGCGGAATAATTAAAAACTTCCACGAACCGCGTGTAATGACAATAATGACGTTAACGACACACCGCCGCGACCATTTGTCAGCTGTCATTTGTCAGCCGTTTGTCAGCCGCGGGCCGATTGACGCACATCACGCTTAACTACGGATTCTCGAAGTCAACTCAGCGACATCATGAAACTTATTTCATTCATAGCGATAAAGGCACAATTGAAATAAAACTACATAATTTTATGCATTTTATATTTTGTTGAAACTTAATTTAAATTTTTGAGTGTTTTGCAGCCTCGTAGTCATACGAAGGTTCTCAGGTGTGTTTGATATCCTGATATGATATTTAACCCAACTTGAGTTTTGATTATTTTTTTTTAATTTTAGATTAATTTATTCATCGTACTAGTAATGGAATGGTTCAACTTACAGAATTATAAGGTCTTATTATTTTCATATTAGAATAAAAAAATATCGTTAATTATTTTGAAAAGCGTCGTTTTAGTGGTCCAACCCAATTAATTGTTTTTTTTTTCTTTATCGATCAAAGAAGGTATGATCGCATATTCCATACACAAACAATATCTAATAAAAGGTTATCTGTCCTTAATACCTATTTGTCTTTATTATTTTTTATTATTTTTTTTTATTTTAGTGCACCCTACCCATTGTTCTTTTTCTTATTTTGTATTTATTTCTTCTTCTGGGTTGTCTGGAAGAGATTGCTATGTAGCAATAAGACCGCCCTTTGTATTTCCCTCAATAGTTGTTATTTTTTATTTTTGATCTTGGTATCTTTTCTTGGTGTACAATAAAGAGTATTGTATTGTATTGTATTGTACCTAAAAGTGCTAATTTAAAATTTTCTGGCCTTATCCGATCTGATAATGAAAAAGCTAAGAAC
Source organism: Parnassius mnemosyne (assembly GCA_963668995.1). Taxonomy (NCBI): domain Eukaryota; kingdom Metazoa; phylum Arthropoda; class Insecta; order Lepidoptera; family Papilionidae; genus Parnassius; species Parnassius mnemosyne. Next base: position 4,996,628 of record CAVLGL010000035.1, on the reverse strand, counting down.
ATAATTAACGATTTTTTATAATTTCGAAAGATAAATAATGAAGAGTCTACCGGTACCTTTATATTATAGTATAATGATGTATACTTATAGCTTTAGAATATCCACCACCCCAGGTCATCCCGTGGGTGTCGTAAGAGACGACAGATGGAATTTGAAGCAGAGTAGTGAGCAGCAACTGATCTTCCTAATGACAATTACAAAAAATTACGCTTGCCAACACGCCTGCCAAGCGTGGCAATAATAACAAATATCCCCCTAAACCCATGGGGAGACCTATGTTTAATCCTTTAATGAAAATAAAATCATTTAAATAACGACCAATCTAAATTATTCCTTGACATTTTGGTATATATTAACATAAATATCAAAGTTACTTTACTTTACTTATCTTCACGCACAATCCCTAACGGGGTAGCCAGAGAGAACAGATCGCCAAGTGTCACGATCCTTACAAACCTCCTTCGCTTCTTTCAGATTCATTATCTTCTTCATGCATGCACGTCTAGGTATCCGAGTACTCTTGACCCTACCCTCTTCTAGCAATTTGCTCATATGGTCTTCGAAAGTTAGTCTCGGTCTACCTCGACACCTTTTAATATTAACTTTCGCGCTATATATTTTCTTCACCATTCGGTCTACACTCATTCGCTCAACGTGCCCAAACCACCGAAGCACGCCCTTATCAATTTTTGTGATAAGGTCATCTTTCAAACCTGCCATATTGCGAATCTCTTCGTTTCGCTTTCGGTCGGCCATAGTAACACCGCACATTTTACGAAGAGATCGCATCTCCACTGCATTCAACTTACTTTTATGCTTCTTCTGGCATACCCAGGTTTCGCTGCCATATAACAAAGTCGGTACCAACACTGCGTTATGTATTGCAAGGCGTGCACTCTTCGCTACGCCTTGCCTTTTGACTAACGCAGTCAGGGCACCATTGACTTTGTTCCCGGCAGCGACACGCCTGTCCACATCTAAATCACATCTTCCATCCCGGCTAAAAGCACTCCCCAAGTATACAATTTCATTTACCTGTTCTAGACATAAATATCAAAGTTAAATTAAATAAAACCATTAAAATAAATTTTGCACTCATGAGCAAGTAGTATGGAGCGCGAATACAAGCCAGCAGTTGAAGGACGAATTATTAATGATCGTTTGATTCACACCTCCGCACTAACCCTGCCAGCCGTATAGCCACGTCACCGGCCCGACGACGGCCCTGGAACCACCCTAATAGCTAAAGAAAACGAACCGACACACCACGATTTATTACTCAAGCCTTCTGTCATATTGCGGTACCCCTACATTATCCGCAACCCAGCTATCAACGTGAATAAAACAATCACATTCTTCCGCAAGTTTCTTCGAATTGCTAATAGAGTGATAGATTGTCTCGTGCAAATGTACCGCCTCGAAGTTCTGCAGCAACTAGACACTGAGTTGCATACATTATCGATCATCACGAAACACAGCGGTTAAATAATTCCAATGGAAGCGTGTTTTATGTCCCGTTTCTCTTTGACGGTGCCCGAGACGTCACCGGTTAACGTCCCTACACCACGCGATTAGCGAGTTATTTCCACCCTGCGACGTCTCCATCCTTTAATTCCAAGTAATTATTCAGTTTCCTAACTAAAATTCCAACTAAGTTACCTAAAATATTTTTTTTCAGATGCTGTCGCCAAGGGACGATGATGAAGACGACAATCATCTCTGCATCAAATGTAACGCGACTATCGTCGGACTTGATAATTACATCAAACATAGAAAAGAAAGATGTGGTAAAAACAAATCTGAAACTAAAACGGGTTTGCCTATTGACTCTTTAGAACCAACATACAGTCTTGGTGCTGATGTGTTTTTCCAATCACTAGAACTCCAAAGTAGCGTTAAAAAAACATCCCTATCCAGACTTACACCACCCACATCAATTTCTAAAACCGCTTTAGATCGAAAGTCTACTTTAACAGTTGCATCCACTTCTAGAGATTTAGCACGGATCAGCCCTGTAGAAACTAACCTTAGAGGGGTCGATTGGATCGGTGGGCACAGTATCAGAATAGGAAGCAATGAGGATAATCAAACAAAACTGATCAATGCCGTTGCTAGTATTAGTGGCAATGTCAAGAAGGATTTACCTTCATCTTCTTATAACATCGGGACTTTCAACGATTTTAAAGGAGACGATGATTCCGATGATTGCGAAGAATCAGAGGACGATGAAGAGGAAGAAAGTGGTCATGGGAGTAAATGGAAACCACCGCCTCATTATACTGGTGGTAAATGGCGACCGGCATCACCAGAACATTTAGAGTGGGATATTAGAGAGGAACATATGGGAGGTAAATGGAAATCTTTAGTAATCCCAGAGAGTAATGAACGTGAGGAAGACTATGATGCACCACCACCTGGACACACAAAAGGAAAATGGGTCCCCGGAGAGAAAACTCAGATTATGCAAACAACTATACAGAATAAAGGCTCTGTCCAATATTGGTGTGGTCCATGCAATAGGCGACTTGGCTCTCGAGCCGTTTATGACAAACATTTAATGTCTAACCTACACATGAGAAAAGTGTTACCGGAACATGAATTAGAATTTTCGGGACATTTAGAACCCCTTAGAAATATAAATGAAAAACGAACAACTCGGCCATCACGGTTCGTAAACAATAGCATCTATTTGCAACCTCAACGAAAAAAGCAGAAAATCACCGATACAAAATTATCTGTCACAACTGTAAAAACGAAGAGGAAAAGACGGCCTTGTTTTCTTCACTGTTCAGTTTGTAAGTCAAGAGTAAGGTATCATTTAATGGGTAAGCATTTAATATCTCATTATCACTTCAGAAAAGCAACGGATACTCAAAGCCCTACTTATCAGCAACTGATTCTCGATAATATACATGTCATAGTACACCAATCTCCATTCCAATGTAGTCCGTGTCGATTTTATACAAACTGGTCTTCAAATTTCATGCAGCATTGGTTTTCCGATGAACACAAATCAAAAACTGATTCAATGGAAGGACGATACTGGTGTTCGTTTTGTAAATTTGAATGTGAGTCTTCGGATGAAATGGTTAATCATATATCGGGGCCCGAACATAGCGAAGTGGTTGCGGTTATTAACAGATCGATGCCAATTATTTTGAGAAAGAAGACGATTTTAAAATGCGATACATGCTCAAAAGAATTTCGATATAACATGGAAATTAAGCAACACTGCCGAAGAACTGGACACGAGTTATGCCACACTGCTACGGATGCCTACCAGGAATTACACAAATGTCAACATTGTAAAGAGAAGTTTAAATCTTCTTTAACGTTGGCTGCTCACTTAAAGTCCAAGCACAAGCAGAGAGCATATTTTTGCCTGGTATGCTCAAAAACATTCAACTCATCAAGCGAGGCCAAACAACATCGGCAAACTTCAGAACATAGAGTACGTAGGAAGGAAATTTTAATTGAAAAAGGTTTCAGAGTACCTGTCAAGGACTTGAGCAAGAAATGTCCATACTGCATTGATAATGTACGACTGAAAAATATTATAGAATTAAAGGATCATATTCGAAGAGTCCATCCAAACATTAAGAAAAAGTTAGTAAAATTCATGATTAAATCTAAATAGGTGTAGATAAATGTTATTCATTTGTTACAGCCTATCAATAGTGCAGTGTTGAACATAGGCCTCCTACATAGATTGCTTCACAGGAAGGATATTTACTATGAGGGTACACTTGGCAGCCGGGTCGGCAACCGCAGTTTTTATAATTTTGATTTTTTATCAGGAAGATGGTGCTGCCCATCTCCTGTTTCAGTGTCCGTTTGTTGCCTCTTACAACACCCACAAGAAAATACGGGCGGTATTCTTGTTATTTAGATTTAAGATTATTATTACTTACAAGCTGTTCCCCGCGACTTCGCCCGCGTGTAATTTAGGGTTTTAAATATATTGCTCAGAACCCTAATTATTTTCTAAAATAAAAGTATCCTAAGTTACTCCTTAGAACATCAGCTATCTGCCAGTGAAAGTTCCGACGAAATCGGTCCAACCGTTTCGGAGATTAGCCGGAACAAACAGACAGGCAGACCGACAGACAGACAAAAATTTTAAGAATTGTGTTTATGTTATAAGTTCCGTATATACATTCATATGCATTTAGTAAAAAGCTGTTATTTTAACATTACAAACAGACACTTTTTTGACAACGACCTTACAAAAATACCTTAATTTCAGATGTTCCAAGTGTGGCATGTCGTTCATCTTGTCTCAAGAAGTCACTCGACATATCAGATCTAAGGCTTGCCAATATCAAAACGCCAGCTCCTTGAGCGCTCCCATACTCTGGAATTGCAGTCAGTGTCTCTTCACTACTGATTCTCAAGCCGAGTGCTTCTTCCATGAAGTTCTGCACTCTCCCTCTATCACTAAGGTTACGAAGGGTGAAAAGGATAGATTGATAGAGAAATATGACTGTCCACTTTGCCCCAAGAGTTTCACCAAAGCTTCCTTGCGACACCACTTGAAACAGCACACATTCGAAAGGCCGTTCGTGTGTAATATATGCGGAGCTAATTTTACGAGACAAAGCAGTCTAACGAATCACTCGAGAAGTGAACATGCGAATAACTCTGTAACAAAAATCTCAGAGCCATCATCGATAGACGCAACGGCTGATACATCGATGACAGATTTGAAATGTGGTCATTGCAAGAAGAAGTTTACAAATAAGTAAGTTCTTTTTAAATTTGATAAATTACTTCCCGTGTAGCTTAGAAGTGGGTTATATAACCTCTAAGTTTATTATACTAGTAATGAGCGTAAGTTCTAGATAGGCATAAAAGTAAAGTCACAACCTATATGCGTTCTACTGCTGAGCACAGGCCTACTCTCATTTCTGAGAGGGTTTTATGGCAAGAAAACGTCCGCTGCGCTGCCCCAAAGCGTGTTGGCGAAATTCAAATGTCTTCGAAATATCTTTTTTTCTTATTTCACCAACATGTCGGATTCCTCACGATGTTTTCCTTCAGCGCCGTGCACGTAGTAAATCAGTACTTAAAATTGCAACTGACATTTTCATTGGTGCCGGCAGGCATCGAACCCGGGTTGCTCGAGTAATGTGAAATTTACAGCGAGCGCTAAACCCCTAGCTACCACTGCTAGATATCCATATATCTACATAAATCTTCCATTAGTTCAATGTCATAATATGCTAGTTCAATATTATGGTAAATTACTTTATATTTTCATATTTGGAAAAATTAAAAAAGTTTTTGATTCCAAAAATATCTTTCGCGACGTGAATTGAATGAAATGTAGTTAAAAGTAAACAATAAACGAATGATATTTTACGTCATAATAAAATTTATCGCTTGGATTCAATCCAGTAAGTTTACTCACGCGAGTTTAAATTTTCAGTAACCGTTTTCAATATGGAGATGGAAAAATAAGTTTTCTTGTTTACAGTTACTGTTTGATGATAAAATATATGTTTTTATATATATTTCAGCCAGCATTTTATATAACATAATATTAGACGAAATCGAAATGAAACAAATTAATAATTAAACTTTAAAAATAGTAAAAATCGCTTTTTTAAGTAGTAGAGCCATACTGCAGCTATTTTATGGTTGTAGCACATAGAAAATAGTTACTAACGCCAGACCTTGAGCGAGTGACGGGCCTGCTTGCAGCACGGATAGGTCAGCTCGACCGGGGAAGGATATTCGTTCTCACAGAATACAAGCGTAAAATAGCAGCTAAATTCGTTTTAGTTTTTCGTAGTTGGTTTTTTAAGTTTAATTATTTCGCCTGTTTAAGCGAACTAAGCGATATCACAACTTTAAGGTTCCTTCCTCCATTCCATATTTATCACCTAAACACATAAGGATGTTCGAATTGTGGACTTCATGCTTTTTTTAGTCGGCTAATTACGTTTACGTTTCTTCAACACCATTCATTACTGGTTTAAGTTATAATTACCTGCCTGGCTTTTTATGCTGCCTATCCCCTGCACAGGTTTTCCCTCTTCATATTAAACGCACGCTGTGAGGTGGGATGATGTTTCATAAAGCAATGTCATACTGAAGTCTTTACAGCTTTATAGGGTTTGAAACCGTAGTTGTAAAAATAGACAGAAAAAAACGATTATGTTGAATGTAAGTCTGTGGTCTCTACCTACCCCTCTTAGTAACAGGCATAGGAGTTTATATATGTTCTATGTTATATAGGTATCCCAGATTTCATGCCAATTGTGTGGAACAATCACGCAGAGAAAATTTACTTAATAAGATGTCAAGTCAATCAATAAAAATATTTTCTCTGTGACTCAAATAATATGAGCTTTTCACACACTGGCCATTATTCCATCAATACTCTTCAGATTTAAAGCTTCAGTCATATCAGGGGAGTGGCACGCATAGCTTGACCAAAATAAACGCCGCATCAGTGCGAAGCCGCGTCACAATCAATTGAGATGAACGACAAGTACGCGGCGGATGCGTGCGTGTCTCACGTCACACAACTCCTTCACAAATATCGGGAAACATTCATAATTTGACGCGCGCGCTTTGATAGTGCACCGGCGCGACATTTTCCCGCCGCCCGCAATGTTGCCAGCGCTGACGTTTTTATACCAAACAGTAATAAATTTTCGCCCGGATGCCTCGTATTTCGAGCGCTGTATCAAAATATTAGTGGGTACGATGGAGATGGCGCCATTTAAATTTTATTGTACGCACGTGTTGTGTTGTAGAGCTTACGGGACAGTTTGATGTGATTTGACGCTGCCAAATTGGTGGTTATTTATGCAGTTTGTCAGCCCCAAGCATACGTATTTATATGACATTGCTTCAAATAACTTTGCAGTTAAAGATTCATTCGAGTTATTCATTAACCCCGTAACTTTTGTTCGTAATCGTATATTGCATTATACTAGATATAGGATGCATTTTTTTATTTCATGGCGGTGACAAACGAGTACACAGTCCACCGGATGTTAAGTGGATACTGTAGCCCATAGACATCTACATTTTTCTTCGGTTAACAATCAAAATACAGATGAGTTATCACTTATCACCCCTGAGGACTACGATGGAATTTCCAGTAAAAAGGGCCTCTGGTTCTCTACACTCACCATACGAAACACAGCAGCTTTAAGGGGTTATTTTACGCTGGTATTCTGTGAAAGTTTGGTCTTTGCCCGGTCGAGCGTGCGCATTCGTTCTACATAATACTCGTATAGCTGTAGCACGGCTCTACAACTTTCCTAGAAATGTTGATGCTATAACTTGGAATGTATCATCATAATCAACCGTATAGTGGCGGTGTAAGAATATTCGCTATTTCATATCGTTCCGTAGGTGTCGATAAAGGCGACAGAAGGTATCGAATCAGGAAAATAGGCAGCATCGTCTTCCTAATATTAACTGGAAAATTAAAAAAAAAACTGTGGCGTGCTGCCAGCTCGCCTACCAAGCAACTATCGTAAATTTGAAACAATCTAAGAGGAGGTCTATGTTCAGCAAAGGACTTTAATAGGGTGTAATGGATGAATGGATGTTGTGTTACAATGAAGACCGAAACGGACACTGTATTTGCGGCGCCATAATGAAGGAAATTAAATATAAAAGAATCTGCGTCCATTCGTAGATCGCAAGGTCAGAAAAAGCTGTTAATCAGATGTACAGTTGTGTAATTATTTTAATATATTTACATAAAAACAGCATATTGAATAAAACTCATTTTAAAGATTTTGTCCATTTCAAGACTGTTCAGCTGACGCTTTTTTTATTTTTTTATTTATTACTAGCTATCCCCCGCAACTTCGCCCGCTTGGAATGTACTACGATTTCATGGGATTTAATTTTTTTTGCACGGAACCCTAATTCTTTTTCTAAAATAAAAGTATGCTAAGTTACTCTTTATAACGTCAGCTATCTGCCACTGAAAGTCCTGTCAAAATCGGTCAAGCCGTTTCGAAGATTAGCCGGGACAAACAGACAGATAGACAGACAAAAATTTTAAAAATCATTTTTTGTTATTAGTATCGTATATACTTTCGTATGCATTTATTAAAAAGTTGTTATTTTAACATTACAAACAGACACTTCAATTTTATTTATATATACTTTATATAGATATAGACTCCAAACGTTTCGAACACTTTACAGCTCCTAAACATACTAATGGCTGCGTGCTACCATCTGCTTGGGATCCTATAATTAATAAAATAAGTTATTTTTTTAAAGAAAACCCCCCTTTTCTATAATTTTCTCTTATACATTATATTATTTTATATAATAAGAAGTGTGGCTTAAGTACTCAGTTACTAAAGTATACTTTCCTTTTAACTATTTAGATACAGACACAGAATGTATGAATACAGAGAAGTCTCAAAGTACCAGGTATCAGACGAAACAAAAACCGCTCCACAAGATCTAATTCGGCCCACAAACCGCATGAATCAAGTCGACGTGGCCATTACCCAAACTTTCATCGTATCCAGAACATTGTAAAGCCATTGAGGGCGTCTAATGCCGCTGATGATCCAACTTGTGTAATATCTTATGCATTATTGCGTCGCCGACTTGCATTAATGCAGTTGAGACTCTAACGCGTTCCATGTTGTGGCGAAACGGATGCTCAAAGTGTCACTGAGTTGGCAACACTGGCCATCTTATAATTACAATATTGGACGACTTATTACATAACTAATTTAATTATTAAAATTAGAAATAAGTAAATGCACATGCGAACCATTTATAAACGGACAAAGCATACATATTTTTTTAGATTGGTTAAATCTAGTAAATATTACGTCTCTTAATATCATGTCACTAATTTTGCAAAAACTGAATTTCAAAATTCGTGTAGAGAATCGTGAAAAATATCTGTCACATCACTAACTTCATTAATTAGGCAGCATTTTCTGATGACAGATGAATATCGACACATAGCAATTCTTAGGACAGGTACAAAAGAAGAGTTCTGTTACATTTTCCAGTTCGGACGATATGAGATCGAACCACGAGGTTCGGTGTTGTAAGAGGCGACAGAGGCAAGAAGCAGGTGATGGGCTGCAGCGTTTTTCTAATAGCCCAAAAAAAAACTGCTGATATTAACTCGGCTTAGTGTGGTAACTACAGAAATTTTAATGAATGAACCATCAGGCCGATTGTATGCTTTTTTGTCACTAAAAGCCACTGTAAAGTACATTTCCTATTTCTTTTTAATTCCAGGACCGCCCTAACTCAACACGAAACGTCTTGCTCTTCTGTCGAGAGACGATGTCCGCACGACCAGTGCACATTTGTAGCCAGCACAGCCTCACAGCTAATAAGGTGCGTATTGTATATTTTTATTTTTGATAGGAATTTTTCTATAGGAGCAGCATTAGTAGCTGTGTTTCTAATGGTGAGTGTAAAGAAACGGCGAAAGGAATTCCGCACGTATCATCATTTTTTTTTAATTTTATTTTATAGTTATAACATAATATTTTCAATCAATATTGAAATTATAGACTTCATCATAAGATCACAGCATGTTTTACAATATTTGTTTTATAAAAGAATTTTTGTAGTGGTGTAGTCCACCTGATGGCTAGTGGCTTGTGCAGTCCATGGACACCTGCAGCTAACTTCTAACAGAGAAAGCTACAAATGTGTTGTCACCCCTGAGGTCTCAGTAATGCCTCACAAGTTGTAATCATACTTGTTCTCTATGCCCTTCACACCGAAACGCTGCAGTGCAAACATTGCTATTTCACCCCAGGAATAGGTAGGACTCAGAAAGGTATTTCATGATATTTCAAGAATACTAGTCTGAATTGACTTCAATAGGTTTCCTTCTGTATACCCACTTAATCAGCACTTTATTTCCTTTTCCCGATTAGCTAAAAATCTAGACCTATATGCACGCGGTAAAGCCAAGCTGCAGCTTATAGGTACCTAATAACCGTAGCACGAATGAGTCGACACGAACCGAAGACTTTATCTTGAGCCTGACTGTAAAGGCCAATTCTCTTTACAATGGGAGAAGCCCATGCCCTGCCAAGTTGTGGGCTTGTGATCATGATGATAATAAAACATAAACCGTTAACTTGTTTTACTGTTACTTGTCAACATTATTATGTCATCATATCAAGGACCCGAACAAATTATTCGAATCTATAACCGAACCTATAACATTCGAATCTATAACCCGAAAAAATTAGGCGATATAATTCTTTATCTTATAAGATGTTTATTTATAAATATCCACAGCAACATTTGATCTTGTTTTACCTCCGATTACCTTGGTTATAAAATGATATATCCAAATTTCAAAATATTAAGTACCATTTTTCCGGGCCATATTCAGAAGGCTGTCTCTACTCTGTAGTATGTGTGCCATCATTTATTATATTCGGCAGGTCATTGACCAATACCTATTTAAGTTTTCATCTAAATTGGTTCTGTAGTTTTTAAAAGTAAAAAAGAATCGTCCTGCCAGGTAACCACCAAGTTGAAAGTAGATATGAATAAGATTAGTTCATAGTAACGAAATCTAGATGGCGCTTCAAACTTGTGTGCATTAATGATTTCTTATATTTACGCGAACACTACACATTGAATGAAAAGACTACTTTTACGGATTTTATCGCTTTTAATTAACTTATTAATATTATAATAATAAGTTAATTTAAAGCGATAAAATCCGTAATTATTAATAACTTATTCTATAATATAAATACTTAATAATTAATAACTTATTCCCGACGTTTCGGTTGCTTTCCAGCAACCGTGGTCACAGGGGACTGAGGTGATTGACGTCCCGATGTCAGAGTTAACCCGGAGTACCTTCAACTTTCTAATTAATAATTTTGGTCCGATCTACGCAGAATGAACCAACTGTGTCTTGAAGTCTTGTAGTGGAATGCTTGGGTTTAGTTTTAATGCTTTCTGGACTTTCTCCTCAAAGTCCTCCACGAAAATATCGGCGACAATGGGAGATACCGGTGAGCCCATCGCAACACCATCTACTTGCTTGTAAAACTGATCCTTCCACAATAAATAGCCAGATGTAAGGCAATGTCTGAATAATACTGCATATTCTGCTGGCATGTTGTTTTCCTCTAGTTTCCTAGTTACACTTGAGATGCAGTCTTCAACAGGTACGCATGTAAATAGAGACTGAACATCAAAACTGACTTTGTGTGCATTGTCATAAATCATAATATAGTAGGGCAGAGCTGCTCGGTGAGCAAAACGAATTTCAGTATTGCAATACACCCTTTCGTTTTCTTGTTTTCGGTATTTCGCATTAGAACCAAACAGTTTGCTTCGACTTTTGTAATGCGTACAGCAAAGGAGTGGAATAATTTGCCGGCATCTATCTTTCCGTCCGAATACAACCTGGGTGTCTTCAAGGCTAGAGTGAATAGGCTTTTGTTACGCTAAAGCAGTGCGATTTACCATCCAGGGCTGCATCACTACTTACCACCAGGTGGGATTGTGGTCAAGCACTGGCTTATAATGAAATTAAAAAAAATGTCGCAATGTTTTATTGAATTATACGTTACATTGGTTTATGTATTTAAACCAACGTTCGATTTATTTCTATGATATGCACTTTCTAACTACATTTAATAACGTTTGCTTCAGCGCCATCTAATAATTTACTATGGTATCATTCTAGGTGCATTGAATTACATTTGCTACATTGCCATCTAACGTAATTTGTAGACATATGCTACACATTAATAATTCTAGCACTAAAACAAGTTTGATGGCTTTTAAAATTCCGTACAAATATGTAGGTGTCCCATCGTAAAATATAAACAGCTCCAACCTAATACATACTCTTTTCTATGCAGGCATCGCCGAGCCCACGGTGAAAATATTAAAAATCACAAATGTTCAGTATGTACGTTCAGCAGCGACCAGGCGAGTCACATGAAGAGACATATGATGTGCCATGAGGGATTAAAACCCTATGCATGCCCGCATTGCCCGTTTACTTGTGGCAGCTTAGTAAGTAAAAAAAAAAACTCTATATCTTTGCATTGATAAACACCCAATTATAGTAAGTTACTTTGCAAACCATAAATACCTAATTTATTTATATTTACATAATATAAATAAAATTGAAATGTCTGTCTGAATAACTGGATTCAAATAACTAGGTGGATGCCCCTATTACCAGCCCTTTAGTGACAATTCCAACTTTAAAAATTCCTGCTTTTTAAATAGGAGCACAGTATTTTTAAACACTTGTGGCTATGACTCAAATTCCAGCCATCCTGTACCGTATGTCGTCCTTTTCTGCCGACTTCCAAAAAGGAGACGGTACTCAATTCGACTGTATGTTTTTTTTATGTGTGTTACCTTATAACTTTGTACTGTGTGAACCCGTGATCTCGTGTGGTCCCATATGAATTTGATCAAGGTCAGACCAATAGTTTTTGAGTTCTTCTTAAAAAACTTATATTGAAGTCGGCTGTACAAAACTTTTAATTTTAAATTATGTTTACCTATTGCCAGCCTAGCATAATAGGGTTGTGCCCTTTGAGTTTTTGGTAGATAATTGTCGGTGAGTTTTGATAATTAAAATAGTTAGTTTTAGAGGTACCGTTAACAACTTATTTTGAATCATGCATGCGACAAGCATGATATAAGTATGAATTAAGACGAATAACAATGATTATTAAATTTATATGTTTAATTTTGTATACCTACTTACCTTACTGTAGTAAGTGTTTTAATTGTAAGAAGTTCGATTTTTCTTTTGTACAAAAATTTAAAAAAATGTAGCACATCGTTTTGTTATAAATTAATCTTCAAAATTTTCTAATAATCACTATCATTACATTACAAGTCTAGAGCTGCACATGGATACCAATGCACCATAAATTGGCGCAAATGAAGGTCCAGAGTCCTAAGGCACTATCCTTATAATTAGTACTACAATGTTATAATTAATTATGATTTTTGCTGTTTTAGTCTTTCTCAAAAATAATGAAAAATGAAAATATAAGGGGTTGTACAACAAATGTCTGGTAGAAAAGTAAATATATCTTTTTCAAAATTTTCAATTCAAAAACTAATTTTTACCATAGACGAATTGATCTTAACTTCCTTAGTGATGTCGTCTAAAGTATCAAAATAAATTGTGTCTTAATTAATGATATTTATTCCAGTTTGTTATAACCCTGATTTTTGTTATGTGACTAAAATTAGGTACTTCTTATTAGGTACGACAAACCAAATAACAGCCTGACGGGTGATATTGTGCACTCCATACATTTCGTTTGCCTAATTACAGCCCCATTGTTTTCCCACCAAAAGAAAATAAAAAAATTAAATTTAAACAAAAACAACTGCATTACTATATCTATAGTCATATTCGTAAGCCTAATTATATCGGGACCATAACTTGTCAAAAATTAGGAAATTGAGCGTTTTCCGTTGTGTACGTGTTTTGATTTTTAATTTAACACTGATAGATTTATAGCTATGTTACAATGTTTGAAATATACTTTCCCCTAGACATGAAGAATTATTTGGCAGACAATATTTGTAGTTAAGACCACTAGAAAAATTATTTATGAACTAAAAAGTCTAGAATTAGAGGCGTGGCTGGTATTAGGGGCATCCACCCCATATTATTTGCATGCTATGACATAAATAACTAATTTTAAAATTTTTGTCTGTCTGTCTGCCTGTATGTCCGGGCTAATCTTCGGAATGGGTGAACCGTTTTATACGCGGTAGAGCCATGCTGCAGCTATATTAGTAGTATAGTTGTAGCACGAATGGGTCGGCTCGACCGGGAGAGGACCACACTCTCACAGAATACCAGTGTAAAATAGCAGCTTAACACTGCTGTGTTTCGTATGGTGAGTGTAGAGAACCGGAGACCCTTTTTACTGGAAACGAGGCATTCCATCTTAGTCCTCACGGGTGACAACGCATCTGCATTTTGATTCTTTATTGACGATAAATGTAAATGTCTATGGGTCACAGCAACCACTTCCATTCAGGTGGACCGTGTGCTCGTTTGTCACTCTATCCTATAAAAAAACCGATTATGATAAAACTTTACGACCAGATGAGAGATCAATGCTAGGAAGGATCTCTCTCTCTCTCTCTCTCTCTCTCTCTCTCTCTCTCTCTCTCTCTGCTTTATGTGATGTTAATGCTGATAGCCTATGCGGCTCTTACAGCTTCGTCGGACAGCAGGAAGGATCTAAGTACATATTACTGCAATGGAGGGAGCCAGGCTGTAATTAATCTGAAAAAATTTATGAAAAAAGATTTTTTTGTCAAAACGAAACATTGTTAAATTGATTGACTTGATTGATTACCTTAAATCTAAATAACGCCGCTTTAATTCCCATCCAGACGAAGACAGGTCGCAAGTAATAAATAAAAGAAAACATTAGTCTCTGATTTTGTTTTACAAACATCCAGACAATGGTTTCCTATATTTATTAATTTAACTAGCTAGTCAAAATCGGTCCAGCCATTTCGGAGATTAGCTGGAAAAAACAGACAGACAAAAATTTTAAAAAGTGCATTTTTGTTATAAGTACCATTTATACTTTCCTATGCATTTAGTAAAACACTGTAATTTTGACATTACAAACAAACACTTCAATTTTATTTATTTGTATAGATAATTGTAATGGCAATGATTCATTGCTTCAAAGCTGATGACTGTAAACTTTCTTAATTCTTATACAGGGTTATTTTTCAAAGAATAGCCAAATTTTAAACTTAAGTTCAAATATACAAATAATGATATACCGTTATTGCAGTTGCTGAAAATACTTACGAGTAAATAAGGCTTCTAATTTTATATGAAATTATCCCAAATTCAATGTGACTTATGGGTAACAACGTTTTTGCCTACCGTTCGACCCTTACGAATGTGTTCGTGCCGAGTAAAATCAGTTAAAATAAATCATTACCACGCATTTTGAATTTGAAAGATAAAAAGGACATAACGTTTCAGTTTTTTTTTTAATTAAATTTACTTCACCTTTTGCCTATAATACTCATTCTAAACTTTCTCTGCAAATTTGGCCGGTTACTGCAAAATAACCCTATATATCTACAATTATTTAATAATAGGTATTTTTAGGAAAATCTCCGCAAGCATGTACTACGAAGCGGCCGGCATGAAGGATTGTATCTATACGAGTGTCCTGAATGTAAATATAAAACCAACATGGCCACAGACCTGCGTACCCATTATACAGTAGCCCATCCTGATAAATACAATCCGAAAACTGCTCTACAAGCAGTGAAAACACATTTGATGAAAAATATTACAAGAGAAGAGGGGGAAGACGAAAAATAACGCAATGATCATGATCACTTAGTTAATGAATCTCACTGTATTTAGGCGACAATAAAAATTTTCAAAGCAACTCAATTCTTTTTATTCGAATTTGAAGGTCGTGTTTTCAGATCCATTCGTTACTGCCAGTTTACATAATGTTTTATTTATTTCTTAACAATATTTTTAATCTAGTAACTTATGTAACAATATAATCATTACAATATTTCAACATCGATCACTAATAAAAAACTACATACTTACACAATCAGTGACAAAAAATATCCTCACCGAATGAGCGCCCACTCGAACGGGGTATGGGTGCGCTTTTAATTTATACGTAGCTTTGTGAATACAAATTTAGTCAATGCGTTTAAGGTTGAATTTACATTAATAAAAAACTAGATACACAATCCCATGCAAAAGTTCTCTAGGAAGATCTGTCGCGAATTGTTTCTACGTAATTCTAGTTGAATTAAATATACGTTAGTGACCGATGGCTGTTAAGTACTTTGTTATCTAAATTATTTATATAGATGGTAATAATAAAGTTTAAATAAATATAACAGAGGAAGACCCTGATAGGATACTTTATTAATTAATGTAATGTTTGCAAAAGTCTACTCTTGCTCAACAACTCTCTTAGAAAACACTAAATTTCATGTCAACAAATACCTAATTATATCTTAATTCTTAGTTGTTTGTTAACTAACTAATCGTCATCTTTATACATCATGAGTTGACTGCTGAACAAAAGTGTTCCTCAGAGCCTTCCACAAAACACAATTGTGACTTACCCTGGGGTGTCCAGGGTCTAGAGTTGAGTATCGGGTTGCAAGTGGTTGATAATCGTTATTTTTGACAAAGAAGTTCGGTCTTCTGCCGGTCTTCAAGCAATAAAACTCAATCGATTTGATTTCAAATTATATTTTTGGCCGTTAGCAACAGCTTTCAAGAAGTTGGTTTCTCTACCGGTAATATTTTTCACAAGTAATGTACTTGAAACCTTATTAAAAGTACCTATGCAACGATGAGTATGTCAATAATATTACTCGCGAGATCTCCGCGAAAAATCCGTAGGCGTAATGCGTATCCTTGCAGAAGGCTAGCGATAGCGAAATTAGAACAATAATTGCTGACAAATCGCAGATATGTATTTTACGACCAGCGATAACCAAGCCCTAGCTAACTAGCGACCACAAGGCAGCGCTGTTGCTAGTTAACTTGGTTATCGCTGATACATAATACGAATCTGCGATTTATCAGCAATTATTGTTTTAATTTCGCTATCGCTAGCCTTCTGCAAGATACGTAATACGTCTACCGGTCTGTATTGAAATCCAGGCGCTGTCCGTTTAGGCATTTAAAGTTAAAATTAAACTTTTTAATCGCCAACGGGGGACTGCGATGTGTGACTTCCCGATGTAATAGTTAGCCCGTCTACCTTCAGTTTTTGTATATTAATTTTTGGTCTGATCTACACTTAGTGATATACTTAGATTTGGATTAAATTTTATTAATTATAATATACCAAGCAGATAGTGCCCATCCAGCATCTCTATTGAAATTAGGATGTTTTTTAATCAATAACCTAAATCAATAACCTCGCAAATCATTATTGGTAGGAATGGGTTTTCTTTTGTGAGGATTTGTTGTATCAAGTGTTAAATCAGTATTTAAAATTGCAATTAAAAATTTCATTATACAACGAAATTTACAGCGAGCACTTAGCTTCTGAGCTAACACGGCTTAGGGAGTGTGTTACGTAGTGTATTATCTATGGATGTATGGACGTGAAGGATGCTGCGACACAGGTGTCGTGATCATGCCAAGTGCCAAATGGAAGTCCTTATTCCGTAGTTTTTGCCTTCTCCTCTGTGTTATAGTCGTGCTTTTCTTGTTTATATTTAAGAAAAATGTAATCTCATTTTATGTTACTCAAAAATACATAGAAATCTTTAATTTATATTTAGCGCTTAAATCACAATAATATTAATTAAATTCATGATAAAATCAAAATTTGGCCTTTGAAAATTTAAAATTTATGCCATCTATTGACACTTAGAGGAACTAGTGTTCAATCACGCTATTCGGTTTGCTCCTAGGTAAGTGTATACATACTAGATGGCGCTTTATCATTAAACTATTGTTGTTTTCTTAGATTTTTTTAAAACAAAAACAAAATATGAACGAAATCAGTAAATAACTTAACAATTTTAAGAATTTGAAATAATTTTGTAGTGCAATAATAATAATTATAATTTCATTACCTACACCTACACCTGTTTATTTCGTAATATGGCAACAATGCATGAACCGCTGCATGTCAAACTGTCAAATTGCTAGACGATACGGAACGGAGGGAAAAAATTTAATATGGATATGTTCCTTTGAGTTAGTTGCACGTGTGTTGTGTCGTGTTAAAATAATATTACGCGAAAGATTCAGATCCCAAAACATATGACTTTTCGAGTGGTGTCGAAATAAATATTATATATTGTGTAGTTACGTAACTACGTTTTGCGTCATAGAAAGAAGAGCGGCAAAATATTAATTTGCTGTGCAAAATTAAATATTTGAACGAAATAATGTTTGTTTATTTCTAATTGTGAGTGAAAAATCGATTGAAGATCCAAAATGTCGCTAAAGGTAAGTTATTTTATTATTACAGGATAATATATTATTATACCACATTGCAGTTAATACTTTATGTTTTATTATTCATACAGTTTTATAGTTATACCATACCTTACCTTACACCTTACTAAGTTTCTGTTAACCAAGACGGTTTTATGGGGCTTTTTAAAATAACACTATTCAACAGTATCAGTCAATTATTAAACAAAAATATGATTAAATTGAATCGTGTTTGCATTTAAAAGTAATAGTTAATAATCAAGGTTATCAGATAGAAATACAAATTATTGGCATTGACATTGACACACTCATAAAAATGCTAAAATATCAATATTATATAAGAATTAAGAGCGTCTTCCACACTTGAGAATTATGTTTTGTCACTAAAATGTGCCTTATTCACAGATGAACTATTAAATACTTATACAAATCCATAGTTGTATAAATATGTTTAAATTAATAATATTGTTAGTAGGATCTTAGTTGCTTTCGGATTCATATTCAACTAATGAAGAATGTTCACATTTACAATTGTTTTCTCTTGGTGGAATTTCATTGTTTTGGATGGGAGATGCAAAATCACATAAATGGATCCTCAAAATTTATTGTCCGGCTGCAACACAAGAAGGGTATATGTTTTTTGAGTGTGTGAATATTATGTATGCTTATTTCTTTGACAGGTTCTGTAGCTTTTACAACTAGATGGATTGAACAGGATTCTATTGACCACCGCTACATGGTAAAAATGCAGAGCTCTTAAACTCACGTGTATCACCAGAATAGAGACAGTATTATCAATGCAACGGTAGCCATGATCTCACCAACCTGTCTGGTCAGTTGTGTGAACAAGGGCATAGTTTTCAATGGCAGTTAATACATTATCAATTTCTATACCTATATCCAGGCATCTAGAATAAATAAATGCCATATAGTGGAAGGGTAAAACAAACCACTACCGCATAGCGTACCAGGGCTGTTGTAAAAACCAACATAGAGGCTGGCTAGCAGCATCATCTTTCTGATAACAGCATAAAATAATAAAAAAACTGCAGTTGTCAACTATGGTAAATGAGGCAATTTATGTGGGAGACCTACGTTCAGTAGTGGAATTTAGGTAGGCTGTATTGAATGGTGATGAATGTAGTAAAAAAAGACAAATATATTCATAATATATGTATATAAGAATTGCACTTCAATCATCCAACTTGATAATCTGTCTGTAAATTTAAAATTGAAATATTGATGTATATAAATCTATATGGTGCTCTCACTTGTCATAATTCATATTGTATATTTATATATATATATATATATATATATAAATATACATGTAATATATAATATATAATGCTGTAATGATGGTATAAAAATCAATTACTCTCTATTAGTGCTAAAACTCGAAAATGGCTCAAACTATATTGATGAAACTTTTTGCATTTGAGTGGGTTCCTGGATGGTTGAGATTCACAATTGGATCCGGTAGGGGGCGTTGTTGTCGAGATCCAGAAGTCATCCTTGCAAAGCCGGGACAGATTGCTAGTTGTATATAAAATTGTAGTATTTTTTATGGTTCCCTAATTTTGTTATGTTAATAATGTTAATTTTATCTGGATAGTGACAATTAACTCTGAAATATTTACTGGTAAAGGTACCCTTTTGTAAAATGTGAGATGCCTCCAGTAGTTAAGGACTGATGAAGAAGAGGGAAAGGTAAAGGGATCGGCTTAGCTTTCCATTGACGTCCGTCGAGTTGGGTGTTGATACGTATTTTTACAGAAAAGCTACACTATTATAAGCACACACACAAAGTTTCAAAATGCGGAAACGCGTAATTTATGAGAAAAAATTTATCGAAAATCAATTATTCTTGCAATGTTTATGTCTAATCCTAACGTAAAACTGGCGCCATTTTGTAATGTCATTGTCGATGTCAATAGGGATGTCGATTCTTTCCGAAAAAAGTCGATTTTTAAATCGATTCAAATCGTAAGCTGATGTATCGGTTCACAAAAATCGATTTCTAAAATATCTATATTTTTTAATGTTTGCATTTATAATGTAAATATAAATCAATTTTATGAAAAACAAGAAAGATACCATGATAAATGATCTCCTATTGAATTTTTTTTTATTTTAACAGTACCTATTAGGGCAGATAAAAAAAATAGGTTAGGTTCAACTTATGTTAAAGAACCGAATTGATTGACCCCGACTCCACCTGGTACGAGTCTGTCCTACCCCTAGAGTGGTTTTATAGAGCCGGAGGCGCGTAGGGGGAGCAGCCTCCGCCTGCTGTAACAAATCGTAGGCATCGGACGAGCCGAAGCGGCTGAGGCTGGTCCCCAAAGGCGACCAACAAGCCGAAGCTTGCCTGCGATTTGTTACGCTAAGGCGTAGAGGCTGCTCTTCCCGCAGCGCCGGAGACGTAGCAGTCTCAAAATAGATACGAAAATCCTTCTGAATCAGTCCCCTTATTTTTTTATTATGAAAGGATTTTTTTTCTCATAAAATGGATTTATATTTACATTATAAATGCAAACATGAAAAAATATAAATATTTTAGAAATCGATTTTTTGGGAATTGATACAGCAGCTTACAATTCGAATCCATTTAAAAAATCGATCTTTTTCGAAAAGAATCGACATCCCTACTGACAATAATAATAAAAAATGGCGTCAGTTTCACGGTAGGAATTGACATAAATATTGCAAAAATATTTGATTTTCAATATATTTTTCTCAATAAGTACGTGTTTCCTCATATTGAAACTTTGTGTGTGTGCTTATAAAAATGTAATCTTTACTTACTTACTTATCTTCACGCACAATCCCTGACGGGGTAGCCAGAGAGAACAGATCGCCAAGTGTCACGATCCTTACATACCTCTTTCGCTTCTTTCAGATTCATTATCTTCTTCATACATGCACGTCTAGGTATCCGAGTACTCTTGACCATACCCTCTTCGAGCAATTTGCTCACATGGTCTTCGAAAGTTAGTCTCGGTCTACCTCGACACCTTTTAATACTAACTTTCGCGCTATATATTTTCTTCACCATTCGGTCTTCACTCATTCGCTCAAAGTGCCCAAACCACCGAAGCACGCCCTTATCAATTTTTGTGATAAGGTCATTTTCAAACCTGCCATATTTCGAATCTCTTCGTTTCGCTTTCGGTCGGCCATGGTAACGCCGCACATTTTACGAAGAGATCGCATCTCCACTGCATTCAACTTGCTTTTATGCTTCTTCTGGCATACCCATAAAAATGTAATCTTTCTGTAAAAATACGTATCAACACCAAACTCGACGGACGTCAATGAAAAGTCTTACCTAAAAATAAACCATACATTTGTAAATGGTTTTCCGGTATTATTCTCTTTCATCATCATGAAAGCCTATCAAGTGTCTATCGCTGAACATAGGCCTTCCTCATAGATTGTACCATAGAAGGGATGTTTGCTAACGTGGCAAACGTTTTGCAGGTGGGTTGGTATTTGCAGTTTTTATTATTTTGAGTGCCCATATTCTGTTTCCGACGATCTGACTTCCAGGGGATATGGTGTCTTACGCCGCCTCTGTACGGCGAATCCCGACATTGATACTTGTAAATGATGACTGCCTTGTTCGTTTAGTGGTCGTAAACACGATTGCTTATCATTTTTTTATAGGATAGGGTGACAAACGAGCACACAGTCCACCTGATGGTAAATGGTTGCTGTGGCCCATAGACATCTACATCTGTCCTCTATTACAAATCAAAATGTAGATGCATTGTCATCCGTAAGGACTAAGATGGATGCCTCATTTCCAGTAAAACGGGTCTCTGGTTCTCTACACTCGCCATACGAAATACAGCAGCGTTAAGCTGCTCGTTTACGTTGGTATTCTGTGAGAGCGGTTGTTCCCGCGTCGAGCCGACCCATTCGTGCTACAACTATACTACTAATATAGCTGCAGAATGGCTCTACCACGTAAACGAGGTATACCATATCACGAGGTGTCGGGTTCGAATCCCGGGTCAGGCCAAAATCAATTACTGGGTTTTCTGTAAAGAAATTCTCATTAGCAGTCCTGAATCAGAAATTCGGCGGTGTTTTACCTCTGTGCCTCTGAATGGGGCAACACATAATGCTTGATCTCTCTCCGGTCGTGTTAGTTTACCGTCCCATCGGACTACGAGAGTGAGGGATTAGACAGTACAGACACCTGTGCTTGACACTTGAGCACTATAATCCGGTCCTGCGCAGATGGCTAGCCTCCGATGGGACCGGCCGCCGTGACCGAAATCGGTCTGACATTACTTATTAATGAATTACTGTGTATTTTCTTTATAATATTTTATTGTGTACTTACTATTTCAACACAATCTGTTATAGTGAATCTTCATTATTACGTCTTCTTCTGCATTATGATAATGTAGCTGCAGAATATTTCTTTTTTATTGAATAAGGGTGACAAACAAGCACACAGTCCACCTGATGGTAAGTGGTTGCTATGGCCCATAGACATCTACATCTATCTGCGTTTGCGAATTAAAATGCAGACGCGTTGTCAGCCGTGAGGACTAAGATGGAATGCCTCGTTTCCAGTAAAAAGGGTCTCCGGTTCTCTACACTCACCATACGAAACACAGCAGCATCAAGCTGCTATTTTACGCTGGTATTCTGTGAGAGCGTGGTCCTTCCCCGGTCGAGCTGACCCATTCGTGCTACAACTATACTTATAATATAGCCGCAGCATGGCTCTACCACGTACAAATATATACGTATATTAAATAAGTCTTCTTTTCCATAATAATGAAGTGGCTGCAGTACATGTTCAATATGTCTTCTTCTGCATAATTAAACATTCTTCAATTTTCCTACTTAAATTTTTCCTACCTTAGATTTATCGCTTTGCATGAATGTGGACCGGTGGAATAGTTACTGCGCTGTCTGATGTATGTGGGGCGACGGACCTATATCAAAATTGTCCGTAGGAAAGGAAAAGGATATAGCCAACTGTATAACGCATTGATCAGTTACCATGATGTTATCTGAATGAGGCATCACAGAAGTTAATAATATATTATTTTTATAGAATAAGGGTGACAAACGAGCAAGCAGTCCATCTGATGGTAAGTGGATGCTGTGGTCCATAGACATCTATATTTATCTTCGACTAGCGATCCGCCCCGGCTTCGTACGGAACGTCCAAATGTGAATCTACACTATCTAGACCCATTGAAATACTAACAAAAAGTTTCATCTAAATCGGTCGAGCCGTTGTTGTGTTTTCGTGAGACTAGCAATTGATTTTTATATATAGAGATTAAGAATCAAAATGCAAACGCGTTGTCATCCCTGAGGAATAAGATGGAATGCCTCGTTTTCACTAGAAAGAGTCTCTGATTCTCACCATAAGAAACACAGTAGCATTAAGCAGCTACTTTCGCTGGTATTCTGTGAGAATGTGGTTCTTTCCCGGTCGGGCCGAGGCATTCGTGTTAAAAGTATCGTATAGCTGCTGCATTTTTCTACCACGGAAAAATGTGTATAATAATAATATGCTATAAAACATCACAAAATAATGTATAAAATAGCTAAAAGAAAAATAAAACGTGAATATTCAAATACTTAGATATCTCAAATTCAGCATGATATACGAGGGCGGCACTGAAAATTTCGGGAATCACGGAAGTGACAGAACATTACTATTTAAAAATGTATTTATTGCTTTTCGAAGTATTCTCCACGAAATTTGACACATTTTTCCATACGATGGAACCAATCATTGAAGCAACCATTCCATTCAGAAGTTGGGGTCTCCAAAATGGCCGTTTTGTAGGCGTCCACAGCTTCTTCAGGTGATGAAAATTTCTGTCCACGCAATTTATTCTTTATTTTAGGGAAAGTATAGAAATCATTAGGCCTTAGGTCGGGGCTGTACGGCGGATGGTCTAATAATTCTATGTTTTCTTGCTCTAAAAACTCTTTTGTTCTGTGTGCGGTGTGAGAACTCGCATTGTCGTGATGGAGGATGATGCGGCGGTTGCAGTTCTCTTTACGGAGTTCAGAAACGACCTGTGGCAAACAAATGCTAGCATACCATTCTGCATTAACCGTTCTTTGTCCCTCAAGAGGAATAGTCGTAACATAGCCGGTTTTGGAGACAAACGTGGCCACCATTTTTTTTGCAACACTCCGTGAACGAACAATTTTTGTTGGCTTTAACTCATTTTTGAACACCCAAACTCGTGACTGGTTTTTTGTTTCGGGTTCGTACGCGTATATCCAGGATTCGTCACCTGATACGATGTTGTATACAGCATTTGAGGATCCAGCGTGGAATCTTTCGAGAGTTCTGACGCACCAAGTAACGCGAGCCGCTTTTTGCTCTTCACAGAGCGAATGCGGTATCCATCGGGAAAACAACTTTTTTACATCTAATTGTTCATGCAAGATTATTTGTATTTGACTCATGCCAATGTCTAAAGTTGCCTGAATTTCGCGGTGTGTCACATGTCGATCTTCCTCAAGCAGCTTACGCACAGCATCAACGTTTTCTTGGGTGACTGCAGTTTTTGGACGACCTTGACGGGGATCATCACTGAGCTTGACACGTCCACGTTGAAATTCAGCAAACCAGCGATAAATTGTGGTTTTGGATGGGGCTTCATCACCAAATGCAGAAATCATCCGGTCAACACACTGTTTTTGTGTTAAACCACTTCGAAAGTCATAATAAATCATCGCTCTTGAATTTTCTCGAGTCAATTCCATTTTCTCAACGACTAAACAAGTTTGATAAAACCTTGTGGCAAGACCGAGAATCTTTTTTAAAATAAATAAATGGTATTCGATTTTTAAAACCAAGGAGCTTTCAATTAAAAAGATTTTAGTATGACAGGAACAGTGGAAATATTCTATTCCCGATACTTTTAGTGCAGCCCTCGTAGGCTGAAAAATTCTGTGCAATGATTTTATAAAAAAAATAAAAATTTTGTACAACCGACTTCAATATAAATTATTAAGAATAACTATTTATTTATTATTTTTTAAAAAAACGTCACCCTCACACTGGGATTTTTTCGTGTTGTGGAGGCAGTTCACAAACACAAATTGCACGAAGACAAACATCATAGACCCGGAACAATTATTTGTAAGTCATATAAATACTTGTTCCGTGCGGGAATCGAACCCGCGGCCCCCAGCCCAGCAACTCATTGCTAAACACTGTGCTACGGAGCCGTGCTACAACTATTCTACTAATATAGCTGCAGCATGGCTCTACCACGTATAAAATATAGATTTTAAACGAAAGAAAGTGCACCTACTGGTATATTCGTTGTAGCACTAATGGGTTGCCTCGACCACGGTAGGACCACGCTCTCACAACATACCAGCGTAAAATAGTAGCTTAATGCTGCTGTGTTTCGTATGGTAAGTGTAGAGAACCGGAGACCCTTTTTACTGGAAACGAGGCATTCCATCGCAGCCCTGAGGAGTGACAACGCATTTTCATTTCGATTCTTAATCGAGGGTTTAATGTAGAGATGTCTATGGATCTATTTTATTTTATTCTAAAAAAAAAATAGAACCATTAAGATGCCCCCAAACTGAAGAGAAATGTTAAATTATCCCTTCTCATTTAAATTCGCAGATGGCGCTCGTCTGCCACCCGAATTATTTGCGTACCTACATGTATTTTTTTTTCCATTTACTCATAGCAGACTATGAGGGGCGAGGGTGGGATGTACTTCTATATTTAGCGGCAAGGCTCGCCACCGGTTTTGCGACCTGTCGGTCCGGCTCTTAGAGTCACTGAACCAATATATTATAATCGTATGGAAGTATAGACGATTTACGCCAGATGAACGCCAGTGTCAGTGCAATGATGGGAACAGTCTAAATACAGTCGACATATTTTCAAAAAGTTATTATTTAACTGTGTTAAACATACATCACGTTGATAACTTTATATAAAAAATTGTAACAATAAAACATACTTTGGTTATGTGTTATAAATTTCATATATATCTGTAAGTTTTATTCAACGTGTTATAAATGTTCTAAACGTTAATATATAACCCATTACGTGGTAAAAAGCTGCAAAATAATAAAAATCTCCCAATGAAGTATTCTATGGGGCAGGCCTATGTTCAGCAGTGAACTTTTATAGGCTGTAATGTATGGACGGATGGTGAAATCTTATAGTGACTGCAGCGGATTTCTTCAGAGAATTTAACTCTTC
Organism: Parnassius mnemosyne; assembly: GCA_963668995.1. Taxonomy (NCBI): domain Eukaryota; kingdom Metazoa; phylum Arthropoda; class Insecta; order Lepidoptera; family Papilionidae; genus Parnassius; species Parnassius mnemosyne. The sequence continues at coordinate 4,970,427 of CAVLGL010000035.1, read as the reverse complement.
AATGTAAAAAATATATACATCTATACCATTTTCTTTACGCGACATTTATACGTGGTAGAGCCATGCTGCAGCTATATTAAGAGTATAGTTGTGATACGAATGGGTCGACTCGACCGGGGAAGGACCACGCTCTTACAGAATATCAGCGTAAAATAGCAGCTTAATGCTGCTATGTTTCGTATGGTGATTGCAGAAAACCGGAGACCCTTTTTACTGGAAATGAGGCATTCTATTTTAGTCCGCACGGGTGACGATGCATCTGCATTTTAATTCGCAAACGAAGATAGATGTACACGTCTTTGGGCCACAGCAACCACTTACCATCAGGTGCACTGTGCTCATTTTTCACCCTTATTCTATAAAAAAATGTCATTCTGGATATCTATCGTAATTAATTTTTACAGAAGTTACGGATTTCTAGATATCGGAGTAGCATTAAACATTCAGCCAACTCTGTATATTTCGTCTAAAAATTACAATACCCTAAAATAGTGAGTGCAAAATAACGTGAAACGATCGTCCCATGCATTGCGGCGAGTCCATCTCTTTCAGTCTAGACATACGCGACTAAAACGTAGTTGCCATTTTAAGCACGTTTGTTATTAAATTGAATAAAACCGGCAAAGTGCGAGTCGGACTCGCGCACTGAGGGTTCCGAACAAATCTGTAGGTAGGTATATAAGTTTAAAATTATTAAAAATATTTTTATTATATGATGTAACTAAAAATTTATGCTTTTCGCAATTTTTCCTTTATCTGTGCTATAAAACGTTGCTTCGTACCAAATTTCAAGATTCTGAGTTCACGGGAAGTACCCTGTAGGTTTTGATTCCTTGCGAATGTCGAAAATTTACGGCATAAACGGCTGTATCTTTTGATTGCGTTGGCTTAGAAGTTTGATTTTTTTAAGGGACAGTAAAGTTGAGTATTTGATATGAATTTTAGCTTGATACCTCCACGCGTTCCTGAGAAAGAGAGTCTTGACAGACAGACAGACAGACGGACAATAAAGTCCTATAAGGGTTCCGTTTTTTCCTTTTGAGGTACGGAACCCTAAAAACTAAAAAAAGACAGCAGTACAGTCACGTGAGTAAAGGAACCGAAAAAGAAAGACCCTTTATATAATATTTAAAAGTTACCATTCAACTAAAAGACAACAAATTATTCATAAATAAAAAAATATGAAATTAAAACTATTGTAAAAAATTTGTAAAAAAAAAATAATCTATCATAGGTACATAATAAAAAGCTAATAAACATTTTATTTATTTAATATTATCCGTTTGTGCCAACCTTACCGAAATAGGTGAAAATTTCGCACAGAAGCTTTGTCTCTGTTCGGTTTCTTTACTCATATGACACCAAGAATAAAAATTATTTTAATACTTCGCGGTGTTACTGTGTGTCAAAAATATGAACTGCGTTCTTTAAAAATTGTCAGAGCAGATAATATGTATTGTATTTAAAAAAAAAAAACTAAACGGATTTCTAAAATTTCTATAGATGTTATCACCGCTACATACGACTGTCTAAGATAATAATTTATAACTTCAACTCTACTTAAAATGTTAAGACTTGATCCAAAATGTCAAGACCTGGCCTTTGTGACCTTAGCGTCTCATAACGTGTGAGACTCAGATTTTATTCCAAGTGTTGAGATTTTGATAAGACTTTCTGTATGGAGGACGAGGTGTGTTTGTATACTTTGTGTAGTGGCTTTGCAACTGTAGCAAATATCCTCCTTATGAGGTAAACTATGGTTAAGGCATATGTAAAACAGTGCACTTACGATAGTTTGTACGGTATGTTCATGATTAACTTTTTGATTTAAACTTGTTTTAATGTATATTTTAGGTAATTAACTTAATACAGTCTTATCTCAGAATTTACGTAATTGAATGAATATAAGAATATCCAAGAAACAAAAACATATTGGAGCTAAGGATCATTTATACGAATAGCAAAGTCTAGTTTAAAGTGAATTAATTTCACATATTTTATCCTTCCTTTTATTCCTATTTTTTGTTCTTATTTATTTGTAACTTAATCCGATTAATTTTTTATTGTTTTCCGCACCAAAAGTATTGTCATCGTACACGCCGGTAAGTCGACGTCTCTAACGCAAACGATGAGACTCGAGCTAGTCTAGTTCCGCTGCACTTGTTGCCGTATTTGGGGAGACATCTGTTTCCCACGGACTGGTGCGATCCAAACGATTGAGAATGTGGGTGTGACATTACAGGTTATAATGATTGTAAGTGACATAAATCACAAGTTATAAAGAGCCTCCCGTACTTTATAATTTTTACGTTTACGTACTTTGTAATTATTAACGTTATTTCGGGCAAATGTACTTTAAACTTTTCGATTTACCATCTTTGGCTGCATCACCACTTACCATCAAGGGAGGTAGAAATCAAGCACAGGGTAGTTAAAAAATAAAACTAGGAATATATATAGTATATCGGTGATATTTTAGATTTGCTATGCAAATCTAAAATCGGCGTTTAAAACTTCGCGCTTCTAAAAACTAATGTAATCGCTCGGTCATACATTATTGCTGTGTTTATTTTTCAAAAGAGTTCTAACGCATCCGGCAGACTATATTCTATCGCAGGCTCATTTAACCGACTTGCTTTTTAAAATTGTTAATACAAATTTTAACCTTTGAAAATAACATTTCTCTGTCAGTTCAACCATATTTTAAATCGATTAAATATTATGTAGGCCAATCTATTTTGTGTCTTACCTACGCTTACATTTATTAACCATATCGGTATTTGTATCGCTGATATATTTATAAGAGTATCTGTATTGGTATCGTATCGTCAAGAATGCGTATGCATCTCTACTTCAAACTAGGCTAGTACCTGGGCAAGTAGTCTGTCAGAAGGACTTGTCCTCAACTAGTATTTACTTGCTATCATCATAACGCTTGGCAGACAGATCGGCGATCACAGTATCTTTGATGGATAGCGTTTTTATTTCTCCGAGTTGGAACCACAGTGCACCCTGCTGCCTGGCAGCATTAAAGAGTTTATAGTTAGTTATAGCCTGTATACGTTCACGTTCCACTATTGGACAGAGAGCTTCTCTCATTTCTCACAAGATTAATTAATTAATTAATTAAAAAAGGTCTACAACCTACAATTGTTACAAATTAATATACAAAATCTAAAAGTATAATATAGTCTTATACTTATTGCACAAATCACATACAAGTAAACTCCGCTAAGCCATAGTTAAACAATTTAATTAACATATTATGTTAAGAAAAAAATAACATTAATATATTTGAAAGAGCAAAACAACTAGTGATTTAAATAAGTGTAATAAGTATAAAAGATATTTTAACTTAATTTGGAATTGTATCTAACTAGTATTTAGTATTTATATCAGCCGGCTATTGACCCCATTTTAAAGTTTAGATACAGAGTTGCCAAGCACAGTCCTACAAAATGAATGAGTAAGTGGAAGAATGGGAGATCGCGAGAGTGTCATGGGCACTCTAAAATTAAAGTAGCTTAGAATTTGGGGCAGTCTATTTGACTTCTTTAAATTTTCAAAATAAAAGTTAGATCGATAACGGCTCTGCGTTTTTCATGAGTGTACGCCAGTTGCCAAAGGAACCTCTTCTGTATCCTTTCTAGCCGTAGCGTAGATATAATGGATAGGATAGTGCGGTCGCCACAACACGCTAGAATATTTGGATAGAGTGCTACGAATAAAGGTATTATTTGATTTTTTTTGTTCGATAACTGCGAAAAATTTTACCGTTTCTTTGACAATAAAATCATAATGTCAATTTGCGGTCAAACATTACCCCTAATTCCAAAACAATATCTACTCGTACCTCACTTAAAATAGTATCATGTATTATATAATGCGTGATTACGAAAAAAATTAATATGGAAACATTTATTTACATTTAGGTTCAATGAGTTTTCTTTACTGTGTGACAGTCTATTTAAATAGGACTGCCTTAGATTAATAATAGGTCTTTGCGCGCTCAGACTAGATACCGCCGGCGTACTTGTAAAATGGTGCAACAAATACTACGTCGAAATCGGCGACATGTGATGTGGACGTATCGAATGTTTTATTAAATTTTGATCATAATCCGAAGTAAAATACCAGCTTTCATAGTGAAACTGTGTAAAACTAATACTACAAGAAATAAGAAAGATACTGGGATTACATACTATCAGTAAGTATCATACAATTTCGAAATTTCAACATAAAATAACACGAGCCATAAATAAGTTACAAAATATGAATGAGGTCATTCAGTGTTGCCCAGTGTTGCCAACTGCCAGCTTTACCCAGTCGCTAGACATTTTTCAAAATGTTGCTAGATTGCCAGCTTTTTTTACCCCAAAAAGTTGCTAGAAGTAGCTAAATGTTACAGTACGTAGGTAGATTACAATAAAATGTCAATTTCTGACAATCATTTTTAATTTCCAACAAGAGAGTCTTAAAATGACTTGTGTACAGTCACGAGCAATAATATATGAACAACATAGAACTTTGTCACGTTAAGCGTTCCGAAACAAAACTATTTGTGCCACAAAAGTCGACAATAAATATAATATAATATAGTCCTATGTTGTTTACATATTATTGCTCGTAACTGTACGTTATTGAATAAAAAAAAATAAGTTTAAAATTAATCAATCAAAGAAGATGTCGATATTTGAGGTTCAGTGTCTTTCGTTGTTAATTCTGAATATTTTTAGCGGTGTCCATTTTATCCATCTTGTACATCTTTAGACAAAACACGGTTATAGCAGCATTTACCACTTTTAATGAGGGAGTCACTAATGCAGAGGATTGAGTTCAGAGTTATGAAATTTCGGTCTATATTTATGTGCGTACGCTTTTTTTTCTAAGATAAATCCATTTTCAAATAAAATTAGTTTATATGGATAAAACAAAACAACACAAGGTGGAATACGAGTAGCGTGTACTATTATGGTTAGTGGTAGCTTAGTGAGTAATCTGTCTCAACGCAGCAGGAAACGGGGAATTCTCGGCTAACAACGACCTAAACCTACCTCTACCATAGAATCTATGACCATAGATTCGCGTTTAGTATTTATTTTTTCTTTCGAGATACGGTACTCTACTCTACGAATCTCGATAGCCTCAAGTCTCATGATGAAATGAAAAGTTGCTAGAAAAAGTAGCTAAAAAGTTTAGCTACAAATTTCATTAAATTGTCACGTCACTAAAAATAGCTATATCTAGCTATAAAGTTGCTAAGTTGGCATCACTGGTGTTACCGCGTGTACAAAAATAAAGTTCCCCGTGGCTGAGATTTTTATATGTGAATTTATTGTTACTATATTTTATAATATAATATATTTAACTTATTATAATATAACCTAATTCTATATTATTTAATGTTTATTTTTGTAGTATTGCTCAAATGACCTAATATTTATATGTTGTTTTATTAATTGTTATTTTTATGAATGATTCTGCCCGTAAACATGAATAATTTTATTATGGGATCATCTTCGAAATTTTCAATCTATACGTGGTAGAGCCATACTGCAGCTATATTACTGGTATAGTTGTAGCACGAATGGGTTGGCTCGACCGGGGAAGGACCACGCTCTCACAGAATACCAGTGTAAAATAGCAGTTTAACGCTGTTTTGTTTCGTATGGTGAGTGTAGGGAACCGGAGACCCTTTTTACTGAAAACGAGGCATTCCATCTTAGTTCTCAGGGGTTGCAACGCATCTGCATTTTGATTCTTAACCGAAGATAGATGTAGATGTCTATGAACCACAGCAACCACTTACCATCAGATGGACTGTGTGCTCGTTTGTCACCCTGATCCTGTAAAAAAATCTCAAAATCAGTTATTCCATACAGAATTTCGTACAAACTTGTTCAAAATGTATGGAAGACCTGATTTTTCTTGCGATTTCGAAGATAGATCTATAGTAAAAGTTGTTCATATTGACGCGTAGAATAGATATAGAAAGCACTATTTTGGTTACACCATATAATATATAACTATTTTTTTAAATAATTTGTGAATATTAATTAGACATGTAAATAAAAAGTAAACTTATAAAAATGAGGCCTTATCATTTATAATATGTCATTTATTGAGAAGAAAAACCTATACATAATATGCACAAATATATTGATACATTCGTTATTAATAAATTATTCATTTTAAGTATTTCTGGAATACATTCACAGCTATGAACTTAACTACTAAGCCATAGCATAAAATAAAATTTCCCGTTAATCGGGTAATAGTTAAGCTGCTGGCATATACAATTTTTCACGCACACTAGCATCCTTGCAATTGTCTTATACACACTACAATATTGAGATGCCGCATTCACGGAGCTGCCATTTTCAAGTAGTGCGGTATCTAGTCAGAGCGCGCGATGACCTATTATTAATCTAAGAGGATTGCAATAGTACTACGTCGGAACCATCAACAATTTTACGAGAAAATTATAAGTCATCTGCATAAAGATAAGGTTTAGTAGATAAAACGATCAGTTATATCATTAATGAAGATATTAAAAAGAAGGGGCCCAAGATGTGATCCTCACGGCACGTGATTGATGTAATTTTTACGTGGTAGAGCGATACTGAAGCTGTATTAGTAGTATAGTTGTAGCATGAATGGGTGGGCTCGACCGGGAAAGGACCACGTTCTCACAGAATACCAGCGTAACATAGCAGCTTAACGCTGCTGTGTTTCGTATGGTGAGTGTAGAGAACCGGAGACCCTTTTTACTGAAAACGAGGCATTCCATCTTAGTCCTCAGGGGTTGCAACGCATCTGCATTCTGATTTGTAATAGAGGATAGATGTGGATGTCTATGGGCCGCAGCAACCACTTACCATCAGGTGGACTGTGTGCTCGTGTGTCACCCTTATCCTATAAAAACCACCAGGTATTATATCGTAAGTATTAGAGTTAAACCCATCCAAGACTACATAAAATGAACGATTACTTAAATAAGACTCAAACCAATCCCAAATCTTATATCTTAATTGAGCGGTCAGTCCGCTGCGTTGCTCTAATCTTCACATCTCTTCGGAGTATTGTATTGCGCAGGCTTGCAGGTCCTCATGATGTTTATGTTCACCGTCCAACACGTAGTAAATCGTCACTTACAATAATTGCAAATAACTCTTTCATTGGTTTACATTATTATTTTTGCCATGACCATGCGCAAAGTACTTGAAACGTCGCGAATACATAAGTTAATTAAGCGCGATAAAATCTGTACATAACTCGATTCCATTACAGACTATCCACTGCAGAACATGGGCCTCTGCCATACATTGCTTTATAGGTTAGATTTTGATATAGTTGCCAAGCTTGGCAGGCGGGTTGGCAACCGTAGTTTTTTTTATTATTTTGAGTTGTTATCAGGAAGATGCTGCCCATTACCTGTATAATTTCCCTCTGTTGCCTTTTACTACACCCACAGATTGTTACTCGTATGAGGTAGTAAATTCTTTTACGCCATCTTCTGTTGTAATTTCCCTCGTCGTCTTTTACGATACGCATGGGACGATACGAGTTAGTGGATATTCTTACACCGCCACTACACGGCGTCTGTATACTAGTTTCATTCAATTTCATTGGTGCCGACGGGGAGCCCGATTTGCTCGTGTACTGTGAAATTTATTGTGTTGCAGTTCTTCGTGGGCGGCGGTCGACTCTTACCATCAGTTGAGCCACATATTCGCTGGCCCCTTATTCTATAAAAAAAAAAAAACATTTAGCTACTGAACTACCGCGGCGCTAAGAAGTATTATTATTCCTGTTAGGTAATATATTTCAAAACCAAGTAGGCACTAAAAGTTGAAGCAAGACATAAAACTTATATTTTTATGATGCGCATAAAACTTAACTGACCGTATCATACATGGTTGCCTTGGCATATTTGTTGTTAATACCGGTGTTAAAATCAAATAGCTTACGTATAAGTACAAGAATTCCATTCACAAAATCAGGCATTAATTTGCGAAAATTCATTATATTAAAGATGGTAAAAATTAACTAGCTAAGATCAACGTTACAAAATAAAAGCCGGCGCCAGATACAGCTTCAAACATTTGAACACTTGTTTGAAGCTATGTGTGGCACGGGTAGGCGTTGCATGCATCGCTTGCAGAATAAATAAATTAGTAACGTATACACTTGAAACTGTGATGTGATTGATTAATAAACAAATAAACAATTTTTTTCTACGGGGGGGGGGGGGGGGGGGGTTGGAGTTGGTTAATTTTTTTAGCTGCACGGCCTTAGAAAGGTTTGTTTGGCTTTCTAAAAATTACTGTCCGGCTTTTCGGAGCGCCGAGTCCGGCTTTTTCATTTTAGGAGATGGCAACCCTAGGCACGGGACCTTGAATCAATGTTCAAATAAGTGTGCAAAGAAATGCACATTGCCAAGCGGTGTCGGTTTTTTAGCGCACATCAAAGCGTTCAAAGTCGACAGTGTTCAAATGTTTGCGTGGCCTGCCACACTTGCTTGCGCAAAGTTCAGTCGCGCGAGCGTTGTTGAACGAGACGGTAGTGCGCAGTACGCTTTAAAAATAGGTCTAATCATAAAAACAGTGAAACAATTCAATGAATGTGATTTGTATGGTCAGTTTTTATCTGAAAAGTTAAAACCCTTGGATGAAGATAAAAGACTAGTACTTATGAATGAAATAGATAATCTTGTATTTAAATATTTTATTGTATTATTTTTGCACATGTAATAAATAATGACATGCACTTAAATAATACAGGCACACTGCATCCACAAAATCGTCGTCCACCTTGTTTGTCATTTATCAACGTACTCTGATATGTGTTTGCAAAGCATGTCTGGCAGGTTGCGCAAATAAGTGTTCAAACAATTGTGGAAAGTCCTTCAAATAAGTGTTCAAATGTTGTTGCTATATCTGGCGCCGGCTTTTCTGCCTAGGTATGAGTACGTAACACTTTCTTACCTAATTTATTGCCAAACAATAGAGCCAGTATAATTACAAGCTGTGAAGAATACCACCTAATCCTCAGAGGTGAAGCCAGTAAAATCACAACTGTGAAGCTTTCCATCTCAATCCTAGGATGTTTGTAGTTGGTTACAAGAGTCCATGGGCTATCATAGCCACTTATCATCAGGTGGATTGTCTGTTCGATTGTGATTTCAGCTTTATAAAAAAAGACAGAAACTAGCTCATTACTTTATTGCGTTGCTCTAATATCTATACATCTATACATATAAATAAAATTGAAGTGTCTGTTTGTAATATCAAAATTACAGTTTTTTACTAAATGCATATGAAAGTAAATACGATACCTATAACTAAAATACAATTTTTAAAATTTTTGTCTGTCTGTCTGTCTGTCTGTCTGTCTGTTTGTTCCGGGTAATCTCCGAAACGGTTGGACCGATTTTGACGGGACTTTCACTGGCAGATAGCTGATTTCATAAGGAGTAACTTAGGCTACTTTTATTTTAGAAAAAGAATCAGGGTTCCGCGCAGAAACATAAAAACCCTAACACGCGAACGAAGTCGCGGGGAACAGCTAGTGTTAACATAATATAGGAACTGTTATAGTTAGCTGACACGAACATCGCCGTGAGTTATAAATCTACGGTTTTCTTTATTAATCTATGATTATGGTTTATTACTGCTGTTAAAGCTGTTATTGGAACGATATACTTTTTTAAATCGCTGTTACTCGGTAGTTCTTAAGTTACAGAAAACTTAGTGAACTAATACTTCGTAAGGAAACCTATCTTTATTTCTAGAATAAGGGTCCATCCACGTAAGTGAACGCTATGGCCCGTAAACGTCGACACCTGTCCTATCATCGATTAAGAATCAAAAAGCTGATGCACTGTCAGCCCTGAGCACTATGGAATGCCTCGTTACCAGTAAAAGGGGTATCTGGTTTTATAATCACCATACAAAACTACGCAGCATTAGTTTGATGTTATTCTTCTTAACTTGCGTGTTGTTATAAAATTTACTTGCTGTTATTACGCTGGTATTCTTTGAAAGCGTAGTCCGCCCCCGATGGAATTGACCTATTCAAGCTGCAACCATAATATAGTTGTAGTGTGGCTCTACCACCTACCGCATGTCTTAGAAATTTAATTTTTTCATGTATAGTGGAGGCGAAAGTGAATTCACTGCCCCATATCATTTCGTATGTGTCGTAAGAGGCGACAGAAGGAAACGAAACAGGAGATGGGCACCAACACGCCTGCCAATCGTGGCAACTATGGCAAATACAAATATTTGAGGCAATCTTTGGGGGAGGCCTATGTTTAGCAATGGACTTTTGAATATTTGTTGTGAATGAACAATGGCTTCTGTCTAGACAGAATAAGTGCCTTACCGCATAATCCCATCATGGCTATAAAGTAAGAAGAAAGAAGCTTATTGGTTGCGTTGCTAGCTGTCTCGAATATCCTAATTATTATTAAACGGCCTAAGCTGGCCTTGGGACGAACGTCCACTGTTTTTTATTCTTTCTCTAAAACTATTCTCATATGAAACCTAAAACTGAATAACGATACAAGAATACGTGCTAAGATGTGTTGTATAACACATTGCGGTAATCGAAAACCCGCCCTACCTTTAAATCGTGTTATTAAACTTGACCCGCTTTAACCTACCAGTGCAAGCCGATCGTAATCTAAGGCTCAAAACAGACGATCAGTGTTTGTCGGTGGCTGGCTTTTGTCCGTCAACGCCCTACGCGTGTCGGTAACGTGGATCTGTCAATAGGCATTCCATTTAATCCAGGAGTGCTTTGGTTGTCAATCAAGAAATTTCGAATTCAAATACATTTATTTCAGATAACAAAGATCCATGTGTTAGTATTACATTAACGCTCAAAAACTAAGTGTTAGTATTTTGAAAAAATTATATTATATTAGAATTAAATTAAATCAAACAAAACAAATTACACTAAATCAAATTCTAATTTGTCATGTACCTAAGAGTCACTCCGTGCGGTCGACACCTAGATGAATCCATCCACCATCCACTGTATGAGTAATTGTTCGCACGAAATTCCCCACAATAGGGGCATGCGGATCATCTGCCACCGTTCTCAGGATGCTGTTGTCACTTCTCCGTATCCTTCCCATCTGCGACGCTACTTTTTTCCGAACTACGGCATGAAAACCGTCAGTTTGCGTCTGTGCAAATATGCCAGAGGCACCACAGAAGCGGGGAAGTGCCAATATCATCCTGAAAACGTTATTGTACTGGACTCGCAGGGTGTTTAACGATTTTTCAGCAACACCATGTTATGCGCATATGAGATGCTATTTTCAGATTTATTGATTTATCATAAGACTCAAATTATATGCAACAAATTTCAAAGCGAGTTAAACGCGGGTGCTGACGCGCGTAGCGGGTCCGTATCGTCGGAACGCGCCCTTAGGCGTATTCCTGTGTGTAGAAATTTCTTTAATTTTCTTATATACCTAGAAAAACTAATATTCGATTTTCACTAACTTTTTAAATCTAATTTTCTCTCATCTTGTAACTTTGATTTTAAGCTTCTCACGGTTCTTTAGATATAGGAGTAGGTAAGTAAGAGATAGGTGCAGTACGCTAAGTAGACTTTGTCGGTGGTCTCTAATTGGCTACGACTCGACATGTGGTATTTTCAATTAGAGGATCGTTCTTAATCCACTTTGAGAATTGGCTGCTCTACACGACTGTATATAACTGCGATTGGTACTATTATATATTCTGTGATATAACCACAGAATAAATAATAGGAAATATAACATAGATTGCTACTGAGCACGTATGTTGTTGTTAGTTGTGTACCTACGTGAGTATACATAAGATTTTTTCTTAGCGTATCAAAGTTGAATCAAATTTTAGATTTGTCTTGGAGTTAAAATTGCAATTAACAATTTGAGTGGAGCTGACGTGCACTAGCGTTAGCGCGCGTCTTCCTAATAACGACCAGAAATAAAAAGCTGCCGTTGCCAACCGGCTTGCCAAGCGTGGCAACTATGGCTAATCTATGGCCGGCGCCTATGTTCAACAGTGGACTTTAATAGGCAATAATAGTTACCGTAACCGCATCTAAACGACATAGTTAAATAAAGTCCGAACAACTTCTATGTTTAGTGCTGACGATTGCGTGAAGTCATCTCGCTGATTGTCGCGGGCCGGTATTGTACCACACGTGAAGCATCTGGCAAGTAAATGAGATGTAATATTTCTTCGACGTATGAAATAAAATATTCGTTTCTTCAACGACATTATCAATTCATCAAATCAAGTTTTTATTAATTAGGACTAGTGACCTGCCTTAACCAAAAATCGAATAAAGACCATATATCTTAACAATTTTTTTGAAACTTCAAGTTTTTCGCATAAAGTATAGCCTAGATACCTCTTGTTATTGGTCTCTATCTGTTTGTAAAGTTTCATCGCAATCGGTTTAGCTTATCCTAAGATTAGCTCGAATAGACAGACAGACAAACATACAGACAAAATTTAAAAAATGGTGAATTATGTCTTAATAGGAAGCAAATAACCTCCTAAGCTTAATAGAAGCCAGTTATAGCAATATTACAGTCAGACACTTCAATTTTATTTATATGTATATTGTTTGGATTTCAATTTTAACATATAGATTAGATTGTTTGGATTAATTTAAGTCGCCAAATTCCATCAACGCACATCGCGACAAAACTCATTACTGTTCTTTTACGAGGACTGCACTAAAAGTATCGGGAATGGAATATTTCCACTGTTCCTGTCATATTAAATTCTTTTTTAATTGAAAAGTCCTTGGGTTTAAAAATCGAATACCATTTATTTATTTAAAAAAAGATTCTCGGTCTTGTCACAAGGTTTTGTCAAACTTGTTTAGTCGTTGAGAAAATGGAATTGACTCGAGAAAATTCAAGAGCGATGATTTATTATGACTTTCAAAGTGGTTTAACACAAAAAAAGTGTGTTGATCGGATGATTTCTGCATTTGGTGATGAAGCCCCATCCAAAACCACAATTTATCGCTGGTTTGCTGAATTTCAACGTGGACGTGTCAAGTTCAGTGATGATCCCCGTCAAGGTTGTCCAAAAACTGCAGTCACCCAAGAAAACGTTGATGCTGTGCGTAAGCTGATTGAGGAAGATCGACATGTGACATACCGCGAAATGCAGGCAACTGTAGACATTGGCATGAGTCAAATACAAATAAAATAATCTTGCATGAACAATTAGGTGTAAAAAAGTTGTTTTCCCGATGGATACCGCATTCGCTCTGTGAAGAGCAAAAAGCGGCTCGCGTTACTTGGTGCGTCAGAACTTTCGAAAGATTCCACTCAGGATCCTCAAATGCTGTATACAACATCGTATCAGGTGACGAATCCTGGATATACGCGTACGAACCCGAAACAAAAAACCAGTCACGAGTTTGGGTGTTCGAAAATGAGTTAAAGCCAACAAAAAATGTTCGTTCACGGAGTGTTGCAAAAAAAATGGTGGCCACGTTTGTCTCCAAAACCGGCCATGTTACGACTATTCCTCTTGAGGGACAAAGAACGGTTAATGCAGAATGGTATGCTAGCATTTGTTTGCCACAGGTAGTTTCTGAACTCCGTAAAGAGAACTGCAACCGCCGCATCATCCTCCATCACGACAATGCGAGTTCTCACACCGCACACAGAACAAAAGAGTTTTTAGAGCAAGAAAACATAGAATTATTAGACCATCCGCAGTACAGCCCCGACCTAAGCCCTAATGATTTCTATACTTTCTCTAAAATAAAGAATAAATTGCGTGGACAGAGATTTTCATCACCTGAAGAAGCTGTGGACGCCTACAAAACGGCCATTTTGGAGACCCCAACTTCCGAATGGAATGGTTGCTTCAATGATTGGTTCCATCGTATGGAAAAATGTGTCAAATTTCGCGGAGAATACTTCGAAAAGCAATAAATACATTTTTAAATAGTAATGTTGTGTCACTTCCTTGATTCCCGAAATTTTCAGCCAGTGCTTGGCTACTATATCTCACCTGTGTTTTACTAGTTTTCTTTCTCGTATGAATTGTATGTGTATTATTATCTTTCAGTTTGATAGTACTGTGCTAAGAATGATATGTACACATCTTCAAAATCATAAGTTATATATAGTTAACGAAAATTTGCAGGTCATTTTTTTGTTAATGAAAGTGAAGGTGTTCGACGACACTGTTCATCTGATGGTAAGTGGATTCAGTAATCTTTATATACCTACATCGATCCTTTACTAAGAATTAAAAATGCGAATGTTGTCACCCTTGAATACTATTTTGTACGTGGTAGAGCCATGCTGCAGCTATATTAGTAGTATAGTTGTAGCACGAATGGGTCGGCTCAACCGGGGAAGGACCACGTATTTACGAATACCAGCGTAAAATGGCAGCTTAACGCTGCTGTGTTTCGTATGGTGAGTGTAGAGAACCGGATACCCTTTTTACTGGAAAAGAGGCATTCCATCTTAGTCCTCACGGGTGACAACGCATCTGCATATTGATTCGCAAACGAGGATAGATGTATGATGGTAAGCCATCAGGTGGACTGTGTGCTCGTTTGTCACCCTCTCCTATAAAAAAAGGTGAAATTATCAGTTCCCAATAAGAGGATTCCCAGTTCTATTCATTCACGATGCAATACAGTCACACTGCTGGCATATTACGCGTTCGCACAAAATGGCCGACCCATTCGTGCTGCAACCATAAAAACTGTAGCGTGACCACCTCGTAAAAAGGTTGTTTGTACGGTGTTCCACACAGTGTCGTATGTATTTCGATTGGAGGTTTAATCCTTTTTTACATGAATGAAAATATCAGGGGCTATTTTCATACGATGGGCATATGTATGAGGTGATCGCTACCATGCTGGCTATATTATAATACATATAAATAATTGCAGGATGAGGCTGAAAAACGAGCACACAGTCCACCTGATCGTAAGTGGTTGCTGTGGCCCATAGACATCTATCCACGAATACGAATCAAAATGCAGATGCATTGTCACCAGTAAGGACTAAAATGGAATGCCTCGTTTCCATTAAAAAGGCTCTCCGGTTCTCTACACGAACGAAACGAAACACAGCAGTATTTTACGCTGGTATTCTGTGAGAGCGTGATCCTACCCCGTTCGAGCCGAACCATTCATGGTACAACTATACTACTAATATAACTGCAACATGGCTCTACCACGTAAAATTATACTATAATATGTCTAAAAATATAATTTCGTTAGATTTCTTGCTAGTTCATCCCAGGACGGAGCCGAACCAGTGGATAAAAAAAATTCTTTAAATAAGTAATCTATATGAATAAAAATATTTGTTATCAATTTTATTCTTTCTATTCAATTTCGTTTCATTCCATTCATAGATAAATAATAATTAGTATTGCTTTGTAGCTCCGTAACAAGGACACATATTTACTCACAAGTCACAAGGCTTTTACCTCTTAAAAATATGTCTTTTGTATCTTTTAGGTCTATAAACCGTGTAGTGGCGGTATAAGAATATCCACTACCCCATATCATCCTGTGGGTGCCGTAAGAGGCGACAGAAAAAAATAATATTTCTTTCATGGCAAGATAAAAAAAAGTGCGAGGGAGATGAATATTATTCCATCTCGCTTCCTTATAGCCGCCAAGGCCGTCTATACTACGTCAGAAGGCGTCGTGAAGGAAAAATCTTACACTTTTCTCGCCTAGCCCCCATCCGCCTAATTCATACCGTCCGATAAGGGACTTCGTACCAATAAAAAACTGCGGTTGCTAACCCGCTTGCCAAGCGTGGCAACTTTGGCAAATATCCCTCCTATGAGGCAGTCTATGCCAAAGCGGTTGTTCAGCGGTAGACTTTAACGGTAACGGTATATCTATAAAATGTCTTTTCCCATGTTTAGATGTCCCTGGAGGCTTTTTATCGAGCGGCATAACGTGATACATGTTAAGTAGCACTGACCCCGATTACAAGGTCTTTGTTATTTATTATGTATTTCCATTGAAGTTAAAATATGTTATCAATGAAGATATACCTACACACTACGTTTGTCTATAAGTCAAAAATCGGCAAAATTGTCACAAAATTAGCATATCACGATTTTTTATATTTATTATTTATTTGTCTCGTATGCGGACAATATTTTCTCCGCATACGGGACTCGGTGGTGGTGTTATGGTTTATAAGGCCAATAAGTTTAAGAGCATAAGTATTGTCTCTTGTTATCATCGTAAACTATACTTAAGAATGAATAAGGGAAAAATTGGTCACTGCTGACGAGTAAGATGGCAAGCCTCGTTACGTTACCAAAGAACGGAAAGAAACACATTATAACTGTGGTAGAGCACATTGTAACAGATTATAACAGTGGTAGAGCCACGCGGCAGCTTTTGCTGTCGCATGGATGGGCCGGCTCGAACCGGGGTGGTACCACGACCTCACAGAAAACCAGCGTGAAGTAGAGGTTTACCTCTGCGTTTCGCTTGGTGAGTGCAGGTGGCCGGAGGCCCTTTTTACTGGAAATGAGGCATTCCATCTTAGTCCTCACGGGTGACAACGCATCTACATTTTGATTTGTAATAGAGGATAGATGTAGATGTCTATGGACCGCAGCAACCACTTACCATCATGTGGACTGTGTGCTTGTTTGTCACCCTTATCCTATAAAAAAAACATTATTTCAATTTGTTTACAAATATACCGTTACCCGCTACAGCCTATCAAAGTCCACTTCTGAACATGGGCCTCCGCGATATATTGTCTCATAGAGGTGATATTTGCCATAGTTGTCACGCTTGTGGGTTGGTAACCGCAGTTGTATTTTTTTTTAATAATTTTGAGTCATGAGAAAAATGCTGTTTTTTGTTGGGAAAGAAGCCAGAGGATAGGCAGTACTATACCCTGGTTTCTTTCCCTGGATTTTTTACAAATACTAATATAGTATACTTTAAATAAATTAATTTAATAGTAACTAAAAAAGTTTAATTAATTTAATGGTAAAAAAAATTATGGTAACAGTTCAGCATAGTTTTGGTACTGCTTGAGCTCTTCGACACTGATCTTGGAATAATATAATCTTCGCTATGGAATATTTACAAAAAATATTGTACTTCTATGAATACAAATATGTAATATGTATAAATACATGTAATATACTAAACTAACAAATTATTTCACACATATTAATGAAAATTATAAGAAAAAAGAAATAGCTATGAAAGACACAATGTTCATTATTCATTATGTCGACTTTTCTGCCGACTTCCAAAAAGGAGACGGTACTCAATTCGACTGTATGTTTTTTTATGTGTGTTACCTCATAACTTTGTACTGGGTGAACCGATTTCGATTATACTTTTCTTCTTCTTTTTTATATGAAAGCTGATAGTTCTCGTGTGGTCCTATATGAATTTTTATCAAGGTCAGACCAATAGTTTTTGAGTTGTTCTTAAATAACTTATATTAAAGTCGGCTGTACAAAGTTTTTAATTTTAAATTATTGTAGTTATATAGATGAACAACCGCCAGATAAAAGGTTACCAGTAAAAATGTACTTCGATACTCTTCACTTTAGGTTAGTTCTTAAACAAACCTAAGCACGAAAAGAATTGTGTAACTTCATAGTATATCGTACCTTTGTATTGTATATATATCTGCGCAATTTATTGCATCACAAGTCTAACCATTGCCATGTACGTGAAGGATACCAGCTGCAGTGTGTACAGTGTCGCAATAGGCGTAAAAGCCCGCAGTCTGTACCTACTATCGATTCGAGGGAATTACGTTTCGACATGAACTTTAGTGCCCTTTCAAATTGCAATTAACTTAACGGGTTTACTCTATTCTGAGTGATTAATTCATTTTAGCGACTGAGGTGAATAGTATGAACGATTAAAATGTGAGGATTCGCAACAAAATAGGACCGAGGTTTTTTTATACAGGTCGGGATGATAGACGAGTAAAAGAAAGTAAGGTAAAGTTACTGCCCGTATACGTTATTATCCTTCTACCGCGATGAGGTCGGCTCGACCAGGTAAGGACCGCGCTCTCACAGAATACAAGCGTAAAATAGCAGCTTGATGCTACTGTGTTTCTTAAGGTGAGTGTGGAGAACCGGATACTCTTTTTACAGGAAAGGGGCATTCCATCGCAGTCCTCGGGGGTAATAGTGCAGCCGCATTTTGGTTCTTAATCGAGGATAAATGTAGATATCTATGGGCCGCAGCATTCCGTCAGCATTCATTTACCATCAGGTGGACTGTGTTCTCGTTTCTCACCCTTATTCTATAACAAAAAAACTAAAGTTGCAGTCCATATACGTCCCACTGCTGATATAGGCCTCTCTTC
This sequence comes from Parnassius mnemosyne, assembly GCA_963668995.1. Lineage (NCBI taxonomy): Eukaryota > Metazoa > Arthropoda > Insecta > Lepidoptera > Papilionidae > Parnassius > Parnassius mnemosyne. Next base: position 4,952,045 of record CAVLGL010000035.1, on the reverse strand, counting down.
ATTTCCTGCTAGGGTTTAGCGCATGGAAATGTTCGAGAAATTGCCCCAATGCATGTTGACGGACTTCACTTGTCTTCGAATTTTTTTTTAATTTCTCAAATATGCCGGTTTCCTCACGATGTTTTCCTTCACCGCCGAGCACATGGTAAAGCAGCACATAAAATTGTAATTAACAATTTAATTGGTGCCGGCGAGTAGAAACGAGTATCTTCATCTTCAATTGAAAATCAAAACGCAGTTGCCCTGAGGACAAAGATGCAATGCCTTTTTCGCATTGGAGCAGTGTTGCAAATTAATCGCTTAACGCTAAGACGCTTAACCCAGCTGTGAAACGTATATAGCATGTGATTTTACTCTTAGTTTTGCCATTATTGTTTACATATCTATTCATTTATGTTAAACATATTAAATACAATTGAAATGTCGGTAATATAGAATTAACTGCCTTATATTGAGCTGAGTGTGTTATTCGCATATCATTAAGACAGCCCGTCTGTCTGTCTGGGCTAATCCTCTGAAAGTCTGAACTAAAACTTCACGAACAGATAGAAAGTAATGCCAGGAGTGATCTAGGTTAGGTAGGAAAAACTGGATTTCTTTTTAAGAAATAAAAAAATTTGTTAAATAAATGGTCATTTATTTAAAATGGTCTTCGATTACCTTAAGTCTAAATAACGCCACATTATTATATCCCTACCAGGCGAAGCCGGGTGGGTCGCTAGTACACAATACAGTTTTACTATTATTATTTTTAAGTTCAAGTTTTTAACGGTCCATGTCCCACATATGTATTTTATATTCATGTTATATGGAATATTTTATCCGTTGTTACCATCTTTGTTTATAATAAATGTTAATGAGTTACGAACGAAGAAAAAACCCGTGAACAAATACCGCATACCGGCCACAAACCTATTGATTTTCGCAGCAGTCACATAGAACAAGTTTAAAGATTCGTTTCCTGCATCATTATACTGTAATTTAGTCATTAATATATCACACTTTTGTACTATATTAACTAATACATTAATGTCATTTCTATTCCTTTTTAATGGCTACGGTGACTAATGTTATCACTTTTAAAAATAATCTATTAGAATATGTTGAAATTATTAATTCGCTCTATGAACTATACACACTTTGCATTTGCATTATTGTTGTGGTCTTTATTGTTCCCGACTTTACGTAAAGAAGGTGGTCAGTGATGAAATAATCACCTCTAATAAATTCATGATCGTATAACAGTCTACTGCAGGTCTTAGACGTGACTTTTCAAAAACGTACATTAGTTTGAACTTTGATTTGGCGCATCACACTTTATAGAATAAGGGTGACAGACGAGCACACAGTCCACCTGCTTGAAAGTGTATACTGTAGCCTGCAGACGTCTACATATTATCCTCAGTTAAGAATTAAAATGCAGATGCGTTATCACCCTTGAGGATTATGATGGAATGCATTGTCTAAAAATAATATAAAAGACAGTCCAGTTGTCTCCGCTCACTATTCGAAACATAGAGCATTAAGGTGCTATTTTATGCTGGTATTCCGTGAGAGCGTGGTCTTTTCCCCTGTCGAGCTGACCTATTCGTGGTGAAACAGTAATATAGGTATAGCGTTGCTCCACCACAAGAGACGCAGCACGCAAACCTCCCTCAACAAATTCTTTATATGATAGTGAAAACGTCAAAATCTATCAACTTGCTTTATCATTATCATTACAGCCCTTCACAAGTCTAATGCTGAACTTAGGCCTCCCCCAAGGAATGCCACAAAGCACGGTCCTGAGCCACCTGCATCCATCGACTTCCTGCATGTCTTACCAGGTCGTCACTCCATCTAGTAGGGGGACGCCCTACACTTCGTCCGCAGGTACGAGACCGCCACTCGAGAACCTTTTTTCCCCCATCGGTTGTCGGTTCTTCGTGCTATATGGCCGGCCCATTGCCACTTCAGCTTACTAATTCGTTGGGCTATGTCGGTCACTCTGGTTCTACTGCGGATATCCTCATTTCTAAGTTTATCACGCAGAGAAACTCCGAGCATAGCCCTCTTCATAGCTCGCTGAGCGATCTTGAGCTTGCTTGCTAATCTAACCGAATACACAGAAAGACGTGAATAAGCGACTTGGTATACTTAAGGTTAACATGTATGTCGGTAAATAATGATTTCTTATGTTTACGCGAATACTATACATTTAAATGAAACATCATTACGGATTTCATCGTGTACGTTTCGAGTACTTTACAGCATCCATGGTGACGGGAAGACTAAAATGTTCGACGTCCCAATGCCCAATGTCATAGCTTACCACGATTATCTTCAGTTCTACGTCGGTAATGTAAAATAAGTTATTAATATAAGAGATAAAATCCGTAAAAATTACTTTCATTTAAACGTCAGTAAATATTTGAAATTTCAAAATTAAAGTGCGCAATGATGGATGTAATTCGTTTTTTCATTTTCGTTCTTATTCATTTGCGTTGTCTAAACGTATAGATTTTCTCAAAACGTGATGCGTAACACCTACGCCGCTGTAAATGCGTCGGAAATCTTAAATTTGTCAATGAAGTTAAGAGGAAGCAATTGCGTAGTTTCCTTATAATCTTGTGGTACTTATACGTAGTAAATTTTGTATGTTGTAATAGCAAAATTCGAGAAATACATGTGTACATATAAACTTGAAGTATTACAATATATATAACCTTTTTTTAAAGACGTTACCTTACAAATTCTTGATCCGTGAAGCATTTAAAGCCGCAGCTGTAATATCGAAATAATTATACTTCTATTAGGTCATCAACCTCAGAGTTGTATGCTATGAGGACATGAATAAATGTTTGTTTGTTTGTTAAAATAAATGGTTTTTGATGATTATTTCATAAGCTGTATAATTTACAAAAAAGTTTCTTACTTCTGCGTCTTTTTTAGCTTGCAATTTTACACAAATTTACATTTAATCTACTATCTCTTTATGTTTTGGTATAAATAAATTTTTAACATTTATTTTACATTATCACCATTTTACAACAAAACTGTGTGTAAAAACTATGTAAAGGCTAATGTGATAAGATTGTTAATGTTTTTTGGGTGATGTTAATAAATTTTAAATATTTTTTTTTGTACTTTCCCAAATCGCACATACATATTTTTTCAATCCGGGACCTCTCGTCATCAGCAGCCGCGTTTACGACCACTAGAGCAACGAGCCAGTCGTTAATTGTTATTTATAAAAATAAATTAATTATTAATAATGTTTAAATAAGTAGCTACATAAAGTACCCAATTCCGTAATCTTGAAATATTACTTTTTAAATTAGCGACGATTCTATCTTCAAGTGAATTAATTATGTACTGTGTATGCATTCGCTTTTATTCGTGACCTTGTTTAATAATTACCATTTAGTCTGACTAGCAAAGCAAATAAATAAGAATTGTTTCAGAGGCCTTGGAAATTGTAATACAAAAAGCAGTGGCCATACGTTCGCTCGGAACAACGCCAAGGTCTGGAAATGTTTTGTCTTAAGCCAAGAGAAGTTAAAAGGACCTCTTTGTTTAAAAATGGTTAAGACTGCGTCAATACATTTAAATGTCTCTTCTCACTAACGTTATTTTCATTTATACACTTTTGTTATATCTTAAAGTTTTATCAAATATGCTTAAATAGTATTTAAGTGTAGGCGGCATAAGAGAGTACTAACCTATATCATTCCATGAGTGTCGTAAGAGACGACAGAGGGACATTAAACAAGTATTTGGCAGCAGCATCTTTTTGATAAATACTCAATAAAAAAAACTGCGGTTGCCAACTAAACCAAACCAAGCATGGCAACTATAGCAAAATATCCCTCCGAATGAGGTAATCTTTGGTGGAAGTGGTCTGCTGGTCACTCTAATGATGGGCATGAATGAGTGAAAAGTTATTTACGTGTGCTAAAATTTTACGTATTGGAATAAGAAACAGAAACTTTTTTATTCAGTATATATTATAAATATTACTTATTGAAAGTCACTCTTTTGTTTAATTACCACTGGTTTGAAAAAAACCCTCTGTCCTGGGAAGAAACAGCAAGAAACCCGTCCGCGCAGCGGGACCGACGCTGCGCGGAGGGGTTCTTACTGGTTCTTCCCAGGACAGAGGTTTTTTTCCGTAAAAAAATACTTTCAATAACAATTACATCTAATAAATATTGAATAAAAATTATTCTATTCTATTTCTCCGGTCGAGGCGACCTATTTGCATAGTTCTTGCACTGCGGCCATTATGACGCAGCGTGGTTTTAATAAACATCGCAAGCTTTCTTTCGCTTTAGTAATTAATTTCAAATGGACTATTTTGCTCTGAGGGTCTCAAACTCAAAATTCTTAATAAGTAGTTAAAATAATTTCTTCATCATACATTAACCTATCAAAGTTCACAACTGAACATAGGCCTCCCCCATAGATTGTCTCATAAATAATGTATTTGCCATATTTGATATGCGTGACAGCCGGGTTGTCACCGCCTTTTTTACCCGACTGTTATTGAGTTCTTATTACGAAGATGCTCCCTGCCCATCTGGTCAGTTTCCGTTTGTCGCCTCTTACCGTCACCCACGGGATGATATGAAATAGTGGATTCACTTAAGGCGTCTCTATAAATTTATAACGATTACTGGTGATTTTTTCCATGTTTAGTTCTTAATTTTAGATAGAATAGACTCATTTTTCAGGTCAAAGAAATATCATAGGCATGTCTGTTTTCTTGTTCAGTCTCTTACAGTTTTTTATATCATTTTTTTATAATTTTTAACAAAAAAAAAACAGTAAGTAAGAGTTTTGTTAATGTTTGTTTATTTAAATACTTCGTACTAGCTACTCTTATAATTCTCGTAGGTATAATGACCTACTTCTTAGAAATGTTTCGGAATGAAATTAAAATAGCTGATGGTGACATCCTTAAGTATATATGTATATTATATGTAACAGATGATCTGTTTTCGGCTACTTTTATTATTAACTTTATAGGCCATTCCTGCGATGAGAATTAGTTTGTACTCATTTCTAGTAAGAGCAATAAATTCACTGAATACGAGCAAAATACTTACTTGTTTATTAAGAAACTTGACTTGCTACTAAAAATTTCTTATGTAATCACGACTTTATTCTGCTATCATATTCTGATAACGATTTGATGCATTTTATTAGCTACATAACTAGCTGGTCCCCGCGACTTCGCCTGTGCTTAATTTATTTTGATTGGATTTCATGGGTTTTAATTTTTTGCGCGGTACCCTAATTCTTTTTCTAAAATAAAAGTAGCCTAAGTTACTTCCATCAGCTGTCTGCCAGTGAAAGTCCGGTCAGAATCGGTCCAGCCGTTTCGGAGATTAGCCGGAACAAACAGACAAACAGACGGCCAAAAATTTTAACAATCGTGTTTTTGTTATAAGTACCGTATATACTTTCATATGCATATAGTAAAAAACAGTTATTTCGACATTACAAACAGACACTTCAATTTTATTTATTTGTATAGATTATAATCCTGCGCAGTATTTAAGAAGGAAAATTTAGCTTCTAAAATTATAAGTACAATGTTAGAAATTATAAGTATTGTAATGTCCTACAAACTGAATTTCAGTCACGGCGGCCAGTCTCATCGGAGAATAGCCATCTGCGCGGGACGGGGTTATAAGGCACGAGTGTGTGCGCAAGCATAGGTGTAGATACTCTCTATTCCTTCATTCTAATAGTCCGAAGATACGACCGAAGAGAGGTCAGGCCCAGGACCAACAGCTTTACGTGCTTTCCGAGGCCCGAGGGTGAAACACGGCCAACTTCCTGACTGCGTACTGCTACTGAGAATTTTTTGACAAAAAACATTATCAGATTTTTGTTCCGACCTTGCATTCGAATTCAAGACCTTTAGACCAGCAGTCGCTCTTATGACCACTATACCAAAGAGACAATCAACAACAACAACACGTAACAACGACAAGTATTACTGAGGTGGAAACGGGTCAACTTATTTTAATATCAAACAATATTGTTTGCATTTTGCTCTCGTCTCAAGGCCGGTCGTCTACGTAAGCCTTTTTTTATTCAAATTGTTGAGCAGATTTGACGCACGACCGCTTTCAAATCGTTCATAATCTCCAGACACTAACTTGTTTTTGCAGTTGAAATGCAAAAAAGTTTTAAAAAGTAAAAGCCAATTTGAAAAAACTAAAGAGAATAAAATAATTTTACCCTTCTGAAGCCGAGGATTTTTTTTTAGGATCGGGTGATAAACAAGCACACAGTCCACCTGATGGTAAGTGGTTGCTGTGGCCCATAGACATCTATCCTCGTTTGCGAATCAAAATGCAGATGCGTTGTCATTCGTGAGGACTAAGATGGAATGTGAATATTATACAGTAAAAAGGGTCTCCGGTTCTCTACACTCACCATACGAAACACAGCAGTGTTAAGCTATTTTACGCTGGTATTCTGTGAGAGCGTGGTACTTCCCCGGTCGAGCCGACCCATTCGTGCTACAACTATACTACTAATATAGCTGCAGCATAACTACCACGTAACAAAACCCTATTTCTTTTTCTTAAATAGAAGTAGCCTAAGTTACTTCTTATAACATCAGCTATCTGCCAGTGAAATTCCCGTCAAAATCAGTCCAGCCATTTTAGAGATTAGCCGGAACAAACAGACAGACAAAAGTTAAAAAAAATGTGCTTTTGTTATAAGTACCGTATATATTTTTATATGCATGTATTAAAAACCTGTTATTTTGACATTACAAACAGACACTTCATTTTTATTTATTTGTATAGATGTATAGATAAACATTATCTTATGACTCTGTTCGTAATATCAATATTGTCTAAATAAATAGTTATAATAAAAATTTCATTTCTATTTAGCCACTCTTAGGGGTGGAAATAGCATATCCTCCCAGTCAACTGTAATATTATTATAAACGTATTGTAAATTGAGTCTCGCTATGTACTAAGCACCCTTGATATCTCAATATATATAATTATCATCATCATTACAGCCCTTCACAAGTCCACCGCTGAACATAGGCCTCCCCCTAGGAATACTACAAATCACGGTCCCAAGCCCCCTGCATCCATCGACTTCCTGCATGTCTTACCAGGTCGTCACTATATTTAGTGGGGGGTCGCCCTACACTTCTCCGCCGCCACTCGAGAAACTTTTTTCCCCATTGGTTCCCCGTTGTCCGTTCTTCGAGCTATATATGGCCGGTCCATTGCCACTTTAGCTACTAATCCGTTGGGCTATATCGGTCACTCTGGTTCTAATGCTGATATCCTCATTTCTAAGTTTATCACGCAGTGAAACCCCGAGCATAGTCCTCTACATAGCTCGCTGAGCGACCTTGAGCTTCTTCATACGGCCAGCAGTGAAGGACCACGTCTCAGATCCATAGGTCAATCACTGGCAACACATGATATATATAATGGAATTTGTTAATTCACTTTGTAGTGGCCGTGGTAGAGTTGTTAGCTCCAATAGTAACCGTATTTTCCTGTGCTTACCACGGCTTTGCTTGTCTGTATTATAAATGTGCTGCTTTTTGTGTTATCAAGATGTTATGCGTGTGTGGGTCTCTCGTAGGGTTACCAGATGGAAAATTGAAAAGTGCTGGCATTTTCTTGGAAATGTAATTAACAGGCGTGATAAAAAACAAATCAATTAGTGATTTCGTGATCTTGCGATCAATCCACGTCGCAGATCGCCACGTCGAGAAAGTAAAACCGACTTCAATCACTAAAAAATGAGAACATCATAATCAGTCTAAGTCAATTAAATATGCATTATTAAGGATAACTCAAAAACTGCTGCTCAGATCTTGTTCAAATTTATATAGAACTACATGAGAAGCACCAGTTTTCAAAAACTTAAAAAAAAGAATAATCAAAATCGGTTCACCTAGAAAAGAGTTCTGAGGTAACACACATAAAAATACAGTCGAATTGAGAACCTCCACCTTTTTTTGAAGTCAATTGAAAAATTCTGACTTTTCCAGAATTCGACCGCATTTCTGACAAGAGCCCAAAAGTCCTGACATGTCCTGAAAAATACTGACATACGGTATGTCTAGTCCCGCGAGACAATAACGCAATATAAACAGCGGTACATACAACGCCAGGTGCGAAGTATTTATTGTCGCCTTTGTTTTCACATGTTTATCTGTATATAATGAGTAGATATGCTATTGCAAAGTATACTAACAGTTGCTACATCCATTATAGCTACTGTATGTATATATTTATAGGTGTTTGTTTGTTTATGTATGTTTTTAGTCACAAGAAAAAAAAAATGCATATTTTTGTAATCTACTTTTTTTTATAAAATCAAGCGTGGTAGAGCCTTGTTTGTAGTACAAATAGGTCGACCAGGGTAGGACCACGCTCTTACAGAATTAAAATCAAAACGAAACAGTGGTTCATGGGCGGCGGTAGTCACATACCATCAGGTGAGCTGCATGTTCGTTTGACCCCTTTCATTTAAATAAAAGAATACCAACGTAAAATAGCAGCTTAATGCTGCTGTGTTTCGCATGGTGAGTGTAGAAAACCGTAGACCATTTTTACTGAAAAAGATGCATTCCATCTTAGTCCTCAGCGGTCTATGGGCCGCGGCATTAATTTACTATCAGGTGGACTATAAGCCCGTTTGTCACCCTTATTCTATAAAAAAAAAAACTAGTTTATATATAAACGCTATTATTGCACTCCTGTGTGGATTTTTCCATTTTTTTATTTTTCTAGAATAAGGGCGCCAAGTGAGCACACAGCCCACCTGATGGTAGGTGGATGCCGTGGCTCATGGACATCTACATCTATGTTCAATTAAGAATCAAAATGCAGATGCGTTGTCGTCATCCCTAAAGTGCCTCTCCGGTTCTATACACTCACCATAAGAAACAGAGCATTATTCTGTTGTTTCATGCGATTCTGGAGATTGTTGAAACTTCATCTTCAATTTAGTAATTTGGATATACACGTGTTCCTGTTATACTAATATTTATTATAATTTATTAAGTTATTTACTACTTAAGTTATTTACTTACTTATTAAGTTATTTATTAAGTTATTTTGTCGCTGCCGGGAACAAAGTCAATGGTGCCCTGACTGCGTTAGTCAAAAGGCAAGGCGTAGCGAAGAGTGCACGCCTTGCAATACATAACGCAGTGTTGGTACCGACTTTGTTATATGGCAGCGAAACCTGGGTATGCCAGAAGAAGCATAAAAGTAAGTTGAATGCAGTGGAGATGCGATCTCTTCGTAAAATGTGCGGCGTTACCATGGCCGACCGAAAGCGAAACGAAGAGATTCGCAATATGGCAGGTTTGAAAGATGACCTTATCACAAAAATTGATAAGGGCGTGCTTCGGTGGTTTGGGCACGTTGAGCGAATGAGTGAAGACCGAATGGTGAAGAAAATATATAGCGCGAAAGTTAATATTAAAAGGTGTCGAGGTAGACCGAGACTAACTTTCGAAGACCATGTGAGCAAATTGCTCGAAGAGGGTAGGGTCAAGAGTACTCGGATACCTAGACGTGCATGTATGAAGAAGATAATGAATCTAAAAGAAGCGAAAGAGGTTTGTAAGGATCGTGACACTTGGCGATCTGTTCTCTCTGGCTACCCCGTCAGGGATTGTGCGTGAAGATAAGTAAGTAAGTAAGTAAGTAAGTATTTACTACCGACTATTATTAACCGACCGGTTTGGCCTTACGGCGTCATTAGGCTCTATAATGATAAGAACATGTGCGTATTTGTTATATAACAAGAAAAACTTGAAGATTTGTTTTTAACTTTATTCTAAAATAATAAATGACGCCCTTTTCAAATAAGTGCGAATATACACACACACGAATCACTTTTAGAAAAGATTGAGATGTGTTTTATTCATGAAGGGAGGCATAGGCATAGATAATGGTGTTAAAGATATAGGTACTGCGTCCGTGTAGTAGCGGTTTAGAGAGTGGCAGCACCGCGTTCCATCTCCAGAAGGTCGTAAGAAGCGACTATGGGAGTTCCAGAAAGACTACGATTTCCGATACATGGTTGTATAACTATAAGCATCTCGTTTACGCTTAAATGCTTGCTATACGTCTGGTGCTTGAATCGTCAATTCATTTGACACGATTAAAGTAAATTCTCTCTAAAACGGAAGAGCCCCATGTCCAGCAGTAGAGATTCATGAACTGAGGACGAAGCAGATACTTTCTCTCTCGGTGATGTTGGTGAGAGGTTTCAAACTAAATTTGGGAAAATAGATACACAAAGGCTCGCACTTTAGTCGTGGACTGTTTGGACTAATGCGTTGTTGTAATAGTTTTGAGGCTGCGCTTTCTGACGTTGACTCCATTGATGTGTAACATTTTGAAGTGTGAAAAAACTAGTATGATTTCAGCTCTTATGCCTAACAATTTAGTCTAAGCCGTCAGAGGAGACATCTGTGGTCGCCGTTGTAAGTTGGATGTAGGTGACGTAGAGCGCGTAGTGGCGGCGCTAGTGAACTCACTACCCCATATCTCGTGGGTATCGTAAGAGAGAACAGATGGAAATTAATAAGGAAAAGGGCAGCAACGTTTTCATGATAAAAACAGAAAATAGTAAAAAAAAAATTGTAGAAACTATGGCCTATGGCATATGTCTCCCTATGAGGCAATCTATGGAGGAGGCCCGTGTTCAACGGTGGACTGTCCATAGACAACGAAATATGGAATGTTATTAAGGTTTATTCTTCGTTATCTTCTTCATCAGCCCGAAAAAGACGTCTGTTAGTTTTTTGTCACCCCAATATTAAGAAAAGCTGGAAACTGTTAGTTCTTTTTCGCTGCAATATTAGGAAAAAAATTACTTTTAATTACTTCAAATTAAAAAAAAATCGAGATATTCTAAATATAAATATGTTCATATTTCGAAGTGAACTAAAATACTTCGCACCCACTAATAGAAACGTTTCACGGCGCTTCGGTTAAACTTCCGGGCACTAGGTCGCTCATTTCTATGCGTTCTGAAAATAACACTTCGATCAATTCTTATACTTGTGTTATTCAAACAAGCAATATTTGTAATTGGTTTCTCGAATCTGCTTTAACGATTTTAACGATATTAATAGTCCTGAACACATTGGAAATATAAGTCGAAAAGTATTTATCGAAAATAAAAATACGAATTGCGTCTTAAATTATATTAAGGCTAAAATTTAAAATATTATTATTAAATATGCAAAACAATGATGTTTAGACATCAAAAACTTATAAAATGTCATTTATGCTTGGTATTATCGATATTTTTGTTTGCTCTGATCAATCATTACTGTGTACATACTACATAGTAATTATTAACGATTTACATTGACGCTCCGGAAAGTTTGCGAATATAATATTCAGTATCGCCCGCGGTTTTATTGTTAGACCACAAATATTCGCAAAAGAATACCAGTTTCTTTCAAAGATGATTCGTGAGGTTAATAAAAATAAAAATATATTATTACAGTGGAAAATTATTGCCCTAAAAACCGTCTCAGTAAAAGCAACTGTACCCAGCAGTGAGACGTATATAGGCTGTAATTTTACATTACATTACAGTAGAAAATATTGCTGTTTGATACCATAGACTTAGGATCTATAGAATAATAAGATTAATGCCAAAACTCAGCGTACCACGGCAAAATTTCAAGATTTTTTATATAACCTATTTACGAGTATGCGTAGATTTGAACATTAACAAGTAAGAATTGAAGCTGTCCAGGTTAATTATAAGCTCTGGATGTCCAATATTTCAATTCTTACTGACGATGAGTGGCACAAACACTTTAAACTTGTGTATTATTCGCAATATTATAGAAAATCTTTATAAAATAAAGTTACCATTTTCACTAATTCCTTAGCCTCATTTTGCAACACGTCATTGTTAACAATGCGAAGTTCCCGCCAAAAACCTTCAGTCAATTGTAACTGCAGAACCGTACAATAATTATAACGTTACATAAAAACCCGTGAACTGTTTCATAACGTATTCACAACTGTAAACACTTGTTAATGGATCCAATGAGACACTACCATACAAATTAACAGTTACGCAAACGCTTGAAATTCGATCAAGGAGCCAAGATAATTTTCTCCAAACGTAACTTGAACACTTGAATGTAAATAAATTAACGGATACCGCACACTTATACGCAGGAGGAAGTGTAACTATAAGAAATTTAATTGCAATTATCATTTTGATTAATGTATCGCAAACAGCTCAACTAAACTTAAAAGCCAGTGCAGCGCCCAAATAGTATATATAGCAACTATACCAAAAGGGCCGAGACCGAGATATCTTTGAGGTTAGATGTTAGATGCACGCTCAAACCAATAGAAGAGACCAAGAAAGTTTGTTCTAATATTCTCCCCACTTTAGTCCTTTTCCCTTGACAATTGTGGCGAGTTAGATAACTATTACATATCCACATACCGTACTATAAGACGGCCTTGTAAATAAAGGAATATTAATTTGGTAATATGATTCGTCATTTCGAGTAGACAGTGTGCAAAGTTCCAATGACCCGAGACGGAATTGATTTAGGTTTTTTTTAGATTTAACAGTAATATGCTAATAGTGGACGTTGAATGTATTCTGCTAATATTAGCGAGGGACAGTAGTTTTGATTTTTGACTGACTTCAAAAAGTAGGAGTTTCTCAATTCTCTTATCTAATTCAGTTATTTTTGTGTGTGTGTTACGCGATTTTGATGATTCTTTTTTTATTAAATAGGTTTTAACTTCAAGCGTAGTCCCATATAAATTGCATAAAACATTCCACCCCTATGGGTAACAAATAAATAACTCCTTTTTTAGCAATTTGAAGTCGGCTTTTACTTTTTGTTAAAAATTATAATTATTAATTGAATTTTTAACTTTTTGATTTGATTCCTTTCTTCAAAGAACTATCAATATATAGTATAATTCACAATTTTATTTGTAATCACTTTATTTGAGTTTTAGTTAGTAATAGTACGTAGTAGTAATAGTCCCGCTGATGAACTGGGGTCTTTGAGGCATTCCATATTAGCTTTCACTAGATGATAGCGCACATAGGTTTTTGTGTTAGAATGCTGGTGTCATTAGATTTCATTGGCTAGGTAACATTAAAAATATTTAATTGGGAGTTAAGAATTGAAATGCTTCGCATGACGTCGGTTGTCATTTTATTAGCTGTGCTGTTAAAAATAATGCTCATATCTAAGTTATTCTTTCAATAATCAAATATTTTTTCTGCGCCTTTAAATTCTAGTCCTAAAGAGTATAGAGACACAGTATAATTATATACATAATAAGGATTTTATCTTAGTCCTTAGATTAAAGACGATATACTCTTAGATATAGAGGTGACGACTCAACTATAGCCACGCATCTAGTCTTCTTTGATTAAAGTTGATTGCACATGCGAATAGGCTGCTGAAACCGCTTACCATCAGGTCGTTTGCCACTTCAATTTAAAAAAAAAACTTATGATCGCAACCGACGCTGCTGGATTGAAAATGTCGGCAGCAGAAGCGCCGATCGTTGCACAAGAACTGCATTCTGACAGCTGCCCGGTTGCATTGTTCGCGATGAATAAAAACTAAGGGCATGGCCTGCGGCGGCCGTTGAACTCGCTGCCAGTTCACGTTCGTAAACAATTATTAACAAAACCGGTCCGTTTGAACGCTTTTAAATCGAAAGCAGTTCGCGATGCTCGTGAATATTAACCGAGGACAAGGATGTCCCGATGTTTTTTCTTAAAGTAAAGAAATTGTATCAACTTAAGATGCCTTGGATTGTTTAGTTAAATGTAATGAAACTAATTCTATGGATATTTTATCGCGTTTAATTTTAACTTTTTAATGCCGAAATTAAAAAGTTAAATTCAACGTGTAGTACGTAAGTTTTCCCGTCATCATCATCATTACAGCCTTTTACAAGTCCACTGCTGAACATAGGCTTACCTCAAGGAATGCCACAAAGCACAGTCCCGAGCCACCTGCATCCATTGACTTTCTGCAATAAGCAGACTGATCAACAGCGTTCTGATCCCGCGTGAAGCAAGTATTAAGATACTTGTACAGGAGAAATTCATTGTATAGAAATTACGTTTTTGAAATCTCAGTTCTTTAAAATGTAAACATGGTATAATATTTAAGGCTAAAGTGATTAGATATTAGGTTGAAAACATCTATATTAAGTACATTCTATGATACATTTTCTTGACCTGTCAAAATGTATACGATATTAGAATACCAGAATACCAGCTTGAAATAGCAGCTCAATGCTGCTGTGTTCCGTATGATGAATGTAGAGAACCGGAGATCCTGTTTACTGAAAACGAGTCATTCCATTTTAGTCATCAGAGGTGGTGACGTATCTGCATTTTGATTCTTCATCGAGGATAAACGTAGAAAAAATCTTTGAATGACTACTATAATATAACAAAGGACAATTCATATCTCTCTCTCTCTCTGTCGTCTCGAAAAAACTTCTAAAACTAGAACTTTGTGTGAAAGTTATACATACGTATTTAGCGCGTAGTTTTAAGTTATAAAACAAATCCATCCAGTCCGACCGGAACATTGCGATGGCATTCTGTAAATCGACGTGTCGCAATGTCGACTCCGGATAAGCACATGATGGTGCAACTTTATTACGCTCTGGAATGTGCTCTTTATTGCGACGGCATGTCGTCGAGACATTTGTAAAACAATATTTCGTATGACATTAGAAACTGCTAATATAGCTACGTTTATTTAAGCGGATGTAAGTGGAGTTGGCCAACTTCATAGACGCACGCGGTATTATTACAATAAGTAGTTTATAAATATGTAATGTAAAGTATGAAGATTTACAGCAAATGTCAAATTTCGCGAAGTCTGTGGAGCCGCCACGTGTTTACTTGGTAGAGCTATGCTGCAGCTATATTACTGGTATAGTTGTAGCACGAATGGGTCGGATCGACCGGGGAAGGACCACGCTCTCACAGAATACCAGCGTAAGATAGCAGCTTAATGCTGCTGTATTTCGTATGGTGAGTGTAGAGAACCGGAGACCCTTTTTACTGGAAAAGAAGCATTCCATCTTAGTCCTCACGGGTGACAACGCATCTGCATTTTGATTCGTAATCGAGGATAGATGCAGATGTCTATTGGTCACAGCTACCACTTACCATCAGGTAGACTGTGTGTTCGTTTGTCAACCTATCCTATAAAAAAAAAACAAGCCGCGACTAAGACTAATTTCTTAAGACGAAATTTTCTTAAAACTTATTGTACTATTATTTATTCTGTGTTAAAACATAGTTTAAGCTTGAGACTATCAATAAACCAGGTTTTGTAATAAATAAGACGGATATATTTCAAAACTCCACTAAACGCGGATTATTCGGCGTTCAGTGCAACGTAGTGGCACGTTTGCGTTTGTAAGATAAAAACACTTCAAAAAATTAAAAAAAATTCTACATCATAATTTAATCATAATGTAAGCTCAAGGTGACAACCAAAATTTTGTCTACATAACTTTAAAACGTAACTACGTTAAAAATTTCATTCCTTTTCCCCCAATTTTCAACCGATTTTTAAAAAGGAGGAGGTTCGACTGTATTCTGTTTATTTGAAAGCTGGTGCTTCTCACGTGGACCCATATAAATTTAATAATATTTTAATTACGCGTATTTAATTGACTTCGACTCCATTGATGATGTTCTCATTTTATTTATATTGAAGTCGGTTGTACAACATTTTTAATTTTACCACTTTTTTCTATAAATTTAAATGGAACCTTCGAGCGGTTTATATTCGACAGACATCAAAATTTTTACTGAAAAGAGAGAAGTTTTATATAAGAAGCTCCTTCTTTGTGAAGTTGATTACAAAATGAGTGTTTCCGGTGGGCAATAGTAATGAAAGTTTACCAAAATACGTAATATGGTTGAACGTCATGCCGGTAATCATCAACGATTAGATATAAAATACCGTGTTTGCTCAGTGTTGTCTTTCAACGCTTAAAATAACATTAAGCTTGTAAATTGAGGGTGAAATCTAACATATAAGTTTTCCAGTGAATTTACGATTCTTAGAAATTTTGTGGAAGTCGGTATGACAACTTACATACTTTCTTTTAACGCATCTACAATAGATCCTTCTATGAATGCGTTTTACTGATTAAAAGTATAGTAAATAAGTACGGACGTATGTAATTTTTTTATGCACTATATTGTACTCCTCGAATATCTCAAACTCTATATTCATACGTTTATACGTGGTAGAGCCATGCCGCAGCTATATCAGTAGTATAGTTGTAGCACGAATGGGTTGGCTCGACCGGGGAAGGACCACGCTCTCACAGAATGCCAGCGTAAAATGGCAGCTTGACACTGCTGTGTTTCGTATGGTGAGTGTAGAGATACCCATTTTACTGGAAAAGAGGCATTCCATGTTGGTCCTCACGGGTGACGACGTATCTGCATTTTGATTCTTTATTGAGGATAGATGTAGATGTCTATGGGTCACAGCAACCACTTACCATCAGGTGGACTATGTGCCCGTTTGTCACCCCATCGTATAAAAAAAACGTAACGTCATGCCTGTAATCCACGAGGGGTAGATTCCATAGAGCAGCTCTCGGGTCACGTCTAGCCTTGGTTTAGATGAAAAATTGTGAAAAAGTGATAGTTGGCAAGACCAATACCTAGCACAATCACAAACCCAATATTTCATTACTCACCTTTTAATATTTTTAAGCAAACAACACAGTTGTCACCTTTTTTATGTTAAACGTTCTATTTAAACTTACAGGTCCTATACCTGTAAGTCCACGACCAACACGGGGCACGTCTCTGACTACATTGAATGTTAATAATACCAATACTACCGCATATTTAACGACACATACTTAATGGTGAATAAATTTATTTGTTTAATGCTTAGTTTTGTTTTTTTAATATTTTGTATCAAATAGAAAATAATTGCACATGAAAAGTTATTACTTTAAAAGTTAGTAACTGCCTAAAAATAATTAGTAGTTACTCTTTTATGAATAGCGACCTAAATAAAGAAGCTTCGGGCTTTAGGTAACGTCTTTTTAAAAGCCTCTTCTGACATGCTTTTAAAGTAAGGAAATGGCTTTCCTTATATAAGACCTAAGGCTAACACGTTACCAGAGCTTCAAAGAACTTTCTTATAGCATACGGGTGCCAAATTAGCACACAATGCACCTGATGGTATGTATATTCAGTGGTCCATAAACATCTGCATTTATCCTTGATTAAGAATCAAAATGCGTTGTCACCCTGAGAACTAATATGGAATGCCTCATTTTCTTTAAAAGGGTCTCTGGTTCTCTACACCCACCATACGAAATAGTAGCATTGTGCTGCTATTTCATGCTGGTATTCTGTGAGAGCGTGGTCCTATCCCAGTCGAGCCGACCCATTCGTGCTATAACCATAATATAATTGAAATGGCTCTACCATGTTTTAAAACTTCGCATTATAGTCTTTTGAATAGCGTCCCGTATAGTGGCGCAGAATCCCGCACTTTCTACTAAATTGTCCACTGACACGTCTGCTTTCTAGTTTGCAGATCGAAGATATTATAAACATATCATCACGCGACGTCGTTGTCACCGAACAGTGAAAGTCTGCATTGACACCGATGACTCCTTGTGGGTCACAACGTCGCACCTACATCCAAAAGTAGAAGGACTTGTTATTGTTATCTTCCCATATATTTCTAGAAGTCTTTATGAAAGTAGATGGATATAAGGTTAGAGGGAGGCCTAAGAAAAGATGGATGAACTGTGTTAGTGATTATATGGGTAAGAAAGGAGTGAGTGAAGAGATGAATGGAAGAGGAAGATAAATAGTGCCGACCCGAAATAACTTGAGATAAGGACAGGAAGAAAAAGATATATGTAGTTGGTTTTAAATCCAAAATAAATTTGAAAGTCTAAATTTGAACACGGCTCAAAGTTTTGAGGTCCAAAGAGTACGATTACACTGTTTTTTAACCGACTTCAAAAAGTAGGAGGTTCGCAATTCGATTGTATGTTTTTTTTGTATGTATATTATGCGATATCTTCGCAGTGAACGTTTTAATGATTCTTTTTTTATTAAATAGGCCATCAAGGGTGGTCCTATAAATTTTGAAGAAAAAATTCCGCCCACAAGAGTGGTTTCCCACTCTTGTGGTACTGTCTGGGGAAAGTTTCATATTTCCCTATGAATTTAGAGAAAAAATTGCCAAGATCTCCTTGTATATTCTCGTTCGTTCGAACGAGGTGCGGCTGAAATATTCTCGGCCTCAAGTACTTACAAGTGGGTAAAGTGATACATTGTCACTTGTTACATACCTTCCCATGATTAGTTTATAGCTTCATCACGTCCTTGGAGAAAATGATAAGATCTGTAGTCTCATAGAGTAGTGGACTGTATGCTAGCTAGCTGGTCAACGTTATTACAAGGCGTACTTTTTGCCATATATTTATTCGCACTTTGTACTAACAATTTACACGCACTCTCAATCAATCGAACAACTCGTTAGGTATTAAAAATTACACAATCATAGGTATTCAAGCATATATAAAACAAGGCAGACAGATATATCGTTCCGTTATTAAGTTAGTCGTAAATGTGACAAACAGCCCGAAAGATATATATGAAAGGATGTCTATAGTTTACGGGGAATCTTGTCCTACATATTTCATAGTTAAATGCTAGAAAAATCTTTCCATCAACGATAAGAAATTGCAATACATTTGTCATTGGGTAGTCCCTCGCCGGCGTCACTGATAAAAACATTGAAAAGATGTTAAAACAGTATATGAGCATCGAATAAAAATATGGTAGATAGCTGAAATTATAAACTGTGTTTTTGAATCCAGACGTTTCGAGCGCTTTACAGCACCCATAATCACGGGGGGACTGCGCTGCTTGACGTCCTGTTGTCTTTAACGAGGCCTATCCTGTATAGTATGAGGTGTTTTACATATACGTGCATACACATGAACAAATATCCAAATACAGAACAATTATTTGTAGGCCATCCATATACGAGGGTGGATTGAAAAGTACTCGGCCTAACCAAGAAAATAAACAAATACTAAATCAGTTATATTTTTATTTTTCTACATAATCACCATCAAGTTCAATACACTTTTGCCACCTCCCCTTCCAAGCATTTAGACTGTTGAAAAAAAATGATTCTTCCTTAGAGTCAAAATATGCGTCTACAGCTGCTTTGACCTCGTCGTTTGTCGAAAATCTTTGACCTCCCAAGTGCTTTTTTAGGTTAGGGAACAGAAAGAAGTCTGATGGTGCCAGATCAGGTGAATACGGCGGATGCGGTAACAGTTCAAAGCCACAGTTGTGAATTTCAGCCATTGACTGTACTGACGTGTGAACACGGGCGTTATCTTGATGAAACAGGACTTTTCTTCTGAGCATTCCTCGACGTTTTTCTTTTATTTCCTCTCGTAAACGACGTAGTAAGGTGCAGTAGTAATCAGAGTTTATATTCTGACCCCTTTCAAGATAATCAATCATAATCACACCTTTCGAGTCCCACAATACTGAAGCCATCCCCTTATTTGCCGACAAAATCGACTTAGCCTTTTTAGGGGGTGGTGAACCAGGTCTTCTCCACTGTTTTGATTGTTGTTTTGTTTCCGTTGTACAGTAATGAACCCATGTTTCGTCCATAGTAACAAAACAATTCAAAAAATCATCTGCATCGGCTTCAAATAACTCCAAACAGTAGCGTGAAATAGTCAATCGCTCCCTTTTTTGTTCAACTGAAAGCAGTCGCGGAACCCACCTCGCAGACACCTTGTGGAAACCCAACTCGTTGACAATGATGTTTTGAGTTCGTTCATAAGAGATGCCTATAATCTCGGCTATCTCTCTAATTTTTAATCTGCGGTCTCCCATTATTAAATCAAGTACTTTTTTAATATTTTCGTCAGTAGTTGACGTCGAAGGCCTTCCAGAGCGGGGTTCATCTTTCACACTCTCTCTACCACGCTTAAATTCTGCTATCCATTTTTTGACGGATGAATATGACAGAGCACAATCGCCTAATGTACTGACCATGTCATCATGGATGGCTTTTGATGATAGCCCCTTCTTATGGAGGTACTTAATGACGGCACGCTGCTCGATTTGCTCCATTCGCGGAAATTATGTCCGATTACTTTGTTAATAAATTTATAAAATCACAACTAATTATCGCACACGTTTCGAACTTCACACAATGAACTAGTCTGAAGTCTGAACTGAACTAAATAATGTGGATAGATTTGATTTTTAGAATTGAATGGATCTGTGTTAGGCCGAGTACTTTTCAATCCACCCTCGTACTTTTCTCGTGCGGGATTCGTATCTCCAGCCAAACCCTTGCCACGCGGCACTGAATTGTCATCGTAGCGTTTTAGTATGTTTAGCTATATTTACATGTTTATGTAAAATTGAGTAGAAATATAGGTTTCGTTCTATTTAATGAATTGGCACATCATTTAAAAACTTCAAACCGACGCTCATTTAAGACTTTCTAAATCAGAAAATAGGTCATTGTTGTCACCGATTCAATAAAGTAACAGTGGTAGAGCCACGCGGCAGCTTTTGCTGTCGCACGGACGGGCCGGCTCGAACCGGGGTGGTACCACGACCTCACAGAATACCAGCGTGAAGTAGAGGTTTACCTCTGCGTTTCGTTTGGTGAGTGCAGGTGGCCGGAGGCCCTTTTTACTGGAAATGAGGCATTCCATCTTAGTCCTCACGGGTGACAACGCATCTGCATTTTGATTTGTAATAGAGGATAGATGTAGATGTCTATGGGCTGCAGCAACCACTTACCATCAGGTGGACTGTGTGCTCGTTTGTCACCCTTATCCTATAAAATAAAAAATAAAATAAAGTAAATAGGGGATAAAAAGTTCCATTTTTACACAATTTGGATACTTTTACTACTGATTGATTTTTCAACTCCAGTTTGCGCTTGAAGGTGTAGCGGCTGCTTTTCTGTCTATTATATACATACTTCTGCTTCAATAATTGTGTTTCGATACAGCATAATTGCAGGCTTTGAGTCATTCCACCCTAGAGCTCAGAGATGAAGACGCATCTGTAGCCTCAACAAACGAAAATTGTTTGAAGTAAAATCTCAACAAACGGATATATATTATTAGAAACTATTCCACTTCTGATGTTCTCACTCGATATTCTACTCGTATTAGAATTTACTAATACAAGTAAAGAAGCAAACACGGACCGATCTAACAATGGCTGCACAGCAGTGTTGCCATCTTCAATTTTTCTTATTTTCTTTTATTATTTTACTCATTCCTAACAATATATACACATACTGCTGCAGTCTATGGACTCCTGCGTCCAAATTCAAACAATTCTTTGTTGCTATAATTTACTTCATATTATTACTGACTGAATGACTCATCACCATATCTCTAAAACTATACACCCGATTGTCTTAAAATTTAGTATAATTACTTATTTCGCAATGTAGACGCTCACTAAGAACGTATATTAGGATAGTTCAATCAAAAAAAAAATAATAGCACGCAATAAAATATTATCGTGCGCCCAGCGAAGCGAGCGGGTATCAGCTAGTTTAAAGAAGATAAAACAAAAAGCCGTTTGTGGCGGTGCAAGAGAATCCATTATTTCGCATCATTCCGTGAGTGTCGTAGTAGGCGATAGAAGACATTTGAACAGGAGATGGGTTCAGCATCTTCAGCTGACATTAACTCAAAATAATTAAAAAAATGTGGTTGCTAATCCGCTTGCCAAGCGTGGCAACTTTGACAAATGTTCCCCTATAAGGCAGTATATGGGCGTGGACCTATGTTCAACATTAAGTTTTTGATCGCCTGTAATTAATGAATGATGAATGAGGCATAGCTTCTTAAAACTTTAAAGTGACAACGCATCTTTTTTTATAAAATAAGGATGATAAACGAACACTGAGTCCACTCGATGGTACGTGAATGCTGTGGCCCATAGACCGTACCCCGTCTACATCCATCGTCGAATAAGAATCAAAATGCCGATGCCTTGCCACCCCTGAGGACTAAGATGGAATGCCTTGTTTCCAGTAAAAAGGGTTCTCCAGTTCTTTACACTCACCATACAAAACATAGCAGCATTGAGCTGCTATTTTACGTTGGTATTCTGTGAGAACGTGGTCCTACACCGGTCGAGCCGTCCCATTTGTGCTTCCATAATATAGCTGCAGCGTGGCTCTACCACGCAAAATTTGTAGCTTTAATAACAAAGAGTTGATTGACGTTAGATGGTGTAGTAACAAAGAATTGTGTTAAGTAGGTTACAGGAGTCCATGAGCTGTAGTTTTCACTTACCCTCAATTGAGCTGTAAGTTCATTTGTCATTTCAATTTAATATAAAAATATGATTTAAAAGAAAAGGACTGCTGTATAAGAGAGCTAAACGTCAACCACAAGTCAGAGTAGCGCTGGCGCTTTGTACGGAAGAAATAGAGAGTTGTTTATGTCTGCTCGTCACGTTGACGGACAAAAAACTTCCGCGCGTCCATCATCACGCCGTTCGTCTTGGTTTGGTTTGTACACGTACTACTTACATTGTCTAGGGTTGTCCATAAACAAATCCTTTATATACTTTCTAGTTATTAAATAATGGGTTTAAAATATAATTTTAGTGATATACATGAATAATTCAATTAAATTTTTTTTTCTCTAAAAACGTTACCCCCACACTAGGATTTTCTCCTGTGTCGTGGAGGTAGTTTACAAACATAAATTGCACAAGGACAAACATCCAGACCCGGAACAATTATTTGTAGGCCATACAAATACTTGTTCCGTGCGAGATTCGAACCCGCGGCCCCCAGTGCAACAACTGATTGCTAAGCCACTGCGCCACGGAGCCGTCTGTCTATATAAGAGATTTGCTATTTTTTACACGCTATTCTGTCATTTATTTTATTTAAATTGCCAAACAGTCCAGCTGATGGTAAGTGGATGCTGTGGCCTTTAGACAACTACATCTATTCTTGATTGAGAATCAAAATGTAGATAAGTTGTTACCAATGGCGACTAAGATAAATAAAGTAAAAAGGGTCTTCGGTTCTCTACACTCAGCACAGGAAACAGCAGCATTAAGCTGCTATTTCACGCTGCTGTTATTCTGTGAAAGCGTGGTCCTTCCCAACAGAGCAGATCCATTCGTGCTACAACTTTAATATAGCTGCAGTGTGGCTCTACCACGTGTAATTCTTGAATTCTCTATCATTGTACGGGGTAAGGTATAAAATACAACTATTATAGACGGACGTTACAAAAATAATATAGTTACAAAGCGCAACAAGTTTGAATGTCACTGGCCGTTCAAGTAAATCAAGCTTTAAATAAAATATTTAATTAGACTTGGAACAGCTTTATTTGCACACGGTTACAGATAAAAGAAGGCTGCGGTGTTAAACAATTGTAATTAGTGAACGATACAGCATTCGCAATAGATACATAAAAAATATATTTACATTTATGAACTTTCTAGTACCACTTTACTTGGTTTTATTTTGTTATAAGTAGGCTGATCGCACCTCCTGCACCTTCTCTCTTTTTTTTAGTTTGAGTATGAGGCTATGAGATATTTTCTCTCATCCTGCTGCTTACTGCCGCCGGTCTGTGTACGCATACCGTAAACGAGATGGCCATCTACCGGAAGACAAAAGATCTTTCTGGTCATAGTCATAGTCGTCACTTTAACCCACAAGATGAAATGTGGAAATTTTCTAACGCCCGCAAATTTTATTTTATTTGCGTGGTAGGGCCATGCTCTGCTCGACCGGTGAAGGACGACGCTCTTTCAGAATACCGCCGTGAATAAAATTTAAAATTTGGGTGACAACGCGTCTGCGTTTTGATTCTTAATTGAAGATAAATGTAGATGTCTATGGGAGACAGCATTCACTTAGAATCAGGTGGACTGTGTGCTCGTTTGTCACCCATATTCTATTCTATTCTGCTGTGTGTTCCGTGTGGTGTAGTATAGAGTACCTGAGACCCCTTTATACTGGAAATGAGGCATTCCGTCTTAGTCCTCCGGTGTGGCAACGCGTTCTGCATTTTGATTCTTAATCGAGGATAGTTGATGAGAGATGTCAATGAGCCACAGCATCCACCTACCTTCAGGTTGACTGTGTGCTCCTTTGTCACCTTATTCTAAACAAAATCAAAATTGAATCTTTCGCAACCCTACGCCGGATGACGTCTGTTGTTATTTTTGTTAACAACCGAGTAATTATGTAACAGCAAACATACTTGTTTTTAATTTACCTGAAGTTTGGCGACGATATTTTCCGCCAAGTTTAGCTTTAGGATCCTCCATTTAGTGCCCGCTGTGTAGTGACGTCGTAAGAAAATTCACTCCCCCATGTTCTCCCGTGGGTTCAGTAAAACAGACGTATGTTACCATAAAAAAGTTCCAGCCTATTACGTCCCACTGCTGGGCATAGGTCTCTTCTCATTTCTGAGAGGGTTTTACGGCAACGAAATGTTCGCCGCGCTGCCCTAATGCGTGTTTGCAAACTTTACGTATTCGAAATTTTTTTCTTATTTCTCATTCATGCAGATTTCCTTGCGATGTTTTCCTTCATCGCCGAGCACGTGGTAAATTAGCATTTAAAATTGCAATTAACTATTTAATTGGTGCCGGCGGGGATCGAACCCGGGTTGCTCGCTTACTGTGATAGTTATAGATTATAGGGAGCACATAGCCCCTGAGCTATCACGGCTATATGTTGTGATAATTGCACTAAAAATTTTCCATTATTTGTTGTAAGAATTCTTTTTCTTCTCAATATCTCGTAAAGGACAAAAAATTGTATTTCAATCCAATCTCCGTGACGACCTTGGCGTCGTTCAGAAATTCAGTTTTTGTTGTAACTGGAGATTGGCAGTACACATCACAGATTATGTACCTAAAAAAATTTCTTTCATTGCGAATGGATGGAGAAAAACATAATCGTCGGATTACCTGTAATCACAACGTAATTTCTGACGTTAAGAACCTGACGTTAGTCTTATTTTTGGTATGTAGATCTGATGGTAGTCTACTGCGGCCCATGAACATTTACAACCATTTTCAAAGAAGGATATTTGTGTGTTATCAAATCTGACAACAATAGGTGCAGTGTTATTTGGCGACTGAAATAGACGACATGGTGGTACCTACGCAGACTGACAGAACTAGACAGAAAACGAGTCCTACCAGAAATATAATCTGCAATGTAATAATTACAACAAGCTTAAAGGTTGAAAGTGAAATAAAAACCCTACTGCGTAAAAAGGTTTACTAAAAAGAGAAAATTTTTATACTCCATGGCACCTCATATGTTAAAATACATGAAGCCGTTTAGTTTACCACGTACTCGGCGGTGAAGGAAAACATCGTGTTATACGTGGTAGAGCCATGCTGCAGCTATATTTGTAATATAGTTGTAGCACGAATGGGTCGGCTCGACCGGGGAAGGACCACGCTCTCACAGAATACCAGCGTCAAATAGCAGTTTAACACAGCTGTTTCGTATGGTGAGTGTAGAGAACCGGAGACCCTTTTTACTGGAAAAGAGGCATTCTATCTCATTCCTCACGAGTGACAACGCATCTGCATTTTGATTCTTAATCGAAGATAGATGTAGATGTCTATGGGCCACAGCAACCACTTACCATCAGGTGGACTGTGTGCTCGTTTGTCACTCGATCCTATAAAAAAAACCTGCATGTCTGAGAAATAAGAAAAAAAAGTATTTCGAAGAAGACACATGTGAAGCTCGCCAACACGCATTTGGGCAGCGCGGTGGATACTTTCTTGCCCTAAAACCCTCTCAGAAATGAGAGGAGGCTTGTGCCCAGCAGTGGGACGTGTATATGCTGTGACTTTTTAGGCTACAGAGCGTGACAAAAATACATATTCTCGAAAAATGTTGCTCATTCTGGTGCAATCGGGTAAAAAATAGAAAATTTCCATTTTTCATAAAAGTCATGAAACATTTCTGTAACATTAACTGTTATCGCAGTTATTATCAAGCATGTTACGTCTTCATAAAATGCCATGATTGATGACACTTCGCAGTAAAGTAAAATAAGTTGACGTGTTGAAATTGTAAAAGCCTTCCGACGCGTCGTCCATCACTAATTTGTGTGCCATTGTTTCCAATAAACTAGTTATTATAATGACACGTTATGACCCATCTAACGCTGTTAACTACGTAATAGTTTCTTATGTTTACGCGAAGACTACATATTTAAATGAAACTAGTTCTTACGTATTTTATCGCGTATAATAACTTATTTTGAATTCCTGATTAAATGAGGTGTTCGGAACCAATGTCATAGTTAACCACGACTACCTTCAGTTTATGAACACGTCACTTCCTCCCGTGACCATGAGTGATGTAAAGTGCTCGAAATATCGGGAATATAAAATAAGTTAATATACGCGATAAAATCCGTACAAATTAGTTTCATTTAAAACAGTTTACTACGTGTTTACTTTGTATCCGTTTATTTCTTTCCATTTTTTGCACTTGTTGTATTTCTTATCTAATGATAAGCTACTTGTATGACCTTAGTTGGGCCTTGGAATTACAGTCATAGTTCTGAGAGGCTGTATTTATACACACAAGGTCTGAAAAACTTGACATTGAGGAAATGTTAGTTAGTTTTACCCCGCGCCGAAATTCACTCAAATACATCGAATTAATGTTGGTAAAATACTCTCATACACACTATGTGTTGGGTTAGTGCTACTTAAGAAAATCACAAACCGGATAGTTGGCGCTGGTCTAGTAATAAATTTTATATTAACACTAAGAAATTCGGAGTGAAAAGTTCAGAACAACGTTTGCCAGGCCAGCTAGTTTCTTATAAAATTTTAACTTGTAAGTTCTAAAAGAAAATTACAGTTCACGAAGCTACTCGTAAAATTGTTTATTTGCAATATTGCTTTGATTGTTTTTTGTTCATACCATAACTCTTGTAAAAATTGACTGGTGACTTTTTAATCATATTAAAATAACTGTAGGGTAAGGGAAGACATTACTTAGCCGAGTATTGGCGGCGTAAAAGAATTATACATTACCCTTATCATCCATTGTGTGTGTTGTAAGACGTGACAGACGAAAATAACCCGTAATATTGAAAATAGGCAGTATCTTTCCCGATAACAACCCAATAATAATTAAAACTGCAGTTGTCATCGCGCCTGCCAAGCGTGGCAACTATTGCAAATAATCCCCCTTCCAAGGAAATATAAAAAGAATGTCTATGAATGAGCAACAGGAGCAAGGAATGAAATATGTATATTTAAAGAAATAAAGTCTGCGCGGCTACGACTTACGTCATGTTTTAAATTCACCTGATGCCGGTACTTCCTTCTTCATTATTGATTTGCGCAAACTTCCCTCGCGGTGAGAGCATCACGAAGCTATTTAAATAGTACCTGCTTAAGTAATAATCATTGATGAATAAGAATACAACACTGGCCTTTTAAGATATGAAAAAAAAAGGATATAATATTAGGAGGATGTTTTTAATGCGCTTTTATAATTTTACACATAATTATGGTTTACTAACTAAAACTAACTAACTCAAATTTTGACCCGAAATCAAATTAATATACCGCATACTTGACTGCATACATACATACTAGGTGGTAGAGCTATTGTTGGGGCTATTAGTATTTAGATTTTAGGTACCAACTACCCAAATTCTTCCTTAATAGATAAAGTGACTTCCTATGGCAGATAAAATGTTGCTAAGTGGATGCTGTGTATAGACATCCACATCTATCCTCAATTAATATCTGTCTATCCTCAATTACATGACTGTTGTGTTTCTTACGGAAAATGTAGAGAATCAGAGATCCTTTTTACTGGCAACGAGGTATTCACGTCTTAGTCCTTAGGGGTAACAACTCATCTGCGTTTTGATTCTTTACCGAGGATAGAAGTAGATTTCTTTAGGCCACAACATTCACTTATCATCTGGTGGACTGTGTGCTCGTTTTTCACTTTGGTCGTGGAAGGACAAGAGGAGTCTCCCGCCGGGAAAAATGCGGCCATCGTTCTGTGTTAGTACAGAGCTATTCTATACAACATGTAACATAAATACCCTGTGGTTCTCGTTAAGTACGTTATCAGGATCAGTATTCAAACCTATAGAAATAACTTCTTTTTAAAAACTCGACCATATTATTTTTTTAATTTCATTAAAAAAAAATTACTTTTATGTGGTTTTATTACCTCTTACTGGCACTAGGCGATGCTAAAGCTAAGTAAACAGGGGTCTTTAACAATCCTCTTACTTCCCAGACAATGCAGAGGTAATACAACCACATACAATTAGCATACAATTATTTTTTAAATAAAATAAAAAAAATATTGTTCGTGTTTTTAAAAAAAGTTATTTCTATAGGTTTGAATAATAATCCTGATAACGTACTTAACGGGAACCACAGGGTTTTTGTTACATGTTGTATACCGCAGTACTTTGGAACTTTGATAGCGTGATTTTAGGTTTCGTTGTGTTTCGCTTGCGGCCACGACAGCGCCGCCACATTAACTCTTATTCTATAAAAAAAAAACTCACTCTTTAGTACATAATGGAGCTATTCTAAGCCTGTTGAAAGATCTCGCTAATGTGTTCTACGTAGCAAGGCTAATAATGAAGCCTAGTGAATTATGGCTGCTGACGAAACATTAAAGAAAAGGAAAGTAAGCGCAATAAGCTTTGTATTATTACGTTGCGGCTGACTGCCTTTGTAGTCAGGTAACCTATAGCTATTACGCTTTGGGGTTCATAAAACATATTATAATGTAATAATATTGTAAATACAAACAGTGGTAAATAAAATAATGACTTTCAATAAGTATTATGTAATAATCCATATTGAATAAAAATCATTCTATTCTATTCTATTCTATTCTAATAAATAATAATGCGTAATAATGTATGTCTCTGAATGAGTGGTGCGGTGTGTGTTCCATTTTTATAGCAATGTTATTCTGTAGACTAATTGTAGGGCAAAAGGAGTTCCGTTTCATCGTAGCTAAAACAAATGATCGATAATTACAAATAATCCGCACAGAATACTGGCGTAATATAGCAGCATAGCAGTATAGTGAGTGGTGAGAGCATTTTTTTGTTTTTTTTTTTATGTGTGTTACCTCATAACTTTTTACTGGGTGAACCGATTTCCATGATTCTTTTTTATATGAAAGCTGATACATCTCGTGTGGTCCCATATGAATTTGATCAAGGTCAGACTAATAGTTTTTGAGTTATTCCTAATAACTTATATTGAAGGCGGCTGTACAAAATTTTTAATTATTTAAAGTTACGTGCAAATGTCCACGGGCTGTCGTAGCCGCTTAACAATCAGGTGGACTGTTTTTTATTTATTTATACCATTAAAATATTACAGTTAGTGTTACACTTTAAACACAGCGTAAACATCTGAGGTTTAGTTGCTATGCTTGAGCTTGGTATGTTTAAAAAAATATTTTTCTTTTTTTTTTCCTTTTTTTTATTTATCGTCACATAACTATGCGATCTTTGCTACCCAAAGAACTCACTAGATATATCTTTAGTTTGTTTTTTTTTTACATTTTTTTCATTAGAGTTCCTAAACTCAGGATTCAGTTTATTTATGATTAATATGTTAGCTCGTTTGGCACTTTTAGTTTTATAAAAAAAATCTCAGATTTTACGCCACACAACATAATCTTATATTTTATTATTGATAGGAGTAAGTCCATAAAAAGTAAACAGTGAATCTGTAACAGCAGCATCCGGGAATTGTTAATTGCAATTTTTAGTTACTGATAGCGCTATCTTATCTTCGCGTAACTGTCACTCTGTAAACGTGATTTTGCTCGACGCATTAGCAAATCACGGCGGGGCTTGGCATCGGTCCAGATAGATTAGTGCATTTTCGCCGCCCACGCGGCTATTAAAGGGCGGAGGTGCTTGACCTGACCCCATTTAAACGGCTTTCAGTATGACATCATAATGCAAGAGTCAAAACTTAGTTATTTCTGAGATCGCGACAAAGTTTCCTGTAAGGAAATTCAATTTTTTTTTCAGTGAAAGTTTTATTAACATCGGAATTAACATTTTCAAGTTGAGCTCGTGTTAATTCCGTTTTTGAATAGAATTCGATTGAATTGTATTAATTATTCACGGTTCTGGGTTCGAGGATCGAACTCAGGTCATTCCCAGTTTGGTATTTATTCTGTAAATAATATATTTTGATTAAATAATCAAAATATCTTATATCGCTTATTTAAGCGATGTTTATTTATGGCACATATTTATTTACAGCTTACCAAAAGCTTAGAATTTTTTTTATAGAATTAAGGTGACAAAGGAGCAAACAGTCCACCTGATGGTAAGTGGTTGCTGTGGCCCATAGACATCTACATTTATCTTCGTTTGCGAATTAAAATGCAGATGCGTTGTCAGCCGTGATGATTAAGATAGAATACCTCTTTTCCAGTAAAATGGCTCTCCGGTTCCCTACACTCACCTTTCGTATGGTGCAGCATTATGCTGCTATTTTACGCTGGTATTCTGTAAGAGCGTGGTCCTTCCCCGGTCGAACCAACCCATTAGCTGCAGCATCGCTCTACCACATTACAAAAAGAGCTTACGTATGTAACACACATATGTCACAGTCAATATTTAATTTGTTTTATTTCTGACGTTATGTACATCACAATGTGGGTGTAAAGTCACCTCGAATATTCAATTTTGTCGAACGACATCTAATGTCAAGTTCGGCGACAAAGGTCAAGGCGATCTTAAACTAATAATTAGATTTTAGGTACCTATTTATAATTTGGAATCTCGTAAGGAAAACCGAAGCATTTTTTAAATATAGAAAACCCAGCTTAAGTTTCAAGTAAACACATCTATATGCCGAGAATAAGGTCGCTATGTACAAAACTGTTAAGCTTTTTACACGTTGTAACATGACCCTGTGTAGAGAGACGCAACATCCGTGACTTCACGCCAGAGTGCCGGCGGAGTTGTCTGCACTCACATGGAGAGCTCTCATCTTACTCTGCGCATCCACGAATGGCTATATCACGTTTTATTTTGCATTTGCAATCACAACATACAGTGCAACATTCCTTAATTAAGTGAAACAGAGTAAACAAATAACGGCCCAATGACGCAGTGGTTTAATTTTAAGTTGCTGCGCTCAGAGTCGGTGGTTGGAATCCCGCACGGAACAAGTATTTATATGGCCTTCACATAATTGTTCCTCCGGGTCTGGATGTTTGTCTTTGTGCTATTTAGATATTATGTATAAGGTCGGGGAAAAAGTTTCTTCGTATTTTATATACTAATTCAAGACTAAAAAAATTATTACAAATTATAAAATAGTTGTGCCATTTTGTTCGATAACTTGTTGCCATTTTGTAGTTAGTAACATAATCCCGTTTCTGTAGAAGTCTTGAGATTTTTGATCAAAAAATTGCGACAAGTAGTTTTGACAGTCCTCTCTTGATGTTAACTTAACACTACCCAAATAATTCTGAAGAAACCGAAGCAGGCGAAAATCGGAAGCTACAAGGTCAGGACTGTATGGTGAATGCATTAACACTTCCTAACCAAGCTTTGTCAATTTTTGCTGAGTGGCCAAAGATGTGTGTGGTCTGGTGTTAATGTTATCATGATGATAGACCACTCCTTTTCTATTGATCAATCCCGGCAGTTTTTTCTCAATTTCTTGCGTGAGTCTCATTAGTTGTTGGCAGTAGAGATCTGAAACGATGGTTTTACCCGGCGATAAAAGCTCATAATAAACGATGTCCTTCCAATCCCACCATACACACAGCATCACCATATTGCGTGTAAATCCGGGTTTCGATATAGTCTGTGGAGCTTGACTACCCTTTGACCATGATCTGTTTTGTACGTTCTGGTCGTAGATGATCCACTTTTCATCACCAGTGATCAATCTCTTCAAAAATGGTTCGGTTTCATTACGTTTTAATAGAGAATTGCAAATCGGTACACGATTTCTTTCAGTGAGTTCGCGTGGTACTCAAATATCGAGCTTTTTTGTATAGCCAGACTTTTTCAAATGGGTCAAAACTGTTTTGTGGTCAATCCCCAATTCCTCAGATATGTCATAACTACTAATATGCCGATCTTGCTTCACTTTTTCAAAAATGTATGGACTTTATTCGTATGAGGGCGACCAGAGCGAGCTGTATTTTTGACATTAAAATTCCCGGACTGAAAACCCTTGAATCAACTTTGTGCTACTTATACTGACAAAGAATTTGGCCTATAAATGTCAATTTTTTTTTCGCTGCTTGTATCAGATTTTCCCTTTTTGTAATAAAACTTCAGAATGTATCGAATTTCTTCGTTAGATTCACTCATTTTGCCTGACAGAAAAATAATTGAAAAATGGCGGGGAAGTGTTTTTTACTTTTTTTATTTTTCTTTTTATCCTATATGTATTGATATTAAAACCAGCCAGATACAAACAGTACAACCAAAGAGATTTTTCTTCAAAGTTATACAAACAAAATACGAAGAAATTTTTTCCCCGACCTATTATATGACTCCAGGATACAGGAGAAAATCCTAGTGTGAGACTAAGGCTACTAACCTTTTTATATAAAACTAGCACTTTTACCCGCAATTTATTAGTACATAATAGTCTATAGTGGTTTTTGGGCAAGTAGTTCAAGTATAAAAGACCACTTACTTTTTGGTAGGTAACTATCTCGAAAACTATGTGCGATATGGAAAAAGTGTATGCAATATGAATCGCAGCAACATTTGCTCTTTATTACAATTAAATATTGTATTACGTATAATATGATTTGAACGTAGTTATTTATCACTTAGACACAAACAACATAAATTGATTTTAACAAGTGGCGGTGTAGGAAAATCCACTACCCCATATCATCTCATGGGTCTCGTAAGAGGTGACAGAGGGAAACTGAAACAGGAGATAGGCAACACCATAGCCTGCCAAGCGTGACAACTATGGTAAAATTCTCCCCTACTCTGTGGGGGAGGTCTGTTTTTAGTAAAAAAAAGTGATATACACTCTGGAAACACTAGGAACAAAGACGAGCTAGTGAGTGATACCAGTTTCACGACTCCGCAGACTCAATAATTGATTCTTGGAGCAATGTATACGTTATTACAACAAATTCACAGAAAATATACAAGGTCTCTCTATTACCAAGCTTAAATGTTTTGTTAAACTTAAACTGTATAAAAAGGGTTATTATAATATAAATGAATTAGTTGATAATAACCCCTGGGAATGAGGTGTCGCTTCCAAGCCGTTTCTAAAACAAATTTTGTAAATAGTTTGTAACTATTACCTATATTGTAAGATTTATTTTTAAAAAAAATCCCGCTGTGTTTCTTGTTGCTTCTTCCCAGGCCAGAGGTTTTTTTCCGATCCAGTGGTAAAGTAAAAAAAAATACTTTAAATAAGAGTTACTTGTAATCAATCTATACTAATCTATACTTATATAATAAAGCGGAAGAGTTTTTTGTTTGTTTAAACGCGCTAATCTCTGGAACTACCAGTCCGATTCGAAAAATTATTTTTGTATATTATAGTCAGATTCACGTAGAATAGTATAGGCTATCTAGTAATAAGCTATGTCACTCAGCTAGCCTTAAATATGGATATTTGTTAAGCAAGTCAGAAGAAAAAGCACTCCCGAAATGATTTATCCGCGTACGCTGGTGTTATCGTTAGGGATACGTAAATACAATGTTCTAGAAAAATATAGACCTTTACTCCGTCTAAAAAAAAGTCCGCGATACCATATGTCTATTTCATATACATAAGCCATAATTTGGTATTTTGTGACAAAAAAAATATTGAAAATTTAAAAGTGATTTATGAGCGTTATTATTAGGCATGGCCTATTTATCCTTACGAACGAAAGTTACTTCATCATCAAGACAATTTTATGAAGATAAACTTTGTTCTTTATACCATGTTATTTGGACGCATAGTTTAAGAGATAATGTAAAATTAAAATTTATTTATTTATTTATTTACACACACACACACACACACTTAACAACTATCCTAACAGGCTAAACAAACCCAATACGATAGTGTCACTAATTTACTTAAATATACTATGTACTACAACTAACTTACATAACTAACTATGTATAAAGGTACCTTAGTGAGTTCACTCAGATTACTCGAAAATATGTCAATCCTCTCATGAACTTTATTCACTACTAGGACTGTTCGGACTATAGGTGAGTTATTAAGCAAATTGGTCCTGGCCACGGGCACCGCGACTGGCATGTGCAACCAGGGCAAACTCCCGTCTTACTCTGAGCTGGTTGTACCCGACCATCCCGAGCACGAACAATGTGGGGTACCTCAAAGGGTAAAACTGATATACCCCATACAGTTTGAAGTATATGTGCCTCATAAATTTGTTTTGTACACGTTCTAGCATTAGGCTGTACTTTTCTTCATGCGGAGCCCATATAACAGCACCGTACTCCAAGTGACTCCTGACTAGAGCATCGTATAGTACTTTCAGTGTGGTAATATTTTTAATATCTCTTGACTGTCTCAGGACAAAACCCAGGTTTCTATACGCCTTTTGACAAGTTTTAACAATATGTTCGCGAAACGTTAGATCGGAGGTGAGATGGATTCCGAGATCTCGTACCTGAGACACACGGGTCATCGGTGTCGCTTCCATCTTGTATTCGAAGTGCATCGGCTTACGCGCACGGGTGAAAGACAACACCGAACATTTGGATACATTAAAATACAATTTATTTTCGTGGCTCCACTTCACCGCTCCGTTTATATCCTCCTGTAGACATTCACAATCAGATGTAACCCTAGCTGGAAGCATCAATTTAAGGTCATCTGCAAATAATAAACAAGTACTATCTCTGACGACTTCTGGTAAATCATCAATAATAGAAATAATTTAATACTTGGCTGGGCGCGCGAACGACGTTTAAACCCTAGCCGTTATAAAATGCTGGAACTATGTCATGTCGCGCACCTCGGACACGTGATGACGCGGGTGAAACCGCTGGGCACAGCTAGTATTAAATAAAAATTATTCTATTCTGTGTTTTTAAGCCTATGGTCTATGGATGGATGTATGAATAAATACATTCGTTTCAAATTAATATAAAGTCAATTTGGTTCTCTATGCATTTTGATACTTGTGACCTTCAATATACGTCAGAGACAAGATAACAACATGCTGCGCGCTTCTCACGGTCGATAGCAATTACCGAATTGTTTGGTCGTAGAATTAATAGACATATAATTTACAAATGTCCCTATGGGAATTTCCTTCTGTCGCTGTTTTAAAACAATAATGAGAAGAAAGGAAAATTAAGTTATTTTTCCTTTCTTCTCATTATTGTCCTCCACGACATATAACAACTCAAACATTCAAACTCCCTGAGAACATGACCTTTACGTTTCCTCTTCTGTCACCAATGTTGCCCTAATTCACTGAGCATAGACAATATACAACAGTCGCCACGTTCAGTACTTACAATTAGACCCACTGTCAATATGCGTTCATGTTTCTTTTAAACCAGGGTAACGAATGAGCGCCGGCCACTTGGTGGTAAATAAACGCTCTGGCCTATATAGACTAGCATTAACATCGATTAAGAATCAAAATACCGACGCATTGTCACCACCAAGGGCTAAAATGAAATGTTTTGTAACCATTGACCTCTTACATTTTCTACCGACTTCAAAAAGGAGACGGTAGTCAATTCGACTGTATGATTTTTTATGTGTGTTACCTCATAACTTTTTACTGGGTGAACCGATTTCGATGCTTCTTATTTTATTTGAAAGCTGGTGTTTCACATGTAGTCCCATATAAATTTGATCAAGGTCTGACTTATTGGTCAATATAAATTATTAAGAATAACTCAAAAACTATTGAAATCGAACAAAATATAATTGAACAAAATTTTTAATTTTAAATTATACAAAAAAAAATTCGTTGCTCACCAATATTATACAAAACGCCAAAAGGAATTCTTCCGATTTAGTTATTTGTTTATTAAAGAGACAAACGAGATGACAGTTAGCCTGGTGGTAAGTGGCTACTGCAGCCCATAGAAGACACCTGCAACCTAACTTAAAATGAATCAAGCTATAAAAACGAATGAAATCATCGTTGAATCACGTGATTTTACGTGGAGATATGTCATTCTCATTAATTTTTATAGTTTTCTATCAGCGTTTACGATAATTTTTTTAAATGAAACTGAAGTGACAAATGAACTTACGTCACGATAAGTTGCTACTGCAATCCATGGACACTTGCAGCCAAGTTAAAGTAGGCTACAGGTAGACGCATGGTCACCTCTGAGGGCTAAGATGGAATGCATCAGCCTACTATATTATGCTGGCTCTCTATGACTGGGAACACGCACTGTTGCTTGGCAGAAGAAATAGGTAATAGGATAGTTCCTATTCGTAGTTCCTACCCAGACGGGTTCCTGGACAGAAAAGCAATCTTACTACCTTATACACTTTGTATCAGGATTATCGCCTTAAATAAGCACACTAAATTAGTTGTATTTAAATCACAATAATAGTTAACGTAGCGTTAGTGTACGTGGCAAAACCATGCAGCAGCTGTATTATGGCTGTAGCACGAATGGGTCGGTCAACTGAGGTAGAGACAGAATACAGTGTTTCGTAAGAATCTAGAGTCCCTTTTTACTGGATACGGCGCATTCTATCTTAGTTTTCAGGGGTGACAACGCATCTGCATATTGATTCTTAATCATGCATAAATGTAGATGTTTATGGACCACAATATCCATTTACTATTTAGGTGGACTGTGTGCGCGTTTGAATTAAAAAAAAACTTTCGCGGTAAATATACGTGTATAATAGAAGAAATTTGCGAACGCTATCAAATTCGGTATGTCTGCCGGAAACATTCATTTTGCATTCCTTAAAATATTTTTTTGCGTGTTGCGTGTGTGGAAGTAATTTTACTTGCAATTAATTGTGTTTAAGTATTTATTTTGTTGTCATTTGATTGTTTAACGCATCATGATTACCCCCTCACTATTCTCCTTTTTTATATATTACTGCAACAGTAGCGGAATTGCAGGTACGCTGCCGACCTTTTGAAACGAAATAAGCTCGTTTCTTGAAGGTCCCTAAATCGTATCGGTGCGGAAAAATAGCCTGTGGTAAACGATTCCGCAATTCTCCTGCCGAACATTCGTTTTTTTTATAGGATCGGGTGACAAACGAGCACACAGTCCACCTGATGGTAAGTGGTTACTGTGACCCATTGACATCTACATCTATCCTCAATAAAGACTCAAGATGCAGATGCGTTGTCACCCGTGAGGACTAAGATGGAATGCTTCTTTGCCAGTAAAAAGGGTCTCCGGTTCTCCACACTCACCATACGAAACACAACAGCGTTAAGCTGCTATTTTACGCTGGTTTTCTGTGAGAGCGTGGTCCTTCCCCGGTCGAGCCGACCCATTCGTGCTACAACCATAATATAGCTGCAGCATGGCTCTACCACGTAGAAAATACATAGGCCTAATTCTTCTGATTCTCCTTTTTGATCACCTCGTAAGTCCACCACTGGACCTGGGACTCACCCGTATACTAGTATTATCTCTCTATTTGCGTAAACGCCATACTTTGCAAGATTCTCAAGGTCTTGCACCTTTTACACTTGTACCTGTCACCGATCTGGGTATTTTACGCACACACAGTCCACTTGATGGTAAATGAATGCTGTGGCCCATAGACTACATCTATCCTCGATTAAGAATCAAAATCCAGATGCGTTACCTTTAAGTTTAAGTTAACCCCTAAGGACTGAGATGGAATGCCTCGTTTCCAGTAAAAGGGGTCTCCGGTTATCTACACTCCTTACGAAACAAAATCATTAAGCTGCTATTTCACGGTGGTATTCTGTGAGAGCGTGGCCCTATTCCAGTCGAGTCAACCCATTTCTGCTACAACTATAATATAGCTGCAGCAGGTTACGTAAAAATTTGGGTGGTGGGTTTTACGCTGCCATCAAAAGCAATATTTACTTACCTTTTTTATTCCTGAACTTTGTTATATTATGATGAACCTGACCTGTTCTTGAATGGGTCAAAACTTAAAAAAGTGACGTCCTTTAAATATCTTGGTCATTTTCTTGCAGATGACCTGAAAGATAATGTAGACATTGAGAGGGAACGCAGGTCTCCAGCAGTCAGGAGTAACATGCTGGCCCGTAGATTTGCTCGATGTACGGACTTTTACACGTTAAAATTACCCTATTTAAGGCATACTGCCAGAGTCTGTATACGAGCAGTCTATGGATCAATTACACTAAAAGGTCGCTGGATGCCCTGCGTGTTCAATATAATAATGCTTTCAGAATGTTGTTGGGACTGCCTCTATACTGTAGTGCGTCGGAGATGTTTGCGCAAGCTCGCACGGACGGTTTTCATGCGATAATACGTAAGAAAACAGCTTCGCTGCTTAGAAGGGTGAGAGATAGTCACAACAGCATTTTGAAAACAGTAGCGGAGAACTATAATTCTCCGATTTTGAAAAAGTTTGTCCACACATTAATGTTTACTAACACTAGTTTATAAGTCAATTGTTACTAACACTACTATGGATTAATTTTGGTCCGAAATAAAGATTAATCTAAATCTAAATCTAAATTATTCAATAACGATTTAGACAGTCTTGTTCTCGTTTAAATTAATTTTACAAAACATCGAAACATAGTTGATATGATGTACGTAGTAGTTGTATCGTTGCATCTTAATGCGTAGGGAATGAGAAATTGCGTGTTATCAGATACTTAACCGTCCGTGACACGGGTCACACGTCGCGAACGCGATTATTTACGCAAAAAGAGCACCTATGCTACGGCATTTATTGCTATAATCGATTAAATGGTTTCATCGTTAAGAGTAAAAACTTGCGTGTGCTGATTCTACAGAAATAAAACAGTTATCTATTAAGTAGGGTAGCTAACTATACTTTTAAAAACAGTATAATACTTGCTCTTTTATACTGTTTATTGTTCTATTTTTTAAAAAAAAGGATAATACAATAGACTCCTTATAAAAACAAGTTAAGAAACATTATCTTTACCTCTAATTTCTGCCCCCTCCTTTGATCTCTTCCTGTTGCTTTATGATCACTAGTCGGTCATTTAAGTAAATTATGTTTATTAATTTATATTTTAGACTAGCAATCCGGCCGGCTTCGCACGGGTGGTTCTGGATATCGAGAACAGTGCAACCTACCGGGTCCAAATGTGAATGATTACATGATTTACATCAAGGGACCCATTTAAACATACAGAAAAAATTTCATCAATATCGGACGAGCCGTTTTTGAGTTTTTTCGAGACTAACGGACACCAATTGATTTTTATATATAGAGATTATAATATTATTTATAGTGCACTCTACCTACCCATTATTAACCTTTTCACTTCTTTTTATTTCCTTTCTAGGTTGTCTGTAAGAAATTGCTCTATAGCAAAAAGATCGCCTTTTGTTTTGTTATTATTTTTAGTGTATAATAAAATTTTATAAAAAATCCTGTTTTTATCATGACTGGTAGCTGGAGCCATAAACCTGAAATAGAGCTTCTGTTAATTTAATAAAAGTGGGCTTCTTATTTATTTTAATTTCGACTTGAAATTTAAAATAAATTATAAAGTATGCTAGCTCCAAAAATATGTTTTTGAAACTTCAAAACGATCTCTTCATTTTTCTAAAATATTTTTTATTTTAGTTCTTATACTTTATTTCCTGTTCAAAAGTTGACAACCCTACTGCTAACCGAACGGTAATGGAAATTGTTCGCCATGAATAATGGGATTCGCGTGACGTTACGTAGGTTTTATCGTGATATAAACTGCAGTTATTACGTTTTTATTTGAAACAATTGTAAAAGTATTGTTAAAGAAATACTGATAAGATGAAGTTGAACGCGTAGTTCGGTGTAAGAATATCCTCTTTATTGACGTCCCCTGTGTGTTCTTTTTATTTATTTGCTTCAGAAATTTATGATTACAAAGACAAACAGTTTTGGTGTAAACATAAACTCATTTGAGTTTTTCCGTACACTATTGCTGTCGACATTATGTACACATTATTCTATTCTACATATTACATAACGTTATTTTACAGTAGTTACATTTAATATTATTACCAACTAAAATTAGGTGCATTATTAAATATTATATATATCTATTTAATAAACTAAATGTGGGTAGATAAATAATGAATAGTTGTAGACGATGAGCGTCACACAGTGAAACTTATTACATTTCGCGAATAATCGTGATACAGAATGATTATAACATTAGGGTATTTAAAAAAAAAGAGAAATAGTTTTATATGTAGAGCAGGTTGGTAGCAGCGTGCGTACTTAATTATGAACATAATCACTACTTAACCACTTACCACGTACCATGAGTTGCCACTGCTCCACGAGTATTTTTCTTTATTTAATTGCTTTTACTAGTTCAACAAAATTCAATATCTACCATGAGTTGCCACTGCTCCACGAGTATTTTTCTTTATTTAATTGCTTTTACTAGTTCAACAAAATTCAATATCTACCATGAGTTGCCACTGCTCCACGAGTATTTTTCTTTATTTAATTGCTTTTACTAGTTCAACAAAATTCAATATCCATTTTATTGTCCGCAGAAGGAGTCCCGCACAGACGTGCAGTTCCACCTGGCGGCGCTGCGCGGCGACTGCGAACGACTCCGACAGCTGCTGGACACCGGCAAAGTGCACATCGACTCACGCGACCGGGTAAGCTACAAACAATATTTTTTCGATATTATACAACTAAACTAACTTTGTAAAAATATAACAATATTTTTAATAGAATCAGCCGTTCCTTTGCGGAAATATATTATATTTTAAAGTTGTTACACATTACTTCGCTAAGATATCCGTAATAAAATAAAATGATGTGTCTTACCTAGTTTGAAGATAATCTCCCGCTCTCCCTCAATTGAGTGCACTATCCACGTCATCAATAATTCTAGCATCTCTATTCCAATCTACTACATACTATCTATCATGCATTTTGATTCTTAATCGAGGATGCAAATCTATGGGTCATACAATTACTTGCCATCAGATTATTAAAACATTTTAAAAATGAAATATTTGTTTTACAAGCCCTTATAGCCTTAAAGTTAGAAATAAAGTCAAAATTTGATCCCTTTTAAACTGACGAATTGTTCATAATTAACACAAAATTAATATAATACCAAAATAGCTTTTAGAGTTCCGTACCTCAAAAGGAAAAAACGGAACCCTTATAGGATCACTTTGTTGTCCGTCTGTCTGTCTGTCAAGACCCTTTTTCTCAGAAACGCGTGGAGGTATCAAGCTGAAATTCATATCAAATACTCAAGTCTACTGTACCTTGGAGCTGTGAAAAAATCAAACTTCTAAGCCAACGCAATCAAAAGATACATGCATACAGCCGTTTATGCCGCAAATTTTCGACATTCGCAAGGGAATCAAAACCTACAGGGTACTCCCGTGAACTCAGAATATTAAAATTTGATACGAAGCAACGTATTATAGCACAGATAAAGGAAAAATTGCTAAAAGCATAAATTTTTAGTTACATCATATAATAATAATATTTTTAATAATTTTAAACTTATGTACCTACGGATTTGTTCGGAACCCTCGGTGCGCGAGTCCGACTCGCACTTGGCCGGTTTTTTTTAACCATAATAGTCTAAATTCGAAATTTAAAACATTTAAAGTGTGGAACTTCAAAAAGTGTAATTGATATATTAGAACACTATAATCTATATATGTTTTAATTGTCTATCATAATTTCAACTTCAATTTTCAATTTATGTAGGAATAATTGCATAATATACGTTTTGGGTCGTCATATCGCTTCATTTTCTTATTCAGTTAACTTTAAGAAAATCGATACCCACGTCGTCTTCGAGGCGCAGTTGTGAGTGCCAGTCTTTATTGCAGTGTCCCCTCTAAGTCTGACGACAGCCATAATCCCTCTTAGTTCAATAATTGTCGTAATTACAGAGCCTTCAGATTCGAACAAATAATAGTACTACGTACTTAATTTTTGATTGAGAATATCCAGCATGCGAACACGCAATAAGTTATATGTTGTGAAGTACATTCTTACATAATGACAGTAAATAAATTGAAGTTATGTACATATAATCATAAAAATTTTTCGTAAAGCCGATTATTACAATGTATTAAAACTTCACGTAAAAGAAATTAGAAATAGAAAATTTTATTCAATATAGATTATAAATAATAGTTATTGAAAGTCACTCCTATGTTTAATTTAACGCTGCTTCGGATAATAACTGTTCTGGGACCACAAGCAGCAAGTAAACCTTTATTCTTTTTTTTGAAAAAAAAAACAGTTTACAATCATATTATACTACATATAATGTTACCCAATTAGCTACATAATATAAATTAGAAATAGCTTAGTAGCGATCACCTCTTTCCAAGGGGTTATTGGGTTCCAAGGGGTGATTCTTGATGACCTTCGTGTCTTCGATTAAGAATTCGAGTAAATGTCAACTTTTTCGTCAGCCCGTTAAAGTCCACTGCTGAGCATGTGCCTCTTCCATTATAGGTAGGATTTGCCTATGCGAAGATTTTTTTTTCAATAAATAAAAACGCTAGCGATATAAACACTCCTAATATTCCGGTAAACCACTCCAGTTAAGCTTAAAACGTTTGCTTTAAGAGTGGTTCACGACAGTAGTTTAGTTAAGTTTACGATGGGCTATTTTTCGCAACTCCACTTCTAAACGCCGTGTGGGCTAGAATATCACCATTATTCGAGCCATGAAATCTCCTCGAAAAAGTTAAGTAGTCCCTTGATGTTGCGACTTCTGGATATGACAGCAAGACGTGGGCCGCCGTTTCTTCCTCCCTCATACATACCCTGCACAGGGGACTATCTGTGACACCTAAATGTTTGTTAAAAGAGCTGTGTCCTGTAATAACACTCTGCTATCCAGATCTGTGGCTGGTTAATTGGTTAAACGACTGCGAGGGCCTCTAGCTTGCCTACATTCTTCTAGATTTTTTCAAAGCTGAGCGTGTTGCTTAGTGAAGTGCTTACATACCAGTGAGCGAACATTCCCTAAAGGAGTCGTTATGATCGGTTCCAGCCTTATGACGACCAAAACTGATCTTCCCCTGGCCAGTTCGACTGCTTCGTTGTAGCCAACTCATTGCTAAGCCACTGCGCCACAGAGCCGTCAAAGTTCTTAGTCCGTGCTCTTAACCACTAAGATACTGCTGCTTTTAAAGTTAGAAGAAAGTAGTCAAAGTTGTCAACTATGTAGGAACTCTGGTGTTCACGTAATTCAGTCCTAAAGACACACTTTTACTCGTCCTACTGATGTGAATAATACGTGCGTACAATGGTTCTACAATTGGAAAACGCAGAACACCTAAAAATGATACAAGCTTTATTGGATAAAGTTAGAGCTTTCAGCATAATGATTACGTCGCTCAATGGACCCACGCTCCATGGTAAACAATCGCAAGGTTTTATACTAAAAAAAAAAAAACGACTGCTCCACTTTCAAATCATTTCTATTCTTTATACATATACTGGTAAGCTGTATGTGACAAGTGTAACGCTGAAAGCGTTTACAGAATCATTAAAAATAAACGAAACATCTCAATCCACTTGTCAAACCTGACGGTAATTGCAAATCTTCCGTACAGCGGTACAGGGCCACGTCCAACAATGACTTCCGCCGCACGGCTAATTTTGATTTACTTGAGAGTATAAAATATTGAAGACGAAAAGGTTTTTAATGTTTCGCTTCATTGTCAATACGTATTAGCAAAAAACAATACTGTGGAATCGCTTCTCTATGTCCGTCTATCAAAAGCAATAACTTTATTTAGAGTCATATGACTGTGAAATAAAGTGTAGCATATATAAAGGTACTCCTTGCCCTAAAACCCTCTCAGAAATGAGAGGAGGCTCTGTGCCCAGCAGTGGGACGTATATTTCCCGGCTGTAACTTTATATATAAAGGTAGAAAATTAAAGTATTTATTTTCCTCATGCGTTCATTTAAAAATATAAAACGGGACAGAAGAATGAAGGTACAATATATAGGTAGAAACGACGTTAGCCTAATGGCGGTGCGGATCGCGAACTCAATGTCGTGGGTTGGAATCCGCCATTCGACTACTGTCGTGAACCACTCCTGACACAAGCATTTTAAGTTTACCAGGAGTCATCATCCTCATCATTATCATTACAGCCCTTCACAAGTCCACTGCTGAACATAGGCCTACCCCAAGGAATGCCACAAAGCATGTTCCTGAGCCATATGTATCCATCGACTTCCTGCATGTCTTACCAGTTCGTCACTCCATTTAGTGGGAGGTCGCCCTACACTTCGCCTACCGGTACGAGGCTTCAACCAATTCTGGTTGAAGGGAAATTAATAATGTTTTAAAGCATGTATTTTTTTAAATAAATAAAACAGATAACATTATTGTCATTACTCGCTTCTACGTGTCCCTTGAGCTGCTTCTAAAAGATTGTGTGCACAGAGGCCGGTTATGATTTATCGTCACTCGCCAGCCTCGACGTACGTAATAATTGTCACGTTGCA
Source organism: Parnassius mnemosyne (assembly GCA_963668995.1). Taxonomy (NCBI): domain Eukaryota; kingdom Metazoa; phylum Arthropoda; class Insecta; order Lepidoptera; family Papilionidae; genus Parnassius; species Parnassius mnemosyne. The sequence goes on along the minus strand of CAVLGL010000035.1, from coordinate 4,907,255 downwards.
TAATGCGGGGAAAGGATTTGTTTTTTGTACCATGAGATGAAATATAAATAATGATGATTATTTATATTTTGTGTGCCGTTTATGGATCATAAGATAATTCTCGTTGTTACAATTATTATGTATTATACACGATTTTTCTGTCCGTTCTTATATCTTTTATCTCTGATATTATTGTTATATATTATATAGTTAGCTCATACCTGGCCTGGGTACTAAAATTACTGAAATATATATTTAATTTTTGTATTTAATATATAATTTTAATTAAAATAAATGTTTATTAAATAAACAATCATATTTTTCTTGAAAAAATTATTAATTTTTTATTTTTCATTATGTCATATTTATTTCCTGTCGTAAACTATTCTTTTATGCATATTACCTGTACAAAATTATTTCGATGTTTCACATCTGCCAGGCGTACCGCGACGACTAACAATTTTTTAGATTTAAAAAAAATCTGCCTGTTTTTCGATTAAAATATAACCTAGATCAATGCTGGCATGGTTCCTTTTCTATTTGTAAAGTTTTATCACAATTAGTTCAGCCATTCTGCAGATAAGCTCGTTTAATTCACGTCTTAACAGCATGCAAATAACCTCTGAAATATCGAGGTTACATAATTTTAAATTCAATTTTATTATATAGTTTGCTGTAAACAAGTTTAAATACATTGAATGAGGCAAAGTTAAGAAAAGTACGAGTAACAAAGTAAGCGTATTTAAAAACAGTTTACACGCAACGTGAACGCATCAAGTAATCCCGTTAAAAGAATACCCGTTGTGGATGCACCATACACGTAACTGTTTGTGCCTATATTTATTATTATTATTGTTAATGGAGGTTATATTTCCATAGTATTAATAGATTGTACAACCAGTGCTTGTTGCTCGTGATGACTAATGGATCTATGACGTGGTCCTTCACTGCTAGCCGTATAAGGTAGCTCAAGATCGCTCGGCGAGCTACGGAGAAGGCTTCTATGCTCGGGGTTTCTCTGCGTGATAGTCTTAAAAACGAGGATATCTCCAGTAGAACCAGAGTAACTGACATAGCCCAACCTATTAGTAAGGTGAAGTGGCAATGGGCCGGCTATATAGCTCGAAGAACCGACAACCGGTGGGGAAAGAAGGTTCTCGAGTGGCAGCCTCGTACCGGTAGACAAAGTGTAGGGCGTCCCCCCCCCCCCCCCCCCCCCCACTTGATAGAGTAACGACCTGGTAAGACATCATGATGGATGTAACTGGCTCAGGACCGTACTTTGTGGCAATCCTTGAAGGAAAATTAGCCCATAAAAGTCCACTACTGAACATAGGTATTGCCCATAGATTGCCTCATAGAGATTTTGCCATATTTGCTACGGTTGGCAGGCGAGCTAGGTTAGGTTTTTTTATTCGAGTTCATATCAGGATGCTGTTGCCTATCTTCTGTTTTAGTTTCTTTCTCTATCGCCTTTTACTACACCCACGGGAAGGTATGGGGATTTGTTGGAGACATGTTTTATAGGTGGGCACGGCCGTATTACCATAAAGGCAAAGTAAATAACAGCGTATGGACCTCGCGTCATTTCAGGGTCATGCAGTCTTAGAGAAGAACAGTTTTACATCACCTAATTAACAAACATGCAATTTTCTCACGATTTACTTCAGCGCCGAGCACGCGGTAAATCAGCAATTTTATCTATTTATTTATTTATCATAGAAATAAGCATTACAAATACATGTAGTGATAGCATTTCAAAACCGCTAAACCTGAGCTATAAAGAGTTTACAATTTTATAAGATTATATTATAGCGTAATGTTGTAAAGACAGGTTTGTTACATAAAATTAACTCTTAGTGTACAGGTGAATACTACTTAAAACTAATTAAAACTACAATTAACAATTTCATTAGTGCAGGTGGGAATTGATTTTGGTTTGGTTATGTACCTACTGTAAAATTTATTACGACATAATTTAAAATTAAAAATTTTGTACAACCGACTTCAATATCAATTATTAAGAGTAACTCAAAAACTATTCAGACAGATATATCAGACCGTGATCAAATTTATATGTGAAGCACCAGCTTTCAAATAAAATAGAATCATCGAAATTGGTTCTCCCAGAAAAAAGTTATGAGGTAACACACATAAAGAAAAATACAGTCGAATTGAGTACCGGCTCCTTTTTCAAGTCGGTAGAAAATGTACAGTATTGATGCTTTTAATCTTGACAAAACAACTTACGTGCCAGCAATATTAATAGATATCTATCTATAATTATAATTACGGCTCCGTGGCGTAGTGGCTTAGCAATCAGTTGTTGCGCTCGGGGCCGCGGGTTCGAATCCCGCACAGAACAAGTATTTGTATGGCCTACAAATAATTGTTCCACGTCTGGATGTTTGTCCTTGTGTAATATATTATGTTTGTAAACTGCCTCCATGACACAGGAGAAAATCCTAGTGTGAGGGTAACGTTTTTTAAAAAAAAGAAAAGAAAAAAAGAAAAAAGAAATTACAAAATTTACTTGCCGTGCGTTAGTTTCGCAAAAACTTGAAAATGAATTGAAGTGAAATATTTGAGCGAGTCCCTGGATGGTTTAGATTTACAATTGGGCCCGATAGGTGGCGCTGTTGTCGAGATCTAGAAATCACCTGTGCGAATCTTGGCTGGATCGCTAGTAACATAATAATGATGCATGAATAATCGCTCATCCGAATCGAAGTAATTTCTCGTTTGAATGGGATCGATGTGTCAGTAGAGCGTAAGGGAATGTAGCGAGGTAGAAGTGCCGCCGATGAATTGAGAATTTGCATGCGTGCACGCGAGATTACACCGCGTATGCAAAGTTAATTAGAGCGTTGCGAAACAAACACGGCGACAGCTTTGTATAGTATTTGTAGTTTTATCAACGTGATAAAACGCCACGCTGCAGCTATATTATGGTTGTAGCACGAATGGGGGTAGGACCGCTCAAAGAATGCCAGCATGAAATAGCAGGTTAATGCTGCTATGTTTGGTGAGTGTAGAGAAACTGGATAGCCTCTTTACTGTAAACGAACACTCCATCTTATTCATAATTGAGGATAAATGTAGATGTTACGTAGATGTCTATGGGCCATAGCCCATCTACTAGACACTAGGTATATGCATTATGACTATATACCCTATACCCTCTCTATTGTTTTTTTAGAATATGGTTGACAAACGAACACACAGTTCACCGGATGGTAAGTGGTTTCTGTGGTACATTAAACACAGCAGCGTTAAGCTGCTTTTTTAACGCTGGTATTCTGTGAGAGCGTGGTCCTCCCCCAGTCGAGCCGACTCATTCGTGCTACAACTATACCACTAATATAGCTGCAGCATGGCTCTACCACGTAAATATGCAATAGAGAGGTCTACGCTCGGAGCTTCTCTGCGTGATAAAATCCGTAACGATGATATCCGCAGAAGAACAATAATACGTAACTGACATAGCGTAGTAGATTGTGTAAACTAAAGTGGTAACGGGCCAGCCATATGGCTCGAAGAACCTTCAGCCGATGGCGATGAAAATTTGTCGAATGGTAGCCTGGTACTGCAAACGATGTGTTTGGCGAACCCCATTTAGATAGAGTGAAACCGTGCTTTATGACAATTTATGGGGAAGACGTTTGTTAAGCTGTAATGATGATGATGGTTTTAATTCAATGTGAAGTTGTTGGACCATACATTTTATGAATATTGTTGTTAGCTTTCCTCGTAACGTAACGAAAGTGAATTAGGTATTTACAGGTTTAGAAATGATAATAACTATGAGTTGATATCCATGAGTTTTCGATGTTTTGCCTGAGTTCAGAAATATTTGCATCATTATTCTATAACACTACATTTATAAGCATCAGCGTAATTTTTTATCAGCAGATCATAACGTCATGGCTCCATAAAGGAATATAGTTTGTTGGTTGTGGAAATTGTCCTCAGTCTTCCTTGATTTGATAATTTGAGAGCGCGGTCTGGGAGATTTTATTTTGCCGCACATTTTCATAGCGTGATTTACTTTGGTTTATATTGGAACAATACTGAAGGTATTTTATATATCTACTTACTTGATCAGCCGTGCATCCAATGTAAATAATGAGATGTCAAGAAATTTATTTTAAAAAGGAGGAATCGAAAATCAATTATTAGCTATATGAAAATAGATCTTAACAACTTGAGCGGCGTTTGCAGTCGGTCTACACGTCCTTTGATTGAGTTAAGAGCCCTGAACCTTGCCCTTTGAGATATTTAATTTGAATCAGTTATGTACAAGATACATACCTTAAATAAAGTATCTGGAATACAAAATGGAAATAACTTTGTGGAATGGTATCTTAAATTACTATATATAAAATACGTATCTTTTGAATACGTTATACGTGGTAGAACCATGCTGCAGTTATATTATGGTTGTAGCACGAATGGGTCGGCTCGACCGGGGAAGGACCACGCTCTCACAGAATACCAGCGTAAAATAGCAGCTTCACGCTGCTGTGTTTCGTGTGGTGAGTGTAGAGAACCGGAGACCCTTTTTGCTGGAAACGAGGCATTCCATCTTAGTGCTCACGGCTGACAACGCATCTGCATTTTGATTCGTAATCGAAGATGTATGTAGATGTCTATGGGCCACAGCAACCAATTACCATCAGGTGGACTGTGTGCTCGTTTGTCCTATTAAAAAAAAACTTTTTATAGATAAAATATTTACAGGATCGCCCCCGTCACTACATTAGATTTGATAGACCACAAATCCTCGCTAAAGAACACCGATTCCTCCCAAGGATGATTCGCGAGGCTATTGAAATTAAAAACATCCTAATTTCAATAGAGAAGATGGCTGGGTGCTACCATCTGCTTGGGATCCCATAATTAATAAAATTAGATCCCAACCCATGCACACAACTGCAAGACTTCATGATACTGTAAGTTCATACTGCGTAGATCAGAACAAAAATTATGATTTCTTATATTTACGCGAACACTACTCATTGAATAAAACTATTTTTACGGATTTTATCGCGATTAATTAACTTATTTTATATTCCCGACGTTTCGGTTGCTTTCCAGCAACCCCAGCAGCAGCAGTCCCCCGTGACCACGGTTGCTGGAAAGCAACCGAAACGTCGGGAATATAAAATAAATTAATTAAACGCGATAAAATCCGTAAAAAATAGTTTTATTCAGAACAAAAATTAATAATTTTTAATCTGAAGGTAGCCGTGGTTAACTGTGACATTGGGATGTCTAACACCTCAGTCCCCCCCCGTGACCATGGGTGCCGAAAAGTGCCCGAAACGTCGGGAATATAAAATAAGTTAATATACGCGATAAAATCCGTAAAATTAGTTTTATTTAAATCATTTAAAAATTGTATAAACGAAATAATTGATAAGTGAAATATGTTTGAAAAAAAAAAATCCCGCTAGGTTTCTTGCTGGTTCTTCCCAGGACAGAGGTATTTTCCGAACCAGTGGTAAATAAAAAATGACTCAATAAGAATTATGTAATAATCAATATTGAATAAAAAATTATTCTATTCTATTCTATTCTATTCCATTCATGATCATGCCCCCGAATCAGAAGAGTCGCTCCACAGGGGCTTCTCATACGGCCAAACTTTTACGTGTTTCCCTAAAACACAAGACTATTATGTTTATGCGGAACAATGATGTTTGACCTATAAAACATCTTTGCTATTTTTATTATAAAAAATTGTATTTTTTTTTTTATTGATAACGAATGAATTGAAATGATTTGATTATCTTAAATGTAAATAACGCCACATTATTTGATCCTAGCGCGAAGCCAGAGTGGGTCGCTAGTCATTATTTTATTTAAAAATAATGACTAGCGACCCACTCTGAGTCCGTACAGAGCCATCTGTCGTAGTTCTTACAAAACTGTTTTGTTTGTAACTACAAGTCTCCTCTGTTGCTTACGACAGATGTCGCTTCAAATTATTTCAAACACTGACCACTATATATATACAAGTACGCAGTCAAAGACATTTAAGTAGTAGTAGTAACCTGTATATTTAAATCTCTTTGTACGCAGTATATCCGTGTCTTTTTTTATAGGATATGGTTGACAAACGAGCACACAGCACAGTCCACCTGATGGTAAGTGAATGTTGTGGGTCATAGACATCTTCATCTATCCACGATTACGAATCAAAATGCAGATGCGTTGCCACCCGCGAGGACTAAAATGGAATGCCTCGTTTCTATTAAAAAGAGTCTCTGGTTCTCCACATTCACCATACGTAACAAAGCAGTATAAAACAGCTATTCTACGCTGCTATTATCTGAGGGCGTGTTCCTACCCCGGTAGATCTGACCCAGCTACAACTTTACGACTAATATAGCTGAAGCTTTGCCACGTTGAAAGTATTTAGTTCCGGCGGCAGAGGAAAACCAACCAGAATGGGCAGCAGCGTCATCAGGTAGACTATGTGCTCGTTTGTCATCCTTATTCTATAAAAAAAAACGCTCTTCAAAATTCTTCAAATTCAAAATGTGCTCTGAATTATTTTTTACGCCGTACATTTTTTGTTCCAGGATGGCACCACTCCTCTGATCCTTTCAGCGGCGATGGGCCACGCAGAGTGCGTGCAAGAACTTCTGGCGCAGGGCGCCGACCCAGCCTGTTGCAGGACGGTATGCTACTCGCTTATCTCCTTCGTTTTTAAGTTATAAGATGTTAATTATTGTATATAGTTTTGCTGATATTGTTGATGCTAGTCAAAAGCTTTTAATATTGTAACTTGATAGATTTTGTTTTATAGAATGAAGGTGCTAACGAGCACACAGTCCACCTGATAGTAAGTAGATACTGTGACCTTTCATTTAGATTATTTTTTGCGAATTCTTTAATTCTTATTTGAACGTTCTAAAATTGTTTGCAATGAATGAAATATTAAAAACTAATAGAGAAAGTATAACTTCTTACGCGCGTATCTACATACATAAATACTAGCATTATTTATTTGTAAATTATTCGTAGTCATAAATAAGATCCTTACCACCATCGTAATTTGTTACTATGTGTTTATGAAAGTGTTTATGTCAGACAGGAACAAGTGCGTTGTTCTTCGCGGCGCAGGGAGGTTTCCTCGACATTGCACGGCTTCTGCTCGACGCAGGCGCGGAAATTGACGCACCAAGCTTGGTATGTTTCCCATCCCTTTCTAAAGTACTGTTTTTTGCAGGAATAATTTCACAATAATTTAACTACTATTATTGAAAATAATAAATTATAAGGTAGATGAATTCAATATTTTAAAGTAAATCATTTACTCCAAGCTTTTTTGCCCACATACTTAAGTATAATTTCCGGTACACCATTTTCAGATTAAAAACTTATATTGTATGTTTCGTATTATTGGAAGGGATTTCTCTAATGTATGTATGGATCGTAAAACTTGATTAATCCAAATGCTAAAATAACCAGTGACTATTAGAATCAGGCCCGTAATAACAAGACTGATATCAAATAAGTAAGGTACTTTTAGCATTTAGAAGATGAGTATACGAGACACTCATGAAAAACAAATACCGTTAACAGGATGGTAATAGTATAATCAAACTTTACGTTTAAAAACCGTTCACCATCAACTGATTGAGATTGATAATACCAAGGGAAATGAGCAATGCTATAGGAAACTAAGCGCTTGCTTCCATAGGCTAGTGATCTTACAATTAATAAAATAAAATCCGAAGTTAAGCGTACCATAAGCCATATACACTGAACTTTCGCGTAGGTCGTCAAACACTTCAGTTCCTTAATCATGTTGCAAAGCACTCGCAACGTCACAAAGAAAAAACAAATTTTGCTTAGTATCAACATAAATAAAAGACATCATAACATTGGGTGAGTTATTTGTTAAAGATTGTTTTATCTTATTTTGCAGGACGGCGGTACTCCGCTGTTCGTGGCATGCCAATGTGGACACCTTCCCGTAGTTGAGGAACTAATAAATCGAGGCGCCAATGTCAACTCGTGCATGAAGGTAAAATACTTTTAATGTTTTAGTCATTGAGTTATATGTACTACGTACTTGAGAAGCTAACCCAAACAAAAAATGTGCACTACTCTATGCCTTCGCGCATGCCCAGTTGATATTTAAGCGCGTTGCGCCAGCGCAGTCGGTTTTTGTCATTAGATTAAGTAGATTGATCAGTGTGTAATAAATGTTTATTTAGATTGTATGGTTAATTATATCAAGTACAGTTTTTTTGAATTTGTCATTTATATTGCATAATATGTGCTAATTTAATATAAAATATTCTTATCTTAATTTAAACAAACATATTTCTAAATAAAATGTAATAATAATCACCTTTCATGATAAATGTATGTTTTTATATTGTACATAGTTATCGTTTAAGATATTAAAAAAAATATTCATCATCATCATCATCACAGCCTTTCACAAGTCCACTGCTGAACATAGGCTTCACCCAAGGAATGCCAAAAAGCACCATCCTGAGCCACCTGTATCCATCGACTTCCTGCATGTCTTACCAGGTCGTCACTCCATCTAGTGGGGGGACGCCCTACACTTCGCCTACCGGTACGAGGCTTCAACCAATTCTGGTTGAAGGGAAATTAGTAATGTTTTAAAGCATGCATTTTTTTAATAAAAAAAAAAAAACAGATAACATTATTGTCTAACGGTACTATGCTACCACTTAGATACAAGTACCTTTCTTCCCCATCGGTTGTCGGTTCTTCGAGCTATATGGCCAGCCCATTGCCACTTCAGCTTACTGACCCGTTGGGCTATGTCGGTCACTCTGGTTCTACTGTAGATATCCTCATTCCTGAGTTTATCACGCAAAGAAAATAACCGTCTCCATAGCTCGCTGAACAACTTTGAGCGTCCTCATACGACCAGCAGTGAAAGACCACGTATCAGATCCATAAGTCATCACTGGCAACACGCACTGGTTGTACATTTTTTTTTTTTAGATTTTGAGGTATACCTGACGAGAAGATGTGTCGTAATTTTCCGAACGCTGCCCAACCGAGTTGAATCAGTTAATTGACAGTGACCTGTCTGACTAGATAAGTCCAACTTCGACCCTCTCGGTCGAAGTTAGACTTATCTAGTCAGATAATTTGCCCCGGGTAAACATATTCGTCAATAACTTCGAGCTTAGTGCTCCCAACAACTACCGACATAGGTGTGACATGGACGTTATACATGATCTTTGTTTTGTTCATGTTCAGACTTAAGACTTATGCGTTGGGAGACACTATTGAGGTCATTGAGCATAGTGCTTAGGTCCTCCAGCAATTCTTCCATAAGGATTATATCGGTAAATCGAAGGTGAGTGATGTACTCGCCATTGATTTTAATACCGTATCCTTTCCAGTCCAGTAGCTTGAAAACATCATCCAATGCAGCGGTGAAGAGTTTCGAGGATTTAACGTCACCCTGTCTTACACCTCTCTGTAGTTGGATAGGTTTCGTACTGTGGTTCTGTACTCGGATAGCCATCGTAGCCCTACTGTATAAACACTTCAGCACTTCGATATACCGATAGTCAACTTGGCACCGCTGAAGGGACTGTAGCACCGTCCAAATTTCGAAGGAATCAAAGGTTTTCTCATAGTTCAGATACGCTGGGCAAACTGGTAGATTGTACTTTTTAATTTACTCCACATTTTTCCGAAGGGTACGTATGTGGTCTATACTTATCTCTAATCTTACTGACTTGATACTTGACTTATTTTAGCTCTAATCCTTTTCGGTAACCGGCTTATTCGGGAGGCTGGAAGTCGTCGAGTCTGCGTGTGAGACGATTCGTAATGACTCTCGAAAACAGCACGTAGACGCGGCTCAGAAGGGAAATCGGTCTATAGTTCTTCAAGAGAGCGTTGTCATCTTTCTTGAAGAACAGGACACCGAACTTCTGCTCCACGCCTCCGGAGTACTCCCAACATGGTGGGCGGAATTAAAGAGCTTCTGAAGGAATTTGAGTACCGGTTTTGCATCCGCTTTCAGAAGCTGCGCTGCAATTCCATCCTCGTCCGGGGACTTGCTGTTTTTAAGGTGCTGAGAGCCATTATAATCTTATTAAAATGTAATTTAAGTAAGTAAGTGTAAGTGTTATATTGAAAACAAAACTACAGTCAACCCGCTACGTTGCGGAGATTTCCATTACTGGTTATGACACTCTTATATTTCTATTACATAGAGACTATTTTGAGTACACGTAGTTTGCCACCAAAAAATAAAGAACGTATAAATTATGATAAATTAGATAGTTACCTTAACACTTTAGACTTTAAAAGTATTTATTCTATGGTAGACGTTGACTTAGCAGCTACATTCCTATTAGAATCGTTAAACAATGCTTTAAAAATTAATACAAAAACAATTAAAATTTCTAATCGCAAAATTATTAAAAAGCCCTGGATTACCCCAGGTATTTTGAGATGTTTAAGAAATCGTGATAAATTATGATGTTATCTTAACTACATACAAACGTTACCGTAATTATTGTAATGAACTACTTAAAAAACTGAAAAAGGAATATGAAAATCAGAATTAACAGCAGCAGTTAAAACAAGTAATAAAAACTTTGGAACACAATTAAAATAGTCACAAATACAAATAAACAAAATAATAATGCCGATAAATTATTTAACAAAGCTGACCCCAAAACTTCACTTAATTATGTTAATTCATTTTTTGTAAATATAGGTAAATCTTTGGCAGAAAAACACCACATTAATAACAACACTTCTAGCATTTTTCCTACAAATATGTATCAACATTCCATAGTACTTCTTGACACGGACGAACATGAAATAGAGACAATTATTTTAAATATGAAAACAGATTGTAGCGTAGATAGAGATAATATTTCCTCTTTCCTTCTAAAAAGGTACAGAAATTAACTAGTCCCTCCCATATATGTAAACCTTTCCCTTAAAACTGATAAATTCCCCAACTAGCTGAAATTCACCCTATTTACAAGAGCGGTGATGCGAGCGCTGTGTCAATAACTATAGACCCATTTCCATTCTTCCCACTTGTGTCAAAAATACTAGAAAAAGTAATCAACAAACGCTTGACTAATTACTTCATTCATCATTACAGCCCTTCTTACGTCCACTGCTGAACATAGGCCTCCCCCAAGGAATGCCACAAAGCACGGTCCTGAGCCACCTGCATCCATCGACTTCCTGCATATCTTACCAGGTTGGAGTGACAACGTGAAAATCTAGTGGAGGGTAGCCCTACACTTCGCCTACCGGTACGAGGCTGCCACTCGAGAACCTTTCTTCCCCATCGGTTGTCGGTTCTTCGAGCTATATAGCCGGCCCATTGGCACTTCAGCTTACTAATCCGTTGGGTT